>OY740811.1:9370327-9970327 GCA_963514005.1 Raja brachyura
TTGAAAGTGTCCAGAGAACCGGCCTCCACCACCCTCCGAGGCAGAGAATTTCACACTCACAACTCTTTGTGTGAAAAAGTTTTCCTCATCTCCGTTCTAAATGGCTTACCCCTTATACTTAAACTGTTGCCCCTGGTTCTGGACTCCCCCAACATCGGGAACATGTTTCCTGCCTCTAGCGTGTCCAAACCCTTAATAATCTTAATCTGTTTCAATAAGATCCCCTCTCATCCTAAATTCCAGAATGTACAAGCCCAGCCGCTCCATTCTATCAACATATGACAGTCCCGCCATCCTGGGGATTAACCTTGTAAACCCACGCTGCGCTCCCTCAATAGCAAGAATGTCCTCCCTCAAGTTTGGAGACCAAAACTGCACACAATACTCCAGGTGTGATCTTACAACTGCAGAAGGCCCCTTTGCACCTATACTCAACTCCTCTCGTTATGAAGGCCAACATGTCAGTTTCTTTCTTCACTGCCTGCTGTACCTGCATGCTTACTGTCAGTGACTGATGAAAAAGGACTCCCAGATCCCGTTGTACTTCCCCTTTTCCCAACTTGACTCCGTTTAGATAATAATCTGCCTTCCTGTTTTTGCCACCAAAGTGGATGACCTCACACTTATCATCCGGAATCAGTACCCCGTTCCTGCTGTCTCCCCTCATCCCTTGATTCCGTCAGCCCTAAGAGCGATATCCACCTGCTGTTTTACTTTACTTCAGAGGTACAGCACGGAAACAGGCCCTTCGGCCCACCGAGTCTGTGCTGTTTTGCCCTGAGCAGGTAGGGTTTGGATTGGTTGTGGACATGTTGGGCTAGGGTTGTTCACAGAGGACATGTGAATGGTATTGGCCTTTTGTCGGTCAGATACATTAACCTGACGACACTACAAAAGTAGGAGCTTGAAGCAATGAATGCAAGGAAAGCCAAATTCATATTGGTATTTCCGACGAATTCCTGTGAATTTTTTTTCTGTGAATAAAATTTTTCAATGAAATTAAATGGAAGCTGCTTCAATGGATGTGAGGCAATGGGGGGGGGTTGGGGGTGGCGTATGTGTACATCTGCCCCAGTGCGGTGTATCGATGAGTGAGAGGACAGGCGATGGGCTGCACCCTCCCAAGCAGTGGTGAGGATGTAGCTGACCGATAAACCGGGGCTACATCCATCCATGCAGCGAGAGTTAATGGGACATCTAATCAGAAGCGTTCAAAATTAGATAAGGGTTTGATGGAGTGGAGAGGAGTGTTTTTGCTGGTCAGTGAATTAAAAAAAAAAAGGTGGGGGATTAACCTAGCATTAGTACCAGAGACATAAAGAGGGAGGCTTGGAGGAATTTGTCATGCACAGGGTTATTAGAATGAGGATACTCTACCGCAAGTGTCCGTAGAATCCAATTCAATCACCATGTTTATAAAGGGAGTCAGATAAACACTTGGTAACAGATTGAATCGGGCAGGGGAAGCTGGGCGGCACTGACATGGAACCTGAAGTGACAGCGGCGCACCAGACCACCGCTGCCCACTCCCCCCCGCCCCCCACTGTACGCTCCCTGCATAGAGCTACTATTCGGGTCTGGCAAACAAGTGCTCGGAAAGTAAACTTCTTCACACATCAAGATGTTCCGTAGCTCTCTGTAGACACTTAAGCACTTCTTTTTGAAGTGCTGTCACTCCATAGCGCAGGGGGAGGGAGGCGAGACGCTGGGTTGTCCACTCTAAGGACGTATGGTAACCCCGTGGTTAAGTTACCGGATTGCTGACACAGGGCCTCGTATCCGCCACAGCAACAGGGGCACAACGGTAGCGATGCTGCCTCACGGCGCCAGAAACCCAGTTTGTACATACTCCGTGTGACCGGGTCAGTTTCCCCCGGGTGCTCCGGTTTCCTCCCCAACGTCCCAAAGACACGTATGCTTGGAGTTTAATTGACTTTTGGATATTGTCCTTCGTGTGTTGGATAGAACTAGTGTGAACGGGGCGATCGCTGGTCGGCGCGGACTCGGTGGGCCGAAGGGCCCGTTTCCACGCTGTCTCTCTAAAACTGAAAAGGTAATCCGGAACAGCACGTTGGCGTCAGAAGTGGTGATCGTGAAGCTGCCGGATTAGTATCAAAAGCCCAAATGTTTGACTGATGTTCTTCGGGAGATGAAACTTGCTCTCCGCCGGTACCAGGTGTGGCCTGTGTGTGATTCCAGACCTCGGTAGTGTGGCCGGCTGCTAGACTGGATGGTAGACAAAAGTGCTGGAGAAACTCAGCGGGGGTGCGGCAGCATCTATGGAGCGAAGGAAATAGGCAACGTTTCAGGCCGAAACCTGAAGGGATTACAGAATTTGGGATTACAGAAATAGGCAACGTTTCGGGCCGAAACCCTTTGGGTTTCGGCCCGAAACGTTGCCTATTTCTGTAACCCCAAACGTTACCTATTTCTGTAACCCTTAGTGTTTCAGCCCTAAACGTTGCATATTTCCTTCGCTCCATAGATGCTGCTGCACCCTGCCGAGTTTCTCCAGCACTTTTGTCTACCTTCGATTTTTTTTAGCATCTGCAGTTCCTTCTTAAACACTTTGTCTACTTGACTGGATGGCTACTTGGCCAGTAATGGGCCCTGTCCCACTTAGGCGATTTTTTTTCGGCAACTACAGGCGACTAGTTTGTCGCCACATGTTCTCCGGGAGTCGTCCCCTCAGTCGCGCAAAAAGTCGTAGCGCCTTTCTGGTCGCCGCTAAATTTTCAACATGTTTGAAAAAAATTTCGCCGACCGTGCGTTTGACGCCAATGAGCGTAGCTTGACGTTGGTGCTGTCGTAGGTGTTGTCGCTGGTTTCCCGGCGACCTGCTACGAGTATGGCAGTCGCCCGGAAGATGCCTAAAATATCGCCAAGTGGGACGGGCCCATAAGTGATGTCCAGTCTCGTGAGTCAGTTTAAAAGTTACCTGCTGAAGAGTTTAGTTCGCTTTAACCTCTGATCAGTGCAATGAGATGATCTACCTCAAACTGTTAAAGTCTGGCATCTGGCAGATTGTAACATTTGGAGGGCTCTACGATCGAGGAATGACTGCACTTAAATTGTGGTTCATTGTGAGTCTGAATCTTTGGGCAAAAGAAGGATCGAGATCTGAAATGTCACCTATTCACGTTCTCCAGAGATAGACACAAAATGCTGGAGTAACTCAGCGGGACGGGCAGCATCTCTGGGGGGAAGGAATGGGTGACATTTTGGGTCGAGACCCTTCTTCAGACTTACTACACCTTGTGTTTTCGGGCATGGTTGAAGTTCTCTAAGCTGGTCAATGTGTTGAAAATGTCTTGTTTGCTCCCCAGCTCAGAGTGAAGAATTGGGTTGCAGTGGCTCCAGTCCCTCCGGCCCATGCCAAACAAAATAAACCAGGGATTCGGCTAATTTCAGAAGTCATCCGTGAGCAGGTAATGCATGTTCAACCATTGACTGTATATCCTTGCCCAGCATTGTACTGTGTGTGTGGAGAAGCTAAGTGGTTGCTGAGGTCTTTAATGTTAATGTTACTTCTGAATTTAATTGATAAGATGAATTGGTCAATTTTCCTGCATGTTCATACAGGGCATTCCCCACAACTGGCCAGAGATTGTACTCCTTCATCCTGACCTGAGGTTGAAACTAATGGCAAATACGTCAACGCAGTTAAATTCAACGCAGGGCGTCACGGTGGTGCGGTGGTAGAGTTGCTGCCTTACAGCGACAGAGACCCCGGTTCGATCCTCACTCCGGGTGCTGTCTGTACGGGGCTAGTACGTTCTCCCAGTGACCGCGTGGGTTTCCTCCGGGGGCTCCGGTTTCCCCCCACACTCCAAAGAGGTACAGGTTTGTAGGTTAATTGGCTTTGGTAAAATTGTACGTTTAAAATTGTAAATTGTCCCCAGTGTGTAGGACCGCTCTAGTACACAGGGTGATTGCTGGACGGCGCGGTCTTGGTGGGCCGAAGGGCCTGTTTCCGCGCTCTAAAGTAATGTAAGGTCAAAGCTGTTACGGAAAGCTGTGTCTTGGCAATTTTTTGAAGTATGGCAGTGTTGACATATTGGTGGAGAAATTCAGCTACCAACCTGTAGATGACAGGTAAATGCAACATGTACCTCGTAGAATTCTCGTTGTCATTTAGTGGACCGGTGTCATTGAATGGAGGGAATGGATTTTACTATCCTTCATCTGGAGATGCAGGGGTGTCTTGCCGATGCAAGTGTGTGTGTGTGCGTGTGTGTGTTCATGTATCAGCGTGTATGTTTGCGTGTGTGAGTACATGTGTGTGGGTGCGTTTGTATGCGTGTGTTTATATGTGAGAGAGAAAGAAAGAACACGGGCCTGAGTTGCGAGTGTGAGATATGTGTGTACAAGTCTACGTGTGCCGTGCCTGTTAGCGTGTATGTTTGCGTGTTTGTGTGTGTACACGTGTGGCGATGGCAATAAGCGTTGACTGCTCTGTGTTGCTTTACGCAGTCGACTAGCGTGTCCAGACGTACACGTGGCCAGTGGTCACCCCATCCACGCGGTGAGAGCGCTGACCAAACACATGAAGCACGTGTGTGTGTGTGTGACACGGCAGAGGGGCAGGCGGTGCCGCCACACGGGATACACGGCAGTGCCTCCCAGCACCGCGCCAGCATATTCCAGTCACTAATGATTATTATCTCAGGTCAGCTGCAGCAACTTCACTTCCATCAACCACATTAAAAGGTCTTGCCCTGATTCAATCACATCAGGGCATGAACACACGCCAGAGACACGCTGGCACGTCTGGTGCTGAGTGTGGGAGCTGCCGCGGCAAATGGCCTGTCCCACTGTACGAGCTAATTCTCCCGAGTTTCCCCTGATTTGAACCCGGAGAATGTCCGTCGCGGGTCCGTAGGAGTTCGTGGATGTCTCGTAGCGGCTGGTGCGGGTAACGGTAGGTACTCGGGAAATCCGGTAAAAAAAACTCGTGATTTTTTTGTGCAACTCTGTGAAAAATGTCCACCAGTAGAAAATGGTTATTTTTTACTCGCACGAGCCGCTAGGGGACATCCACGAACTCCAACAGAGAACTCTTCAATTACCTCGTACAGTGGGACAGGCCCTTAACTACCATCGGCCGCTGCTACCGCCACAGCCTTCCACTGACACACTCGTAGAGAACTGAGAACGGGGACAATTCAATGAAAGCAATTGATATTGAGCAGCACACACGCTTCTGGGGCTGCACTAATGTCCGAATAAAAGAAAGTCGAGTGGTGCATTGATTGCATCAAAGAACGGAATGAATGAACGTTAAAGGGAAAGTCATCACCTGTGTGTTTGAGATGACTAATGCAAAGGAAGTAGCTGGTGGAGTGGATTAGTGTTGTGCTCGTTCACGTCTGGGAATCCAGCCAGACTAATGGGACGGGGTTCCACTCACAGTGACGGAGTACACTAGCACTCATCTGCATGAATGAACCTCAGACAGCACTGACGCTCGACGTCACCCTGGCCCCCCACCCCCCCCACCCAGCCCCCCCCTCTGTTTCCCTGCTGTACCTTTCAGTTCAATTCAACTTGTAAAGGAATAGATACAGTGAATGCACGGAGTCGTTTCGAGATGGCATTTGCGGTTCCAGAACATTAGTGTTCATTGACCCGCTGAGTTACTCCAGTTTTGTGTACCTGTGTTTGGTTTAAACCAGCATCTGCAGTTCCTTCCTGCATTGTTGTCCTTCATTTGACACCCTGTGCAATGGGGCACAGCATGGTCCAATTTCTACCTCAGATCGATGACCTCCTCAGTGATGACGCCACACGCTACAGAAACACACATATCCAAGCCCCATAATATATATTGTATGCCATTAACATTAGCACAGGGCAGCACAGTGGTACAACGGTAAGTTGCTGCCTCACAGCGCCAAATACCCTGGTTCGATCCTGACCACGGGTGCTGTCTGTGCGGAGTTTGCACGTTCTCCCCGTGACCTGCGTGAGTTTTCTCCCGTTTCCTCCCACACTCTAGAGATCTACAGATCTGCAGGTTGATTGGTTTCGATGTGTTGTAAAATCGTCCTGGTGTGTGTAGGATAGCGGCAGTGTAGGGGGGCGATCGCTGGCCGGCACGGACCGGATGGGCCAAAGGGCCCGTTTCCGCGCTGCATCTCTAGAGCGTGAAGTCTCACCTCAGTCGGGCGGTTGCCTGATCCCTCTGAATGCTGAACCCACCGCCCGCCCTGTTAGCCATAAATAAGCTCGGAGCTGAAATTGGAAATTCCTGGAATGAAGATTAAATGGGATTCCAGGACGTGATGCCTGGGCTCCGTGTCAAGGTGTGATATTTTTAGGTGTCCTTTCTGTTAGAACCTGTAATTGAATTTATGCTGCTTGCCATGAAATGAAATGTTAAAAAATTAGATTAAATAAAACAGAGTAACGCTGCTTTTTGCCCGGATAAGTGCAGTGTAGGATCAATTTTCTGATTCTTGGAGAAAAACTTTGAAGTGCAAAGAATTTGCCAGCGGGAGATCACATCCTCTCCTCATTATCTGCAGACTGTGAAGGCGAGATGGCTTCTAATTTATTAGCGTTTATTTTCTGCTCGTTTTGGTTGCATCAACAATGTGACGAAGGTTATTAAAAATTAATATTCTTAATTGGAGATGGGAGGGCTTGGCACATAGATCACTTTCTCAGATACAATTATATTTTGTTGATCCAACATGTTCCGTGATATTAGGGACCTCCAGAGTGAGCGGGAGAAATGCGAGCAGACAGGGAGGGGAGCTCTTCTGCCTCAGTGCCCACTGCCCACACACTGCCCACCCTCAGTGGGGTGAAGTGGGAGAGAGTGGTGGTGCAGCGGTAGAGTTGCGGGTTTGATCCTGACTACGGGTGCTGTCTGCGCGGAGTTTGTACGTTTCCCCCGTGACCTGCCTGGGTTTTCTCCAAGATCTTCGGCTTCCTCCCACACTCCAAAGACGTACAGGTTTGAGGGTTAATTGGTTTGCTTATAAATGTAAAATTGTCCCTAGTGTGTGTAGGGTAGTGTTGAATGCAGGGATCGCTGGTTGGTGCCGACTCTGTGGGCCGAAGGGCCATGCTGTCCCTTTAAACTAAAATAAATTAAGCTAAAACTCTAGGACCAGAGGGCACAGCCTGAGAATACAAGGATGTACCTTTAGAATGGTGATGAGGAGGAATTTCTTCAGTTTTACTTTAGTGTAGTTTATAGATACAGCGCGGAAACAGGCCCTTCAGCCCACCGTGTCCGTGCTGACCAGCAATCCCCCAGCGATTTGGAGTTTGCACGTTCTCCAATTATCTTTCAAATGCTTTCACTGCACCTGCCTCAACTACTTCCTCTGGCAGCTCATTCCATACGCCCACCACCCTCTGTATGAAAATCCTGCCCCTCAGGATCCTATTAAATCTTTCCACTCTCAGCTTAAACCTATGTCCTCTGGTTCGTGATTCCTCTACTATGGGTGAAAGATCACGTGTAAATCAGATCACAAAATTGTTCTTTAAAAACGGTGTTCCTAAAAAGAATATCTAAGATGGTTTGTAACCTTACATAGTTGATAGCGTGCCATATTTGGTTTAGTTTAGTTCAATTTAATTTAGAGATACAACATGGAAACAGGCACTTAAGCCTACTGAGTCCATGTCGACCAACATTCACCCCATACTCTAGTCCGATGTTATCCCAGTTTTGTATACTGCACACTGGAGGCAATTTTACCAAGCGAGTTAACCTACAAACCTGCACCTCTTTGGAACGTGGGAGGAAACCGGAGAAGCCACCTGGAGAAAACCCACACGGTCACAGGGAGAACAAGCAAACTCCACAATGGCAGCACCCGAGGTCAGGATCGAACCTGGGTCTCTGGCGTTGAGAAGCAGCAACTCTAACGCTGCGCCACCGTGCCACCGTGACGTGGCTGGGTTTTGAGTGAGGCATGGAGGGCGGGTGGGGGTGTGGGTGGGGGTGGGGGGGGGGTGGGGAGTTTACATTTTAGGAGCAGCAGAGCCAATTTTCATCATTCTTCTGGTCGTTGAATTAATTTTTAGTGACACTCATGCAAAGTCCTTCCACGGCGGAGAAAAGGGACACAATCTGTTTATCGGCAGTAATCTCATTAAAGGTCGGTTTCCAGTCAGTTTGGGGCCAGTTGTCAAACCTCAGCTGGGAAGACCAGCGAGTGACTGCTGTCTCTCGCAGTGATAGCCCCCTGGGGAATGTTAACCCTCCACGCTCCCTTGTCTCATCCAGCTGCCAGCACTGAAGTGACATTAAAATGCAAGGGGAGAGCTCAGGCTGTTTTTTGATATTAATCTCTGTTGATGGTTTCCGAGGTATTTCATTTCAAAATGATGTACTCATTAAATCATGTCTTCGGCACCCGACCGCCAGTGCAGAATAGGGGCAGGAGGAAGCGATGCAGGCCCACAAGTAGGGAGGTCACACCCCTCCTTCTCACCGGTCACCTCATTAAATACTCCGCTGCATTTATTTGCTTGCCGGCAATAAGGGAGATTGTCAGTAGCCACTTGGACGGTCCGGGAATCAACTATACGTCACCCTGCCTCGGCAAGGCCACCAGCATCATCAAGGACCAGTCTCACTCCGGTCACTCCCTCCTCTCCCCTCTCCCATCGGGCAAGATGTACAGAAGTGTGAAAACGCACACCTCCAGATTCAGGGACAGTTTCTTCCCGGCTGTTATCAGGCAACTGAACCATCCCACCAAGAACTAGAGAGTGGGTCTGATTTACCATCCATCTCATTGGAGCCTCTCGGACTATCTTTGATCGGACTTTACTGGCTTTATCTTGCACTAAACGTTATTCAAGATTCAAGAGATTCAAGATTCAAGAGGGTTTATTGTCTTGTGTCCCTGATAGGACAATTAAATTCTTGCTTTGCTTCAGCACAACAGAACATAGTAGATCAGTTCTACAAAACAGATCAGTGTGTCCATATACCATTATATAAATATATACACACATGAATAAATAAAACTGATCAAGTGCAAATAACAGATAATGGGTTATTAATGTTCAGAGTTTTGTCCGAGCCGAGTTTAATAGCCTGATGGCTGTGGGGAAGCAGCTATTCCTGAACCTGGTCGTTGCAGTCTTCAGGCTCCTGTACCTTCTACCTGAAGGTAGCGGGGAGATGAGTGTGTGGCCAGGATGGTGTGGGTCCTTGATGATGCTGCCAGCCTTTTTGAGGCAGCGACTGCAATAAATCCCCTCGATGGAAGGGAGGTCAGAGCCGATGATGGACTGGGCAGTGTTTACTACTTTTTTAAAGTCTTTTCCTCTCCAGGGCGCTCAAGCTGCCGAACCAAGCCACGATGCAACCGGTCAGCAAGCTCTCTACTGTGCACCTGTAGAAGTTCCCTTTATCATGTATCTGTACACTGTGTATGGGGCGATTGTAACCATGTTTTGTCTTTCTGCTGACTGGTTAGCACGCAACAAAAGCTTTTCACTGTACCTCGGTACACGTGACAATCAACCCAAAACGTCACCTATTCCTTCATTCCAGAGATGCTGCCCCTCCCGCTGTGTTACTCCAGCATTTTGTGTCTTTCTTCAGTTTAAACCAGCATCTGCAGTTCCTTCCAACACAGAACTCATTGGAAGCTGTACTAAACTGGATTTAACTAAATGTTATTCACTTTATCCAGAAACTATACACTGTGGACGGTTTGATTGTAATCTTGTATAGCCTGAATGGTTGATGGTCGTCCCGGATGTGATGGGCTGAAGGGCCTGTGCTGCATCTCTCTATGGTAGCTGGACTTGCTTTGCCCTCCAGTAAAGTGATGATTAATCTTGCTCTTCCTCTTTCCCATAGTTTAGTTTATTGTCACGTGTACCGAGGTACAGTGAGAAGCTGTTGTGTTGCGTGCTAACCAGTCAGCCGAAAGACTATACAGAATCACAAGCTGTCCACAGTGAACAGATACAAGATAAAGGAATAATGTTTAGTGCATGATAAAGACCAGTGAAGTCCGATTAAAGATAGTTTGAAGGTCTCCAGTGAGGTAGATGGTAGGTCGGGACTGCTCTCCAGTTGGTGAGGGGATGGTTCAGTTGCCTGATAACAGCTGGGAAGAAACTGCATCTGAATCTGGAGGTGTGCGTTTTCACACTTCTGTACCTCTTGCCTGATGGGAGAGGGGAGAAGAGGGAGTGTCCGGGGTGAGACTGGTCCTTGATTATGCTGGTGGCCTTGCCGAGGCAGCGTGGGGCGTAGATGGATTGAATGGAAGGGAGGTTGGTTTGTGCGGTGGTCTGGGCTGCGTCCACAATTGCCCTGTTGTGGGAGCCCGCAGGCCCTCTGGCACAGTGCTCTGACAGTGGTGCATGGAAGGCCTTCCTCCAGCTCTGCCTGTCCTCATGTCAAGCTCTGTCTGCAACTCAGTTTCAAGGCCAGCTTGAACAAGAACTCACGGTGGAGAGCCGGGTTTGATCCCGACAACGGATGCTGTCCGTACAGAGTTTGTACGTTCTCCCCGTGACACGGGTGCCCGGCTTTCCTCCCACACTGCACAGATGCACAGGTTTGTAGGTTAATTGGCTTCGGTAAAGATTGTAAATTGTCCCAGGTGCGTGTCGGATCGTGCGGGGGTGGGAGATTGCAACCTTCACCTGGTCCGCCCTGGTCCGCCCTGTTTCAACGAATGCAATCAACCCGGCGCACACAATCAAATAAGATCAAGTAGCACAAGTTATCCCACAACTGTAGGCCGTGCACGCCACACGCAAGGAGAAGAAGAAGCAGGATAGTGCTAGTGTGCGGGGGTTGCTGGTCAGCACGGGCTCGGTGGGCAGAACGGCCTGTTTCCGTGCTGTATCTCTAAACTAAAATCACCCTGGAGGAGCAATAACTGCAGACGCTGGCTTACAATTAGAGACTCAAAGTCACTGGAGTAACTCAGCAGGCCAGGCAGCATCTCTGGAGAAAATGGGTAGTTGACGTTTGGGGTGGGGACCCTTCTTCATGACGATTGTAGGGGTGGGAGAGCATGTCCATGGAACTGGTGCGCTACAATGCTGAGAACTATATTCTGCACTCAGTAGATTCCCGTTTATGCTGCCTATTGTACTTGCGTTTGACTTGATGGTATTTATGTATAGTATAACCTGATCTGTTTGCATAGCATGCAAAACAAAGCTTTCCACTGTATCCAGGTACACATGACTATAATAAGCCTAATCCAAAATGTTTCAGGACGGGACCCCCCCCCCCCCCTGAGTAACTCCAGCACTTTGTGTCTTTTTCTCAACAAGAACATTCGCCCTCTCTCTCCTGTGTAGGAAGGAACTGTAGATGCTGCTTTAAACCGAAGATAGACACAAAAACAGGCGTTTCAGGCAAGACCCTTCTTCAAACTGGTGTCTGGTTTGAAGACGAATCTCGACCTGAAACGTCACCCATTCCTTCTCTCCAGAGATGCTGCCTGGCCCGCTGAGTTACTCCAGCGTTTTGTGTCTGCCCTCTCACAACTGGAGGGTGTTGGCATCAGACCCTGAATAGCAAGCGGGCACAAGAGACGGTAGGTCCTAAACGTCACCCGAAATGTCACCTATCCATTCCCTCCACAGATGCTGCCTGACCTGCAGAGTTCCTCCAGCACTCCAGGACATTATGGTTCGTGTTATCGAGCTAATGACACAGAGACCCAAGGAACTTGGGCCTGGATAGAGTGGATGTGGAGAGGATGTTTCCACTAGTGGGAGTCTAGGACCAGAGGCCACAGCCTCAGAATTAAAGGACGTACCTTTAAAAGGAGATGAGGAGGGATTACTTTAGTCAGAGGGTGATAAATCTGTGGAGTTCATTGCCATGGACGGCTGTGGAGGCCAAGTCAATGGATATTTTTAAGGAGGAGATTCACAGATTCTTAATCTGTGTCAGATTGGGTGTCAGGGGTTATGGGAAGAAGGCAAGAGATTGGGGTTGAGGGGGATAGATCAGCCATGACTGAATAGCAGAGTAGACTTGATGGGCCGAATGGCCTAATTCTGTTCCTGGAACCTATGAACTTCTGAACTGCAGGTACTGGGCTTTTACATTGAACACAAAGTGCTGGAGTACCTCTGTGGGTAGATAGATGTTGCCTGGGTCCGAAGAACAGTCATGACCCGAAACGTCGCCTATGATTGTCCTCCGGAGATGCTGCCTGGCCCGCTGAGTTACTCAAGCGCTCTCATTCTATACAAACTTACATGAGCAGAGCAGTGGAGGGGCGCAGCTGGTGGAGGGGCCGCTGCCTCAAAGCTCCAATGGCCCCGGGTTCGATCCTGACCTCGGCTGCTGTCTGTGTGGAGTCAGAATCAGAATCAGAATCACACTTTATTCGCCAAGTATGTTTTGCAACCAACGAGGAATTTCATTGGCCAGGTCAGTCATACAATTAAAAGCAACAGATCACTCACAAACACATTTTAACATCAACATCCACCACAGTGACTCCTCCACATTCCTCACTGTGATGGAAGGTTAGATAAAGTTCAAGTCCTTCCTTAGTTCTTCCGCGGTCGTGGCCTCGAGCCCCCGTTGACGGGATGATCTTAACTCCCGTAGCCGGCGGCGTTCGGGCCCTCCGTGTCGAGGCGATCAGCTCCAGCGTCGGGGGGGATGTCAGCTCCCCCGCGCCGGGCGATCGAACCTCGCGTCGGGGCTGGTGAACCTTCCGCGACGTTGGAGCTCCCGACTCGGCCTCACCCGAGACTGCGAGCCCTTGATGGTGATTCCGCGGTGGGAGCAATCCCAGGCAAGGGATCAGCTCCGATGTTAAGTCCACGCCCCGCGATGGGGCTCACGACAGCACGAGGAGGCTTCCATCGATGGTCGGCTGCAGAGCCCGGAGAATGTGATCCGACAATTAATCACATCTCGGGGAAGGTAAGAACCTGAAAAAAAGTTTCCCCCGATCCCCCCCCCCCCCCACTTAAAACAAACCGAAGATCATTAAAACAAAAGTAAAGAAAATAGAAACAGACTGCCGGCAGGGCAGCCATCTCCCCGGCGCCCCTGGTGGTCTAACGTTCTCCCTCGGGTGTCCGGTTTCCTCCCACAACCCACAGTTTCTGCAGGTTGATCAGTCCACAGATGGATGGTCAATCCAGTTGCAATCCTCTCTGCCCTCCACGGCAACTGGGGGATTTAAATTTATAAATTAATCTATAAATTCTGGAAGTGAAAAAGCAAGTGAGTGTAAAACTATGCCTAAAAGCCCTTGAATGTGCTCCCCAGGGACAGATACCTGCTGTTCTCACCCATCTGCTCTGTTGGTGACTCCAGACCCAAGGATCAACAGATCAACATCTCAGTTCAAGGATAAACAAGGATGATGGAAGCAAAACTGCAAATTAAAAATAGCCCCCTAGATTGGGCAACGGGTGCATTGCTGACCCTTGCACATAAGGCCAATCATATTGGGTCATACAGCACGGAGACAGGCCCTTCGGCCCAACTTGCTGGCCAAGATGCCCCGTCTACATTGGTCCCACCCACCTGCGTTTGGCCCATATCCCTCTCACCTTTTCCTATCTCTGTCCCCGTCCAAATGTCTTTTGAATGTTGTTATAACCAGGCCACACAGCACCCACAAAGCACAATCCCACAATGTTTAGTTTAGTGTAGTTTAGTTTAGGGATACAGCGCTGAAAGTGACACACACCAACCAGCGATCCCTGCTCGCTTACATTATCCTACACACACTAGGGACAATTTACAATGACTTAAAGGGCCCATCCCACGACACGGGTTTACCCAAGAGCTCTCCCGAGTTTAAAAAAAAATCGAACTCGTGGTAAGTACGTAGAATGTACGTAGCGGGTACGTCGGAGCTTGTGGATGTCTCGTCGCGGCTCGTAATGCAAACGGCAGGCACTCGGGAAAAGCGGAAACTCGTGAAGTTTTTCCAACAGTGTGAAAATTTCCAAACGTAGATAAATACTCGTGATGAAGTAACACGAGTTAGATTTTTTTTAAACTCGGGAGAGCTCTTGGGTAAACTCGCATTGTGGGATTTGGACTTAAGCCAATTAACCAACACACTCCCCCCCGATACCCCACCCTGCAGCTGAGGGGAACCGGAACCCAAAGGAAAAAAGGTGAATCAAGGGATTTGGGGAAAAAGCAGGAGCGGGGTACTGATTTTGGATGATCAGCCGTGATCATATTGTATGGCGGTGCTGGCTCGAAGGGCTGAATGGCCTCCTCCTACACCTATTCTTCTATGTTTCAGTATAGTGTATTGTCACGTGTACCGAGGTACAGTGAAAAGCTTTTGTTGCGTGCTAACCAGTCAGCGGAAAGGCAACACATTGGCGACAATTGGGCCGTCCACAGTGTACAGATACATGGTAATGGAATAACGTTTAGTGCAAGGTAAAACCAGCAAAGGCCAATCATGGGTAGTCCGAGGGTGACCAATGAGGTAGATAGTAGTTCAGGACCGCTCGCTGGTTGTGGTAGGATGGTTCAGTTGCCTGATGACAGCTAGGAAGAAAATGTCTCTGAATCTGGAGGTGTGCGTTTTCACACTTCCGTACCTTTTGCCTGACGGGAGAGGGGAGAAGAGGGAACGGCCGGGGTGCGGCTCATCCTTGATAAGGAAGGGTAACTAGCAGGATGACGAGGGTGGGGGAGGGACGGAGAGAGAGGGAATGGAAGGGTTGGGTTTAGTCAGCTTGGCCATTGTTGCTGCCTCTGGTTTGTTCTGTGCCTTTAGCTACCTCTAGTTGCCACCCCCCCCCCCCCCCCCCCCACTGACTCTCATTCTGGTGAAGGGTCTCAACCCAGAAACGTCACCCATTCCTTTTCTCCAGAGATGCTGCCTGACCCGCTGAGTTACTCCAGCACTTTATGTTCTACCCAAAAGAAAAGAGCTGAATTCCTGTGGCGCCCCTCTCAGCCTCAGGACATCCCAAAGCATCTCACGGACCAGGGGATGCATTTGAAATATGCTGGCGGAATCATGAGGCCATTTGGCCCATCCAAGTCCATACTAGAAATGCAGGGAACCGCTGTGATCTGGCACACAGCACGTCCCCACAAAACAGCTAAATGGTGGGGATGTGGTCAGCCTAGACAGAGAGCGGAGTGGTGGGGAAGGGAAATGGTACAAAGAGGCCATTCAGCCCCTCGAACCTACCAGCTAGCAGGAGGAGGCGACGGGCTAGCAGAAGGAAGCCATTCAGCCCCTCGAGCCTCCTGGCAAACAGGGAGAGACTACTGGCTAGCAGGAGTAGGCCATTCAGCCCCTCGAGCCACTGGGCTAGCAGGGAAGAATCTTGCTGGGGTAGTGAAAGGTGTGAGATGAGAGGGCATGAATTATTCAGGCCAGGAGTGGAATTCCCACTGAGACACAGGGACTTGAAGCAAAACTCCTGCAGACAGATGCAAAACTAAATGATCCCCTGGGTCACAATAAGTGGACAATTAAACTGGCAGTTCATAAATACACAAGGAATAGGAGCAGAATTAGGCCATTCAGCCCATCAAGTCTACTCCGCCGTTCAATCATGGCTAATGTATCTCCCCCTCCTAACCCCATTCTTATGCCTTCTCCCCATTACCCCCGACAGCCGTACTAATCAAGAATCATTCTTAAAATATCCTTTGATTTGACCTCCACTGCTTTCTGTGGCAATGAATTCCACAGATTCACCGCCCTCTAGCTAAAGAAATTCCTCCTCATCTCCTTTCCAGAGGTACTACTTCCTTTTACTCTGAGGCTGTGCCCTCTGGTCCTGGACTCTCCCATGCGCAGAAACACCCTCGCCCACAGAATGTTTTTTAAAAAAGGCACAAAAGCGCTGGAGTAATTCAGCGGCTCAGGCCACACCGACATGGAGAGGTGACATAGAGAACAGGTGCAGGAGGAGGCCATTCGGCCCTTCGAGCCAGCACCGCCATTCAATATGATCACTGTCCACTTTGCTGCAGGCTTCTTATTAAAAAAAAATTATAAATAATGCTAAGATTGCATAAATGACGTGACGTTTCGAGCCGGGAGCCTTCTTCCAACCGGCAGGACCTCTGGTGCAGGATACAACAGCAAGGGAAAGTTTAACATGCTGAAAGAAAGTATTCCTGAAACAATGAAACTTCTGATAAAAATCGGTCCAGGACACCGACCAAATTGCTGGAGTAACTGAGCGGGCTTCTCACTGAACTCAGTTATTTAACGGTGGCTGGGAACTGAGGGTGGGGGGATTCCTCTGCACTGTACACAGCTGCGTGGATTTACACCCCGACAACAGAGGGGTCTGCTCACTGGTATCCTCTGCACTGCCTTGCTTCAGTTACAATACAGCCACGCTTCCCAAATTGCCTTTGACTGCCTGCATCAGTGATGAAACTTTATGCCCTTGTTTGAAGGACTTTGAGTCCATTCCAGTAAGGTCCAGACCATCTTCTTGTTTTCTGAGTTCCTGCCCCCTCTTATGAATAAATGAAGTCGCCGAGAGAGAGAGAGAGAGGGAGATTTTTTTTTTTTTTTTTTTTTCCATATTTGTGTAAATTGCTTTAAAAGCATTTTATCATGTCATAAAAATGGAATTGATCTGTGCTGTGCGATTGGACAGCTGTGTGTTTTGTTAATGGCCACTTTGCTGCAGGCTTCTTATTAAAAAATTTATAAATAATGCTAAAATTGCATAAATTATTAACCAAAGTAAGCAGGTTTAAAATTTACAACAAAGCAAAAAATTTGATGACTTCTCCATGGCAACCGAGGAATGTCACCCATTTCCTGCAGATTGTACTTTGGAGTTTTACGATGTTTTTGCATTGATTTGTTTCCTCAGCACAGCTGCCGACCTCTATTGGGGGACAAACGTAATCAGTGCTGACGCAAATTAGATGGTTATTCGTTTTCAAAATTGACAGAAAAACAATAAAAAAGATGAAATGCTCCCAAATCAATAGATATAATGAAATTCAAATAATCCGAGAGATGAGGTCGCCATGGCAACTGATAATGTGGAAAAGAAAACAATTTAATAAAGGACGGACATGCTTTGAAAACAGATTGGGGCGGGAGGGATCGGGGGGGGGGGGGGGGTGGGGGGGGGAGAGAGGAGGGGAGGGGTGTTTTGTTTCAGTGAAGAATTGGTGTCTGTCCCAAGGACACAGGAATAATTAGAGAGCTTTCAGGACAGAAAGTGCAGATTCTGGTTTTAATACTCAAAATTGTTTCAGTGGCAACGAGACGGAAACCCATTTGTTGTGACCTTCCTGTGGGCCAGGATCAGGGCACGTTTGAGGCAGGCGGGCCGGGCTGGCTATACCGATGTATTTGGCGCATTTTATTAGGAGGGAGGGGTTGGGGTGGAGGGGGGAAGATCGTGTGGCAGGGGTGGTGAGAGGGGGGGCGACCGGGGGGTGACGGGGGAAAGGAAGGGGAGAGAGGTTAGATGCCGACCAAAGTTTTAACATTGCGACAGTTCAGAGAGAGAGAGAGAGGGAGAGACAGAGAGAGACAGACAGTGCGAGAGGGAGAGAGAGAGAGAGACAGGACAGAGAGAGATAGAGAGACAGAGATAGAGAGAGAGACAGAGATAGAGAGAGAGAGAGAGAGAGAGAGACAGAGGGAGACAGAGAGAGAGACAGTGCGAGAGAGGGAGAGAGAGAGTGAGACAGAGAGAGACAGAGAGACAGGACAGAGAGAGATAGGGAGACAGAGATGGAGAGAGAGACAGAGCGAGAGAGTGAGAGACAGAGAGACAGAGAGAGACAGGGAGACAGAGAGAGACAGTGCCAGAGAGAGAGAGAGTGGGACAGAGAGAGCCAGAGACAGAGCGAGAGACAGAGCGAGAGACAGAGCGAGAGACAGAGCGAGAGAGAGACAGAGAGAGAGACAGAGAGAGAGAGAGAGAGACAGAGAGAGAGACAGAGAGAGAGTTAGAGAGAAACAGAGAGACACAGAGGGAGAAAGGAGGAAGGACTGGGACTAAGTATGGAAAGTGATACACTTTTCGGAGAAAGCAGGTGCAAGTATAAGAGGAAAAACAGGAAGAGGCCTCCAGTACACTGCCTCTTGAAATAAATACCCTCCCGTCAAGCTGTGAAGGCACTGGACTGAAAAGCAATTTGTTAATACTAAGATTGTAACGAGTTGCACAAATATCTATCAGTTGAGCTCACCAACTTTTCTCCCCAGTCACCTTGCTTTTTATCTTAAAAGCCTAACCTTTCCCAGTAGATTGTAATGAATATGCATTGATTTATAAACATTGCAGGGTGTCATCTGTTGTGTAAGCTGAGTTACAGTATTTGAGCTCAGCGGATAAATATCCCTGAACTTGTCCAATGGTGAAACATCCATGAGACATCCAGTGTGGAATTAAGGGCTTCTGCAGTTTCCTGCTCTGTCTACAAACCGGATTCCTTACCCGTGTTGGTTCTCTGTGTTACAAGACCAAACAACAAGTCTCCCAGTTCAAAGCTGGTAGACCCAGTGCCTTGCAGCGCCAGAGACCCGGGTTCGATCCCCACCTCGGGTGCTGCCTGTGTGGAGTTTGCACGTTCTCCCTGTGAGCGCATGGGTTTCCATCCGGGTGCTCCGGTTTCCTCCCACATCCCCAAAGGTATGCAGGTTTGGAGGCTCTGCAAATTGCCCCCAGCCTGCATGGACTCGATGGGCCAAAGGATCTATTTTCTTGCCCTATTTCCAAGCTAAACTGAACTAAACTTAAAATCCCACATTTATTTCCTCCGACTAAAGCAAAATACTGCAGTTGGTGGAAATGCAGAGTAAAACAGAGGGTTACACAAAAAGCTGGAGAAACTCAGCGGGTGCAGCAGCATCTAAGGAGCGAAGGAGATAGGCGACGTTTCGGGTCGAGACCCGGGGGTGCTCATGAATTCAGACTCACTGTTCTTTATTTATTTTTTTCACAGGAGACATTTGTTCTTTTATTCAGAGCGATGTTCAATAAACGAAGGGGGCAGGAGTTTTTTTTACCCATCGTAAGCTGAGAACTACGCGCTGGAGCTATTGTTTTGCAGATAAATGTAGCAGTCAATTTGGAGAGAGCAAGGTTTCAAAGCAGTAAATGATACGAATGAGCAGCTAATCCGATCAATGTTGACTTAATGTTTGCCCAGACAGAGTCATTGAGTCACAGAGTGGAAACAGGCCCTTCGCCCCAACTTGCCAGCATGTCCCTGCGCTAGTCCCACCTGCCTGCGCTTGGTCCATATCCCTCCAAATTTGTCCCATCCATGAGGATAGTCCCAGCCTCAACTACCTCCTCTGGCAGCTCGTTCCATACACCCATCACTCTTTGTGTGAAAAAGTTACCCCTCAGATTCCGATTAAATCCTTTCCCCTTCACCTTGAACCTATGTCCTCTGTTCCTCGATTCCCCTACTCTGGGTAAGAGATGTCTGGAGAATATTCCCTGCTCTTTCCCAAAGGTTTAAATATCCCCGACCTCTGATTCATAGAACATAGAAGAGTGCAGTAATCATACTGTGGAAGCAGGAACTGCAGATGCTGGTTTATACCGGAGAGAGGTACAAAGTGCTGGAGTAACTCAGCGGGTCAGGCAGCATCTCCGGAGAACATGGATAGGTGACGTTTCAGGTCTCAAGAAGGGTCTCGACCCAAAACGTCACCTGTTCCTTTTCTCCGGAGATGCTGCCTGACCCGCTGAGCTTTTTGTGTTTATACACAGTACTAGTACTAGCAGTCCACTAGTGTTCACTAGGGGCTCTAGTCTGTGGCCTCTAACCAGACAGGTGGCTCAAGATCTGTTAACGTTAGTTGTAGATGTAGCCCAGTTCACCGCACAGACTGCACACCCCACTGTTGACTCCATCCACACTTCTCGCTGCCTCGGGGAAGCAGCCAATATAATCAAAGACTTGCCCCTGTCCCACCCCGGTCATTCCTTCTCCTCGCCGCTCCCCTCCGGCAGAAGGTACAGAAGCTTGAAAGCGCGCACCACCAGACCCAGGAACAGCTTCTTCTGTTATCAGGGTTCTGACCACTCCTACCATAAGCATGGGTACTGTCCGATTCACCTCTACCCCATTGTGGACATTGGACTTTGTCCAGGAACTGGTGCGCTACAATGCTGAGAACTATATTCTGCACTCTGTATCTTCCCCTTTGCTCTACCTACTGTACCTGAGTTTGACTTGACAGTATTTAAGTGTGGTATATGATCGGGTACAAAAATATACCTAAACCTAATGACTCTTAACTGCATAAAAATGAGATGCTGAAACACTGAAGAAGGGTCCCGACCCAGACCGTGCTTTGTCCATTTCCCTCCACAGATGCTGCTTGACCCACTGAGTTCCTCCAGCAGCAGGTTGTTCATTGCTCAAGACTCCAGCATCTGCAGCCACTTGTGTGTCTATACATCCACCTGGGTGATACGACCCCTTGCTCAGTTTAATTACTAGTTTTATTTTGGAGATACAGCATGGAAACACCGAGTCCCCAGCAACGAACAATCACCCACACACTAGGTCTATCCCACACACCAGAGACAATTCACACAAGGCAATTCACCTGCAAGCCAGTCCGTCTTTGGAATGTCGGAGGAAACCGGAGCACCCAGAGAAAACCCACGCGCTCTCTGGTAAAATGTAGAAACTCCCGACAAGCAGCACCCGTAGTCAGGATCGAACCCTGGCCACTGTGAGCCACTGTCTGCCCTAATGTCTCAGTTTAATGTCTCAACTGAAAGGCAGCCCCTCTGAGGGTGCAGAGCTCCCTCGGTACATTCCCAAATAGCATGTTGGCCTTCCTGGTGAGAGGAGTTGAGTATCGGAGCAGGGTACTGATTTTGGATGATCAGTCATGTTCATATTGGATGGCGGTGCTGGCTCGAAGGGCCAAATGGCCTACTCCTGCACCTATTTTCTATGTTTCTAGGTACCGTTCCTGGGATAGTGGTGCACCGGTGGAGTGTCATCTCTGTGGAATTATTTGCCACGGAAGGCTGTGGAGGCCAAGTCAATGGATATTATTGAGAAAGAGATAGCATCTTGTTTGGTACGGGTGTCAAAGGTTAAAGGGGGAAGGCAGGAGAATGGGGTTAGGAGGGAGAGACAGAACAGCCATGATTGAATGGTGGAGTAGACTTGATGGGCCGAATGGCTTAATTCTGCTCCTATCACTTATGACCTTATGACCTCTGGCCCCTCTGCCCACCGTCTGGGCGCAGGATCACATCTCCTTACCGCCCCCTCCTGGTGAGCGGAAGACTTATGCTTGACCATTTCAGCAAGGCCAGAGCTGGGCTGTGGCAGTGAGAGGGTTAATTCTCCGAGAAACGCTGGATGCAGGTTCCTCTGGAGAGGTCGCGACTTCCCATCCACCCCATTGCAGACCCTTGGACTACCTTTAATCAGACTTTACTAGACTTTATCTTGCACTAAACCTTATTCCCCTTATCCTGTTCCAGAACACGGTGGATCACTTGACTGTAATCATGTGTAGTTTTTCCGCTGAAGATAAACACAAAAAGCTGGACTAACTAGATAGCGCGCAACAGAAAAGGTTTTTTCGCTTAGGGGCGGCACGGTGGCGCAGCGGTAGAGTTGCTGCCTTACAGCGCCAGAGACCGGGGTTCGATCCTGACTATGGGTGCTGTGTGCACGTTCTCCCCGTGACCTGCGCGGATTTTCTCCTGGAACTCCGGTTTCCTCCCACACTCCAAAGACGTGCAGGTTTGTAGGTTGATTGGCTTGGTACAAACGTAACTTGTCCCTAGTGTGTGTAGGGTAGTGCTAGCGGGACCGGATTAAGATTAAGACCCATAGAGGCCCGAAGCACTTAAAAGATTTTGGTGCCCCCATATATACGTAATTCAAAATATAAACAATAATAAACCATATAATGAATTTTCATTTTTCAAAATGAAACAGTAAGGTGGAAAATAATGTTTATTTTTGTATACTTCCACTTTATTTATATTTGAAAAGTTTTCTCCGACTTTTTTTAATTACAAAGTCTTTGATCAGATCCTCAAAATTAATCTTACGTAACACATTTGCTTCTATACTTAGTAGAGATAAGGCATCCAGCTTTCAAGTTTAAAGTGATTTCTTTCGTGCCGTAAACTATTTCTGTGGTGCCCCACCTTCCCTTGATGCCCGAGGCACGTGCTTATGGTTGAGCCAGCCCTGAGTGCAAGTGTGCGGGGGTTCGCTGGTAGTCAGGATCGATCCCGGGTCTCTGGCGCTGAAGGGCAGTGTTTCCACCGCTGCGCCACCGTGCCGCCCGTGTTGGAGGCCAGAGCGCTCTGCGGGGGTGGGGGCGAGATGCATGCCGGGGCTGGGGTGCATGGGGTAGCGGCGGCACTGATGGGGGAGGAGAGGGGGGCGAGGGCTGGGAGGCTGGGAGGCGAGGGAGAGAGGGTTGTGTAAATCCCCTTGAGCAGTCTGTGGCCGGCACACTGTCTGAGACAGCGGAGGAAGGGGAAGGACCCCTACTGGCAAGTGGGGAAATCGGACCACACCGGCCTGCCCACAGTGAGCATACAAACCCTGTCAAAACTGGCTGCAACATTCAACATCTTGTTGCTTATAAAATGCTTCAGCGATAACAACCCCACCTGGTGAGGTTTGCAGGCCAGCTTTGCACGTGCGTGAAATGCATTTAATTTCCCAATATATTAGTTTGTTCTGAAAACTTGCAAATATGTATTCCATCACATTCGTATATGTCACCATTCTCAGCTTAACTTGTCACTTTACTCCATTCACATTCCATCAGCATGTCTCTGGGGCACGGTGGCGCAGCGATAGAGTTGCTGCCTCACAGCGCCAGAGACCCGGGTTCAATCCTGACTATGGGTGCTGTCTGTACAGAGTTTGCACGTTCTCCCTGTACATGGGTTTTCTCCGGGTGCTCTGGTTTCATACGGTCATAAGTGATAGGAGTAGAATTAGGCCATTCGGTCCATCAAGTCTGCTCCGCTACTCAATCATGGCTGATCTAACTCTCCCTCCTAACCCCATTCTCCTGCCTTCTCCTCATAAACCCTGACACCTGTTCTAATCAAAAATCTATCTATCTCTGCCTGATTATATATCCACTGATTTGGCCCCCACAGCCTTCTGTAGCAAAGAAACCTGCAGATTCACCACCCTCTGACTAAATAAATTAATCCTCATCCTTCCTAAAAGAACGACCTATAATTCTAAGGCTATGACCTCTAGTTCTAGACTCTCCCACCAGTGGAAACATCCACTATATCAAAGTCTTTAACTATTCTCCTCCCACCCTCCAAAGAAGTAAAGGTGTGTAGGTTAATTGCCTTTGTAAATTGGCCCGAGCGTTTAGGATGGTGCCTGGATCGCTGGTTGGCTTGGACTCGGCAAAAGAGCCTGTGTCCACACTGTGTCTCCAAACTCCAAGCTCCAATATTTCTTTACGTACATATACTGAGCACTCAGTTCAAGGATATTTTAAAATAAAAGATGCAAACTGCTAGAGTAACTCAGCAAGTCAGCTAGCAACTCTGGAGAACACGGATAGGCAAGGTTTAGAAGGATAAGGGCCAAATGTGGGCAGGTGGGACTACTATGGCTGGGACCTGTTGGCCTGTGTGGGCAGGTTGGGCCGAATAGCCAGTTTCCATGTTGTATGACCCTATGGCTCACGGCAACAGTCCCACCTGAGCCAAGAGACTCCACAGGGGTAGTAGAGTCCATCACTGGGGGGCAGCCATGCCACCGAGCTTCCTTTCAAATAAGAAGTCATTTAGAGCTTCTGCTCAGAGTGTTGTTTCTGGAAGATCACAATACCATACAATACAATTTATTTGTTGTCATTTGAACCTCATTGAGGTTCAAACGAAATGTGGTTTCTGCAGTCATACAACAAGAAAAGAACCAAGACACAACACAATTTACACAAACATCCATCACAGTGAATCTCCTCCTCACTGTGATGGAAGGCAAAGTCTTGTCTCTCCCCTGCACTCCCCATTCTCCTCCCGATGTCAAAGTCAAAGCGGGTGATGGTAAATAAGACCCGCGGCCATTCAGGCCGCGCCGGGCGATGTAAGGCCCCGCTCCACGTTATTCTCAACCCCGCAACTCGGGCGGGAGAAGTTGCTGTTGTGGAAGCTCCGAAAAGCGGTCTCCTGAGGTACCATCTAGAGCGGTGGCCCATACAGTACATCCACTGACTCTTGTCAGCAGTGTTGGGCCCATATCTGACTAGGGATGTGCTGGCATTGGAGAGGGTGCAGATGAGTTTACAAGAATGATCCCGGGCATGAGTGGGTTAACACATGATGAACCTTGAAGTCTGGAGAAGGGTCTCAACCCGAAACATCACCCATTCCTTCTCTCCAGAGATACTGTTTGTCCCGCTGAGTTACTCCAGCATTTTGTGTCTACCAACATATGGTGAATGTTTGATGGCACTGGGCCTGTACTCACTGGGGTTTAGAAGGATGAGGGGGGAACCTCATTGTAACTTACCGTAGAGTGAAAGGCCTGGATAGAGTAGATGTGGAGAGGATGTTTCCACTAGTGGGAGAGTCTAGGACCAGAGGGCACAGCCTCAGAATAAAAGGATGTACTTTTAGAAAGGCGATGAGTAGGAATTTCTGTAGTCAGAGGGTGGTGAATCTGTGGAAGTCATTGCCACAGACGGTGGTGGAGGCCAAATCATTGGGTATTTTTAAGGTGGAGATTGTCAGATACTTAATTGGTAAGGGTTTCAGTGTTATGTGGAGAAGGCAGGAGGATGGGGTTGAGGGGGATAGATCAGCCATGATTGAATGGCGGAGTGGACTCGTTGGGCCGAATGGCCTACTCCTGCTCCTATCACTTATGAACGTATGTAACTGTGGCAGCTTGCTGTGTGTTCACTGACTGCTCCTATTGGGCGGCATGGTGGCGCAGTGCCTTACAGCGCCAGAGACCCGGGCTCGATCCTGCCTATGGACACTGTCTGTGCAGAGTTTGTACATTCTCCCCGTGACCTACGTGGGCTTTCTCCGGGATCTCCGGTTTCCTCCCACATTCAAAAGATGTACAGGATTGTAGGTTAATTGCCTTTGGTAAAATTGTAAATTGACTCGAGTGTGTGTAGGATACCGTTACTATGCTGGTCGGCGCGGACTCGGTGGACCGAAGGGCCTGTTTCAACGCTGTATCTCTAAACGCTAAACTCTTAAATCTCCATTCAGTGAAGGCCATAGCTCACTAGACACATCGTCAGTGACGGACCTCAAACCAAGGACGCTCAAATCCCAAGGGTGTACAACAAGAGCAAACTCTCTTAACTCCAAAAAGCAGATCTAAAGTCAGCCCGTTCCCGCCTCCCAGCGAGCAACAGATACACTTAAAACAGGGAGAAAGAAAATAGAGAGAAATAAAAAAAAGAAGCAGTGCCATGTGGTCAGGTTGGGCTGCGTTCTGAGGTATCATTTCTGGGCACAATTTGAGGTGTAATTCCACTGTGACTTTTTCATTTCAGTTAACTATAAACTCCTGTATCTGAAATTATTTTACCCCAATTACACATTTCACCATTTTATTGCCTTAATTACTTATAGTCATGTTCTACATGGCTGCTTTTCATCAAAATGCAATGTTAAGATAACAATATCACATCGTTCTTATTTTATATAAATCATTCCACCGCCGTTAACAATATATCAGCAAGATTTTTTTAATTTAACACATGTGTAACTCTTTGCGTGCTGGGTTCCCTCAGTTGCTGAGTCTTTATTTATTATTTCCTCCTGCCTCCGCCAGCCCTGCTCTACCTGACACTGGGTGGAAGGCCAACCTATTGATTGATTTGTTTGAAAGATACAGCATGGAAACAGGCCCTTCGGCCCACCGAGTCCACGCCGACCATCGATCACCTGTTCACACCAGTTCTATGTCGTCCCACTTTCTCGTCCACTCCCTACACAATTTACGGAAGCCAATTAACCTACCAGCCCGCACGCCGCTCCCCGTCCATTCCCTCCACAGATGCCGCCTGGCTGGCTGAGTTACTCCAGCACTTTGTGTTTGGGTCACGATTCCAGCATCTGCAGTTCCTTGTGTGTCCGTTGTTCTCTGCACGTGAGCCTGACTGGATGATGGAAGCTGGCACCTTGACCCAGGGGAAGCAATGTCATCCTTTGTCCATCCCATGGGGCAGCACGGTGGTGCAGCGGTAGAGTTGCTGCCTCACAGCACCAGAGACCCGGCTTCCATCCTGACTACGGGTGCTGCCTATACAGCGTTTGTACCTTCTTCGTGTAACCGCGTGTGTTTTCACCAGGTTTCACCCACATACCGGTTTGTAAGTCAATTGGCTTCTGCACATTGGCCCTGGTGTGCAGGGTAGTGCTAGTATCAGGGCTGGTCGTTGGCCGGTGCAGACTCGATGGGCCGAAAGGCCTGTTTCCACACTGTATCTCTACACTAAACAACATAAACAACGGAGAATTGATGACGACAGAGAACACAGATCCTTCTCCCCACAGACGCTGCCTGTCCCGCTGAGTTACTCCAGCATTTTGTGTCTATCTTCAGAGAAGTGACCTGGTCATTTTCACATTGCTGTGTGTAACAAGCCACCATGCATCAATGTTTCGGAGGAACCTTGTGGCCTCCAAAGCTCTTTGGGACATCCTGAGTCCGTGGAAATGTGCCCACTGCCTTTCTGGTGATGATGTTTGCCTAGCTTTTGCCCCAAACCCAGCCATGCTGTTGCCTGAAACAGTTCACAGGCCCTCCCCTCCCTACACTGCCGAGGCACAGGGACAGCTCCCGATCGCTTCATGTTATGTTTATTTATTTCTAGCTTCACGGAATGCTGCCGGCTCCATCACAAGGGGGAATCTCATAGCCGCTACTGCAAAGTAGGGTGCGGGACAGCTGATTTACACTCAGCGAGATCCCACGGACAACAAAGTGATCATTTCACGACAACCTGTTCAGGTAACCCAGCAAGAGAGCAGATCGAGAGCAGAGCAGCCAGGCAAAGCCAAAGCCTAAATTGTGAGCAGTTTTGGGCACCATATCTGAGGGTCTTGTGCAAGCTCTGGAGTTTAGAAGGATGAGGGGTGACCCCATTGAAACTCGAATAGTGAAAGGCTTGGATAGAGTGGCTGTGGAGAGGACGTTTCCACTAGTGGGAGAGTCTATGACCAGAGGGCTGAGCCTCACAATAAAAGAACGTACCTTTAGGAAGGAGATGAGGAGGAATTGTTTTAGTCAGAGGGTGGTGAATCTGTGGAATTTATTGCCACAGAACGCTGTGGAGGCCAAGTCAATGGATATTTTTACGGCGGAGACTGACGGATTCCTGTCAGGGGTTATGGGGCAAAGGCAGAAGAATGGGATTGAGAGGGAACAATAGGTCAGCCATGATTGAATGGCGGAGTAGACTGGATGGGCCGAATGGCCTAATTCTGCTCCTAAGACTTATGAACCTATGAAAGCGGGAATGGACAGTGGCAGGGGTCAGCTGCAGACAAGAACTCGCTGCAGACAAGAAATACAAGTTGCTTTTCACCCAGACTGAGGAGCAAAGATTGGCCAAGACACCACTGCTCTTCAGCGAAATAGGTGGAAACATTTGAGAGTGTACACATGTCTCGGGTCAAACAATGGCAATGCTGATGATGCAGCCCTGTCAATGGTGCAGACCTATTGACAATGGAGCGCTGTCAATGGTTACTGTGTTATTGATGATGCAGCACTGGTGATGATGCAGCACTGGTGATGATGCATTACTGGTGATGATGCATTACTGGTGATGATGCATTACTGATGATGATGCAACACTGGTGATGATGCATTACTGGTGATGATGCAGCACTGGTGATGATGCATTACTGGTGATGATGCATTACTGGTGATGATGCAGCACTGGTGATGATGCATTACTGGTGATGCATTACTGGTGATGATGCAGCACTGTTGATGATGCATTACTGGTGATGATGCATTACTGGTGATGATGCAGCACTGGTGATGATGCATTACAGGTGATGATGCATTACTGGTGTCAATGCATTACTGGTGATGATGCAGCACTGGTGATGATGCAGCACTGGTGATGATGCAGCACTGGTGATGATGCATTACTGGTGATGATGCATTATTGGTGATGATGCATTACTGGTGTCGATGCATTACTGGTGATGATGCATTACTGGTGATGATGCACTACTGGTGATGATGCAGCACTGGTGATGATGCGGCACTGGTGTTGATGCATTACTGGTGATGATGCAGCACTGGTGATGATGCAGCACTGGTGATGATGCATTACTGGTGATGATGCATTACTGGTGATGATGCATTACTGGTGATGATGCCCTACTGGTGATGATGCAGCACTGGTGATGATGCACTACTGGTGATGATGCAGCACTGGTGATGATGCAGCACTGGTGATGATGCAGCACTGGTGATGATGCAGCAGTGGTGTTGTTGCATTACTGGTAATGATGCATTATTGGTGATGATGCAGCACTGGTGTTGTTGCATTACTGGTGATGATGCATTACTGGTGATGATGCATTACTGGTGATGATGCAGCACTGGTGATGATGCAGCACTGGTGATGATGCAGCACTGGTGATGATGCAGCACTGGTGATGATGCAGCACTGGTGTTGTTGCATTACTGGTGATGATGCATTACTGGTGATGGTGTAGTACTGGTGATGATGGCTGAGAACACCGTGTACCACCTGCCTGAGGGGCGGGTAGGGCTGAGAGCCGGTCGGGAAGGCAGGGGGTTGTGGGGGGGGGGGGGGGGGGCACGAAGCAGTGAGGTTAGTCATGGCCTCCTGCTGTGTAATCTACACCGGGTGACTGAAAACTGTCATCAGTCTAGATGTAGGAAGCCAGTGAGCCTCAGGTAGTGGAGGTGGTGGGGAGAGGGCCGGGGGGTGGTGGGATCCCTGCACTGTTTCCCCGAGCCGTCCACGGTGTGCAGATACATGATAAAGGGAATAACGTGAAGAATGTTTAATGCAAGATAAGGTCCAGTAAAGTCCCATCAGAGATAGTCCGTGGGTCACCAATGAGGTAGATAGTAGTTCAGGACCGCTCTCTAGTTGTTGGCAGGATGGTGCAGTTGCCTGATAACAGCTGAGAGGAAACTGCCCTAGTTCCAGCCATGCAGCGCAGAAACAGGCCCTTCGGCCCACAGAGTCTGCACCGACCAGTGATCACTCCTCACACCAGCACTATCCTACACACGCTCGAGACAATTTTACCACTTACCGAAGCCAATTGGCTTACAAACCCGCACATCTTTGGAGTGTAGGGGTGGAAACTGGAGCATCCGGTGGAAACCCTCGCAGGTCACGGGGAGAAGGTACAAACTCCGTACAGACAGCGCCCAGGGTCAGGATCAAACCCGGGGTCTGTGGCGCTGCGCGGCAGCGAATCTACCGCTGTACCACCGCAGGTGACGTCTCTGCCGTGTGTGAGCACAGCCCACTGCCCGTAACCCACACAGTCTGTGGAGCAAAGGAGAGCCTGAAGTTTCTTTGCTTCCTGTCGCACTTGCCGGCCTGGTTATTTCACCGCAATAACCGGTGACCTTTCCTCCAAGGTAGTGTGTCTGAAATCAGTTTGGCTTGCATTGCCATGACAACTTGGCATCATTTCCTGTAGTGATTGCTCCTTGCTTAATGCATGGCTGTTTCTTGATAACAATATTCTTTTCCTGTTTTCAATGGCATTCGGAGGCAGATTGATGACTGAATTGTGGGCGAGATGTTAACATCCAGTGAGCGTGATTTATAGCTTACTTAGTGTAAGTGAAGGCCTACAGACTCCAACAAAAGGCAAATCATTTAAGTAGAACTCAAAATGGGCTTCCTTACTCCAGATCACTCAACCTCTTTGCATATCTTGCCAGCAAATCTGAGTGAATCATCTCATATTTTACCCGGTCTTATTTCTAACATGAATTTCATGGTTTGCTGCAGAACTGGTTGAAGTTTGTAGACTGAGAGGACCCACTAAATATTTAAGAAGGAACTGCAGATGCTGGAAAGTCGAAGGTAGACAAAATGCTGGAGAAACTCAGTGGGTGCAGAAGCGAAGGAAATGGGCGACGTTTCGGGCCAAAACCCTTCTTCAGACTGATGTGAGGGTGGTGGGGGGGGGGGGGGAGGGGGGGGGGAGGGGGGGGGGGAGGGGGGGGGGGGGGGAAGGAGAAAGGAAGAGGAGGAGCCAGAGGACTGAGGGAGAGCTGCGAAGGGGAGGGGACAGTTGGGACTACCTGAAATTGGAGAAGTCAGTGCTCATACCGCAGGGGTACAATAGGACCCTCTAAATTGTTGTGTCTTCTCTGGTAGGGTCATTGGCCGGCGGGTATCAAATTTGTTAATTCACGAAAGGGCAATGTTTTCTTTAAAAAAAAGACACAAAGTGCTGGAGTACCTCAGCGGATCAGGCAGCATCTCTGGGGAACATGTAGGAACAAGGAACGGCAAAAGATACAAAGGTATAACGTATCCCGACGCATGCCTTTGTTGGACGTGTATGATAGTGCTGATCGCTGGTCGGCACGGACTCGGTGGGCCGAAGGGCCTGTTTCCACGGTGTATCTCTAAACTAAACTAAACTAAACCGAGTTGTCAGAGAATCGAAAGTTGTCCCTGTGTAGGAAATAGATGAGTAAGTAGGATATCATTGAACTGGTGTGAACAGGTCATTGATTGTGAGCAAGGACTCGATGGGCCGAAGGGCCTGTTTCCACACTGGATCTCTAATTTAGTTTTGTTTAGTTCATTTTAGAGATACTCCTCGGAAACAGGCCATTCGACCCATCGCGTCCGTGCTGACCAGCGACCCCCCGTACACTAGCACCATCCTACACTCACTCGGGCCAATTTACAGTTTTTACCGGAGCCAAGTAACCTTCAAACCTGTATGTCTTTGTACGTGGGTGGAAACCGGAGCACCCGGAGAAAACCTACGCGGTCACAGGGAGAACGTACTAACTCCGTACAGGCAGCACCCGTGGTCAGGGCCGAACCCCGGGTCTCTGCCGTTGTCAGTCAGCACCTCTGTTGCCGCGCCACCGTGTCGCTCTAAACTAACCTATGTTAAATGAAACTAAACCATCACCAACTACCAGGTGAAGAGATGCCTCCATCACTCCCATCTAATCCTTCTGCTGTATCAGTAGCGTCTGCTTAAAGTGCGGTGCAGCCTGTGCTAAAGTCCCTGACACAAGTGAACGGTGTTAGAGGAGCGAGAATGAGTGTAGACTGCCTGACACGTTTGCATTGAGCCATCTGCGTGTTGTTGCAACACTGATAGACAGTCCCCTCTCTCCAAAGCCACCTTGGCTACTCCTACTGCTGTTGCTTGCAGCATTGAACAGTGGCCCAGCCTGCAAATGCAAGCAGAAGCTCCACATCGCTCCGCTTACACCTCTCTTTTCTCTCTCTCTCTCTCTCTCTCCCTCTCTCTCTGTCTCTCTCTCTCTCTCTCTCTCTCTCTCGCTACATGTGAAAGTTTCTCCTCCGCACCAGCATGCCTTTCCATTTCAGGCAAGATTCCTTCGCAGATGGTCACCGTGATAGCACTCAGCACGATTCCCATTCAGAAAAATCCTCCTGAGTGGTTTGGTAAAGCAAAATAATTCCCCTCAGCTAAAAAAATAATAATCTTTAATCAATAAAGTTTATGAATTTCCCCTTGTACAAATCGTTAGGTACACGCTGCCTGGAGCACAGATGGCGTGTTAAAGGAAGGTTTCCTATTTAAGGCAGATGTCTGCCAGTCTGAGATTTTCAGCTCAATTCTATGCTGGAAATATGTTCTATCTGCAGCTCCTCAATTATTGAAGATGGTTTTTTTTCCTCTCCCCCTCTCTCGGTTGGAGGAGGGTCCTTGGCTTCCAAGATGGCGTCTTTGCGTGATCTACAGTCACGTATAACAATCGCTCCACACTCCTTAAAACTCCACACGATTGTAATAATGTATTGTCTTTCCTCTAACTGGTTGGCACGCAACAAATGCTTTTTGCTGTACCTCGGTGCACGTGACAATAAACTAAACTGAACTGGACCGGTGGTGAGAGCGGGACTCTATTCAGCCGTTCTGCGGGTAATGGAGGCTGCCACACTGGTACGAGCACCAGAGAGACTGATGGGCAGAGGTGCCCAATGTGCCCGCTGTCGTAGAATACCCAGCGGGGCTAACCCTTGTTCGCACGGTTCACAGATACAAGCCGCCCTCTCCCACCTCGAGTTTAGACACGAAGCGCAGGAGTAACTCAGTGGGACGGGCAGCATCTCTGGAGAGAAGGAATGGGGGACGTTTCAGGTCCAGACCCTTCTTCAGACCCGACCCGATACGTCACCCATTCCTTCTATCCAGAGATGCCGCCTGTCCCACTAGGTTACTCCAGTGTTTTGTATCTGTATTCGGTTTAAACCAACATCTGCAGTTCCTCCCCACACATATAGTTTAGTTTAGCTCAGTTTAGTTCAGAGATACATCATGATGAACGTGTGGAATTCTTTGCCACAGAAGGCTGTGGAGGCCAAGTCAATGGATATTTTTAAGGCAGCGATAAATAGATTCTTGATTCCTACGGGAGTCCGGGGTTATGGGGAGAAGGCTGGAGAATGGGGTTAGGAGGGAGAGATAGATCGGCCATGATTCAAAGGCGGAGTAGACTCGATGGGCCGAATGGCCTAATTCTGCTCCTATTACCTATGACCTTATATTTCTAACGTTGTCGCAGCCCTTTATGTGGGGACTCTTTGCATACCTGGGGTATGCAAAACGATGAATATCATTGTGACATCACATGTGAAAATAAAGTACTATTCACTCATTCATTCATTTATTCACAGCACGGAAACAGGCCCTTCGGCCCCAAGCCCACGCCTGCACACTAACACTATCCTACACACACCAGGGGCAATTCACAATTTTAACAAGCCAATTAGCGTACAAACCTGTACTTCTTTGGAGTGTGGGAGGAAACCAGAGATCCCGGAGAAAACCCTCGCAGGCCACGGGGGGGGGGGGGGGGGGGGGACGTACAAACTCCGCACAGACAGCACCCGTAGTCAGGATGGAGTCCGGGTCTTGGCGCTGTGAAGCAGCAACTCTACCGCTGCACCACAGGATCTACACAGCACCTAGACAGGCCCTTCGGCCCACCTTGCTCATGCCAACCACGTTGGCATGCTGTGATTGTCCCAGTATATGTGCCTGCATTTGGCCCATATCCATCTAAACCCAACCTATCCAGATATCTGTCCAGATGTCATTTTACAGTTATTCTTGTATCCGCTTCTGCAGCTTCCAGTGGCGGCTCATTGCACATACGGACTACCCTCTGAGGGAAATATTTTCCACTGAGGTCCCTCTTAGATCACACCTCTATCATCTTTAGCCTGTGTTCTATCTCCTTTGTCCTATCTATTGTCCTTGTGTCTGTGTGTGGAATTTGCATGTTCTCCCTGAGACTGTGTGGGTTTCCTTCAGGTGCTCCGGTTTCCTCCCACATCCCAAACACGTGTGGCTTTGTAGGTTAATTATACGTTGTAAATTGCCCCTAGTGTGCAGGGAGTGGATGAGATAGGGGGATAACATAGAACTAGTGTGAATGGGTGTAGAGACAAAATGCTGGAGTAACTCAGCGGGACAGGCAGCATCTCTGGAGAGAAGGAATGGGTGACGTTTCAGGCCGTGAGCCTCCTTCAGTCTGAGAACCAGGGGAGTGGGAGACCCAGTGATATGGAAGGGTGAGGTGTGAAAACGAGGCATCAAAGGGGATGAAGATCATGAAAATGAAGAATAGCCTAGAACAGGAGAGGAGGAGCCATCACAGAGGGGAAGCAGCAAGAGAGGGTGTCGGAGTGAGGAGGAGAACTTCCTCAAAGTAGACATACCTTGAGGAGATTTCGTACTGGAGCAGACAAAATGTGTAGGAAGCAACTGCAGATGCTGGTTTACACCAAACGGCATGGACTCGGTGGGCCGAAGGGCCTGTTTTTGTGCTGTATCCTCCTGGCATTGTGCTGCCATGCCACTAGGTGGAGCGGAGCAGGGAGGGGAAGGAGGATGAGCCCAAAGTTCCAAGGCCCGGCCTCACTCCCCGTGCGTGAGTCTGGATACCTCTATACCTCCGCCCTCCTGCCAGTGAGATGGGTCCGGCAGCTCCTCACACTCCCCCAGTGTGCGGGGTGGGAGTGGGGACGGACAGAGGGAGCAGGGTAGCTGTTGGGGAAGGAATATGAAAGATCTCAGTCTGGACCGCACGGGCGGCACGGTGGCGCAGCGGAGGAGTTGCTGCCTCATAGCGCCAGATACCCCGGTTCAATCCCGTCCACGGGCGCTGTCTGTACGGAGTTTGTACCTTCTCCCCGCGACCACGTGAGTTTTCTCCAGGTGCTCTAGTTTCCTCCCACACTCCAAAGATGTGTTATAGGTTAATTGGCTTTGGTAAGTATTGTAAATTGGCCCCAGCGTGTGTGGGGTGGTGTTAATGTGCGGGGATCGCTGGTCGGCACGGACCCGATGGGCTGAAGGGCCTGTTTCCATGCTGTATCTCTAAATTAAACTAGACTGAATAGGGGTCCGGCCTATCAATAAAGTAGCCGACACATTATTTAGACACAGTGCTGGAGCTACTCAACGGGTCAGGCAGCATCTCTGGAGAAAATGAACGGGTTGGGGCCCTTCTTCAGTTCTTGGGGCTAACGGAATCAAGGGGAATGGGGTACTGGATAAGGAACGGTATACTGATTTTGGATGATTAGCTCGAAGGGCCGAATGGCCTACTCCTGCACCTGCTTTCTATGTTTCAGACTGAAAGTAGATGGGGGGGGGGGGAATCTGGAGGTAGGAAAAGGCCAGAACAGATCGGGGCGGCAACGGATGGCCAAAGAATGGTAGAGCCCACAATGGCCCATTGTTGGCTGGGGAAGAGGTGATAATGAAAGAATACTAGGATGCGGACAGTGGAACTGGTAGGATGACTGGGTTGGGGGAGGGGGAGAGGGAGAGGGAATGCAGGGGTTACTTGAAATTAGATAAATCAACCTTCACGATAAATCAACCTTCAACTGTGAGCTGCCCAAGCGAAATATGAGGTGGTGTTCCTGCAATTTGTGTGTGGCCTCAGTCTGACAGTGGAGGAGGCCCAGGACAGAAAGGTCAGTGTGGGAATGGGAGGGGGAGTTGAAGTGTTTGGCAACTGGGAGATCTATCAGCATCTTTCTGGCAATGTATCAGCATCTGCAGCCAGTGCTGTGAATCTACTTGGTTCTATACAGTCCACATTGCTCGATACAGTACACAGCACCTCTTTCTGCCCTCGTCAGATACCTCCTCCCCCCCTGACGTGGAGGCAGATTATATAATCCTTTTGCCCAGGTTGGACAGTCTGAAAAAAGGAGTCATAGAGTGGTACAATGTGGAAACAGGCCCTTCGGCCCAACTTGCCCATACCGGCCAACATGTCCCAGCTACACTAGTCCCACCTGCCAGTATTTGGTCCCTATCCCGCCAAACCTCCATGTACTTGCCTTACTGTTTCTTAAATGTTGGGATAGTCCCAGCCTCAACCACTTCCTCTGGCAGCTTGTTCCATACACCCACCACCCTTTGTGTAAAAAGTTATCCCTCATATTCCTATTAAATCTTTTCCCCTTCACCTTAAACCCAAGTCCTCTAGACCCTCGATTCACCCTACACTGGGCAAGAGACTCTGTGCATCTGCCCAATCTATTCCTCTCTTTGATCTTATATACCTCTATGAGATCACACCTAATCCTCCTGCGCTCCCAAGGAATAGAGACCCAGCCTACTCAACCTCTGCCTGTAGCTCAGACCCTCGAGTCCTGGCAACATCCTCGTAAAAATAGCCAGGTTCTCCAGAGATGCTGCCTGACCCGCTGAGCGACCCCAGCACTTTGTGTCCTTGGGCCAAAAATATCTAAGATGTTGAATATGACCCAAAAAAAACCCCCCTTCCTTTAAAAAAAAAACGTTCAAACCTCTGGTGTGTGAAGGGTTACCGGCACTGAAGGGGTTTCTATCTGAGGGTCCTGAAGTTAAGTGTGTGGTCTCTCTCCTTCTGCAGGCCCTAAAATTGCCCTTCCACCTAGACCCGCCCAACCGCTGTCCACCACCAGCCAGCCCTCCAAAAGGTCGTCCCGTTCCCTCAAGGTCACTGGCTGCCGACTTAAAGTAATTAAAAGTGCATTTAATCTAATAATAAAACACATCCGCCCTTCTCACTGCTCACGCACGGAAGCCATTCATTATGGAGCTTTTTTTCTTCACCCTCTGCTTTTATTAAACCGTGCTTGATGACAATTGTTAATCAGTCTTTAATCCTTCCCCAAGTTTAGTTTAGTTTAGCGATACAGCGCGGAAACAGGCCCTTCGGCCCACCGAGTCTGCACCGACCAGCGATGCCCGCGCATGCAGACTCGGTGGGCCGAAGGGCCTGTTTCCGCGCTGTGTCACTAAACTATACTGTAAACTAAAGGGCCGAAGGGCCTGTTTCCGCGCTGTATCACTAAACTAAACTAAAAATAACGCGATCCTACACACACTGAGGCCATTTACAATTTGACCAATTAGCCTACAAACCGGTACGTCTTTGGAGTGTGGGAGGAAATCGGAGCTTCCTGGAGAAAACCCACGCGGGCCACGGGGAGAACGTCCATACAGACAGCCCCCGTAGTCAGGATCAAACCGGGGTCCCTGGCGCTGTGAGGTAGCAACTCTACCGCTGCGCGCACCGTGCCACATTGATGACAACTGTTGATCAGTTTTTAAATCCTTCCCCAAGTTCCACATTTTAAAACAAAAATCATCGTGGCTGTAAAGAGCTAGGGCCACTTGTGGAAAGGTTTATGCAGCAGGAAGACTGTGCCCTGGACGTGTGTTGTTTGCAAGAAAGAGAGCAGCAGATTCAGACATTGCAATAGAGAGGCTAAACACACCCTCTTTCACTCAGGGTGGGGGAATCAAAAACATGAAGGTGTAGGTTTACGGTGGGGGGGCAAGATTTAATAGGAACCTGCGGAGCAACTCTTTTTCACACACAGGGTGGTGGGTAAATGGAACGAGCTGCCAGAGGAGGTAGTTGAGGCAGGTACTGTCTTCTTTCATGTCCATCTTCCATGTTTCAAATGTTCGCTGTCATCGTCCATCTTGAATAGGGCGCAAGCTTCCGGAGACAATCATTGGGAGCCATCACTTGTTGCAATAGATGATGGTGGTAGCAGAATTAGCTCGGGATACTTCCAGTTTCCAGCCTCTTCTGCTATGGGGCCAGGCACGTTCTGTAATAGCATTTAAAAGACACTTGGACGGGTACAAGGATGGGAAAGGTTTGGAGGGATAGGAGTCATAGAGTGATATAGCTTGGAATCTGCCAAGGTCCATCTGCCAAGGTCCATGACGCCAATTGCCAACCTCACAAAGGCAACATAACATGTGGACGGCACATGGTGGCACAGCAGTAGATCTACTGCCTCACAGCACCAGAGACCCGCAATCGATCCAGACCTCATAAGGTGATAGGAGCAGAATTAGGCCATTCTACTCCTCCATTCAATCATGGCTGATCTATCTTTCACTCTTCACCCCATTCTCCTCCCTTCTCCCCATAACCCCTGACACCCGTTCTAATCAAGACCTTGGGTGCTGTCTGCATGGAGTTTGCACGTTCTCCCTGTGACCGCATGGGTTTTCTCCAGATGCTTCAGTTTCCTCCCACATTCCAAAGACGTGTGGGTTTGTAGGTTAACTGGCCTTTGTACATTGTCCCCAGTGTGGCGGATAGAACTAGTGTGTGGGTGATCGCTGGTCGGTGTGGGCTCGAAGGGCTGAAGGGCCTATTTCCTGCTGTATCACTAAAACTAAAACTAATAACCAAATATTCTGGCCCACCCGGTCATTCCTTCTTCTCCCCACTCCCAACGAGCAGAAGCTACAGAAGCACCACCAGACTCAGGAACAGCTTCATCCCCTCTATTATCAGGCTTCTGGACGGTCCTACCACAAGCTGACGTACTGTCTGATTCACCTCCCCCCCCTCCCCCATTGCAGACATTGGACTTTGCCAATGGAAGTGATGCTGAGAACTATATTCTGCACTCTGTATCTTCCCCTTTGCTCTACCCATTGCACTTGAGTTTGAAGGTAGACAAAAATGCTGGAGAAACTCAGCGGGTGCAACAGGAGCAAAGCGAAATAGGCAACGTTTCAGGCCGAAACCCTTGAGGAAATAGGCAAAGTTTCGGGCCGAAACCCTTGAGGAAATAGGCAACGTTTCGGGCCGAAACCCTTGAGGAAATAGGCAATGTTTCGGGCCGAAACCCTTGAGGAAATAGGCAACATTTTGGGCCGAACCCCTTGAGGAAATAGGCAAAGTTTCGGGCCGAAACCCTTGAGGAAATAGGCAAAGTTTCGGGCCGAAACCCTTGGGGAAATAGGCAACGTTTCGGGCCGAAAAACTTGAGGAAATAGGCAACGTTTCGGGCCGAAAAACTTGAGGAAATAGGCAACGTTTCGGGCCGAAACCCTTGAGGAAATAGGCAACGTTTCGGGCCGAAACCCTTGGGTTTCGGCCCGAAACGTTACCTATTTCCTTCGCTCCATAGATGCTGCTGCACCCGCTGAGTTTCTCCAGCACTTTTGTCTACCTTCGATTTTCCAGCATCTGCAGTTCCTTCTTAAGTACTTGAGTTTGACTTGATGGCATCTGATCTGATTTGTTAACAGACAAAACTGCTTTCACTGTACCTGTGGCGGGGCAAGGTAGGTGGCCACTGTGAGATGCAGGCAGGATAGTGCGGAGTAAGGCCCAGATTAATGGCTGTCCAGGCCCCTGACACAAATGTCACACATGACAATGAGACCCTAAACCAGTGTGAATTAAACCAGAACTCAAAAAAATCCTTTATAAATGTCCCAGTGACCCATGGGTGCTCCGGTTTCCTCCCACACTCCAAAGACGCACAGGTTTGTAGGTGAATTGGCTTCGGCAAAGATTGTAAATCATCTCTAGTGTGTAGGCTAATGCTAGTGTACGCTGGTCGGTGTGGACTCTGGGCTGAAGGTCCTGTTCCCGCGCTGTATCTCTTTGAAAAAAAAACCTATAATAAGGCATAGGTGGCCACTGTGAGAGGCAGGCAGGATAGTGCGGAGTAAGGCCCAGATTAATGGCTGTCCAGGCCCCTGACATTAATGTCACATTGCCTTAGCAACCAAGTTTTAACCACTAAATATACTCTGATTTCCAATTTCCTGCAGAATGCCTATTAAGTGAGTGTTTATGAATGTATATAAATGGTCAGGAACCAGACCGTAATGAAAAGAAAGGCTTATTGAAGCTATTTCCCTACAAAGGAAATCACTAGGTAGATGTTAAAATACCGTGCACTGTAAGCAGAAATGACCTTTGCTGTTACACCCAAATGACCTCAATTTTCTTTCTGAGGCTTCTGCGAAAATACTTTAAAATTTATGTCTTCCAGTTCCTCATAGATTTTTTTTTTCCTCCTAGATGGTTTTTCCAAATGACTGTCTTCTTGCCTCTGACCTTCTGAAACTTAATTCAAGTTTACAGAAATCAATTGTTTATACAAGAGTTCCCGATTTGGAAACAAAAGTCAGGAGAATTTCTAGATAAAATACAAATATCAAGGAGCCCATCCCCGGAACGGCCACTGTTGTAAGATATATTCTTACAAACCCCGCAGTCACTATCTTGTGCAACAAGAAGGGAACCGTTTCCATTCCGGTTTCTAATGTCATTGGATTGTCAACATGCTCGTGACACGTAAACAGCGGACTTTTCCCATCAAGATTCAACCTCCATGTATAGGAAGGAGCCACAGATGCTGGTTTAAACCAACGATAGATACCAAAAGCTGGAGTAACTCAGCGGGACAGGCAGCATCTCTTATGGGAAAGAATGTGTGACGTTTCAGGTCTCGACCCGAAACATCTGAAGAAGATCTGTGGTCTGAAGAAGGGTCTCGACCCGAAACGTCACCCATTCCTTCTCTCCATAGATGTGGCCTGTCCCGCTGAGTTGCTCCAGCATTTTATGTCTATCATCAACCTCCATGTATGATCTTCCAATGCAACTTTGGGCTTTGAGCAATTTTACTGTGGAACTAAAATCTTTCGAACTCTGCATGCAAACTATTCATCCGTTGCATTTCGTTGTCCAATGCATTTCGTTGTCTCTGTACTGTACACTGACAATGACAATTAAAATTGAATCTGAATCTGAATCTGAATCCCACAAGCTGTCATTTCCTCTCGCCCAGGGGTGGGAAAGGAAGAGACTTTCATGACACGCATCCATTGTCAGTCCAAGCCCTGAATAAGAACACAAGACACAGTGGTGCAGCGGTAGAGTTGCTGCCTCACAGCGCCAGAGACCCGGGTTCCATCCTGACTACGGGCGCTATCTGTACGGAGTTTGTAGGTTCTCCCCTGCGTGGTTTTTCTCCGGGATCTTCGGTTTCCTCCCACACTCCAAAGACATACAGGTTTGTAGGTTAATTGGCTTGTTATAAATGTAAAATTGTCCCTCGTGTGTGTAGGATAGTGTTAGTGTGCGGGGATTGCTGGATGGTGTGGACCCGGTGGGCCGAATGGCCTGTTACCGCCCTGTATCTCTAAAACTAAAAACAAGTGTTTTTGTCTCGTGAACAAGAATGCGGGAGGCATGAATATAGCGGGGATCAGCGGGCTTGTGCCCTCCCTACATTCCTGGGCCAGCCCCGATATTAAGTGTATAACCTGACTACATTACATGATGGGATATGACTTCAAAATAAACCAATGTGGACGTCTGAAGGTGAACTTTAGACTCCAGACTCCACAGACACAGCGAGGAAACAGGCCCTTCGGCCCACCGAGTCTGCACCGACCCGCCATCACCCCGGATACCAGCACTACCCTACACACAAGGGACAATTTACAATTTTACTGAAGCCAATTAACCTACAAATTTGTACGTCTTTGGAGTGTGGGAGAAAACTGGAGCTCCCGGAGAAAACCCACGCGGTCACGGGGAGAAGGTTCAAACTCCGTACAGACAGCACCTGTGGTTAGGACCGAACCCGGGTCTCTGGCGCCATGAGACAGTAGCGCTACCTCTGTGCCACCGTGCCGCCCGGTGAAGATGTTTATCCTTCCAAGGCACTACTGGTGTTGGCCACCAACACACGACTGTCTCTGGGGTGAGAAAGCACAACTTTGGATATCCTCAGCCTCTGATGTCAATGGGGCCTGGGAAAGTTCTAGCCAGCTTTGACTACTTGTTGCTTCCCAGTCCGTAACCCTGCCAGTTACACTCCCCAAACACTCATCATACACACACTTCCTAAATACAGTCAGCCACGAAATCTGTTGGAAATCTGAAATACAAGTAGAAACTTCTGTTGTGGAGCGCCAGAGACCAGGGTTCGATCTTGACTGCAGGTGCTGTCTGTACGCAGTTTGTAGGTTCTCCCCGTCACCAGTAATTGTGTCATTCATGGTTGGGGCAGTTTGTTCATCTGCATCACGGGGAAAACTGATGTGGTCACGGGGAGAACGTACAAACTCCGTACAGAGAAGCGCCGGTAGTCAGGATCGAACCCAGGTCTCTGGCGCTGTGAGGCAGCAACTCTAGCGCTGCGCCACCATCTTCATGAAGTACTCCCCTTTTAACTGGATTCTAACTGGTTAACTGTTTATTATCTTGCAATTGTATTTCCAACATCTGCTTTTATTTCATTTCATAATTAAAAAATCGTGTTGCCTCTGCCTATTAACGAACCTCCCAGAAATGTTTCAAATGCTTGGTTAGCTGCTTCTGGCTGTCTCCCTGTGTGAGTGGGAGCCTGTGTGTGTTGTGTTCCCCAAAGTTCACAGCTGTTAATTATAGCTGGATTATTTTTGCAAAAAGGTTATCAGTTTCAGTTTATTTTTGTCTATTCACATTGAAGAGCAAGAACAAACGTTAAAAAAACTCTAGGCCAATGGATTGAAGAGCGTACAGTGACCCCTGTGCACTTTAGCTATTGTGTGGATAGAGTGAGCTCTTGCTACCAGTAATGTCTCAATAAAATTTGATGCTTGGTTATTGATGGAAAGATATTAAAGCAAAATTCAGTCCTAATTGTGGTTTCCCATATCAATACAGAGAGCAGGACAATGCCAGTAAGCTCTGATTTCTGGAATCTAATAGCATAAGGACCAACTCAGCAGAGTAAATGCTAGCCCTGTTTACAAACATTCAATTTAAATACACTAAGTCACAGAGGCAGGCCATTTGGCCCATTGAGACGATGCTGGCTGTTTTGTACCAATAACAATCCAGCTATTCGCTTTTCCCAATAGACGGCACCGTTTATTTGGCCTTCAACTAGGGCGGCACGGTGGCGCAGCGATAGAGTTGCTGCCTTACAGCGCTTGCAGCGCCAGAGACCCGGGTTCAACCCTGACTACGGCTGCTGTCTGTACGGAGTTTGTACGTTCTCCCCGTGACCTGCGTGGGATTCCTCCGAGATCTTCGGTTTCCTCCCACACTCCAAAGACGTACAGGTTTGTAGGTTAATTGGCTTGGTATAAATGTAAATTGGCCCTAGTGTGTGTAGGATAGCGTTAATGTGCGGGGATCGCTGGTCGGTACAGACCCGATCGGCCGAAGGGCCTGTTTCCGCGCTGGATCTCTAAACTAAACTAAGTAGTTATCCAATTCCCTTTTGAAAGCTGTAATTGAATAGTCAAAGTCATAGAGTCATACAGCATGGAAACAGGCCCTTAGGCCCAACCTGCTGACCAAGATGCCCCATTGGCACTAGTCCCATTAGCCTGCATTTGGCCCATATCTTTCCAAACCATTCCATTCTATGTACCTGCCCAAGTATCTTTTAAAAGCTGCTATAGTAGCTGCCTCAACTATATCCTCTGGCAGCTCGTTCCATACACCCATCGCCCTCTGAGTGAGAACGTTGCCCCTCGTGTTCCTATTAAATCTTTCCCCTCTCGTCTTCTTATTTTTGATTCCCCTACTGTGGGTGAAAGACTTTGAATTCACCCTCTCTGTTCTAAGGTCTGAATCTGCTGGCTCTATTTCTTGCAAACAACACATTCCAGATCACAACATGCTGCTGCAAAACCTTTCCCACAGGAGGCCCTGGGTTCTTTAAACAATCAAATTGACCATGTAATGATTTGGTCACCATTTGGTTCTCATCCCTTCAGCCAGTGATATCAGTGGTTTATTGACTCTGTCCTGATCGTTTTGTAAAATCCCCTCTACAGAAAGCAAACTCGTCCTCTCAGACAGCTGGGAGAGTCCAGGACCAGAGGGCACAGCCTCAGAATAAAAGGATGTAGCAGTAGAATGGAGATGAGGAGGAATTTCTTTAGTCAGCGGGTGGTGAATCTGTGGAAATCATTGCCGCAGATGGCTGTGGAGGCAGAGTCATTCGGTATTTTTAAAGTGGAGATTGACTTCAAAGACGTACAGGTTTGTAGGTTAATTGGCTTGGTATAAATGTAAGTTGTCCCTAGCGTGTGTTAGGATAGTGTTAATGTGCGGGGATCGCTGGTCAGCGCGGACCCGGTGGGGCAAAGGGCCTGTTTCCGCGCTGTATCTCTCGATTCTACTAAACTAATTGATAGCTTCTTGATTTGGACGGTTGTCAAAGGTTGCGGGGAGAGGGCAGGAGAATGGAGTTGAGACGGAAAGAGAAATCAGCCATGATCGAATGGCAGAACAGACTCGATGGGCCGAATGGCCTAATTCTGCTCCTATGTCTTAATGGGCTAATAGTCCTATCCCACCTTACTTAAGTCCCTCTGATAAATCTCCACTCCACTTAAGTGCTGTGGCATCCAGAGTTGGGGATTTAAACTCTAGTTAAGAATGAACTGGAGATGTACAATAGTGTGAGGAGCCGTTTAAGCAACTCATTAAGTCAAAGAGTTATTTGACTCTAAGGAGAGTTGAAGAAAAAAGATTCTGCAATTCTTTTTTTCCATACCTTTTATTTGTTTAAGAATTGCTTGCACCATTGAGATTAGCAGGTTCCTCATTTACAGCATGCATTGAACCCAGGGGATACCAGGTTAAGAACCATACTCAAGAACCAGAGGACATAGGTTTCAGGCGAGAGTTGGAAGATTTAATAGGAACCTGAGAGACAACTTCTTTACATCAAGGGTGGTAGGTAAAGGGTGGTAGGTGGAATTCTCTGCCTCAGAAGGCGATGGGGGCCGGATCTCTGGATACTTTCAAGCGAGGCCTAGATTTGGCTCTTAAAGATAGCGGAGTCAGGGGATATGGGGAGAAGGCAGGAACGGGGTACTGATTTGGGGATGATCAGTCATGATCACATTGAATGGTGCTGCTGGCTCAATGGGCCGAATGGCCTACTCCTGCATCTATTGTCCATTGTCTATTGTCTATATGGAACCAGAGGAGGTAGTTGAGGCAGGTACTGTCACAATGTTTAAGAAACATTTGGACAGGTACATAGGTAGGATAGATTTAGAGGGCTATGGGCCAAACACAGGCAGATGGGACTAGTGTGGGTGGGACATGTTGATCGGCATGGGAAAGTTGGACCGAAGGGCCTGTTTCCCTCTGAATCTTTTCTATCCATGTACATGGTGTTTTCCGCTTTGCATTTCCACATACAAAAGGCCATTCAACACGTCAAGACAACACTGGCTCGATGCCAATGGTTAATGTTCAATGGTCAAAGGTTTATTTATTGTCACGTGTACCAAAGCTACAGTGAAATATATTTTATTACATATAGATTAGTGCGAGCAATCCCAAACACCTGCTCTCTCCCCGTACCTCTATGAGGGCAGCACGGTGGCGCAGCGGCAGAGTTGCTGCCTTAGACGGCCAGAGATCCGGGTTTTATCCTGACTACGGGTGCTGTCCGTACGGAGTTTGCACGTTCTCCCTGTGACCGCGTGGGTTTTCCACCAGGTGCTCAGGTTTCCTCCTACACTCCAAAAACGTACAGGTTTGTATGTTAATTGGCTTCAGTAAAATTGTAAATTGTCCCTAGTGTGTGGTGGAGAATGTTAGTGGTATCGTGTTGGTGTGCGTGGATCGCTGGTTGGCGCGGGCTAGGCGGGTCAAAGGGCCTGATTCCACGCTGTACCTCTAAACTAAACTAAAAAGACTCAAGTCTTGCTTCCTAACAAATTTCCTTTTGAAAGTCCAGACTGGCTTGTTTACACAATCACTACAGACAGTAACTTCAAGATCACAGTGCTACATAAATATGTTTATCCTGATGTACCCCGTTGTGTTTGTTCCGCGTTACTCTATATTGGGGCTCCTTGATCCTTTGACCATCTGCTGGTGGGAACAGCATCTCTCTATTGACTCCATCTCGACTTCACCTGTCTCTTTGATATATGCGAGTACAGTTGTTAGTTTGTCTGGCTTGATAGAAATTGCTGTCTGATATTTATAATGGTTCTTTTTTCTCGTTTGCAATCTGAAGGTGGAATGAAATTCATGCATTGAGATCACCTCAGGAAGACCCAAGATGGCTGCCAAGCGGAAGGGCGGCCTGAAACTGAACGCTATCTGCGCCAAGCTGAGCCGCCAGGTCGTCTACGACTGCGCGACGGAGCAGGCCGAGGTAGGCCGCAAGCCTCCGGAGAGTCTCCACGGCGACGGGCTGCCCCACAGCGAGCAGGAAGGGGAGGCCGAGGGCATCGACGGGCTGCAGGACGTCCAGAGGCTGGAGGATGACAAGAAGAGGAGGGAGGCCATCGAGAAGTGGGTGAACGGGGAGTACGCGGACGAGCACGGCGAGGAAAGGCTGGTGAAGACCGCGGACGGGAACTTCCTCTCGACCGAAGGGGTGTACATGCTTCAGCCCAAGGGCTGCAGCGAGGAGGAGGATGTGGACGGAGCTCAGGAATCGCTGGATGGAAGCTTCGCGGACGACAGGGACTCGGAGGAAGTGGGGCCGAAGGAGGAAGGGGACAACTCCTCCAGTGAGGCCAGCATTCGACAGCACAGCATCGCCTCGTCAGGTGAGCCCCAGAAATAGCCAGACCATAGTGGGCTGCTCATATATTCCCCCTAGACTTTAGAGATACTGTGCGGAAGCTAGGCCCTACGGCCGAAGGCTTTAGTGAAACTCAACGATTACTATCAACATAACATGGGAAATCGTTCATCAGTATTTAGATTTTACAGACACAGTGTGGAAACAGGCCCATTGGCCCACCGAGTCCACACCGACCAGCGATCACCCTGAATATTAGCACTGTTCTGCACACTAGGAACAATTTACAAATTTGAACAAACCCCACAAACCTGTAAATCTACGCAGGCCATGGGGAGATGTTACAAACTCCGTTCAAGCGGCACCCTGGGTCAGGATCGAACCTGGGTCTCTGGCGCTGTAAGGCAGCAACTCTACCGCTGCACCACTGTGCTGCCCTAATCTGCTCAGAATGAGGGGGGGGATTAAGTCGAGCTTGCCAATTGAAAGAAAAAGTAGGAAAAATTCCAATTGTATACCAAAAGAAAAATCCCGTCATTAAATTCCTCCCGTTATTATCTGAGCTGTTGGGAGTGAGAACTAAATTCTCCATTGGCTCTCAAGACTAAAAAGACAACACAATCATGGCAGTGCATTGAACACCTCTTCAATTCAAGAAAATACACAAAGCCTGAAGAGGGGTCTTGACCCCAACGTCACCCATTCCTTCTCTCCAGAGATCTCTCCCGCTGAGTTACTCCAACATTTTGTGTCTACCTCGGAATTAAACCTGCATCTGCAGTTCTTTCTTACACAAATACACAAAGTGCTGGAGTAACTCAGCATTTCTGGAGAACATGGATAGGTGACGTTTCGGATCGGGACCCTTCTACAGACTGATTGTAGGAGGGGAGAGAGAAATCTGGAGGAGGGGTGAAGGACAAAGCCCAGCGAGTGATAGGTGGATACGGGTGGGTGGGGAAGGGGTTGGATAGGCAGAGAGTTGGACAAAGGCCGGAGATGTCAGGACAGTAGGTGTGAGATAAGGAGCTGAGGAGAGAAGTGGCGTGGAATTGGATGCCAGAGGAAGGGACACAGGTGTAAGGGGATGGTGGGAAGGAGTAAAGAAAGGGGTAACGAAAGGGGAAGAGAGAGTGGGAGTAGGTTCGTTGCCTGAAACCGGAGAATTCAATGTTCATACTGTTGGGTTGTAAGGTACCCAAGCAGAGTATGAGGTGCGACAACTCATCAACTCTGCTCCCCCATGCCCCCATCCCCCCCACCCCCTTCCCCCCCACCCCCAGGGTTGATCAGTGTCCCTCCTGAATGTAAAAAAGTTGCAGGCATGGTGGCGCAGCTGTAGAGTTGCTGCCTCACAGCGCCAGGGACCCAGGTTCGATCCTGACTGTGGGTGCTGTATGAACACAATTTCCACGTTCTCCCGGTGACCCGCATGGGTTTTCTCCAGGAAGTCCCGATTCCCTCCCGCACTCACAAGACGTACAGGTTTGTCGGCTAATTGGCTTGGTATAAATGTAAATTAACCATATAACAATTACAGCAATGAAAAGGCCATCTCGGCCCTTCAAGTCCGTGCCGAACAACTTTTTTCCCTTAGCCCCACCTGCCTGCACTCATACCATAACCCTCCATACCCTTCTCATCCATATGCCTATCCAATTTATTTTTAAATGATACCAACGAACCTGCCGCCACCACATTCCACACCGCTACCACTCTCTGAGTAAAGAAGTTCCCCCTCATGTTACCCCTAAACCTCTGTCCCTTAATTGTCCCTAATGTGTGTAGGATAGTGTTGGTGTACGCGGATTGCTGGGCGGCGCGGACTCGATGGGCTGAAGGGCCTGTTTCCGTGCTGTATCTCTAAACTAACCTAACATGAAGTGTCATTTGCAATCACTTTGGATGAAAACGTGCATTTGAAGGTTTCAAGTCGAGCTGTGGGCCAGGTCCACTCTGCATGGAGGAATTTGCTGGCTTTAAGTGCAAAGATTAGAGTACTTCATTTAATGCTACAGTGACACTATCTACTGAACGGGCTTCTGATATAGAAATCTGGATTTATCTAAAGCCAGGGAATGACATCATTGGGAAGAAATATGATAAGGTCAAAACATTTTTACACTATTTTTAAAGTAAGATTATCTGACACTCTGTCAGAACTAATTATTCTTGCTGATTTCAAGCCTTATGAGGCCAAGAGTCTTGCACACTTCAGACTGTGCACTGGTCTCAGTGTCTCATGGACAGATCTTTGGTTATTTTCGAAAGATAATCACTCAACACATTCTGAGCAGGGGCAGGAGTTTCTAGTGCACCCTGTTTTCGAGCTATGCCTGACGCCATCACTGTCAGGAGCCGGGAACTGCAGATGCTGGTTTACACCGAAGACAGACACAAAGTGCTGGAGTAACTCAGCGGGTCAGGCAGCATCCCTGGAGAAAAGGAATAGGTGACGTTTCGGGTTTGGGAGAGTTGGTGTGGAAAGGATGTTTCCACTAGGACTAGAGGTCATAGCCTCAGAATTAAAGGACGTTTTTTTAGGAAGGAGTTGAGGAGGAATTCTTTAGCCAGAGGGTGGTGAATCTGTGGAATTCTTTGCCACAGAAGGCTGTGGAGGCCAAGTCAGCAGATAGTTTTAAGACGGATAGATATGTTCTTGATTAGTACGGGTGTCAGGGGTTATGGGGAGAAGGCAGGAGAATGGGGTTAGGAGGTCGAGATAGATCAGCCATGATTGAATGGCAGAGTAGATTTGATGGGCTGAATGGCCTAATTCTATTCCTATCACATATAACCTGATGAAACCGTTCTCTCAGTCTAAAGAGGGGTCTTAACCCAAAACGTCACCTATACATTTTCTCCAGAGTTGCTGCCTGACCCGTTGAGTTACTCCGGCATTTTGTGCCTGTCTGAGGAGCACACTTATTGGGTGTTGCATTCTGCCGAGCTTCTGTCTCTGTGACAATCCCGTTCCTTCAGCCTCCCATCTCTAAACAGCGGTACAGCAGGTCCTGACCTCGGTTGCTGTCCACGTGTGGAGCTTGCATGTTCCCCCCGTGACCGCGTCGGTTTCCTCCGGGAGCTCACGAACATCCTAAGGAAGTGCAGGCTTGTAGGTTAATTATGTTATTCCACCTCCTTTCTAAAGCTACATCCCATCCTTTTAGTCTGAGGATGTGCCCTCTGGTTCTGGACTCTGCCACTGGTGGAAACATTCTTTTCTTTAGACTTTAGAGACACATTGCAAAAACAGGCCCTTCGGTCATCGAGTCCACGCAGACCAACGATCGCCCCGTACACTAGCACTATCCTACACACTAGGGACAATTTACAGTTTTTCTCCCCCCAAAGCCAATTAACCTACAAACCTGTACATCTTTGGGATGTGGGAGGAAACCGGAGCACCCGGAGAAAACCCACAAGGTCACGGGGAGAACGTACAAACTCCGTACAGACAGCACCCGTAGTCAGGATCGAACCCAGGTCTCTGGCGCTGTAAAGGCAGCAACTCTCCCGCTGCGCCACCGTGCCATCCTGTCCACTTGAGCACTTTACTGAGAATCCTGGGCGTTACGGTGGCGCAGCGGTAGAGTTGCTGCCTTACAGCGCCAGAGAGCCGGGTTCGATCCTGACAACGGGTGATGTCGGTACGGAGTTTGTATGTTTAGGTTTACGTTTAGATTTATTAATGTCACATGTACCAAGGTACGGAGAAAAACACGCTATCCAAACAGACCAGATATACCATACATCGATACAGTCATGTCAAACACACCTTCTCCCTGTGACCACGTGGGTTTTCTCCGGGTGCTCTGGTTTTCTCCAACATTCCAAAGACGTACAGGTTTGTAGGTTAATTGGTTTCGATAAAACGTATAAATTGTCCCTAGCGTGTGGGATAGTGCTCGTGTATGGGGTAGTTGGTGCGGACTCGGTGGGCCGATGGGCCTGTTCCCCCACTGCATCTCTAAACTAAAACTTGTTTAAAACCCAAGGGCACAAGAGAGCTGAGTTGAAATCTCCATCAGGCTCCCATTCTCAGCCAGGGCGAAGTCATTGACGTTCCCTCTTCCCCCATCACATGTGAAGGTTCCCCGAGTCCAGGCTCAGATGGGCGATGCCAGGCCAGCCACTCCTGGCATTGAATGCAACAAGTGGAAGTCTCGCCAACCTGGTAGTTATCCCTTGCGTCCAAAACGGCTGCAAAAACGGGATGATGGGCTGTGACACCCGTCAACTTCAATCCGCCCTCCTCCTCCTTCATTCCTTCCTCCCGGTTGCTCCTTACAAACCAGAGAGCCCGAGATCCATGCCCAGAAAAACATGCCCACCTTCCCATCTTCTGGAATACCTTCTCCAGTATTCCCAGCTGTGGAGGGGGGTGAACAGATCAGAGCAGTTCTACAATTGTTTGGGATCGTGATGAAGGATCCTGACCCCAGTCTGAAGAAGGGTCTCAACTGAAACATCACTTATTCGGGCAGTATCTCCTTCTCTCCAGAGATGCTGCCCGACCCACTGAGTTACTTCAGCATTGTGTGTCTGTCACATTCTGGACTAACAAGCGAGTCAGATGCTGGTCTATCAGCATTTTTCACATATTGGAGTATTAAAGTGAGCTGTTTTCGGTGGGGTTAAATATTGTTCGGGCCACTGCGAACTCCCTTTGCTTTCTCTTCAGAATAGCAGCGGCCAAGCCTCACCTTGCATCCGCTCTACCAAGCTGTTCCGGTGAGGGGACTCACTCCCTCCTTGACACCCAGACATGTGCCGAATCCTGCAAGTCCAGTGGTTGAATGGTTTTGTTATTGTCACAGCTCAGCAAGTCTATCCCCGTACTGTGAGCACAATCCCCCTGTTAGTGCAGAATGCACAGAACAGCCCACTGAGTCCTTAAGCAAGAACCGCCAATTTGGGGCACCATTTTACAGTGCTGGTGCAGCCAGCCACAAAGGCCCATTGCAGCCGTCGCCTCCATTCCGGTCGTTCCTCTCCTCGCCCGGCCCTCGTTCCCCGCAGCCGACCTCGTGGGCGCGGAAGGTAAGACCCTCCCCCTCCCCCGGGTTCATTTCACCGGGCCTTTTGTCCAGCGTCCGTCATCATCGCCATCTCCCTCTACCCTCTCTCCGTTACCCTGATCCATGGGGCCAGCAGGGGCCAGCCGGGACGATGGGCCTCCAACAAGCTACAGCAAGGCGCAGTGCCGCACAACACCTCATGCCTTGACCTGCCTCCTGTTCCACGCACGGTGGGACATTTCCCGCACTGTGCAATGTAGCCGCTTCACCAGTCAGCGTCATCTCAGGTCCTCTCTCAAAGCCGTTCAAGCTCATGGCTGCAGCAACGATAGGAATTCCCACAAACTAAAGCCTCAGTCACCAGGGCTACCCGGACAAAAACCCATGAGTGGTTTAAAACATCGCCATGAGTATCTTCTTTTCATTTTGCTGAGCACTTGTTCCTGTACGGAGTAAAACTGCAGGAGATAAATGTACAAAAAAAGACACAAAGTGCTGGAGTAACTCAGCAGGTCAGGCAGCATCTCTGGTGAGCATGGATAGGCGATGTTTCAGGTGGGGACCCTTCTCTCAGTCCTGAAATGTCACCTATCCATGACCCCTTGAGATGCTGCCAGACCCACTGGGTTTCCCCAGCACTTTGTGTCTCTTTTGGTAAACCAGCATCTGCAGTTCCTTGTGCTTCTGTAGATGAACCTAGACATGTCGACCTAGGTGGCATGTTTCACAGTGTCGGCACGGTGGTGCAGCGGTAGAGTTGCTGCCTTACAGGGGCCAGAGACCTGGGTTTGATCCACACTGCGGATGCTGTTGGCATGGTCTCCCCGGGTTTTCTCCAGGTGCTCTGGTTTCCTCCCACATTGCACAGATGTGCAGGTTTATAGGTTAATGAGCTTCTGTAAATTGTCCCTAGTGTGTAGGGCAGAACTAGTGTGGATGGGAGATCATTGTTCGACACAGACTCGGTGGACCAAGTGGTCTGATTCCTGCTGCATCTCAAAACTAATCTAAATTTTACCTGTTTCCGTGCTGTATTTCTAAACTAAATTAAATTCAACCAAAGTTATTGAGAGAAATAGCAGCAATGGCAGCTGAGCTTAGCTAGATCACCAAGCAGACATGATCTTTGTGAATGGGAGAGTAGTATGGGGAAGAGGGCCGAGTGGCCTCCATCTGTGCTGAAGTTGTAGTTGCGTTCATGAGACATAGTGAGATGCAACTGACCTGCCAAGAAAACCTGTCACAGTCTGAAGAAGGGATCTGACCCCATTCCTTCTCTCCAGAGAGGCTGCATGTCCCGCTGAGTTACTCCAGCGTTTTGTCCCTATCTTTGGTGTGAGCCAGCAGCTGCAGTTCCTTCCTACACATTTTGTCTTCCAGCCCAATTATGGTTAATTAATTATTTTTAGAAAGACATGACATGTATTGCCCTTGAAAAGGTGATGGGGGGCTGCCTTCTTGAAACGCTGCCATCCTGGTGGTGAAGGGGGCTCCCATTAGGTATTAGAGATACAGCACGGAAACAGTTCCACCGAGTCCGCACCGACCAGTGAACATCCCAGACTCTCGCACTATCCCGACACACTAGGGGCAATTCATAATTTTCCCAAAGCCAATTAACCTGCAAACCCGTACGCCTCTGTCGTGTGGGAGGAAACCGGATCACCCGGGGAAAACCCACGCGGTCACAGAGAGAACGTACAAACTCCGCACAGACAGCACCCGTAGACAGGATGGAACCCGGCTCTCTAGCGCAGTGAGGCAGCAACTCTACCGCTGCGCCACCGTGCCGGCCTAACTGGACGATTAAAGGAGCTCTTGTAACGGGCCTCCCATTTGGGCCGAGTTACCGGATTTCAACGCAGCGGCGGTGACGATCTAGTGGTATCTCTCCAAGCCAGGGCGCCGCACTGGCATAGAGACCAGAGGGCACCTTCCTGAGAGAAAAGCCAAGTAGCCGCACAAACTCACAAAAACAAAACTGCAAAGCAAACAATTCCATTGCTTTATTAGTTAGAGTAGGAGTTATCAGAAAGCTCGAGAATGGAAACCCCTCCACCCACTATCACCCCTCAAAATGTGCTCTGATATAACAAGTTAGTCAATAAAGACTAGACACCAGCAGAGGAGATGACTTTGTACATATTAAGTGGGGCTCTGAGTCAAATACCTTTATGAAAACTTTGTTTAATGTACTGAGAAGCCATTGACTAGAACATTTAGTGAAATTGATTTTCCTGACATTGATGAACTCCCTTTATTTTGGCCCTATATTAATTACTTTTTACAAATTAATTTAGCAGTCGTAAAACTTAAGAGCTGTGCCGAATGTTCCTGAAATGTTTAACTCTTCACTGCCCCTCGCCTTCCCTCCCGCCGCCCGCAGGGGAAGCCTCCACTCTCCACGACTACGCTGCCTCCACCATGAACGAGTTCCTGGGGATGTTCGGCTACGACGACCAAAACGTGCGGGACGAGCTGGCCAAGAAGATCAGCTTCGACAAGTTGAACGCCTCTACCTCAGAGCCCTTCCCCGCCCCCTCTCCAGGCGAGGACGCCCTGGCCAGGCAGGCCCGCAACTCCAAGTACGAGGCGTGCATTCGGAAACTCAAGGCCGGCGAGCAGCTCCCCCGGCCGCTCCCCAGCGCCAAGATGGAGGAGCAGGCCCCGCGGGGGGCGGCGCCGGGGAAGGAGATCCACCCGGCGGGCGTCCAGGACGTTCCACTGCGCCGCGAGGTGAAGATAACGCCCATCCCCTGCCCGCCCGGACTCCTCGCCCAGGCCCAGGGCCTGGCCCCCAGGGCCTCCAAGTACGACTACTTCATCCAGAAGCTGAAGACGGGGGAGAGCATCCGGCCGCAGAACGGCAACACCTACAAGCGGCCGTCCAAGTACGACCTGGAGAATGTCAAGTACCTGCACCTCTTCCGGCCCGGCGAAGGGGACCCCAACATGGGGGGCGCCATCGCCTTCAAGACCGGCAAGGTCGGCCGCCCCTCCAAGTACGACGTCAAGAACATCCAGAAGCTGGCGGTGGTGAAGGCCCCCACCAACACGGCGGCCGCCCCGCTCTCGGGCACCGCCTGCCCCCCGCCCGCCGGCCCCCACTCGCCCGCCTCAGTCGGCTTCAGCGGCCCCGACCTCCTCAAGTCCAGCTTCTCCCGCACCGACTCCATCACCACTGGGACCGTCTCCACCGTCAAGTAAGAGCTCTCATTCCCTCCCCCGTCTTTGTTTCCCCAGGCGGTAGAGTCGCTGCTTCACAGCGCCACAGACCACGTGTACCGCCCTGACCTCGGGCGCTGTCTGTGCGGAGTTTGCGCGTTCTCCCCGTGACCTGCGTGGGTTTCCTCCCGGTGCTCTGGTTTCCTCCCACATCGCAAAGACATGCGGGTTCATAGGATAACTGGCTTGAGTAAATTGTCCCTGGTGTGTAGGGTAGAACTAGTATCCGGGGTGATCATTGCTCAGCTCGATGGGCTGTAGGGCCTGTTTCCGCGCTGTATCCCTAAACTAAACTAAGTTTGGAGGGAAAATCCAGGACTTCTATGAAGGGGGTGAACCTGCTGCTTTGAGGTTGGGGGCACAATTCCCGTTGCCACGGTTACCAGGACGGAATGCAGAGAATGTGGATCTCGCAGGGTGACGAATGGGGGCCATTGAGGGGGAGGTGTGAAAGTCCATGGGGGCAATGGGATCCAGAAAGTCAGGCTTGCATTTCTGTAGCGACGTGCACATCCTTCAAGAGTCAAGAGTCAAGAGTGCTTATTTGTCATATGCCCCAGATAGAACAATGACATTCTTAAGGGTCTGTCCCACTGTACGAGGTAATTCTCCCGAGTTTCCCCTGATTCAAACTTGGAGAATGTCCGTAGTGGGTCCATAGGAGTACGTGGATGTCCCGTAGCGGCTCGTACGAGTAACGGTAGGTACTCGGGAAATCCGGTAAACTCGTGATGTTTTTGCAACACTGTGAAAAATGTCCATGAGTAGAAAAATACTCGTGATGAAAAAAACTGCTACTCTTTACCCGTACGAGCCGCTCCGAGACATCCTCGCTACTCCTACCCGCGACGGACATTTCACGAGTTCAAATCAGGGGAAAACTCAGGAGAACTCTTGAATTACCTCATTCAAGAGTTCTCCCGAGTTTCCCCTGATTCGAACTCTGAGAATTACGGTAATAGCCGCTCGTAGGTAGTAGGGGCTCACGTGGACATTTTTCAACATGTTGAAAAAATGTCACGAGCTTACCTGCAATTAGCGTTGCAAGCTGCTAAGAGACGTCCCGAGCTCCAACGTACCGGCTACGTACATTCTATGTACTTACCATGAGTTTGATTTTTTTTTAAACTCGGGAGAGCTGTTGGTTAAACTCGTATAGTGGGACAGGCCCCTTACTTGCAGCAGCACGACAGAATATGTCAACATAGTACACTGTTCCAGATCACTGACTAAACCCAGGAGGGGGAGCACTCGGTAACGATGGAAATACAGCGATCATTTTGCACGCAGCAAGATCTCACAGACATGCAGACACCAAACTGTTTCATTGACATTGGCTGAGAGCTTGGAATTCACCAGGATATTGGCCCAACTAAGCACTAAGCCACCAAGAACTGAAGGGGTAGACAAAAGTGCTGGAGAAATTCAGCGGGTGCAGCAGCATCTGTGGAGCGAAGGAAATAGTCAATGTTTCGGGCCAAAACCCTTCTTCAGACTGATGTAGGGTGGGGAGGGGGGGAGGGGGCGTGGAGAGGAAAGGAAAAAGGAAGAGGAGGAGCCCGAGGGCTGAGAAGGGGAGGAGACAGAAAGGGCTACCGGAAATTGGAGAATTGAATGTTTATGCCACTAGGGTGCAGACTGCCCAGGTCCTGCTCCTCCAATTTCCAGTGGTGCTCACCCTGGCCATGGAGGAGGCCCAGGACAGAGAGGTCGGATTCGGATTCGGAATGGGGAGTTGAAGTTTGTCTACCTTCGATTTTCCAGCATCTGCAGTTCCTTCTTAAGAACTGAGGGGGTCCCGGTGTGTGGGAAGTGGGGGGGGGGGGGGGGGGTGGTGTGTAGAAGGTATGACCACCTTTTGAAAATTTGTCGGCAGCTATGCGGCAACTCTTTGGTGTACTTTGTATGCAAACACAAAGACTTTCAATGTACCGAGGTATGCACGGCAATGAAGCATCATCATCATCATCATCATCATCATCGATTCCCTCGAAACAGTCCTGCCACAAGAGGGTACGACATTGGTCCTTAGGGGACATGGCAATGTGGACGCTGAGATGTTCCCGCTGGTGGGAGAATAAGACCATGAGACACAGGAGCAGAATTTGGCTATTCGGCCCATCAAGTCTCCTCCGCCATTCAATCGTGGCTGATCTATCTTTCCCTCTCAACCCCATTCTCCTGTCTTCTCCCCATAACCCCTGACACCCGCACTAATCAAGAACCTGTCAATCTGCATTTTCAAAATGACTTGCCCTCCACAACCATCAGTGGCAATGAATTTGACAGATTCACCAACCTCCTCCTCATCTCCATTCTAGAGGTACGTCCTTTTATTCAGAGGCTGTGCCCTCTGGTCCTAGACTCTCCCACTAGCGGAAATATCCTCCCCACATCTATTCCTGTTATTTGTCTTTCTTTAACCGGCACGTTTCAATGTGATACCCCTTCATTCGCAGAGAATCTTATAGAAGTGGACATGATGACTAGATTAGTTTAGTTTATTTTTAAGATACAGTGCAGAAACAGGCCCTTCGGCCCACCAGGTCCCTGCTGACCAGCGATCCCCGCACATTAACACTATCCTACACCCACTAGGGACAATGTTTACATTTACCAAGCCAATTAACCTGCATACCTGTACGTCTTTGGAATGTGTGAGGAAACCGAAGATCTCGGAGAAAACCCACGCAGATCACGGGGAGAACGTACAAACTCCGTACAGACAGCACCCGTAGTCGGGATTGAATCCGGCGCTGCATTCGCGGTAAGGCAGCAACTCTACCGCTGCGCCACCATGCTGGGAGGCAGTGGTTCAAAACTGAGTTACGTAGGGACCACCTCCCTGACGGAGACGGTGGTGAATCTTTGGAATCCTCTACCTCATTGAACCAGGATGTAGATACGTTTTCGAAAGGTCAAGGAATTCAGGCCTGTGAAGAATGGTACTAAAGAGGAGTTGAGATCTGGGTCATATTAACCAGTGGTGTGAGGAGCCAGATAGCCAACTCCTGCTTAAAGGATTTCTTAAAGGATAGCACCATCTTAGTCGCACTCCCTCCCCAGTGTTATATTGGAGTACCAGCATTGGTGTTTACGGAGGGAGGGAGATTGGAACTACAGTTTGGTGGGACAATGGTAGACACTAGATGTGGCCTCACCAATATCTTATACAACTGCAACATGACCTCCCAACTTCCATGCTCAATACACCGACTGATGAAGGCCAATGTGCCAAAAGAGCATTGCGTTCAGTTCTGTTATGGCACCATGTTATAGGAAAGATGTTGTCAAGCTGGGAAGGGTGCTGAGAAGATTTACGAGGATGTTGCCAGGACTCGAGGGCCTGAGCTATAAGTAGAGGTTGAGCAGGGCTCTATTCCTTGGAGCGCAGGAGGATGGGGGGTGATCTTATAGAAGTGCATAAAATCATGTGAGGAATAGATTGGGTTGATGTCTTGCCCAGATTAGGGGAATCGAGCACCAGAGGACATAGGTTTAAGGTGAGGGGCGATAGCCCGAAACGTTGCCTATTTCCTTCGCTCCATAGAAGCTGCTGCACCCGCTGCGTTTCTCCAGCATTTCTGTGTACCAGCAAGAGTGATACAATGGGAGTGCAGGCTAACATCAAGATCTGGGATTTCCAGCTATCCCAGAGGTCGGCAACCTACGGCCCACGGGCCGGATCTGGCCCGTAACCCGAAAACATCCGGCCTGCAGGCGTATTTTTTTTTTTTGCAATTCGTTTTCGAGACCTGGGAACTGCAGCCAGTCCAGGGGACGAGTGCTGATCTGGGAACTGCAGCCAGTCCCAATGCGTGAAAACCAATGCGAAAAGCAAAGGCAAGTGTCACACTGTGGCGATAGATGCGGCCCGGCCCCTATGCAGAACAAGGTTGCCGCTATCCCGAGTCAGGGAGTTGGAATGTGACAGTGAGACATGCCAGTGTGATCATCGGCATGGACAGCAAACAAAGGTGTGCACCAATAATTTGTAGAACATCAGTGTGTGTATGCGTCACTGTGCAAAATAATTTCAATCATATTGTATTCAAAATGAATGAGCCTATTATACTGGAAATTGGTTTTCATCTCGAAGCACAGAGTCCATTTTATTTTAGGCTGCGCTCTGATTACATTAATAATGATCTTAACCTTTCCACACAGGCACAGAGAGACAGGTTGATCCTGCTGCTCTCTACATTTGTTCAGGTGCAACTTTGCTGGCTGCCTTTCTGTGCCGCGCTCTTGATTATTCCATTAATGTAAGGCAGGGAAAATAAATAGACTAAACAGACGGGGACGGAAGAATGTTCCCATCTCCACAGCGCCCTGACTTGACGTCCCTAAATTGCTCTGCATCCCTCTCTGGAAATGTAGCCTCTGCTGCAGCAAATGTTATAGGGGATGGAGCAGCCAAAGACGACACAGTGGCACGGTGGCACAGCGGTAGAGTCACTGCCTTACAGCGCTAACAGCGCCAGAGTCCCGGGTTCGATCCTGACAACAGGTGCTGACCGTACGGACTTTGTATGATCTCCCCGTGACCCAGCGGGTTTTCTCCAAGATCTTCGGTTTCCTTCGGTTTCCTCTACAAAGATGTAAGGGCTTTTTTTAGGTTAATTGGCTTGGTATAAATGTAAATTGTCCCGAGGATAGTGTTAATGTGTGGGGATCGCTGTTCGGTGCGGACTCGGTGGGCCGAAGGGCATGTTTCCGCGCTGTCTGGAAAGGGCGTTACCAAGTGTGGCGGTTGAAGCATTGGTGGCTTTTAAAAGACTTTGGATAGGTACAAGGATATGCAGGGAATGGAGAGATATGGATTATGTGCAGGCTGATATGTGATGGTGTAGGCCTACATCATGTAGGGCAGACATTGTGGTCCTGGTTTGTGTTGCACTGTTCTGTGTTTGTTCTGCTGATGTTGGTCGAAGGATTAAAATGGATCAGGACAGAGCTCAGAGATTCCCTGCTCTTAAATTTTAACATTCCACCCGCAAGGCAGGCCTTCGTACTGTGGTGGAACATCAGGCCAGATGTAGTGTTCAGGTCTCTGGGCTGGGAGCTGTGGGGAGACTTTGCCTGAGTCACAACCAGCATCGTTAACTCAGATCATTCCCCCGCAGCCGCTGCCTAACCTGCTGAGGATTTCCAGCATTCTCGGTTTTCATTTCAGATTTCTGTCAGCTGCAGTATTTTCCTGCTCTTGGACTTTAGGCTTTACAGATACAGTGCGGAAACAAATCCTTCAGCCCACAGAGTCCACGCCAACCAGCAATCATCCCATACACTAAGCCTACCCTATACACGAGGGACTATTTTATCGAAGCCAATTAACCTACAAACCTGCATGTGGAAACATAGAAACATAGAAAATAGGTGCAGGAGTAGGCCATTCGGCCCTTCGAGCCTGCAGCGCCATTCAATATGATCATGGCTGATCATCCAACTCGGTATCCTGTACCTGCCTTCTCTCCATACCCCCTGATCCCCTTAGCCACAAGGGCCACATCTAACTCCCTCTTAAATATAGCCAATGAACTGGCCTCAACTACCTTCCGTGGCAGAGAATTCCACAGATCCACCACTCTCTGTGTGAAAAATGTTTTTCTCATCTCGGTCCTAAAAGTCTTCCCCCTTATCCTTAAACTGTGACCCCTTGTTCTGGACCTTCCCCAACATCGGGAACAATCTTCCTGCATCTAGCCTGTCCAACCCCTTATGAATTTTTTGGAGTGCGGGAGGGAACTCCATACAAAGTCTGTACAGACAGCACCCGTGGTCAGGATTAAACCCGGGTCTCTGGCGATGTAAGGAAGCAGCTCTACCGCTGCTCCACCTTGCTGCCCACTGAGCTGTTGGCCTTAGTTGTGCAGTGGGTTTCTGAAACAAAGGAAATGCTTAAACAGGGACGTTCTGAGTCATATTCCGTGTGAGGCTGCTGGCTTGAGTAGGTAACTCAAGAACATCAAGAGTTGCGCCTGGGCTTAGTGTACCCTGGCCAGGCTGGAGATACCTGTCACTTGTACATTGGGTCAGGCATCAACAAAATTATCAATTGCAGAATCACGGAATTGTTACAGATTGGAAGAAGGCCACTTGGCCTATCAGGTCTATGCTAGCGCCATGTGAGAGAAGGAACTGCATTAGTTTACACCGAAGATAGACACAAAGTGCTGGAGTAACTCAGCGGGACAGGCAGCATCTCTGGAGAGAAGGAATGGATGAGGTTTCGGGTCGAGACCCTTCTTCGGGCTGAGCTTCTTCAGACCCTAAGTCCACCCGAAACGTCGCCTATTTCTTTTCTCCTGAGATGCTGCCTGTCCACTGAGTTACTCCAGCTTTTTGTGTCTGTCTTAGCTCTATGTGAGAATAATCCATCCAGTCCCTATCTCCATGGCTTTGCAGATCCTTTTCTCTCAGCCACCTAGCCAGCTCACCTGTGGATGCCGTGGCTGAATCTGACCCCAGCAGGAGCCCTAGGGAGAATGCCATAGAAACATTGCAAATAGGTGCAGGGGTAGGCCATTCGGCCCTTTGAGCCTGCACTGCTATCCAATATGATCATGGCTGATCATCGGAAATCAGTACCCCGTTCCTGCTTTCTCCCCATATCCCTAAATTCCGTTAGCCCTAAGAGCTAAATCTAACGCGTTCTTGAAAACATCCAGTGAATTGGCCTCCTCTGCCTTCTGTGGCAGAGAATTCCACAGATTTCCAACTCTCTGGGTTTTTCCTCATCTCAGCCCTAAATGGCCTACCTCTTATTCTTAAACTGTGACCCCTGGTTCTGGACTTCCCCAACATGGTGAACATTTTTCCTGCACCTAGACCTATCCAATCCCTTAAGAATGTAATATGTTTCTGTAAGATCCCCTCTCATCTTTCAAAACTCCAGTGAATATAAGCCATGTCCCACCCCAACCGTTTGCTACGCAAGAAACTCTTAGGGTGACACAGTGTCACAGCAGTAGAGTTGCTGCCTTACAGCGCCAGAGAACCGGGTTCAATCCTGACTACAGGTGCTGTCTGTACAGTTTGTACGTTCTCCAGGTGACCCGGTTTCCTCCCACACTCCAAAGACGCACAGGATTGCAGGTTAATTGGCTTTGGGAAAATTGTAAATCGGCCCGAATGTGTCGCACAGTACTAATGTACTGGGTGATGGCTGATTTTGCCCATCTGAACTGAACCCGTATGCCTGCACTAGATGGGTATCTTTCTGTGTCTTGCCCATAGACGTGCCTGTCTAAATGCCTCTCAAACACGGTGATTGTATCAGTCCCCATCACCTCCTGGTACTGGGCATATGGATTGAGCTGCCGGAGGAGGTAGTTGAGGCAGGTACTATAATAACATTTAAAAGATATTTGGATAGCTGTGTGTAGAGCAAAGGTTTTGTGGGATATGGGCCAAATGCAGGCTGGTGGGACGAGCTTTGGGATCTTGGCCAGCATGGACGTGTTGGGCCGAAGAGCCTGTTTCCATGCTGTATGTCTCGATGACCTCCTCTGGCACTGACCTCCTGTTATGAACCAATCTGTAAAGAATCTTCCCCCTGAAGTACCCTTTAAAAACCCTACCTCTCAAATTTAATCTGGGCCTTCCTGTTTGTGTTACCTCCTGCTGAGAGGAAAACGATTCTGACCTGTTACCCTTCAGCTTGTTCTACTGCAGAGCAAAACAAGGCCAGTATATCGAGCCTCTGCCCATGACTAGAGCTCTCTACTCCCGCCAATCTGCCCCGCACTTCCTCCAGCACCACCAGTTGTTTCCAGAGGTGCCCACCATATTCTGAGTGTGGCAAAACCAGTGCTTTGTAAAATTGCAACATAACGTCCCAATGCTTATATTCTGTCCACCTCCCACGAAAGCAAGCACCGTTATTTGAGGCGAGGGATCTGTATTTTCCAGAGCAGCGAGTGCATTTCCTGACCACTCGAGCACTCGGGGAGATGCAGTAGGCGGGAAATCTTTCCTTAGTTTAGTTTAGCTTAGTTTAGAGATACAACGCGGTTAACAGGCCCTTCGGCCCACCGAGTCCGCACCGACCAGCAATCACCCTGCACATTAACACTATCCTACACACACTAGTGACAATTTACACTTATACCAAGCCGATTAGCCTAAAAACCTGTACGTCTTTGGGGTGTGGGAGGAAACCGATGATCTCGGAGAAAACCCACGCGGTCACGGGGAGAACGTACAAACTCCGCACAGACAAGCACGCATAGTCAGGATTGAACCCGGGTCTCCGGTGCTGCAAGCGCTGTAAGGCAGCAACTGTACCCCAGCGCCACCGTGTCACCCCTCTGCTAATTGAACAAGTCAATTGAACTATCCAAGTATATTTTTTTTATTCTCTTATAGTACCTGTTTTAACTACCTCTTTCTGCTAATTGAACAAATTAGCTTTCTTCACAGCAGGCAGTGAAGAAAGCTAATGGAATGTTGGCCTTCATAACAAGAGGATTTCAGTATAGGTGTAAAGAGGTTCTTCTGCAGTTGTATAGGGCTCTGGTGAGACCACATCTGGAGTATTATGTACAGTTTTGGTCTCCTAATTTGAGGAAGGACATCCTTGTGATTGAGGCAGTGCAGTGTAGGTTCACGAGATTGATCCCTGGGATGGCGGGACTGTCAAATGAGGAAAGATTGAAAAGACTAGGCTTGTATTCACTTGAGTTTGGAAGGATGAGGGTGGATCTTATAGAAACATAAAATTATAAAGGACTGGACAAGCTAGATGCAGGAAAAGTGTTCCCAATGTTGGGCGAGTCCAGAACCAGGGGTGCACAGTCTTAGAATAAAGGGGAGGTAATTTAAGACTGAGGTGAGAAAAAACGTTTTCACCCAGAGAGTTGTGAATTTATGGAATTCCCTGCCACAGAGGGCAGTGGAGGCCAAATCACTGGATGGATTTAAGAGAGAGTTAGATAGAGCTCTAGGGTCTAGTGGAGTCAAGGGATATGGGGAGAAGGCAGGCACGGGTTATTGATAGGGGACGATCAGCCATGATCACAATGAATGGCGGTGCTGTCTCGAAGGGCTGAATGGCCTTCTCCAGCACCTATTTTCTATGTTTCTCTGTTTCTATGTTTCTAAATGACTTCCATAGAGTCATAGGAGCATAGAGTCTTACAGTGTCGAAAGAGGCCCTCCAGCCCAACTTGTCCCATCTACACTAGTCCCACCTGCCTGTGTTTGGCCCATATCCCTCGAAACCTACCTTATCGACGTACCTGTCTAAATGTTTCTTAAATGGTGCAATAGTCCCTGCATCAACTACCTCCTCCGGCAGCTCGTTCCATACACCCACCACCCTTTGTGTGAAAAAAAATCTTTTTCCTAAATCCGTATTTTTGCTCTCTGTCATTTTGCGCACCGCTGAGCTTACTGTCAGGTTCTCCTGCGCTAACTGACCGTCGGGTGTGCCAAGCAAAAAGTCTGATTAACCTGATTCTAAATTTCTCACACAGCCGGCTTTCCAAAGGGGAGCCATTGGTGGACGACTCAGTTGGGTATGTACTTTACAGTCTTTACCTATTTCACCCGCGAGCCCTTCAGCTTTAACTGTAATTGTTTAAGGAATTGAGTCCTTCAAAGTGTTCCTGACCTTTCTCAACAGCGGTCCATTACTGTAATTGCATTTTACGATTGTGACAATTCAGCTTAAGAAAAATTATTGTAATGAGTTTAACTCTTCAACTAATCACTGTCCTTTTCAGTTTTAAAAAACGTACAAGGGTATCTCTTTTTCGGCTACTAGTTTTGAAAATGCGGACTTGTTTAATGTGCAAATTCAAGAGGTAGATAGATATTTGGACATCACATCTTCCATGTTGACATTGAGTTAGAAATTTACCCTTCATCTTCCCAGATATATCGACGGTTCCTTTTTAGTTGTCAGCTCACATCCATGATTTATAATTTCTAAAGAAACTACATTACTAAGTCTGCAATCTGTTTCGATGTGAAATAATTATTACTACATTTTGTACAGCGACTAAACGAGAGATGTTTTGCTTCATCGGAACAGCATAAAACCTTAGAGTTAAGTGAAAAGCATCTACAGACGGCTTTCTGTCCAAAATGTTCTCCCATTTAGTTTTAGTTTAGAGATACAGTGAAACAGCCCCACCGAGACCCACCGAGTCCGCGCCGACCAGCGATTCACGTACCCTCACACTACCCTACACGCACTAGGGACAATTTTACACTTATACCAAGCCAATTAACCTACAAACCCGTTCATCTTTGGAGTACGAGAGGAAACCGAAGATCTTGGAGAAAACCCATGCGGGTCACAGGGAGCGCGTGCAAACTCCATACAGACAGCACCCGTAGTCAGGATTGAACCCGGGTCCCTGGCGCTGTGAGGTAGTAGCTCTACCGCTGCGTCACCGTGCCGGCCTTTATCCCATCTGCATCCCATGCTCTTTTTCAGTTGGCTTTCCAGCCTTGCAGCTGTCAGTTTACGAGGACGTGCAGTTGGACTGTTTAAGACAAGCGAGTCTTTACTGCGGAGTAGCGATAATCCAGGAGTCAATGTCCTGGGCTTTTAATAGAGCAACTCGGCCGGATCCTCACAGATGGTGTCGACTGTGCCAGTCAGAGGGTCCTGGGTAAATGCTACAAGGATGGCACAGTGGCACAGCGGGTAGAGCCAATGCCTCACGTCTCCCAGATACCCAGGTGCAGTCTGACCTCAAGTCAGTGTGGAGTTTGCACGTTCTCCCTGTGGCCACGTGGGGTTCTGCTAGATGTTCCAGTTTCCACCCAGATCCCAAAGGTTGGCAGATTGTGTAGAATGGAACTGCGGATGCTGGTGTATACCAAAGATATATAGTATCTTGACAATAATGTGAATTATAACACTACAATTGCATATATAATGCAATTGACATTATATATGTCATTATATATATATATATATATATATATATATATATATATATATATATATATAATTGACATAACAGACAATGCTGGAGTAACTCAACGGGTCAAGCAGCATTTCTGGAGAAAACCATGGGTGGTATTTTGGGTCGGGACCCTTCTTCAGACAGTTAGGCAGGTTAATCGGCAGCTGTGAATTGCCCCTAGTCTGTGGGTGAACGGTAGAGGAGCTGGTGAGAATGCGGGGCACATTTTGAATGTCAGCAGAGTTTGGAAGACTTATACCAGTGCGCTTCTTTCCCCACAGAAGGTTGCCGACTACCAACGTGACTGCAGTAAATCGGTGAGTGTCTCACGGGTCTGGCCATTGACCAGAAGGGGAGGGGGGAATGTGGGGGCTAATCATTCCATAAACTAAGACACTCAATGGAGGCCCACCCTCTCTTGGGGGGAACAAAACATTTATGCCCCTGTCCCACTTAGGAAACCTGAACGGAAACCTCTGGAGACTTTGCGCCCCACCCAAGGTCTCCGTGCGGTTCCTGGAGGTTTTTGTCAGGTTCCCGGAGGTTTTGTCAGGTTCCCGGAGGTTTTTGTCAGGTTCCCGGAGGTTTTTGTCAGGTTCCCGGAGGTTTTGTCAGGTTCCCGGAGGTTTTTGTCAGGTTCCCGGAGGTTTTTGTCAGGTTCCCGGAGGTTTTGTCAGGTTCCCGGAGGTTTTGTCAGGTTCCCGGAGGTTTTGTCAGGTTCCCGGAGGTTTTGTCAGGTTCCCGGAGGTTTTTGTCAGGTTCCCGGAGGTTTTGTCAGGTTCCCGGAGGTTTTGTCAGGTTCCCGGAGGTTTTGTCAGGTTCCCGGAGGTTTTGTCAGGTTCCCGGAGGTTTTGTCAGGTTCCCGGAGGTTTTGTCAGGTTCCCGGAGGTTTTGTCAGGTTCCTGGAGGTTTTTGTCAGGTTCCCGGAGGTTTTGTCAGGTTCCCGGAGGTTTTGTCAGGTTCCCGGAGGTTTTGTCAGGTTCCCGGAGGTTTTGTCAGGTTCCCGGAGGTTTTGTCAGGTTCCCGGAGGTTTTGTCAGGTTCCCGGAGGTTTTTGTCAGGTTCCCGGAGGTTTTGTCAAGTTCCCGGAGGTTTTGTCAGGTTCCCGGAGGTTTTTGTCAGGTTCCCGGAGGTTTTGTCAGGTTCCCGGAGGTTTTGTCAGGTTCCCGGAGGTTTTGTCAGGTTCCCGGAGGTTTTGTCAGGTTCCCGGAGGTTTTGTCAGGTTCCCGGAGGTTTTTGTCCGGTTCCCGGAGGTTTTGTCAGGTTCCCGGAGGTTTTGTCAGGTTCCCGGAGGTTTTTTCAATTTTTGGAAATAATTGCCGGAACATAGAAGAAACGGAAACCACTTTCGATCATTAGGGAGACTGGCAAAAACCTCCGGGAACCGCACGGAAACCTTGGGTGGGGCGCAAAGTCTCCAGAGGTTTGCGTTCAGGTTTCCTAAGTGGGACAGGGGCATAAGAGGGAATGTAAGTGGAGAGGTCGCTTTTGAGAGAAATATGATATTGGAGCTATTGGAATGGAGATATTCCACTGGAATAGAGTTGATCATTTTTAGACTTGAAAGGCCTGGCTGAAAAGTTACCAAACATTAAATTACGAAGCAAGGAATTCTCTTGCACCATCCTATTCTAGTGCTAACTTTAGAGAAGGGAGAGTTTAGAAATGTTATCACTTTAACCAATTCATCTTGGTTGATCGCTGGTGATTAAACATTACTCATTTTTTTCAAAAACTGATTAGTCAGTGCAGCCTTAGTGGAACTAGCGTGAACGGGCAATCGATGGTCAGCACGGAATTGGTGGGCCGAAGGGCCTCTTTACATGCTGCATCTCTAAACAAAATCAAACTAATGTGAATGAGTGATCGATGGGTCGGTATGAACTCAGTGGGCTGAAGGGCCTGTCGCCATGCTGTATCTTTCAATCAATCAATAAATGCACAAGGTGCTAGCAGAAAATGTGCCAGAACATATACACCAACATATGTACCAGAGACTTTAAGTACTAGATGTGTTTGGTTTAGTTTAGTTTAATTTAGTTTAGTTTAGAGATATAGCATGGAAACAGGCCCTTTGGCCCACCGAGTCCCATGCTGACCACCGATCACCCATTCACCCACTTTCTCATCCATTCCCTACACATGGGGGGGCAATAGACAAGGGGGCCAATTAAACCTACAGACCTGTGCGTCGTTTGGATGTGGGAGGAAACAGGAGCACCTGGAGGAAACCGATGCAGGCCAAAACGTACAAACTCCACACAGACAGCACCCGAGGTCAGGATCGAACCCGGGTCTGTGAGGCAGCAGCTTTACCAGGTGTGCCACTGTGCTGCCCCTCATGGATGCTTATGTGCTGGAGATACATCAAAGTTGGCCAAGCGATATATATGCAGAGGCCCATGTGTAGTAGCGTGTATTATATGTATAAGCTCCAGATATGTACAAGATGAAGATATGTTAGGCACAGGCAGAGAGGTGCAGGGGTTGCACTAGCTCTTGTTTGAGAGTTTTGGAAGAATTATTGGTTTTAGGTGTATCCAAACATGTAATACCCTTTAGTTCCCACTTAATGGCGGTTCTGTAAAATGGTTCTGACTTAGCTGAGGAGAGGTTTGTCACCGAGGTACAGTGAAAATCCTTTGGTGCGTGCCAACCAGACAGCGGAAAGACAATACATGATTACAATTGAGCCATCCACAGTGTACAGATACATGATTAAGGGAATAAGAAGGCAGACAAAAATGCTGGAGAAACTCAGCGGGTGAGGCAGCATCTATGGAGCGAAGGAATAGATGCTATTCCTTCGTTCCATAGATGCTGCCTCACCCGCTGAGTTTCTCCAGCATTTTTGTCTACCTTCGATTTTTCCAGCATCTGCAGTTCTTTCTAATACATGATGAAGGGAATATCGTGGATAAGGTTAAGTGCAAGATAAAGTCCAGTAAAGTCTGAGAATTACCAGAGGGTTAGAATTTGATGTCAATTGTTTTGATAATCTTCATGTTGTGAATCTATAATTAACGTGAAGTTTCAATGCTGGAACATTAAAAGATCCAGAAACTGTCCCAGAGACTGAGGCAAGAGGACAAGGCATGAAATGACTCATAACTCTCAGATATGTTCTGGCAGGTAGTATATTTACTTTCAAAAGCAAAACTAATTCAAATTTAATCTTCTATTTACTTTGTCTTTGCAAAAACTAGGAATGGATTGTCTTCAGACAAGACAGATGCTCTGCCCGATGATATCAATATTTACCAGAAGTACATTGCCAGGTATGTAAATTTTACTTTATTTTACATAGAAATCCAACTCTTACACTCAACCCGAACTTGTATTGTTTGGTCTTCAGTGCATTTCAAAGTCGCTTGGCAACATGCAAGTGGTGCACCGATGGAGGTAGCATGTAAAGAGGACTTGTTTGACCAGGGTGTTTGACCGCTGTTTAGTTTTAGTTTGGAGATACAGCGCGGAAACAGGCCCTTCGGCCCACCGAGTCCGCACCGGCCCGCGATCCCCGCAAGCTAACACTATCCGGCAGGCACTAGGGACAATTTACAATCTTTATCAAAACCAATGAACCTACGGTCTGAAGAAGGGTCTGCAAATAGAGGTACAAAGCAGGGTACCTACCAAAGTCCAGGCAGTCCTAGAGTTATAGGGAGAAGGAGAGAGACAGCACGGAAACAAGCCCTTCGCCCCACGTAGTCTATGCTGACCTTCAACCACCCACAATTTACCCAACACACGTGATCCCATAATCAACCATCAATGGACATGATTCCTACAGCAATGATATTTTCACCCCCACCCCCCACTTTCTCATCATCTCCTGCCTGATTCCACCACTCATGTAGACACCAGTGACAATTTACAATGGCCAACCAACCGACCAACCCACTCGTCTTTGGGTTGCGAGAAGAAACCGGAGCACTCAGAGGAAAACCCACGCGGTCACAGGGAAAACGTGCAAACTCCACACAGACAGCTCCCAAGGTCAGGATTCCATGGGTATATAAGTCTGGAGCAAGAGCAAGTGACATGAAGTCCTCTCGGCATCTCACTAAAACCATGGGTGATTATCAGCTTCAGCTTGACGTTCCTATCTGCTTCCGAAGTCCCTCAATCCTTCCTCAGACAATGCAAGGTGATTTCCCCACAGTCTGGAGCACCCGGGTGGAAGAGGAAAAGGGTTGTTTCCCTTCGCCCGTGGATTGTACAAACCGCGGCAATGATGCGTTTCCGTATCAGAAGCGCCTGCTGTATTTATTTCAGGGTTAGGACCTTGCAGAGAGAGTAATGTGCTCTTGATGCAAATTTAACTAAATATTTGCAGTAAACAGATACTGCAAAAAATTTCCAGGAGCTGATGCTATTTAGGACAATGATTTCATTAAGGAATTTCTAACAAGGTCGCTCTTGCATCTGCTAAGCCCTCTGTTTTGATATTCACTCCGCATAATGCATAATATTTGTCTAAATATCTCTGTGCGAGCAGTCAGGCTGGTGTGAGATAAGCTGGTGTTCTGTTTCAACTTACTCGCTGAAAGCACTCAGACTGGTACAAACTGTGGCTCTGACGCGGCAAGAATGTTTTCGAGTCCCAGCCTTGCGAAGTGGCTTCCAATTTGATGAGGCAGTCTAGATTTCCAAGGCAGACAATAATCCCACCCCCCTTGTCCCCGAGTTCGGAGTTTTCCCTTACCTGTGAAGTTATTGGGATAATTTTGTGCAACTTTAGACAAGTAGATTTGAAAACAGATATCAAAACGCCTGTTTTGCAGTCATTTGAGATCTTCTGCAACCACTGTGTCATTGCATTATTAATATTTAATGGGCGGCAGAATATAATCAGCCAATTAAACTGATGCAATGGAGATGAAATTGTCCAGAGACCAATGCGATCCTAAACTGAGAACTGTGTTTCATGTCGGTTTTTTAAAAATAAATCTTAATGTGCCTAAAATACAGAATCTCCTGCATTCAATTAGCTAAATGAACTCACCACCGCTTACTACAAAGCAACCATGCGCTAATCTCCATTTAAAAATAAAAATCTCCTAGTTAGCTTTTTCCTGTGGATTTTACTACTTTGGCAGATGGTATGGATGGCATCATCAATCCAAATGTTTATTTGTGTGTTCTCCATTGTAATTGAAGGGGGTTTTGACAAGCACCGTTGTTAGTACGCAGTCACTCCGAGTGTATTCTGAGTGCTGTTTCACCCTCTGCTCTCACATAGCAGGAAGCTGCAAGAAATGCTTGCATTTGACAGCGGAGGCACTGAGTGTGGCGGATGAGCAGGATCAGGCTTTGCGTGCGTTGGAATCAAATATTCATCACATCAAGCTTGGAGGGCCCCACGATTGCAAACGGATACCTTCCCACCAGCTTCTCCCAGTTTTATAGTGACTTCACATGGCCAGAGACCCGAGTTTGATCCTCACCCCGGGTGCTCTCTGTGTGGAGTTTGCGCGTTCTCACCGTGAGGACCGTGGGTTTCCTCCGGCTGCTGCGGTTTCCTCCCACATCCCAAGGACGTACAGGTTTGCAGGTTAACCGGCCCTCTGTAAATTGCCCCTGGTGTGCAGGGAGTGCAGGCGATAGTGGGCCAACATGGAACTAGTGTGAACGAGTGACTGATGGTCGGTGTGGACTCGGTGGGTCACGGGGCCCGCTGCCACAGTGTATCTCTGAACTAAACTTTAAACAGATGGACACCGATGATAGACACAACATGCTGGAGTAACTCAGCGGGACAGGCAGCGTCTCTGGAGAGAAGGAATGGGTGACGTTTCAGGTCGTGACCCGTCAGACAGTCTGAAGAGAGGTCTCCACCCGACACATCACCCATTCCTTCTCTCCAGAGATGCTGCCTGTCCCGCTCAGTTACTCCAGCATTTTGTGTCTCTCATCGGTTTAAACCAGCAACTTCCTTTACTTTAAACGGGGTAGGTTTAACGTCTTGTTGTTTGCTGCTGAATGTCATAAGGTTCCTTTGAAGTTTGGGAATGGGAGAAAGTTTGGAAGATGAATAAGCGGACTGGGTTGATGGCTTCATTATCATGGTGGATGGAGAATGAAGGTGACCACGTCTCGAGTGACTTCACAAGCTTGAGGTCAGGATGGGAAGTGGTGGGAATAGGCAGGGTTAATAGTCACCTTTGGTTGACCCCACTGCCAGCAGTTATCACCAGTTCATCCAGGCAAACCATCGATACCAGTGGCAGTGGTGTTCAGAGAGCAGATTACACTTGAATGTTAGCCATGGGCAGCCAGAGGGGCTTCTCAGACCCAGGCCAGCAGGTCTACTGATCTTCACTTCTGGGTCCACAACAGTTGTTTAGTTCTGAGTCTGAAGAAGGGTCTTGACCCCAAACCTCTCCCATTCCTTCTCTCCAGAGATGCCGCCCGTCCCGCTGAGTTACTCCAGCTTTTTGTGTCTATCTTCAGCTTAGTTTAGTTTAGTTTAGGGATACAGCGCAGAAACAGGCCCTTCAGCCCATCGGGTCTGCACCGACCAGCGATCACCCCTCACACTAGCACTATCCTACACACACTAGGGACAGTTTACAATTATACCAAGCCAATTAACCTACAAACCTGTACGTCTTTGGAGTGTGGGAGGAAACTGGAGCACCCGGAGAAAGCCCACACAGGTCACGGGGGGAGCGCACAAACTCTGTACAGACAGCACCTGTAGTCAGGATCGAACCCGGGTCTCTGGCGCTGTAAGGCAGCAACTCTACCGCTGCGCCACCGTGCCACCCCTTACAGCCACATCGCCCCACTTTACCAACCAGTTTCCCAGTTACACCCAGTGACACTAATTTCCTGATTTACTTATTCTTTCAAACCACAGGTTCCAGAATTGACAGCTTGTGAATGATGCAGTCATTTTCCCTTGTTTGAGTCTTTGTCGAGAAAACCAGATTAGCGGAGGACGGGGAAAAAGGATCAAATTGTTTTTTTAATAAAAATGCCAAATGTATTGCTGCCTGGGAGGGATTACTGGTTATGCAAAATGAATATTGTCATGAAAAAAAAGGGAAAATACAATAACAGCATTTAGTAAAAGGATTTAGGATTTAAATATGAAAATAAAGAGTTTGAAGGGAATATTTAATCCAGCCTGTAGTGCTGTCAAAAACAGAAAGGTTCTTTCAGGAGCCAGGAACACAGGATTTGTAACTCCTGTCTCCCACAACTCCATGCCAACGCTGTGAATCTGGAGGGTTGGTAGCTCTTGTTGGTAAATACACCAAAGTTGGGCATGGTGGCGCAGCAGTAGAGTTGCAATGGTACATAGATAGGATGTGTTCAGAGGGATATGGGCCAAACAGAGGCGGGTAGGACTAGTGTAGGTGAGGCGTGTTGGTCGCTGTGGGCAAGTTGAACTGAAGGGCCTGCCTGCTTCCTATAACTCTATGACCGTGACGCCCCGCTTTGGGCAGCACCATGGCGCAGTGGTAGAGTTGCGGCCACACAGCATCAGAGACCGAACCATGGGATTTGATCCTGACTGTGGGTGCAGTCTGTATGGAGTTTGTACGTTCTCCCCATGACCCGCGTGGGTTTTCCCCGGGTGCTCCGGTTTCCTCCCACACTCCAAAGGCGTACAGGCTTGTAGGTTACAATTGTGAATTGTCCCTAACATGTCGGATAGTGTTAATGTAGGAGGATTGCTGGTCGGCAAGGGCTCGGTGGGCCGAATGGCCTGTTTCCTCACTGTATCTTTAAGCTAAACCAAGTCTCTGATTACTAAGGGACATCTTTCATTTAAACCTGTGGTTTTGTAAACCAGGAAAAAGCTCAGTAATTGTGAATGCTTTGCGTATCTGCTTGTCAACCGTGACAACTGTGAAAAGTATAAAGATTAGCAAGGGGGATGCTTATCGGAAGTAAGAACCGGGTCAGTTTTCGGCTGTGGGAGTAACTGAGGTTGGTGAGGTGGGAGGGGGAGGTGGGGTAAAGGTGAAGACCTCCTTAGTGTGTACTAAGCTTGTGGCAGGTTCTGTCCATGGGAGGAACTGCAGATGCTGCGGTCTAAACTAAGTCTCTGGTTACTAAGGAACCAGCAAGATGCTGGAGAAACTCAGCAGGTCAGGCAGCATCCATGGAAGAGAATGGGCAGGTGATGTTCCAGGTCGGGATCCTGCGAGCTGTTTCTAACCTGGATTATTTGAGCATTTCACGGCACTGGGTCTGTACTCACTGGAGTTTAGAAGGATGATGGTAAACCTCCTTGAAACTTACCAAATTGTGAAAGGCCTGGATAGAGTGGATGTGGAGAGGATGTTTCCACTAGTGAGAGAATCTAGGACCTGAGGTCCCAGCCTCAGAGTTACAGGACGTTTCTTTAGGAAGGAGATGACGAGGAATTTCTTTAGTTAGGAGGTGGTGAATTTGTGGAATACTTTGCCACAGAAGGCTGTGGAGGTCAAGTCAAGAGATATTTTTAAGGCAGAGATAGATAGGTTCTTGATTAGTATGGATGTCAGGGGTTATAGGGAGAAGGCAGGAGAATGAGATTAGGAGGGAAAGATTGATCAGTCATAATCGAATAGTGAAATAGACCTAAGGGGCTGAATGGCCTAATTATGCTCCTATCACTTATGACCGTATGAATTTATGAACTCTCTCTCCCCAGCAGTTGGTCCACACCCAGTTCTGACGTTCTTGTCCTATCAGCAGGAAACTGTGCCCGGACAAGGGGCTTAAAGAGGTCCCAGGCTGGAGATAATAGCAACATTGCACGGTTAGCAGAGCTGTTCTGCCCCATTATCTTACAGAAGAAGCAATCTCGCTCATCTGGAACACTAGTATTAGTTTACAAGTGGATATAAGGAGGAGATCTTCGCTTGATGTGGAATAGGTGACAAATCAGAGGAGGGACATCAGGGGACGTGAGCAGAGCATGTTAGATCTGCAGACGCAAGTCAAGAGTGTTTATTTGTCACATGTCCCAGATAGAACAATGAAATTCTTACTTGCAGCAGCACAACAGAATATGCAGCAGGTGCAATTTTGCTGCAAATTGAAAACATACATTTGCAAAATTTAAATAAGAATCTATTCTGGGCCCAGGCAATTGTTTAGTTTAGGTTAGAGATTCAGCGCGGAAACAGTCCCTTCGACCCGCCGAATCCGTGCCTACCACCAATCCCATACACTAACACTATCCTACACACCAGGGACAATTTACAATTTTACCCACGCCAATTAGCCTACAAAACCTGTTCCCGAAGTTCCCAGAGAAAACCCACGCAGGCCACGGGGAGAACGTATGGGGATCGAACCCGGGTATCTGACGCTGTGAAGCAGCAACTCTACCGCGGGCGCACCTTGCCGCCCATGCTTCCATAGAAGGAAGGCCGTTCAGCCCATCCGATTCATGCTGGCCCTTGGACCATGCTCATTTCCTACCAATTTTCCCTGCAACCTATGGCACGGTGGCGCCTTACAGCGCCAGAGACCTGGGTTCGATCCTGACTGTGGGTGCTGTCTGTACAGAGTTTGTACGTTCTCCACGTGATCACGTGGGTTTTCCCCGGGCGCTCCGGTTTCCTCCCACACTCCAAAGACGTACGGGTTTGTAGGTTAACTGGTTTTGGTAAAAACTGCAAATTGTGCCTAAGCGTGTAGGGATCATTGGTCGGCACGAACCCGGTGGGCCGAAGGGCCTGTTTCCAGGCTGTATCTCTAAACTAAACTAAACTATTCTTCCTCATTCTTATCACTTGCCCAGAGTTGAAGACCAGTCTCCTGTACCGGGGCACTTTACAGTGGCCAATCACACCAGGAGCAGAAGAATATCATTTATACCCGCTGCAGCTTCAGACATCTTTACATAACTCATCAAATAAATATATAATAATCAATAATGCAATAAATTGTCAATAATACTAGGTAACCAGATCGTAATACTGAAAACAAAATGGCATATTCAGAAAGGGGAGGCGGTTCTCTGTTAAAGGTGGGCATGCACAGAGTGGAGGGGCAAAGTTCCTGGAAACTGCATCCCCCTCTCTCGTTTGTTGACGATCCAACTGTGGTTCCTCTTTTTTAATATTAACCTGAATAGAACGTCCCCAGCACGCAACACATATGTACGCGCACACTCACGTACACACACTCACTCACACACACATACACACTCACATACACACACACACTCACACTCATACACACACTCACTCACACTCATACACACACTCACGCACACACACACACTCACATACACACATACTCAGATGTACTCTCACTCACGCTTTCGCATTCACACTGACTCACACTCACACTCACACATATACAGTGCATTCAAGAAGTATTTTGTGACCCCTTTGAAAGACCCCTTCATCTTTTCACATTTTGTTACATTACAGCCTTATTTTAAAATGGATTAAATTCATTTTGTTTATCATCAATCTACACACAATACACCAGAATGAAGAAGTGAAAACAGGTGTTTAGAAATGTTTGCAAAGTAATTAAAAATAAATAACTGAACTATCACATTTGCATAAGTATTCAGACCCTTTGCTATGACACTCAAAATTGAGCTCAGGTTCATCCTGTTTCCATTGATTATCCTTGAGATGTTTCTACTACTTGATTGGTGCCCACCAGTGATAAATTAAATTGATTGGACATTTGGAAAGGCACACAGCTGTCTATATAAGGTCCCTCAGTTGACAGTGCATGTCAGGACAAAAACGAAGCAATGAAGACAAAGGAATTGTCCGTAGACCACCGAGACAGGATTGTGAAGGTCCCGCAGAGCACAGTGGCCTCCGTCATTCTTAAATAGAAGAACTTTGTAACCACCAGGACTCTTCATAGAGCTGGCCGCCCGGCCAAACTGAGCAATTGGGGGAGAAGGGCCTTGGTCAGGGAGGTGACCAAGAACCCGATGGTCACCCTGACAGAGCTCCAGAGTTCCTCTGTGGAGATGGGAGAACCTTCCAGAAGGACAACTGTATCTGCAGCACTCCAGCAATCAGGTCTTTATGGTAGAGTGGCCAGACGGAAGCCACTCCTCAGTAAAAGGCACATGACAGCCCGCTTGGAGTTTGCCAAAAGGCATCTAAAGGACTCTGAGAAACAAGATTCTCTGGTCTGATGAAACCAAGATTGAACTCTTTGGCCTGAATGCCAAGCGTCACGTCTGGAGGAAACCAGGCACTGCTCATCACCTGGCCAATACCATACCTACGGTGAAGCATGGTGGTGGCAGCGTCGTGCTGTGGGGATGTTTTTCAGCGGCAGGAACAGGGAGACTAGTCACGATCGAGGGAAAGATGAACGGAGCAAAGTACAGAGAGATCCTTGATGAAAACCTGCTCCAGAGCGTTCTGGACCTCAGACTGGGGCGGAGGTTCACCTTCCAACAGGACAACAACCCTAAGCACACAGCCAAGAAAACGCAGGAGTGGCTTTGTGACAAGTCTGTGAATGTCCTTGAGTGGCCCAGCCAGAGCCCGGACTTGAACCCGATCGACCATCTCTGGAGGGACCTGAAAATAGCTGTGCATCGACGCTCCCCATCCAACCTGACAGAGCTTGAGAGGATCTGCAGAGAAGAATGGGAGAAATTGCCCAAGTACAGGTGTGCCAAGCTTGTAGCGTCATACCCAAGACTTGAGGCTGTAATCGCTGCCAAAGGTGCCTCAACAAAGTACTGCATAAAGGGTCTGAATACTTATGTAAATGTGATATTTCAGTTATTTCTTTTTAATTACTTTTCAAAAATTTCTAAACACCTGCTTTCGCTTTTTTATTATGTTTTGTGTGTAGATTGATGATGAAAAAAAAAAGAATTTAATCAATTTTAGAATAAGGCTGTAACGTGACAAAATGTGGAAAAAGTTAAGGGTCTGAATACTTTCTGAATGCACTGTGCACTCACACTCACACTAACACTCACACTAACACACATGCACTCACACATACGCACTCACTCACATACGCACTTACACACTCACATGTACACGCTCACCATCACACACACAAACACTCACACTCACACTCTCACACACACACACTTACAATCACACAAACACACTCGCCTTCACACAAGCACGCATGCACAAACACGCACGCACATGCAGACCTATACACACATACCCCTACACACCCACACCTATACAAACACATGCACCACATAGAAGCAAATAGTCAGACAAACACAAATGTACAAATGAACACACACGTGTGCAATTCTGCGTGCACTTCCACACAGGCGTGGGTGCACTCTTACACACATGCACACACTGACATACATACACACACACAGTGTACATGACGCCCCCTATATCGCAGTGCCAGGGTCACGCTCCCACTCAACCCTCATTCTCCTTCCTTAGTTGACATTTTTCAAACAGTCATTTGATTTTCCCATGCATCATATTGTCAGACGAGGCGGATGCAGGAATAGTGGACAATAAAGGGATCAACAAGTAGTTTACTGTGATCTCCTGTCCAAGCATCCTCTCCGATCTCAGATGTCAGAATGTACCTCACAGCGCCAGAGACCCGGGTTCGATCGTGACTATGGGTGCTGTCTGTAAGGAGTTTGCACGTGCTCCCTGTGGCCGCGTACGTTTCCTACTGGTGCTCCAGTTTCCTCCCACACTAAAAAGACGAGTGTGTTTATAGGTTAATTGGCTTCAGTAAAAATTGGACATTGTCCCTAGTGTGTGTGTGTGTTAGTGCTGATGTACGGGTGATCGCTGGTCAGCGCAGACTCAGTGTGCTGAAGGGCCTGTTTCCACACTATCTCTAAAGTATTAGCTGAGCTCCTGTATCCATCCATTAACATCCCAGTGACTATGTCACGGACGTATCACTACTTTCTAGGCACCTCCCTCACACAGCAACCCCCCCTCCCCCCCCCCCCCGGTAGATATTGAAAATCCCAGAGAACTGCTCCAAATATTATAACTCCCTTGAGATCCAGCATCCCCTCAAACATTGACAACCTCACCAATCTCCATCAAACATCAAGTCACCCTGGAGAGTCCCGATAAATATCAGCACAGGCCCACACCCCCCCCCCCCCCCCCCCCCCCCCCCCGTGAATTTGAGCTTCTAATCCACCACCTAATGTAGACCAAAGGTTTTCCCGCTAATATTAACAATTCCAGTAACCCTCAGGATAGACACAAAATGCTGGAGTAACTCAGCGGGACTGGCAGCATCTCTGGAGAGAAAGAATGGGTGACGCTTCAGGTCGAGGCCCTTCTTCAGACCCAATCGTCTCCCATTCCTTCTCTCCAGAGATGCTGCCTGTCCCGCTGAGTTACTCCAGCATTTTGTGACTATTATTTGGTGCACACCAGCAGCCCTTGATCTCTCCACTGACACCACCAGTCCGTATAATATCTGCGGCCTGCTCTAGGGGATCACCACAGCGTTCTTTACAAGCTGCCCTGTTCCTTCCTGGAGCTTGATGAACAGTCTGAAGAAGGGACTCGACCCGAAACGTCACCTATTCCTTTTGTCCAGACATGCTGCCTGACCCGCTGATTTACTCCATCTTACACCTTACTGGAGCGTGCCTGAGTGAGAATAAGTTACTGTGAATAGACCACAAAATGCTGGAGAAACTCAGCGGGTCAGGCAGCATCTTTGGAGCGATGGAATGGGTGACGCTTCAGGTTGAGACCCTTCTTCAGACTCGACCTGAAACGTCACCCGTTCTTTCTCTCCAGAGATGCTGCCTGACCCGCTGAGTTACCCCAGCATTTTGTGTCTATCCTCGGTTTAAACCAGCATCTGCAGTTCCTTCCCACACATTAAGAATACTGTGTCCTGTGTAGTTTTCACCGGACACCTCCAGGTTTTTCATGAACCTTTTTCCAGTGGCATTCCTTCCTCTTCCACGTCTCTTCGTCAGTAACACCTGCTGGAACAGCAAAGTAAAACACTTCTACCTAACCCCCTCCCCCCCCCCCCCCCCCTCCCCCCCCCACCGCCACCTCGCCCCGCTGTTTTGCATCTCTCTGTGACTGTTCACTCCTGAGCTCCTGTTGTTATAAAGTTATTTTATATTTTGTTGCAGTAATCTACCCTGTGAAGGCCTCAGCCCCAAATCACCCCATCATCTACTCAGAGACTGCTGGTTGGTTGCATTTTCTTTTCTGACGATGAGCTGAGGCTGTAAGGGTGAGGGGTGGTGGGCCCCTCTGCTGCGTTACTGCGCCCCCATTGTTGTCTCCCTATCAGCTCCGTTTACCCAAGTTTAGTTTAGAGATATAGCCCTTCGGCCCACCGAGTCCGCGCTGACCAGCGACCCCCCCCCACGCAATAACACTATCCTACACACACACACTAGGGACAGCTTACAATTATACCCGGCCAAGTAGCCTGCATACCTGCACGTCTTTGGAGTGGGAGGAAACTGGAGCACCCGGAGAAAACCCACGCAGGTCACGGGGAGAACGTACAAACACCACACAGGCAAGCACCATTGTCAGGATGAAACCCGCGTCTCTGGCACTGTAAAGCCCCTGTCCCACTGTACGAGGTAATTCAAGAGTTCTCCTGAGTTTTCCCCCGATTCGAACTCGGAGAATGTCTGTAGCGGGTCCGTGGGAGTTTGTGGATGTCTCGTAGTGGCTCGTACGAGTAAAAAGTAACCATTTCTTTCATCACGAGTATTTTTTTACTCGTGGACATTTTTTCACTGCGTTTAAAAAAACGTCACGAGTTTACCGGATTTCCCGAGTACTTACCGTTACTCGTACGAGCCGCTGTATATAGGCACTGTGGCCTCAGTTAATATTTGTAGAAACAGGGAAATGCAGATGCGGGTTTAAAAGAAGGACACAAAGTTCTGGGGTAACTCAGCCGCTCGGGCAGCATCTCTTGAGAAGAATGATAGGAGACATTTCGGGTCACCACCCTTCTTCTGACTGGCCGACCCGAAACGTCATCTATCCATGTTCACCAGAGAGGCTGCCTGACCCACTGGGTTACTCCAGTACTCTGTGCCCTTTTTTTCAGCTAATACTTGTTGACCAAATATATCCTGAAAACTGAGGTAGATAGGGTGGTGAAGAAGGCGTTTGGCACAGCATGGACAATTTGAGCTGAAGGGCCTGATCCCTGCAGTATAACTCTGAGTCTATATATAAAACATTAAAATAAATGTTTACCTATCCCTTTCATGTCCAAAACTACTTCACCAGTCGTGTCAACTGAGATGATATGACTTAATTGGAAGCACCGGATCCCGAGCAAGCCCTAAATCTCCAAGCCCTTCATACCAATTCCACTCTTTTCCTCTGGGTTGCTAACTCATCGGGACTTTAAGGTGAAGGGGAAAAGATTTAATAGGAATCTGAGGGGGGTAACCTTGTCACACAAAGGGTGGTGGATGTATGGGACAAGCTGCAAGAGGAGGTCATTGAGGCAGGGGACTATCCCAACATTTAAGAAGCGGTTAGACTGGTATATGGATAGGACAGGTTTAGAGGAATATGGACCACCTGGCAGGTGGGGCTAGTGTAGCTGGGACATGTTAGGCCCAATGGCCAAAGGGCCTGTTTCCACACTGTGACTTCCCTGGTGATCCCCAGCATTGAGGATGCTGCATCAGTAATCCTCCAGGTAATTACACTTGCTTATTAAATACAAGACATGTTATACATTGGACTGAGAGGCCTGTTTGAGTCTCATAGTGTAAATCAGAGACCAAGACTGCATTGACTGTGTGAGATGTAGGAGAAGGGACAGGTCACCTCTGAGAGTGCAACTCTGAAGGAAGTAATGGGTATGGCCTTATGTCCAGTGATGTTTTTGCCTTGGCAGCTCGCACTCTGTGGGAGGTCACCTCCTCCCCACACTTAGCTCCCTCTCGGTATTGGCCTCCATGGGCCTGTTGTGAACACTGATCCTAATGGACTAGGAGTGTGGCCACTCAGGATAGGTTTCCTTTTTAGGTTAATTTAGAAATACAGCGCTGAAACAGGCCCTTCGGCCCACCGTGTCCGCGCTGACCAGCGATCCCCGCACACTACCTCTATCCTCACATTAGGGACAATTTACAATTATACCAAGCCAATTGACCTACTAACCTGGAGTGTGGGAGGTAACCAGAGCACCCGGAGGAAACCCACGCAGGTCACAGGGAGAACGTACAAACTCCATACAGACAGCACCTGTAGGGAGGATCAGACCCGGATCTCTGGAGCCGGGACAGGATGGCAGAGAGTTGCACCCCTTGACGAGTGGCACCTCATCTCTACTCTGGCAACAATGCATTAAATGCACCTTGTCACTCTGTCACCTAGAATGCAACAGTGTCGTTGCTGCTCTACCAGCTGCACCAATATGCCAGTCTGTACTAAAATGTAGAAGAATGTGGAATGAACTGATTCAAACATAAAAGATCTTGTGGGAAAAAATGAGTTATATTGAGATGGCTTCACTCGTGGGAAAGTTACAGACATAATTAAAAATAAGGGCCCAGTGCATAGAATTTTTTTTAATATCAGAGCATAGTGCATCTCTGGAATTGTCTGACTATGCAGATAATGGGCAGCACAGTGGCGCAGTGGTAGAGTTGCAGCCTCACAGTGCCAGAGACCCGGGTTCGATCCTGACTACGGGTGCTGTCTGTACAGAGTTTGCATGTTCTCCCTGTGACTGCGTGGGTTTTCTCCGGGTGCTCCGGTTTCCTCCCACACTCCAAAGACTTACAGGTTTGTTGGTTATTTGGCCTGTGTAAATTGTCCCTGGTGTGTAGGGTAGAACTAGTGTTTGGGGAGATCATTGGTCGGCGCGTACTCGGTGGACCCAAGTGCCTGTGTTTCCGTGCTGTGTCTCTAAACAAAACTAAATTAAACTAAAGAGGCAAGGAGCATTACACAGTGCCAGTCACCACAGCAGCGCTGTTACAACAGTGCTAATAGCAGTTCAGCAGTCGGAGTGGATCTCCAGAGAACCAGTTTCCCTGCTCCCAGTGAGAGTGTGCGTGTGCGTGTATGGTGTCCGTCGGGGAATGTTGCCGACTGGCCCGCTCCAGACTGCAGGAGTGCGTGCTGAGGGACGCACTGAAGCTCGGTGCAGCCAACGCCAAGGCTCTGCGGGGGAGGACCACAGTCTAGGGCCCTTCCGCTGTTGGACATTGGGGGACTGAGTCCGCTGGGGACACCCCTCAAGCAAGGAGATGGATATCACCCCTGGGGTCACAGGAGCGGCAAGAGTGTTGTATTGAAAGATAGGTTCATAGGTTTATGAATTTAAAGATAGGCACAAACACTACTGATTATGACTCTGGGAGTGTATGAAGTATTTTTTGCACTGGTTTTGTTTTGTAGATAGTTTTTATTTTAAACATTTTGTATTCTGCATTGAGGGGGTGGTGTGGGGGGGATATCTTGATGGATCCTCTGTGCAGGATCCACAGGTTGGTCTGACATGTGGACAAGTTGGCCAGTCCTGATGTTCTCTGTTTGCATTAGTATTGGGATGTACCAGACCAGTGGAAGTCCATCCAACCCTGGAGCCGTGTGCTTGCTGAGATTTTAGTTTAGTTTAGTTTAGAGATACAGCGCCCTTCGACCAGGAACCGGCCCTTCGACCTACTGAGTCCATGCTGACCAGCGATCCCTGCATGCTAGCACTATCTTACACACACACACCGGGGAACATTTACAATGTTTACCAAAGCCAATTAACCTACAAACCTGCACGTTTTGGGAGTGTGGGAGGTAATCGGAGCACCCAGGGAAAACCCACGCGGTCAGGGGGAGAACGTACAAACTCCGTACAGACAGCAGCCGTAGTCAGGATCGAACCCGGGTCTCTGGCGCTGTGAGGTAGCAACTCTACCGCTGCCCCCTGGCTGAGTTCAATGAAGGAAACATCTCCAGCCAAGCTATTTGTGGACAAAATTCAGTTTAATGTGGAGACCAGCCCGAAATTTGGCCAATTGGAAAAGAAAATGTGGATTTTGCAAGCACCGTTCGTTCACATCTGTTTAATTTAGTTTTAGATACATGGCGTGGGACCACGTCCTTCGGCCCACTGGGTCCACACCGACCAGTGATTACCCGTACACAAACTCTAATCTACACACACTAGGGACAATTTACAGAGACCTACAAACCCACACGTCTTTGGGATGTGGGCGAAAACCGGAGCACCAAGAGAAAACCCACGCGGTCACGGGGAGAACGTACAAACTCCATACAGACAGCGTCCATAGTCAGGATCGAACCTGGATCTCTGGTGCTGTGAGGCAGCAACTCTATGCCACACCAGTGTGCCCCCCCCCCCCCCCCCCCTACTGGGACATGAAAGTGGGCAGCCGCCAACTTTGCTTTGGAAAGATGCAGCAAGGTGCTCCCCTTTAGCTCTGTCAGCCATCCAAGCTGCAAGGAGCCTTGTAAAAGGCAGGGAGCACGATGATTTTTGTTCAACAGGCTGTTAACACTGAGTCGAGACTGGCCGCGCTGTGTTAATGACATGGCAAGGATTATTCCTGGCAAAGTTACAAGCGTGTTCCATTTAAAACAGCTTTTCACCATTATACCGGGATTGCTGCTGGCTGTGGTTTCCCTGCTGCACTGAAGCATTGCCGACAGCCGGATCAAAACCCCTCCCCACACACACACACACAAGCATCTCAGGTGATGAAGACCCTCCTCCCAATTGCAGCCCCATGGCTAATCATCTGAAAGACCAGGGTGCTTAAGTTGAGTCAAGGCTCTTGTACGTTATTCCAGCCTCACAAAACAGGAGCAGGAATCAGCCACGTTCAATATGCTCAAGGCTTCTGCCTCCATCTCTCCATTAAACAATGACCTGAGACACACCGCCCCTCACCTCCACCAACTTTCAGGTGAAACCTTTTTCCCTCAGCATTCTATTCTTTCTTATTTAGACTTTAGAGATCCAGCGTGGAAACAGGCCCTTTGGCCGACCAGCGATCACACTAACACTATTCTACACACTAGGGATCATTTACAGAAGCCAATTAACCTACAAACCTGCACGTCTTTGGAGTGTGGGAGGAAACCGGAGAAGCAGGAGGATGTACGAACCCCATACAGACAGCACCCGTAGTCAGGATCGAACCTGGGTCTCTGGCGCTGTGAGGCAGTGGCTCTACCAGCTGCGGTGCGAGCCGGTTTCCCCGCTGGTTCAAAAGCTGGACTCGAGGGCGCGTGTGGAAACGCCTGTGACCGGCGGTGAAAAGGTGTGTTGGCTCAGGGCCCAGTCGCTATTGAGTCAAACCACGGGCAGGTCGACCTGCGGAAAGTAAAGCGCGGAAATCATTCCTGCCTTTTCCTCAATTGCAGGTTTTCCGGGAGTCAGCAGTGTGGGCACATTCACTGCGCCTATCAGTACCGGGAACACTACCATTGTCTGGACCCCGAGTGCAACTATCAGGTACGGCCTCAGTTTTAACATCACCTTCCTTTCACTGTCTCCTCTGTCGACTCTTCCCCCGCGGCAAGGAACAGAAGACTCTCCCCACTGTCCTCGCCCCTGTCTACATGAAGCGTTGCGCAAGGGGAGTAAACATAGAAAACGCTGCAAGTGCTGGAAATTATTTCACCCTTGCTCACTGTTTCAATGCTTAGTTTCACTTGGATTTATAACCTTGTGACGTCACAGAGTCATACAGCGTGGAAATAGGCTCATCGGCCCAACTTTCCCACACTGACCAACACGTCTCATCTACACTAGTCCCACCTGCCTGCATTTTTGACCATACCCCTCCAAACCTGTCCTATCCATATACCTGTTGAAACGTTGCAATAGTCCCCGCCTCAACTACCTCCTCCGGCAGCTCGTTCCATACACCTACCACCCTTTGTGTGAAAAAGGTACCCCATAGATTCCTATTAAATCTTCCCCCCTTCACCTTAAAACCATGTCCTCTGGATCTCGATTCCCCTACTCTGGGCAAGAGACTTTTACTATCTGCATCTACCCGATCTATTCCTCTCATGATTTTATACACCTCAATAAGATCACCCCTCATCCTCCTGCACACCAAGGAATAGAGTCCCAGCCTGTTCAACCTCTCTCTATAGCTCAGACCCTCGAGTCCTGGCAACATCCTCGTGAATCTTGTTTGTACCCTTTCCAGCTAGACAACATCTTTCCTGTAACATGGTGCCCACAACATAACACGATACTCTAAATGCGGACGCACCAGGTTATTAACACGCAAAATGACATAAGAAAGAGAATGGTGAAATGATTCAGCAGGTCAGGTAGAATCTGTGAAACGTGTGAACATTTCAGATTCAAAAAACAAGACAAAATGCTGGAGTAACTCAGTGGGTCAGGCAGCATCTCTGCAGAAAAGGAATAGGTGACGTTTTGGGTCGGGACCCTTCCTCCTTGAACATTTCAGATGATTAATCAGCATCCGGATGAAGAAAAGTTAGAAATTGGACGACTTATAATTTGCGAGGAAAGGGGTAATGGAGGGATGGGGTAAATAAATGGGGCGGTGTGTGGCTGGGTTAAAGGTGGCATTGGTTGGAGGGCATGAATGGTGATGGTGCCAACCGGCAGAGCTTTGTGTGTGAGGGGGAAGTGCAAATAGGAGGTGATGAATGAATTCTGAACCCACTTTGGTCCACTGTGCATGGGGTTAACTTTAGGTTGTCTGAACAAGAGAGTGGGATACTTCCAGATTTATGTTGATGAGGTTCTCTGGAAATGGCAGCACTGGCAGCAGTCTAAGTGAGATTTACCAGGCCTCGATTGGAGGGGTGCCTTATCTAGAGGGGCTTGACATTTTGGACTGCACTCCTTAAATGTAGAAGAATAGGAAGAACTTAGAAACATAGAAAATAGGTGCAGGAGTAGGCCATTCGGCCCTCCCAGCCTGCACCTCCATTCAATATGATCATGGCTGATCATCCAACTCAGTATCCTGTACCTGCCTTCTCTCAATACCCCCTGATCCCCTTAGCCACAAGGGCCACATCTAACTCCCTCTTAAATATAGCCAATGAAGTGGCCTCAACTACCTTCTGCGGCAGAGAATTCCAGAGATTCACCACTCTCTGTGTGAAAAATGTTTTTTTTTCATCTTGATCCTAAAAGATTTCCCCCTTATCCTTAAACTGTGACCCCTTGTTCTGGACTCCCCCAACATCGGGAACAATCTTCCTGTATCTAGCCTGTCCAACCCCTTAAGAATTTTGTAAGTTTCTATAAGATCCCCCCTCAATCTTCTAAATTCTAGCGAGTACAAGCCGAGTCTATCCAGTCTTTCTTCATATGAAAGTCCTGACATCCCAGGAATCATTTAAACTTCTATAAACATAGAAGAAGCTGAGGAAGCTTAACCGTGTCGACTTTTAGTTTGGTTTGGATTGGATTAGTTTGGTTTCATCTAGTTTAGATCGCTTTAGTCTAGTTTGGTTTTGTTTAGTTTCCTTTGGTTTAGGATAGAGATACAGCATGGAAACAAGCCTTTCGGCCCACCGAGTCCACACCGACCATCGATCACCCATTCACACTAGTCCTATGTTATCCCACTTTCTCATCCAATCCCTGCACACCCGGGCTATTTACAGAAGCCAGTTAACCTACGAACCCGCTTGTGTTTGGGATGTGGGAGGAAACCAGAGCAACCGGAGGTAACCCGCGCGGTCTCCGGGAGAACGTGCAAACTCCACACAGACAGCACCCTAGGTCAGGATCGAGCCCAGATCTCTGGTGCTGTGAGGCAGCAGCTCTGCCAGCTCTGAGGTCTGTATTCCTTGAATGTAGAAGAATGAGGGATGAGCTGATTCCAACCTGGAAGATCCTGGGATAACTTGACAGAGTGATATTCAGATGTTTTCACTCGTGGGGAAATTAAAGAATTAATTATAAATAAGAGGCCGGTGCACAGATATGTCTTCTTTCAGAGTGTAGTGCACTTCTGGAATTGTCTACCTTTAAAGATAATGGGTGGCACGGTGGTGCAGTGGTAGAGTTGCTGTCTTGCGATCATGACCTTGGCTGCCGTCTCTATGGTGTTTGTACATTGTCCAAGTGACCACGCGGGTTTTCTCTGGGTGCTCTGGTTTCCTCCCATATTCCAAAGATGTGCAGGTATGTAGGTAAATTGGCTTCTGTCAATTATCCCTAGTGTGTAGGATAGAATAAGTAATCGGGTGATCGTTGGTCGGCACGGACTCGGAGGGACGAAGGGTCTGTTTTCTCACTGTATCTCAAAAATGAAATAGTGGAGGCAAGAAACATTAATATGTTTAGGGTGGAGAGAGTTAAATATTGGAAGGAAGGGGTGGTGGGTGTTTGGAACGGGCTGCCAGTGGAGGTAGTTGAGGCAGGGACAATCGCAACGTTTAAGAAGCAATTAGACAGGTGCATGGATAGGACAGGTTTAGAGGGATATGGGCCAAATGCAAGTGGGACTAGTGTAGATGGGACATGTTGGTCGGTGTCGGGCTGAAGGGCCTGTTTTCACACTCTATGACTCTATGATTCTATCCGGGAATTGAAGGCAATGGGGAACCGGCACAGTGTAAGAGATGAAGGCGGTAAGAATCAGCCATGGTTGTATTGACTGGCGGTGCAGGCCAGAGGTGGCCTACTCCTGGCCCTATGTTCTTGTCTTCTTGTATATGTTAAGAGGAGAAAATAGAGAGACAGCACTGAACCACTGTACCAAGACACTCGTACTGGTTGCTCCAACCTGTTCACTGGGAACTAACGTTTAGAGATACAGCGCAGTATCAGGCCCTTCGGCCCACTGAGTCCGTGCCGACCAGCGATCATCCCGTGCACCAGCACTATCCCATATACTGGTAACAATTTACAATTTTACCAAAGCCAATTTACCTACTAACCTGCACATCCCTAGAATGTGGGAGGAAACCGGAGCACCCAGAGAAAACCCAAGCAGGTCACAGGGAGAGTGTGCAAACTCCGCACAGACAGCACCCGTCGTCAGAATCGAACCCGGGTCTCTGGCACTGTAAGGCAGCAGGCCTACCGCTGCGCCACTGTGCCGCACCAGGGCTGTTTCCAGTGCTCTATTTACACTTCCATTTAACTAATTTTTCCTTAAAGTACTTAACATTTGTGTGAAAAGACTAAATTAATCAATTTCTAAAAAAAAGTGCAAACCAGCTTTAGCTGCTGTAATATCTTGCAGCTTTTATTTATTGTTGATGATAGTACTGTGATTTTTTTCACATGGGGGCTTTCTCGACCCATTAAAAATCATTGCGTTTGGAGCCAGCTGGCTCAGCCTCTTATTTACTGTTGCCAGCGTCAGTCCCACCATCTGTTGCCATTTTAGCTCAGCACCTCTCCTTGCCAGGCAGACTGAATGAAAAAAAATTCAACATTGACGACATTCTCCAGCAGGAACGAAGCTAAATATGCATCAAGATTATCACATCCTTAGCCCAACAGCACTGCAAACATATCTCTATCTGAAGAAGGGCCTCGTCCAGAAACCAACGCTATCCCACACACACTAGGGACAATGCTTTTAATTTACAGAAGCCAATTAACCTACAAACCTGTATTTCTTTGGAGTGTGGGAGGAAACGGGAGCACCCGGAGAAACCTCACGCGTTCACTGGGAGAACGTACAAACTCCGCACAGACAGCACCCGTAGTCAGGATCAAACCCAGGTCTTTGGCACTGTGGGGCAGCAACTCAAACCCCTGCGCCACCATGCCAACCCCAAATTCTTCGTTCTTCGAGGACTCAACAGAGTCGATGCCTAATCTGTTCTCTATTTTTTTGCATTTGTTCTTTGGACCCCTCTCCCATTCTCTCCATCCTCCTGTATTGTCCTCCTGCTCTCATGGATCATGGAAACTCTATTGTCATTCAGATCTTTCGGTCTGAACGAAAATTCGTTGCCTTGCAGTCATAGTTTCTTGTTCTATCTTCCTCTCTCATTCTGTCTATTTCAAGATCAATCTCACCTTCAATCTCTCCGTCTCTCACGCTCTGTCTCTCTCCATCTCCCTCTGCCCTGCGCGCCCTCTCTCTATGCCCTTGACTCCTCTTACTTCTCCAGTCTGCTAGAAATGGCCAATCTCTCCTCACCATGCTTTGGGTAAGCTCGCATTCAATGCAGAGTTGAAGTTAACACCTGATTCTGGACTTGAAAAAAAAACACTCCCTTTTTTATATGATTCATTTCATTGCAAGAATGATACCGGTGAATCTCAAAACTGAAACCAAATCAAGTCACGCAGTGGATCAGCAACTCTCCTTGACAACACCACATCTACAGTGATAAAATGCCAAACTCTATTTAATTGGACTGAATGTGTTAGATAGAATGTAAGATAATAGTGTTTCCTGTTGATTCTTGCGACACATTTTAATTGACTTGCGAGTCACCGTGACACAGTGAGGCCTGGCTCCTGTCCCCAGGGGTTGGAGGGAAAAATCAAAGGCATCTCGCCATCTACAGTGTGCTGAACCGCCTTTGACTTTAAGAGGCCGGTGGGCACCTGTTGGGCTTGGTTGCCCCAGGAGTGGTGTAGTGGGAGTGGGAGGTCAGGAAGGATACAGCAGGGGATGTACATGATTGAGAGGGGAGAGGCGTAAAGACGTTGACTTTGACCTTTTCTCACAAGGAGCGGGCAGAAGAATGCAAGGACAGGCACTTCAGCATTAAAAGGCGCTCTACAGGATTAGACCGGGATAAAGGCAGCTTGGGGGGGCTTTCACTTCCCATTCGTCCAATTCTGGTCCCAGTATTATGGATAGGATGGGTTTGGAGGCAGGTGGGACCAGTGTAAATGGGGCATGTTGGTTAGCATGAGCAAGTTGGGCCAAAGGGCCTGTTCCCATGCTGTATGCCTCAGTGACTCTATGACTCTACCATGACCCCCGGGTTACAGAGACGATTGGTCTCTGAGGATTGGGTCAGCCGGGTATAAGGAAGGGTTGGATCATTTCAAGGGACCCACTCTCAGAATGAATGGGCCAGTTTCATCAAACTGGGAGGAGAGAGGCCAGCAGTACAAATCAGTCTAGGATCAGAGTTTCATTGATACCCATGGATGGGGATCACTGGCGTATCCAATGTTCACCAGTCATGAATTCACCCTGAACACAACAGATTGAGAGACCATCTCAGGGGGACGGTACAATTGAAGGCCCCTGTCATGGAGGGACCAGATGAGGCTGGAAAATTTGTGCAGCCAGCACCTCCAGCACCATTAGGGACATCGACCGTTTACACCACAATTTCGTCGCCTTTACTGAACTGAATTCTGAATGCCCGGTACCACAGTAGAATCAATCCATCCTTTGTCCTGAAGTCTGAATTGCCAACCTGTACCTTCACCACCTCTGCTGACATTCACACTAAATCCCTGCTTGTGGATTTGTTTCAAGGTCACATCTTGCTGTCCTTCCCATTGTTCCGACTGTCCTTCCCATTGTTCCGACTGTCCTTCCCATCGCTCCGACGGTGCTTCCCATTGTTACGACTGTTCTTATCACCAGAATTGTTCCTTTCATCGCTGGGAAGGACATCTACAAACTCACTGAGATACATCTACAAGTCTATGCCATAAAGCAGTGAGCAGTGAACAACTGAAGGTCATCAGCAATGTGTCAGGACGAGGCCTGGGAGTCATTGTAAGGCCTGGAGTCTCCATGAAGCCAGGCAGTGAGGGTGGGCCCTGGAGTCAGTTTAAAGTCTGGAAGACAGGGTGAGGCTTGTTAGTGTGTGTGAGAACTGGGAGTGAGTGTAAGGCCTGGCAGTGAGGGTGAAGCCTGCAGTCAGTGTGAGGCCTGGAGTCCTTGTGAGGCCTGTAAGTGAGTGTAGGCATGGGAGTGAGGGAAAGGCCTGGGACATAGGGTGAGGCCTAGGAGTAAGGGTGAAGCCTGCAGTCAACACAAGGCAGGGTGAGGCCTAGGAGCAAGGGTGAAGCCTGCAGTCAACACAAGGCAGGGTGAGGCCTGGGAGATTGTGTGAATCCTGAATCCCCACAAGACCCCAGGAGTAACAGAACATGGCGGAAGGGAACACGTGTTTGAGTGTGACGGGGACTGAAAGAAACACAACTTTAGCGAAAGATTGAAATTCAATGAGTCAACACAAGAACATGAAGATTGAAACAGACTTTAAATTATGAAAACATTAACAGCAGTTAAGCTTTCACAAGCAAACTGTTATGACATTGGGGAAGCACTTAGAAAGATATAAAGTTTCATTTAATAGCTGATAGTTGCTTCTCTTCCCCATCAGCGGGTATAAACAGGGCTTGTAAAGGGAGTTTAGTGCTTCTGCTGGAGTCTGCGTTAACCAGTTGCCGCTCAGAGTCGCCGGCAGGGTTAGGCTCAGAGCTCAGTTACAGAGTCAGAGGGAACAACCTCTGGATTCCGGGATCTCTGCTATTCCCGGAAAAATGGGAGCTCAATCCGGGAAAAATTGCGGAATGAATAACATGACCTCAACCAGAGCAGAACGTTTCAGGATCGGTTGAGGAGTAAAGAATGTAGAATTGCCCAACTGGAGTCTGTAAGCCACCGAACCAACTGTGGACTTTCTTGTCATGAACTGCAGTTTTGCTGAGGACCATTTTGCTTCCTCACCGTTATCTGTGTTCACCAGGGTTGACCGAGACCTAGAGACACTATTCACTACAGACACAGGTGCTGGCTTACCAAAAAAAGTCACAAAGTGCTGGAGTAACTCGGCAGGTCAGGCAGCATCTCTGGAGGACACGGATGGGTGACGTTTCGGGTCGGGACCCTTCCGCAGTGTGATTGAGGTGGGGGTGGGTGGAGAGAAAGTAAGTGATAGGTGGATACAGATGAGGGGAGCTTTGATAGGTAGACCATCTGCATTCTCTACAGTTTGGAAGAACACAGAAGATAGAAGGAAGAGGCCCTTCAGCCCACGATGTCTGTGCTGTACATGATTGCACAGTAATCTAATCCCACCTGCCTTCAGGTGATCGATTTCCATCCATTACCTTCATCCTTCATGTTTAAATGCTTCTTAAAACTCACCACCATATCTGCTAACCCCGCCCCACCCCTCCTGTCCCTGCCCCCAAGTAGTGCATTCTAGGCACCCGCCACTATCTGTGTCAAAGAAATTGCCCTCACACAGGCTTTACACTTTCCCCATTCACCTTAAAGTTATGCGCTGTAGTGGTGGACATTACCAGCCTGAGGACAAAGGTTCTGACTGTCTAACCTATCTCTGCCTCTCCTAATTGTACGTACTCTCATCAGGTCACGTATGGATGGAATACGTGACATGATTTTCCGAAGCTCCAAGGAAAACAATCCACGTTGGTCCAACCTCCGCTAAGTGTTAATATCCGCCAATCCAGGCAACATCCAGGATGTTTCACCCTCCTCTACAAAACCTCCCCGTCCTCCCCGCAAACAACTAGAATTGCATACACAAATCCATACTCCAAATGCATAATCAAAGTTTAATAAAGCTGCAACATTGCTTCCTGACTTTTACAACGCCCCAATTAGAGGAAATTTTGTTTGAATTGTACAAATCTCTGACGGGGATGCAGGGATGGCTGGTGGTGTCTGGAACTCAGGTGATGGTCTTGGGATACATTTAGGACTGGGATGAGTTAAATGGGCTGTCAATCTGTGGAACTGTACCACAAAATGTATGCAAAGTGATGGAATAGATTGCTGACACAAAGGACGTCGGGTGACGTGAGGTGCGGTGGTGGGGGGTTTGAAGTCGAGGATCGGCCCTGTTAGTATGGAAGAGGGCAGCAGGCTCAAAGGGCAAAATGGCAGTCCACTGCCCCAGTTTTCTATGCTCCTTTCCACTAGATGAGGCCTGTAATGATGACTGAACCAGACCCAAGGTGAATACTGCATGCATGATCAGACAGGGAGATAAGCCAGTGCTAGGAGCAGCAAGACTTCACTTTAGACTTTAAAGATTCAGCGTGGAAACAGGCCCTTCAACCCACTGAGTCGATGCTGACCAACAATCCTACACACTAGGGACAATTTACCGTTTCTACTGAAGCTAATTAACCTGCAAACCTGTACATCTTTGGAGTGTGGGAGGAAACCGGAGCACCATGTCTGGGTCTGTCCTTTACTTTAAAACAGAATCTGCAGCCTCTCTCTCGCTGCCTGGGATGGTGCTGTGTTTCCAACATCACCACATTGCAGGAGTGCAGGGTTGGCGTTGGCCGCCGGCGGTGCCAGCCCTTGCCGGCCAGTGCCCACTGCCTGACCGTTCTGTTCTCTCGACAGAGGTTCACCAGTAAACAGGACGTGATCCGACACTACAACATGCACAAGAAGAGGGACAACTCCCTGCAGCACGGCTTCATGCGATTCAGCCCCCTGGACGACTGCAGCGTCTACTACCACGGCTGCCATCTCAACGGCAAGAGCACCCACTACCACTGCATGCAGGTAACCCTCCACCGCCCCCTCCCTGTAGCCTGCACCCCCCCCCCCCAACCCCCCGAGTCAACGGCATGGGGATAGACTTACCCATCGTCACTATACCGCACCCATACTACGTCAGCCAGCACGGCCTTGACCAACAGAGACACTACCAGCAGCGACATAACCAGCAGGCCTATAACCAGACAACCATAACTAACAGGCATAACTAGCAGAGACATAACCAGCAGGGACATAACCAGCAGGGCCATAACTAGCAAAACTATAACTAGCAGTGACATTACCAGCAGTGGCATAACCAGCAGGGCCATAAGTAGAGAACCATAACTAGCAGGCATAACTAGAGAACCATAACTAGCAGACATAACTAGAGAACCATAACTAGCAGGCATAACTAGCATAGACATAACCAGCAGAAGCATAAATAGAGAACCATAACTAGCAGTGACATAATTAGCAGAGACATAACCAGCAGAAGCATAAATAGAGAACCATAACTAGCAGTGACATAATTAGCAGAGACATAACTCGCCGAGACATAACTAGCAAAACTATAACTAGAGAGCCATAACCAGCAGCGACATTACCAGCAGTGGCATAACCAGCAGGGCCATAACTAGAGAACCATAACTAGCAAAGACATAACTAGTAGAGACATAACTAGAGAACCATAACTAGCAGAGACATAACTAGCAGAACTATAACTAGAGAGCTGTAACTAGCAGAGACATAACTAGCAGAACTATAACTAGAGAGCTGTAACTAGCAGAGACATAACGAGCAGAACTATAACTAGAGAGCTGTAACTAGCAGAGACATAACCAGCAGAACTCTATCTAGCAGGCCCATAATTAGCAGATTAATCCAGGCAGCATTCTGGTAAACTTAATCTAATTTTGGTTCTCAAATGAAGGCAGAGAAAAGGTCAAAGGGGGAATTTATTTTTGAACAGCAACATCTTGTTTGCATCGTACCTGCTGTACTTGAGGCTGTGTCTCTTGTGACATCTTCAGACCTTCACAGTTCAATGTTTTCTTCTCTGTAAACGTTTTTACCTGACCACTGCATCTTGCATCAATGGAGTATTTTGAAATGCGTTCACATGAAAAATAACAAAGGGTAGGGATGATTAGCACACGCCAAAATCACACACACACATGGCTGTGACAATGAGCTATGATGATTGAGGGTCAGTATTAGTCCAGACTCTCCAATAGGTATTTTTAAAATGCAATGAGAACTCCCATGTCCACCTGAGCTCCAATATAATGTTGATAAAGATGATGCCTCTGGTGATGTAGAGCTCGCTCTGAACTACACTGGAGTGTCAACCTTCTGACCCAGAGACAAAACGCATGGATATACAACTTTAAACTAGGAGTGAATCACTTGTCTAGTTGAGCCTGCTTTACTGTTTAATAAAACAACATGGTGGCACACTCTATCTGCCTCACAGCACCAGAGAACAGGTTCCATCCTGACCACGAGTGCTATCTGTACGGAGTTTGCATGTTCTCCCATGACCGTGTAGGTTTTCTCCGGGTGCTCTGGTTTCCTCCCACACTCTAAAAACGTGCAGGATAGTGCTAGTGTACAGGGTTATCGCTGTTTGACTCGATGGACCAAAGGGCCTGTTTCCATGCCGTATCTCTAAAGTCTTAAAAATAAATCATGGCTGGTCTGATTCCACAATCCTACCGCCCCCAGGTAATCTTTTATCTCCTTAACTATTAAATATCCATCTCCTACTGCCTTCAAAAACCATCCAAAGATTCTGCTTCCACTGCCCTTTGTGGAAGGGATTCATGAGCACCTGGGAGAAAAATCCATGTCATCTCTGTCTGATTATGTGGGCAAACAATCCACTCCACATCCACACCATTGAGGTCTTTAAGGCGTTTCTAAATCTCCTTTCATTCCTCTAAATCCCAGCAAAAACAAGTTCAGCCTGTCCTACCTTTCCTCACAGGATGTTCATAAGTCATCGGAGCAGAATTAGGCCATTCGGCCCATCGTGTCTACTCCACCATTCAGTCATGGCTGATCTAACTTTCCCTCTCAACCCCATTCTTCTGCCTTCTCCCCATAACCGTTGACACCCGCACTAATCAAGAACTTGTTAATCTCTGATTTAAAAACACCCAATGACCTGGCCTCCGCAAACCTCCCACCAGGTGTAAGTCTAGTAAGCGACTGGACCCGAAACGCTACCTATCCAGTCATGTTTCCCAGCGATGCTGCCTGACCCGCTGAGTTAAGGGTCTGTCGATGTCGCGGAAAATAACCGGCAAGTGGGACAGGCCCTTTACTCCAGATTGTTGTGTCTTTTTATAAGTCTGGTAAACCTTCTCTGAACTGGTTCCAGCACATTAACGTCCGACCTTAAACAAGGAGACTAATACTGAAGGTGATAAACCTAGTGTGGTATCACCACTGTCTTATATAACTGGCACACAACCACACTGCTCTGGCACTCAACTCCTCCCAAGATAAACAATAACATTCTGTTAGCATTCCTAACTTTCTGTAGCTTTCTGTGAAGCATAGGCAAGTTCACCAGGATCCCTCCCGATCTCAAGAGTCATGACGTTGTACAGCACAGAACCAGGCCCTTCAGCCCATCATGTCCAGGCTGACCATTCTGCCCACCTACACCAACCCTGTTGGCCTTCATTAGTTTCCCTTCTTTCCATGCAACGTCCATTCAAGTTTCAAGTATTTAGTGCTACACGGTGGCTGCCTTACAACTCCCGAGACCCGGGTTTGATCCTGACTACGTGTGCTGTCTGTACAGAGTCTGTATATGCTCCCCGTGACCTGTGTGGGTTTTCTCCAGGTGCTCCGTTTTCCTCCAAGACGTGCAGGTTTGGAGATTAATTGGCTTTGGTAAATCTGTAAATTGTCCCAAGTGTGCAGGATAGTGTTAGTGTAGTGATTGCTGGTCAGCATGGGCTCGATGGGCTGAAGGGCCTGGTTCCATGCTGCATCTGTAAATTCCAAAGTCTAATGTGCCTGTCTAAATGCCTCGTAAATATGGCGATTGTGTCTGATTCCACCACCTCATCTGGCAGTGAGTTCCTGACCACTCTGTGTGTGCAAATAAACATTTGTCTCTTCAGATCCCCTTTAAACCTCTTCCTCTCACCTTAAACCTCTGTCCTCTTGTGTTTGATACCTCAACTATGGGGAAAAGAATCCCTCTGCCCTTCGTAATTGTATATCCCTGTATCACGTCACCCCTCAACTACTGGCCTTTTGGAACAGAAACCCGGGAGTAGAGGGCTGGAGAGATTTTGTTTTTTAGTTTTGAGATACAGCACGGAAACAGGCCCTTCGGCCCACTGGGTCCATGCCGACCAGCAATCCCTGCACATTAACACTATCCTACACACACTAGGGACATTTTTACATTTATACCAAGCCACACCTGTACGACTTTGGAGTGTGGGAGAAATCCGGAGATCCCGGAGAAAACTCAGGCTGGTCACGGGGTGAAAGTACGAACTCACTACAGACAGCACCCGTAGTCAGGATCGAACCCGGGTCTCTGGTGCAGTAAGGCAGTAGCTCCCCTGCTACACAATCATGCCTCCCCGACATGGTTGACAGGTTAATATTTCAGGTGAAGGTTTATGTCTGTCAATGGGTCTCAGGGCTGTTCGGCCTGTGAGAGTCTCCAGCATCCAGTGAATGGCTGGTTTTGATTCTAACGCCTCCCAAATTTGAAAACAGTTTTTGAGAAACCTCATTGAAGGCCCCTGGGGCTGTGTGGAGTACCTTAGCTTTGTACTGCCCCTTTAAAAAGTAAATCCTTTGATTCTGAGCCTTTTATCTTTCAGAAACTGCAGGTATTGCGATTTTCCTGAAAATATCACCAGCCTAGGTTATTTCCATCAAATACCCGTCTCTTCATATGAAGGAGAGCCTCCGCCTTCAAAGAAATTCCAGATCAAAAGATGTTAACCTTTGAGGGCCAAGCCAGGCCTGAAACGATCTCTCAACCTTCAATGCTTTTGGCCCGAGCATATTCAGGTGGTAAAATGTCAGACTGGCAGTGGGAAGTTCCTCGGGATGTGTCAGGCAATGCTTTGGCCCTCTGACCTTCTGCGTGGGTAGCTGCCCCACAGCTGAGCCCACTGCCCTCTCTAGACCAAGCCATGGCCTTGCTGATTTGGTGAAGCCCAGCTCTTCCCTCCCTCCTGTCACACAGCCAGAGGTGCGGGGTCAGGCTCCAGGCCTTGGCCCATGAAAGCCAGCAATCTGGAGCACTAGAACCATGGAGGGATTCGCCCACCTCCACTCACTGGCTCTGAATCCGTGTCGATCTATTGGCCGAAGGTAGGCACAAAGTGCTGGAGTAACTCAGCGGGTCAGGCAACATCTCTGGAGGAAAGGAATAGGTGACGTTTCGGGTCGCGACCCTCCTCCACTCATGGGTCTGAACCAAAACGTCACCTATTCCTTTTCTCCACAGATGCTGCCTGTCCCACTGAATTGCTCCAGTAGTTTGTGTCTATCTTGGTGTAAACCAGCACCTGCAGTTCCTTCCTCCACACACAATCTATTGGCCACTGGATGCACACACCTCTGTCCACATGGTCGGCTAGAGTCATACTCATACAGCACGGAAACAGGCCCTTCGGCCCAACTCCTCCATGTCGGTCAAGATGCTCCATCCAAGTTACTCCCATTTTGCCCATATTTGGCCCATATCCCGCTAAACCTTTTCTATCCGTGTACCTGTCCAAGAGTTTTTAGTTTATACAGCATGGAAATAGGCCCTTCGGCCCACCAACCATCGATCACCCGTTCGCAACAGTTCTATGTTATCCCACTTTCTCAACCACTTCCTACATATTAGGGGCAATTTACAGAGGCCAATTAACGTACAAATCCCGCACGTCTTTGGGATGTGGGAGGAAGCCGGAACACCTGGAGGAAACTCACGCGGTCACAGGAGGAACATGCAAACTCTACACAGGCAGCACCTGTAGTCAGGATCGATCACAGATCTCTGGCGCTATGAAGCAGCAGCACAGCAGCCAGACCCGGGTTCAATCCCAACTACGGGTGCAGTCCGTGCAGAGTTTGTACGTTCTCCCCATGATCTCATGGGTTTCCTCCGGGTGCTCCGGTTTCCATCCACATCTAAAAATATGCAGGTTTGTAGGTTAATTTGCACCTGTAAATTGCACATTATCCCCCGTGTGTAGGATAGAACAAGTGTAGAGGTGATTGCTAGTCGGCATGGACTCGGTGGGCCGAAGGGCCTGTTTCTAAGCTGTGTCTCTAAACGAAACTAGATCCAGATCGCGTGCGGCATTGCCACTTCTTGCTCCACCATCCAGTTAGACCATAGCTGATTGGGCAAAGGTCAACCATTTGCAGCCTCAGGTACTGCCAGCGGTCCCCCACAGCTTCATGGGGTAGAATGGTCCAACCTGCTGAGTGAAGGGACTTGGTCTTCCTCTCAAATGGCAAGTTGTTGCCATCACATTCTGCCTCCTTTTTAAGCCTGTAGGGACAAGTTGACAGCACCTGCCCTGCCCATCCTTCTCAGAACCTGAGAACCTGTCTCAGAGGTCACCTTCTGTGCATCTAAACTCCAATGAAGATAGGTCAACTGTGCGCACTCCCGGCCGATTATATCACAATGCCCTTGTGATAGGGGTAATCCACACCATGGTCTTAGTGTCAGAGTCATAAAGTTGTACAGCGTGGAAACATGCCCATCGGCCCAACTTGCCCACACCGCCCAACATGTCCCATCTACTCTAGGCCCACCTGCCTGCATTTGGCCCATATCCCTCTAAACCTGTCCTATCCATGTACCTGTCTAAATGTTTCTTAAACCATGCAATAGTGCCTACCTTGCCCGGCAGTTTGTTCCACATACCCACCGCCATTTGTGTAAATAAGTTACGCCATGCTGGGTATATCATTACTCTACAACGGAGGCCAAAACTGCTCGCAGTCAGTGAAGCCTTGTGGGCAGATGTTCCCACTTTTGTACTGGAGGCCAAAGTTCCCTCTGGCTTCCTGATAGCTTGCTCTATCTGCATGTTTATCTCCTGGGGCAGCCGACACTTGGTACACCATTACATTGTTGAGTAGTATCTTGCCACTTAAACGTATATCTGTTTCTTCTCTCCTCCCCCGCCGATCGGGACGTGTCCCTCTCGATGCTCCATCCTCCTGACAACACTCTCAGACGGTTCATCTCCTTCTCTCCACCCAGGTGGGCTGCACCAAGGTGTACACCAGCACCTCCGACGTCATGACCCACGAAAACTTCCACAAGAAAAACGCCCAGCTGATCAACGACGGCTTCCAGCGTTTCCGCGCCACGGAAGACTGTGGGACGCTAGCGTGCCAGTTCTATGGACAGAAAACCACTCACTTCCACTGCAGGTAACTCCTTCCCCTGCACAGCCTCGCCGTGTAACACAACACCTCGTATCTCGGCACAATGGCGCAGCGCCAGAGACCCGGGCTCGATCCTGACCTCGGCTGCTGCCTCTGCGGAGTTTGCACCCATCCAGTGAGTGATGAAATTTCCCCTTATTTCCATCTTAAATAGCTTACCTTTAATTGTGAGTTTGTGACCCCCTGATTCCATAGCCGTGGAAACTTCCTCCCTGTTTCTGCTCTGTTAAGCTCTTTAATGATGTGTATATTTCATTGAGGACGGCACAGTGGGGCAGCGGGTGAAGCCTCTGCCTCACAGCGCCGGAGACATGAGTTCAATTGTGATCTCGGGTGTTGACCATGTGGAGTTTGCACGTTCTCCCCAAAACCGCGTGCCTTTCTTCCGTGTGCTACGGTTTCCTCCCACATCGCAAAGACGTGCAGGTTTGTAGGTTAATTGGCTTCAGTAAAAATTATCCCTAGTGTGTAGGATAGTGTTAGTGTATGGGGATCACTGGTCAGCATGGACACAGTGGGCCGAAGGGCCTGTTTCCACGCTACATCTTTAAAGTCTAAAGCATCAGTCTGAAGAAGGGTCCCGACCCGAAACCTCACTTATTCCATGTTCGCCAGAGATGTTGCCTGACCTGCTGAGTTACTCCAGCACTCTGTGACCTTTCAAATCGCTTTTTAAACGGGGGGGGGACACAATGAGGTCTAACATCTAGGACAGGGGTCGGATCCGGCCTGTAACCCAAAATCAACCGCAGAAGGTTTTTTTCAATTAGATTTCGCGATCTGGGAACTGCAGCCAGTTCGGGGCACACAGGCGACCTGGGCTCTACAGCCTAACCTGGGGCAAGCTAGCCGGGACTGGCTGGAACGCCCAGGTCACAAAACATGGGGGGGATTGCCCCCACCTCTCAAAGCCTGGGAGAGGGGACAGCCCCCCCCCCCCCCCCCAGGATTTCTGCCCATGCTTTAAAGGTGCACATTCAATGCCCATGATGGGTGAGCCTCAGTAAACCTACGTTTCTCTATATGTTTCTCTCCGTTTCTCTATACGTGAGAAGCACTTTTGAGGTGGCTAGAGCTTCGTGGGGATCTAATCTTAGGTGAGGTCTCTACCACTTGTTTGCAACAACACTTAATAAGTATAGAAGCACAATGCAAAATAAAAATGATAATAATGAACAAGAGCAAGTCTTGAATCGACGAGGTTCCCAAAATGGCCGGCCAACCTGTGACCAGCGGCATAAGGGGGGAGGGCGGGGGCTGCAGAGCTTCTCTTCTTTGAGGATGTGATCAGCCAGGTTGGAAATGTTATGCTGAATGCTGGTGGCAAGTCCCTCCCTTCCCCACCAGGATAAAGTCTAGGGACAAATGATTCTGGACAACAACTGTGTCAAATAATTTGGTCCCAGTCTCAGCTGTGTCATTGCCCTCTGTCCTAAGAGGCCAGAGGCCGTGTTAAGGGACCTCTCTTTAGCCATCCTATACCAGGAGCCGCGGTGGAGGACAATCTCCCCGTCTCCATCACAGATCTGCTCACCACGCACAGATCTGAGTTAATTTTAATCAATTATAACCAGGCCAGACTTGTTGCTGGGCTTCGGTTGACACTGTTTAGGTTTAAGGTGAAGGGGGGAAATATTTAATGGGAACCTGAGGGGTAACTTTGTGGTGTATGGAACGAACTGCCGGAGAAGGTAGTTGAGGCAGGAACTATTGCAACGTTTAAGATACATTTGATCAGGTACATGGATGGGATATGGGGCAAAAGCAGGCAAGTGGGACTGGTGTAGATAGTGTTTCCTATAAATCTATAACTGTGATGCCATTCTTTGGACAAAACATTGGCACAGCAGTTGTGTTGTTGCCTCACAGCACCAACGATCTGGGTTCGATCCTAACCACGGGTGCTGCCTGTACAGAGTTTGCACGTTCTCCCTGTGACCGTGTGGGTTTTCTGCGGGGGCTCTGGTTTCCTATCACATCCCATAAACATGCAGGTTTGCAGGTTAATTGGCATGGGTAAAAAAAAAGCAAATTCTCCCCAGTGTGTGTGTGTAGGATAGTGTTAATGTGCAGGGATCGCTGGTCGGCACAGACTTGGTGGGCCGAAGGGTCTGTTTGGATGCTGTATCTCTAAACTATGGGGAGGATCGCTGGTCGGCACGGACTCGGTGGGCCGAAGGGCCTGTTTCCGCACCGTAGCTCTAAACTATGGGGTGATCGCTGGTCGGCACAGACTCAGTGGGCTGAAGGGTCTGTTTGGATGCCGTATCTCTAAACTATGGGGTGATCGCTGGTCGGCATGGACTCGATGGGCCGAAGGGCCTGTTTCCGCGCTGTATCTCTCAAGCCTCAAGCCTCCACGGTTGACGAGCCCGCCTTGTGTCGGGAGCCAGGCGTATCTGGCAGCTTGGTTTGTGCCAGATCCCACGCCCCTCACTAATGTCTGCCCTCCCCTCAGGCGGGCCGGCTGCACGTTCACCTTCAAGAACAAGTGCGACATTGAGAAGCACAAGAGCTACCACATCAAGGACGATGCCTACGCCAAGGACGGCTTCAAGAAGTTCTACAAATACGAGGAGTGCAAGTACGAGGGCTGCGTGTACAGCAAGGCCACCAATCACTTCCACTGCATCCGCTCGAGCTGCGGCTTCACCTTCACCTCCACCAGCCAGATGACGTCACACAAGCGGAAGCACGAGCGCCGCCACATCCGCAGTGGCACTGGCGGTGGGGGCGCTGGCGGCGGCGGCGAGCTGGGCCTGGCCTCCCAGCTGCTGGGCCGCAAGCAGAACGAGGGCGACGACTCCAGCAACGACGACCTGATCGACTACTCCGCCATCAGCAGCAAGAACTCCAGCCTGAGTGCCTCGCCCACCAGCCAGCAGTCCACCGCCCCCGGCCTGTTGCCCAGCCTCGCCCCGGACATCTCCACCGCCCAGGCCCTCAAACACACCCCCAACACCGTCCCCAAGATGTCCACCTGCCTTTCCCAGACCCTGCCCGTCTCCCTCCCCATGGCCCTGGCCCTCTCCAACGCCGCCATCTCCGCCACCGGGTCCTTCTTCCCCATGGTCTCCAGCCGGATGTCGGTGGCAATGCCCGTGTCTGCGGCCAGCCTGATCTCGGCCATCTCCTCCAGCGTGTCCACCCTGCCCAATGAGTCCGCCGTGCCCACCTCGGGGAGTCCCGGGGCACTGCCCCCCGCCTCCATCGTGGAGAAGATGACAGCGAGCAAGGGCCTCATCTCCCCCATGATGGCCCGACTGGCCGCAGCCGCCCTCAAGCCCTCCACCGCGGCCGAGGCAGGTGAGACAGCGGGGTCACGGTAGGGGGTGCACGCGGGGTGTATACGGGGTACAGCGGGGGGGGGTCAGGGTGGGGTGTACACGGGGTTACAGTGGGGTCAGGGTGAGGTGTACACGGGGTTACAGTGGGGTCAGTGTGGGGTGTACACGGGGTTACAGTGGGGTCAGGGTGAGATGTACACGGGGTTACAGTGGGGTCAGGGTGAGGTGTACACGGGGTTACAGTGGGGTCAGTGTGGGGTGTACACGGGGTTACAGTGGGGTCAGGGTGAGGTGTACACGGGGTTACAGTGGGGTCAGTGTGGGGTGTACACGGGGTTACAGTGGGGGGGTGAGGTGTACACGGGGTTACAGTGGGGTCAGGGTGAGGTGTACACGGGGTTACAGTGGGGTCAGGGTGAGGTGTACACGGGGTTACAGTGGGGGGGTGAGGTGTACACGGGGTTACAGTGGGGTCAGGGTGAGGTGTGCACAGGGTGTACAGTGGGGTCAAGGTGGGGTGTACACAGGGTTACAGTGGGGTCAGTGTGAGGTGTACATGGGGTTACAGTGGGGTCAGGGTGAGGTGTACACAGGGTCAGGGTGAGGTGTACATGGGGTTACAGTGGGGTCAGGGTGGGGTGTACACGGGGTTACAGTGGGGTCAGGGTGAGGTGTACACGGGGTTACAGTGGGGTCAGTGTGGGGTGTACACAGGGTTACAGTGTGGTCAGGGTGAGGTGTACACGGGGTTACAGTGGGGTCAGGGTGGGGTGTACACATGATCTGTGATGGGGTTAGTGTTTACACCTACAGTATTTGTATACAAAACACCCTTGCCATTGCTGTGGCCTCCTAAGGTGATAGAACCAAGTACAGCACAGAAACAGGCCCTTCCGCCCACAATGTCTGTGCAAAACATGATGCCAGGACCAACACTCTTTCTGTCTGCACATGACCCATATCCCTCCATATCCATGTGCCTATCCTAAAGTCTCTGAGATGCCACTATCACATCAGCCTCCGGCACCAGCCCAGGCATCGGGTTCCAGACCATCACTACCCTCTGTGTAAAAATCTTGCCCGCAAATCTCCGTTAAACTTTGCCCATCTCGCCTTGGAGCCATGCCCTCTAATATTGGATATTTCCATCCTGGGAAAATGGTTCTGACTGTCTACCCTATCTATGCCTCTCAGAAATATAAATACCTCTATCAGGTGTCCCTTCAATCTCTAGGTATTCCAGAGAAACAATCCAAGCCTGTACAACCTCTCCGTGTTGCTAATACCTCCTAATCCAGGCATCATTCTGGCATCCGTATCCCCTCTCCACAATCTTCCTGTAACGAGGCGACCAGGACTGCATGCAATACTCATGATTAGTACGGGTGTCTGAGGTTATGGGGAGAAGGCAGGAGAATGGGGGTAGAGATAGATCAGCCATGATAGACTTGATGGACCGAATGGCCTAATTCTGCTCCTATTACTTATGATCTTATGACTGCATACGTGGCCTTAGCAAAGTCCTATAGTGCTATCCCATCTCTTGTTTGAAGGGTATCCCCACCAGACTCAGCCCCTCATTGACCAGCAGCGGTAGCACCCTAGACTGTGGTCCTCCACCACCGTGCTACAGTGCGTCCCTCAGTAGTCTGGAGCGGGCCAGTCAGCAACATTCCTTGCCGGACATCTCGTTGTGCAGGCAGACCAGAGATCAACTTTCACCGAATTGAAGGCCTTCCAGCAGCAAATGATGTCCTGCGTATGAGCGTGTCCTCGGGAACAGTCCGTAAATCAGTGAATCCTCCATTTTGTGCCAACATTGGGTGTGAACCTTGTACACCAGTCTCTTCTCGACACTTGATCCTGATCAATGCCTCGAAACAAGCTCCATCTCCCACATACCTAATGGCGAAAACCCTCACCAAACCATTTATCAGCTTTTAGTACATTTCACACGTAAAGTGTTGTGTTTCAGGGAAGAGTCTGGAGTCTTCAGAAACATTAAACCACCCCACCCTCAGGGCTGCTTGTGTAAAGCTGGGCACATCAATCCGTGGTGTATCTATAAAAATAGTTCTATGTCCCATTAATTCCCTCCTGCTGTAAAGCCCTTGTGTTCCCAGTGGAAGGACAGATTGTTTCCATGACTCGTCTTTTCTCCGTGTTAAAAGTTCAACATTTCGGCCAAATTGATTTGAGCTTCCGTGTCCTGACGTTTAATCTCTGAGTTGGAGGGTTTTTTCCACCCTGGGTTACTGTTTATTAAGCAAGTCCACGTGTTATTGTAATGTGATAACACTCCAAAACTTAATTATCAGTTTAAATACCCTGGGGACAGAGTGAATCTAGGTGTGAAGGGAAGACCAAGGAACTTCCTATGTCTTTGATATAATTAAAAGAAAGATAAATCCCACCGAGATTTTTAAGGACTGTTTTATTTTCTAATCATGGTGTCACGTATGGTGGGTCTCTGAAGCTCGTTCCTGGTGTCTTCTTCCACTTTCAGATATTTCATTATTCTATCGGTTCAGTTGAAAAGGGGAGGCTGAACATTGTCAGAATAGCTGGGTGGCCCACCACAGGGAGGCCTTGGTCAAACGTTCCTAGCGAGCCTGTGAAGAGCCAACTATTACGAATGCTTCCCGATTAAAGCAATTTAAAAATAATTCTTGAGGTATTCACACAAAGGATGGTGGGTGAATGGTACCTTGCTACCGGAGGAGGTAGTTGGGGCAGGAACTATCACAACGTTTAAAGGGCCTGTCCCACTTGGGCGCCATTTGCGCGTCATTTACACGGCATCATTGACGTGCACATGCATGGTGAGGCGTGGTTGAGTAGGCAGTGACGCGCGGTCGCGAGCGGCGCCGCAGGATTTTGGGATTCACAAAATCTTCACGCACCACCTGCGTGACGCGCAAATGACGCCCAAGTGGGACACGCCCTTAAGAGACAATTAGACAGGTACATGGATAGGACCGGTTTAGAGGGATATGGGCCAAACGCAGGCAGGCAGGCAGGCAATGTAGATGGGGCATGTTGGTCGGTGTGGGCAAGTTGGGCCGAAGGGTCTGTTTTCACGCTGGATGACTCTACGACACTCTGTAAAAACCCTGACAAAATCCTTCCTTCATCACGCCTCTTCAAACAGGTTGTTTAAATGCACATTGTTGTACCGGCAAATTCTCTTTGAGAAGATAGGATCAAAAAGTTGTCAGGAGTCAGAATTTTCCTTCTGGGGATTTTTCTTTCGTTCTTAACAACTTCTGACCCACATTACAACGGTGACATCACTCTGAGGTAGCATGAAAAGCAGTTCTGGGCGCATCCTGGATTTACGGAAGATGCTCTCGAAATGCAAGACTTCTTGCAAAATCGAACATTACACACGGGGGGGGGGGGGGGTGAAGGTCAGCGAGAAGGCTACTTGATATTTCCCTCAACCAACCTGCCTGAGAATGGCACTGTCCTTTTTAAAAAAGGAAATATTTTTCTACTGCCTGAGGGCAAATTAATATTTCAGTCACTTGGGTATTTCAAGGAAAGCAGGGTCCAGGCAGTCCTGTCAGCAGATTTTTTTCTCTCTCTCCCAGCACACGTTGAATTTAAATACCTTGGTTGTAAAAGTGATTGGTGTGCGGGGGGGGGGGGGGGGGGGGACAGAGGGAGGTTTGGGGGGGGGGGGGGGTCACACTGTTTGAACTGATCTGATTGGGTGTCAAGTTTGATCTGGCGGTGAGAGCAGATGTTCCCGTTGGGCATGCTCTGTGCGAGGCTGCTGCGTCTCCATAGAAACAGAGGCATCCTGAACGGCGATGAAGGTTGTCTACCACTCTGAACCTGCCAAAGCTTCTCAGCATTAACATGGCATTTAACGAGTGTTTAAGGGGCAGGACCACAAATTAGGTGTGACAAGCGCAGCTGAAAAACATAGTCTCATTTTTTCTCACCACGTTCCCTTTCCCCCACAACCAACGTGTCCCGCTCCCGAGAATCCTGATGGGCCGGATGTCATTTTGCGATAACTGTCACCCTTGCGTGTTCGGTGGCAGAGTGAAAGTCAGAAGCGATCACATCACGGGCCACGTCTCTGGCCAAACGGCCGCTTATTCTCATGCACTTTCCTTTCTCGTTGCAGGGGCTGGACAGTTCGGTCTGATCGAACTCAAGCAGGAGATGAGTGATGCTGTCAAGCCACAGAGCCAAGACTCATTGCAGAACCAGAGTCTGGACCTCAGCCTAAAGGATCACGGGTGGGGAGCTAGTTTAGGTTTATTATTGTCATGTGTACCCAGCTACAGTGAAAGGCATTCTATCCAAGCAGATCAGATAATACCCTTTGCCCCTGACCCTCATTCTGAAGAAGGTTCTCGACTCGAATCGCCACCCATTCCTTCTCTCCAGAGATGCTGCCGACCCGCTGAGTTACTCCAGCTTTTTGTGTCTATCTTCGGTTTAAACCAGCATCTGCAGTTCCTTTCCACACAGTACCATACATAGATACAATCAAGTCAAACTCACATACAATAGATAGAGGAAAGAGGGAGATACAAAGTGTAGAATATAGTCCTCAGCATTGCAACTGTTCCATGGACAAAATCCAATGTCCACATGAGATGAATATAATGTTGGGGACCACCCACATTTGTGGGGCTGGATCATATATAGGCCTGGACTGGTAGAAATGATGGAATTCATTCATTCAAAAAAAATTCTGGAATGACTCACTAAGTCCGGCAGCAGCTGTGGAAAGAGTAGCAGGGATGACATTTCAAGCTACAGACCCTTCTTCTTTTGTGTGGCGTGCACAGCCTAAACAACTTGTTCTATTTGATCTTCCGTCTGTGCACGTCGAGTTGATTGCATTAGTCGAAACAAGGCAGACCACGTGAAGGTTGCAATCTCCCACCCCGGCTACAGACCCTTCACAAACTCTTGTTTCACCCTCCACAGAAGCCGTCTCACCTGCCAGCTATTTCCAACGTTTTCTGATTTAACGTCAGATTTCCAACATCTGCAAGTTTTTGTTCAATTTTCTGTGACAGAGTTTTTTTCCCCTGAAGGACATTAGTGAAGCAGATGGATTTTTACAACATTTGAGTAGTTTCATGGTCACAATTACTGCGATTAGCTTTTTATTCCAGATTTAATTAATTAGTTAAACTTAAACTCCCCAGCTGTTGTGGTGGGATTTGAGCTCTTGTCTCCAGATCAATAATCCTGCCCTCTGGATACTGGTCCAGTAATGATTGCAATCCAAACGTATCAAATTAGTTCTTAGGGTCAGAGAGTTTGCAAGCGCTGTTTTGTGAGATTGAGTTCATAATTAAACTCCCAGACTTTGTGCAACAAAGCTTAACATGTTGAGGGTACTTCATAGAAAGATATTGGTGGTAGACAGAAGTGCTGGAGAAACTCAGCGGGCGCAGCAGCATCTATGGAGCGAAGGAAATAGGCAACTTTTCGGGCCGAAACCCTTCTTCAGACTTCATAGAAAGATATTGTTGAGTAGGTTTTATTTTTGTTCAAAGAAACATTTTTTTTAAATGGGCGGCACTGTGGCACAGCGGTAGAGTTGATGCCTTACAGCGCCAGAGACCCGGGTTTGATCCAGAATACGGGTGCTGTCTGTGCAGAGTTTGTACGCTCTCCCCATGGCTTTCCCCGAGAACTTTGGTTTCCTCCCACACTCCAGAGACGTACAGGTTTGCAGGTTAATTGGCTTGGTTTAAATGTAAATTGTCCCTGGAGTGTGTAGGATAGTGTTAGTGTGCGAGGGTCGCTGGTCGGTGCGGACTCGGTGGGCCGAAGGGCCTGTTTCCATACTGTATCTCTACACTAAACTGTAAACTAAACTGAGATATTGGATGGATGATGAGATATAGGTGCTTTATGTAGCTGGTTCTCAGGGAGGCATTGAACGTTTTGCTTGAGGACCTTGTACTGGGAAACTTAACGGCACATGTGCACATCAATAGACCTCCCAACCGGGTCAGTCCCTCAATGAGGCATACAGAAAAAATAACAAATCAGTGGTAAAGAAGGCTTTCTGCACATCATCAGTCAGGGTATTGATTATAGTAGACACAAAATGCTGGAATAACTCAGCGGGACAGCCAGCATCTCTGGATAAATGTGTCTATCTTCGGATTAAACCAGCATCTGCAGTTCCTTCCACACACATTGAGTATAGAATTTTGGATGTTATATTACAGTTGTGCAAGATATTGGTGAGGCCACATATGGAGTACTGTCTTCAGTTTTGGTCACCCTGCTATTGGAAGGATGTTGTTACGCTGGAAAGAATGCAGAGTAGATTTACGAGGATGTTCCCAGGACTTGAGCTCTTGGGATCAGCGTTGGGCAAGCTAGGACTTTATTCGTTGGAGCGTGGGAGGCAAAAGGGTGATCAAAAAGAGGTGTATAAAACCTTAAGAGGAATAAATAGGTTGAAGGTACAGGGTCTTTTTCCCAGGATAGGGGAATCAAAATCCAGAGGACATAGGTTGAATGTATAGGAAAGCCCCGCAGATGCTGGTTTAAATCAAAGGTAGACCCAAAATGCTGGAGAAACTCAGCAGGCCAGGCAGCATCTCTGGAGAGAAGGAATGCGTGACGTTTCGGGTCGAGACCGTGACTGATGTCAGGGGAGAAGGCGGTACAGAGATAGAATGTAGTCATAGACAGTAAGACTGGTGGGAGAACAGGGAAGTGGGAGGGGATGGAGATAGACGGAAAGCAAGGGCTACTTGAAGTTAGAGACGTCAATGTTCATACTGCTGGGGTGTAAGCAACCCAAGCGAAATATGAGGTGCTGTTCCTCCAATTTGTGCTGGGCCTCACTCTGACAATGGAGGGGGCCCAGGACAGAAAGGTCAGATTGGGAATGGGAGGGGGAGTTAAAGTGCTGAGCAACCGGGAGATCAGGTAGGTTAAGGCGGACTGAGCGGAGGTATTCAGCGAAACGATCGCCGAACCTGCTCTTGATCTCGTAGATATACAGGAGTTTACACCTGGAACAGCGGATACAGTAGATGAGCTTGGAGGAGGTGCAAGTGAACCTCTGCCTCAGCTGGGAAGACTGTTGGGGTCTTTGGACGGAGTCAAGGGGAGGTAAAGGGACAGGTGTTGCAAGTCCTGCGGTTGCAGGGAAAAGTACCTGGGGAGCGGGTGGTTTGGGTGGGAAGGGACGAGTTGACCAGAAAGTTGCGGAGGGAATGGTCTCTGCGGAAAGCAGAAAGAGGTTGAGATGGGATGATGTGGCCAGTAGTGGGATCCCGTTGGAGGTGGCAAAAATGTTGGAGCATTATATGCTGTATGCGACGGCTGATGGGGTGGAAGGTGAGGACAAGAGGGACTCTGTCATTGTGGCGAATGAGGGGAGGGGGAGCAGGAGCAGAGCTGCGGGACATAGAGGAAACCCTAGTGAGAGCCTCATCTATAATGGAAGAGGGGAACCCCCGTTCCCTAAAGAATGAGGACATCTCCGATGACCTGGTATGGAAAACCTCATCCTGGGCACAGATGCGGCGTAGACAGAGGAATTGGGAGTAAGGGATAGCGTCTTTACAGGAAGCAGGGTGGGAAGAAGTGTAGTCTAGATAATAGACAATAGGTTGAAGGTGAGTGAGAAATATTTAATGGGAACCTTTTCACCCGGAGGGTGGTGGGTATATGGAACAAGCTGCCAGTAGAGGTAGTTGAGGCTGGGACTACAACAGCTTTTACAAGACACTTGGATAGGAAAAGCTTAGAGGAATATGGAGCAAATTGTGGGCAAATGGTCTTCGCATGAATGGGGCAACTTGGTCAGCATGGACGAGTCGGGCTGAAGGGCTTGTTTCCGTACAGTATGACTCCATGAAATGTCGGACATTCAGTCATCGTTTATGCTACCTTGACCAACAAAATTAATATAAGAAGTGGACCCAGACTAAGAGCAGTTGTCTTTTCCTTGCAGGATCGAGTCCAATGGTTACTTGGAGTCTGGGAACACATCCCTCTTATCCTCGTTTCTCAACAAGGTGAGTGTCCTGACAAAGCTTCTCAGCCAAGCACAGGGCTAAGTGTAACAAGTCCTTCCGGTACCCTCCCGCAGGCCCTGTCTGATGGTGCTTTTATTGCTGCAAGTGTACAGAAATAGTCAAGAAACATGTAGGAGCCGCCATGATATGCTGCCATTTTCAAAGTCCACGCTCTAGTTCTTATGAGCGGTGCCTGTTCCAGGCGAGTCCCAGGCTGTTGCGGCCTCCAGCCACCTCCTTCCATGGATGTCCTTCCATCTCTCTCCTCACCCGTCCACCTTTGTTCCCCGGGGGGTGGGAGCCGCCTGCAGCTGACCACGAGGCCGCAGTAGGCCAGACCCCCGGTTCCCACTTCTCTCCTAGCGGTCTCGCTCCTCGCCCGCCACGTCCGTTGTCACCGGCTCCATCCTCCCGGTCTCTGGTCTATGGGGGACGAGCAGGGGCCGGCACGGTGGAGTCCCTCTCCCAGGCCAGCGGTCCACCGGGTCCAACAAGCAGGGGACCGGCTCCTTCCCCAGTCCACCATCCATCCACTGGGTCTTGAGTTCAGCCGCAGGGGCTAACTCAGCAGGCACCCTCTGAAGCCGCAATCCGCCTGCCTGGGCCTGGTGTGTGCACAGACCTCACTCTTGCCTTTCGGGTGGCTGGGGGAAGAGGCAGCAGCCGGCCGCGGTTCTCCGTGTTACCCGCACGCCACGCTTTGGGTTGAGGCCTGACGGTTTATTGTGCTTCTGTCACTAGGCATCCCATGGCAACAGTGGAGTGAGCAGCTTGCTGAGCATCAAGACGGAGCCAGACTGTGGGCACTCTGATGAAGACCAGTCCTCCTACTTGAGCAAAGTGATGGGGCAGCAGCGGCCCGAGAAACGGCAGGAGCTCTGGGAAAAATACCTGCGCAGGTAGAGGCGAGAGGCACACTGGCTGTGAGCTTCCCCACCTCCTGTCGTGAACCAGTGCCTCAGCGTCACATCTACACTAGCACAGCAGACTGGTTTCACTTTCGGCCTGCTTAGTTTCACTTGTCACCTTCTCCACAGCCAACAATGAACAATTGTGGGCTCCACCTTTTCTTGTTCATCATTGCTGGCTTTGATTTGTCCTGTTGCATACCTTCCATTCATTTGTTCCTTGTACCTCTTCATACCTCTAGTTTCCCTCTCCCCTGGCTCCCAGTCTGAAGAAGGGTCTCCAATTCCTAGAAACGTTGCCTATTCCTTTCCTCCAGAGATGGTTTCTAACCCGCTGAGTTACTCCTGCATTTTGTGTCTACCCAGCTAGCAGCAAGGCTTCCATCGTGGCCTGGACAGAGTAGGCCTCGTTGGGCCAGGGGGTTGCCTGGCAACGCTATACGTCCCTGCCAGAAGGCTGGGGCTAATTGGAATGACTCCCAGCCCTGAGAGCAATCCCAAGCAAGCAGTCCCAAGGAGATTCACTCGGCCATTTCCTGCGGTAGAGAGGATTGTCTGAACCAAAGAAATTACATCTCAATTTTTAGAGTTTAGTAGAGTGAGAGGCAATTTTATTCAAACATATAAGATGTTGACAGGACATGAAAGAGTGAATGTTTCCACCTGTGGAAGACCATCAAACTAGGGGACATAGTTTTGAGGTTACGATGTGTCATTGCCCACCAAGGTGTGTGGGGACAACTTCTCATAGAGGGTGGTGTATCTCTGGAATTCTTGACTGCTGGGGGTTACGGAGGTTAGATCACAGAGGGTACTTAAAGAAAAAGTAGATCATTTTGTTTGAAGATCTCATAATTGAGGCCTAAGAGGCGGAGAAGAGAAAATGAGAGCTGGGGCAGATCATCCCTGACCATATTGAATGGAAGGGGCTGGCCTCGATGGACCCAGAGAACTACTGCCGCACATGTTCTGCTGCAGAGTGAGTGAGTGAGTGTGTGTGTGTGTGTGTGATCCTTGATGTGTCTCTCATTAGCAGGTGGCTCAAGCTCAACGGGGCATTGCTTTAAGGCTTTGGGCAAGGGAAACAGGGGAACTGCTCAGAGAGCGGAGTCATACAGTCATAAAGTCAAACATGGTGGAAACAGGCCCTTCGGCCCAACTTACCCACACCACCCAACATGCCCCATCTACACTAGTCCCGCCTGCCCACACATGACCCATAACCCAATAAGCCAATCCTATCTATGTACTTGTCCAAATATCTCTTATATGCTATGATTATATCTGCCTCAACTACCTCCTCCAGCAGCTCATTCCAAGCACCCACCACCACTTTGTATTAAAAAGTTACCCCTTGGGTTCCTACTAAATCATTTCCCCCTCACCTCAAACCTATGTCCTCTTGTTCTCGATTCTCCTACTCTGGGTAAAAGACTGTGTGTTTACCCAATCTATTTCCGCTCATGATCTTGTACACTCTGCCCTCACTGGTGTTTGTCTCTCATTCTTAGGTTTACTACAGAGGATTACTGCGAGACCCAGTGTGATTTCCTGCACAAAGTCCATTTCCATTGTGTGGTGGAGGACTGTGGTGCCCTGTTCAGCACCCTCGATGGGGCCATCAAACATGCCAAGTGAGTGCTACCAGGCAACGCCAAACGAGGCGCGGTCAAACCGCCGACCGGCCGCGAATGATCGTGGACAAACGAGGCTAAAAATGAGTGTGATCAATCACACCTTTAGTGCTAGTCTGGCCTGCAGTCCTTCCAGTGTCTTGCAATGTTTTCCTGATTCCACTAACCTGGGTCAAACCTGAAAACCAGACAGTTGCCTGCGGACAGTCTGAGAAACCGTGTGGGTTTTCTCCGGGTGCTCCGGTTTCCACTCACACTCCAAAGACGTCCAGGGTTGTAGGTTAATTGGCTTCGGTACAATTGTAAATTATCCCGGGTGTGTAGGATAGATCTAGTGTATGGGCTGGTCGCTGGTCCGAAGGGCCCGTTTCCACATTGTATCTCTAAAGTCTAAAGTAAACTTGGGGTGAGGGACGTGGAGCGGAGGGGTATGCAGTAGAAGCACTGAGTGTGGTTATTGGAGTCAGGTAAAGTGAGTGAGACAAACAGGAAGGGCTAAAGCCAGCAACAAACGAACAAACAAAACTGGAAGAATGCTGCCTATCACCATCTATGGAGGTAAAAGATCTCAACCTGAATCATCGACCTACATCTTCTGCCTCCACAGATGCTGCCTGAGGAATACAGAACTGCATTCTCGTTTTTGTCCCAGATTGCAGCATCTGCATTCTCTTTGTCTTCATTGGTCTGGATTGGAATATAGGCCCGGTTTGACACCAAATTGAGCAGCAAGATCCTAAAACAAAGACTGTGCCCTAGATTGACAAATTCAGGGGTCACATGAGCTGTTTCATGCAGAGCCGTCAGGCATTGGGAAGGGTTGGCACTGAACCCAACTCCCCAAACCTCACCTTGACAACCAAACCACCTGCGATAAAGGCGATCAATAACACTTTCATTGTCTCCCTTAGCAAACATATTTTAAACTCCGAACATTTATGAGGCAAATTCTTAACAAGTTGGACAGAAATTATCCATTCTGAGACCACAGTGAAAGAGCAGCAAAAAGATCTAAGAATGAAGGAGCCAAACGGCGTTTTGCCAGGGTGTGGTGGCACTGTGACTATTATGCCCGACTGCTAATCCAAAGGCCTACACCATAGGTGAATGAGGTCAACTCCCATGGTGTCGGTCAGAGCATAAATTGTTACCAAATTACAACAGACAATAGTGCAGGAGTAGGACATTCGGCCCTTCGAGCCAGCACCGCCATTCAATGTGATCATGGCTGATCATCCACATTCAGTACCCCGTTCCTGCCTTCTCCCCATATCACTCATAAAAATATCCCCTGACTCCGCTATCTTTAAGAGCCCTATTTAACTCTCTCTTGAAAGCATCCATAGAATTTGCCTGCAGAGAATTCCACAGATTTACAACTCCCTGGGTGAAAATGTTTTTCTTCATCTCCGTTCTAAATCTCCTACCTCTTATTCTTAAACTATGGCCCCTGGTTGTGGACTCCCCCAACATTGGGAACATATTTTCTGCGTGTCCAATCCCTTAATAATCTTATATGTTTCAATAAGATCCCCTTCTAAATTCCAGTATGTACAAGCCGAGTCGCTCCATTCTATCGACATATGACAGTCCTGCCATTCCAGGAATTATCCTTGTGAATTTACGCTGCATTCCCTCAATAGCAAGAATGTCCTTCCTCAAATTAGGGGGCCAAAACTGCACACAATACTCCAGGTGTGGTCTCACTAGGGCTCTGTACAATTGCAGAAGAACCTCTTTGCTCCTATACTCAACTCCTCTTGTTATGAAGGCCAACATGCCATTAGCTTTCTTCACTGCTTGCTGTACCTGCATGCTTACTTTCAGTGACTGATGAAGAAGGACCCCCAGATCTCATTGTACTTCCCCTTTTCCTAACTTGACACCATTGAGATAATCATCTGCCTTCCTGTTCTTGCCACCAACCTCACATTTATCCACATTAAATTGCATCTGCCATGCATCTGCCCATTCACCCAACTTGTCCAAGTCACCCTGCATCCTCATAACATCCTCCTCACAGTTCACACTGCCAACAAGCTTTGTGCAAATTTGCTCATGTTACTTTTAATCCCTTCATCTAAATCATTAATGTACATTGTAAATGGCTGCGGTCCCAGCACCGAGCCTTGCGGTACCCCACTAGTTACTGCCTGCCATTCTGAAAAGGACCCGTTAATCCCTACTCTTTGTTTCCTGACTGCCAACCAATTTCTATCCATGTCAGCACTCTACCCCCAACGCCATGTGCTCTAACTTTGTCTACTAATCTCCTATGTGGGACCTTATCAAATGCTTTCTGAAAGTCCAGGTACATAACATCCACTGGCTCTCCCTTGTCCATTTTCCTAGTTACATCCTCAAAAAATTTGAGAAGATTAGTCAAGCATGATTTTCCCTTCGTATATCCATGCTGACTCGGACTGATCCTGTTACTGCTATCCAAATGTGCCACTATTTCATCTTTTATAATTGACTCCAGCATCTAACCCATCACCAATGTCAGGCCTATAATTAGCCTATAATTCCATGTTTTCTCTAATTACTTTTCTTAAAAAGTGGGATAACATTAGCTACCCTCCAATCCCCAGGAACTGATCCTGAGTCTATAGAACAGTGGAAAATTATCACCAATGCCTCCTCAATTTCTAGAGCCACTCCCTTCAGTACCCTGGGATGCAGACCATCAGGCCCTGGGGATTTATGCCTTCAGTCCCATCATTCTACTCAGCCAAATTTCCTGCCTAATGTAAATTTCCTTCAGTTCCTCCATCACCCGAGGACTTCTGGCCATTTGTACATCTGGGAGATGGTTTGTGTCTTCCTTAGTGAAGACGGATCCAAAGTACTTGTTCAGCTCGTCTGCCAGTTCCTTGTTCCCCATAATAAATTCACCCGTTTCTGTCTTCAAGGGTCCAACTTTTGTCTTAACTAATTTTTTCCTCTTCACATACCTAAAGAAGCTTTTACAATCCTCCTTGATATTCTTAGCTCGCTTACCTTCATACCGTATTTTTTCTCCCCGTATTGCCTTTTTAATTATCTTCTGCTGCTCTTTCAAAGTTTCCCAATCCTCTGGCTTTCCGCTCAACTTTGCTGTTATACTTCTCTTTTATTTTTATACTGTCCTTGACTTCCCTTGTCAGCCACAGTCTACTCTTACTCCCCTTAGAATCTTTCTTCCTATTTTGAATGAACTGATCCTGCACCTTCCGTATTATTCCCATTGTTGTTCCACTGTCATCCATGCTAGGGTATCTTTCCAGTCAACTTTGGCCAGCTCCTCCCTCGTGGCACCATAGTCCCCCCTTTGCTCAACTGTAATACTGACCCTTCTGATTTTCCCTTCTCCGTCTCAAATTGTAGATTAAAACTTCATCACACAACACTAAATCCAGAATTGCCTTCTCCCTGGTAGGCTCCAGTACAAGCTGCTCCAAGAATCCATCACGGAGGCACTCCACAAACTCCCTTTCTTGGGGTCCAGTGCTAACCTAGTTTTCCCAGTCTACCTGTATGTTGAAATCTCCCATAACAACCATAACATTACTTTTGCGACATGCCAATTTTAACTCTTGATTCAACTTGCCCCTATATCCAGGCTACTGTTTGGAGGCCTGTAGATAACTCCCATTAGGGTCTTTTTTCCCTTACAATTCCTCAATTTTATCCATACTGACTCTACATCTCCTGATTCAATGTTACCCCTCGTGATGGACTGAATTTCATTCCTCACCAACAGAGCTACCCCACCCCCTCTGCCCACCTGTCTGTCTTTTCGATCGGAGGTATACCCTTGAATATTCAGTTCCCAGCCCTGGTCCTCTTGCAACCATGTCACAGAGACTTGCCAGTTTCTAACTGAGTCTCAAACTAATTCACTTTATTTCTTATACTTCATGCATTCATATATAATACTTTTAATCCATTACTCCCCTCACCTTTCACATCCATTCCTATTTCACTTGGCCATATTCTCCGATCCCTTCCTGAGCTTTCTGCCCCATTAATTCTGCCTTTCTTAACTTTTCCTACACTCTCTTTCCCTTTAACCCAACAATTCTACAATTTAGAGGTTTAGAAACACAACATAGAAACAGGCCATTCCACCCACCATGTCCACACCGACCATCGATCACCTGTTCACACTAGTTCTGTGTTATCCCATTTTCCCATCCACTCCCTACACACTGGGGGTAATGTACAGAGGGCCAATTAACCTACAAACCCGCTCGTCTTTGGGATGTGGGAGGAAACCTGAGCACAAGGAGGAAATCCACATGGTCACAGGGAGAACGTGCAACAAAATGTATAAATGAAGGCAAAGTCTGGCTCAGACCCATGTCTCTGATGCTGTGAGGCAGTGGCTCGACCCGCTATGCCACTGCACTGCCCCAATTTAAAAAATAAAATGCAAGTTGTTTTAACCCAGCAAACCATTCAACTCAAGGACAGTTCAGGATGGGCAATACATGTTAGCCATGCTAGTAATACCCACATAGAGGCATAGAGTCTTACAGTGTGGAAACAGGTCCTTCGGCCCAACTTGCCCACACTGCCCAATATGTCCCATCTACTTGTCCCACCTGCCTGTTTGCCCAAATCCATCTAAACCTGTCCTATCCATGTGCCTATCTAAATGTGCCTTAAACATTGCGATGGTACCTGCCTCAACTACCTCCTCCGTCAGCTCATTCCATACATCTACCATCCTTTGCGTGAAAAAGTTGCCCCTAGGGGTTGCTGGTAAATCCTTCCCCCCTCACCTTAAACCTATGCCCTCTGGTTCTCGATTCTCTTACTCTGGGCAAATTGGGTGCACAAATGTAACAAAAATGTCTCTCTCTAATTAGTTTTCATTAACTAATGATATTATTGTGTAGTGTGGTCTTTATCTAGATAAAGTAGTTTGCAATGAACTCCACTTTAAGCCCTGGCCCCTTTAAAATGATGCTGTTTATATTTATGAAGTGGTGAATAACCTTGTTCTGACCCAGGCATGATTCTAATTTAGATCAGGTTATTATTTAAATAATTTATGCAGATTAAAAAAAAATGCAGAGGTTATTCAAGGTCCAATTACTTTGATGACATCACTTCAAGAACTAGCAATGTGGAGAAGGCTGTGCGGTTTGTAGTCGGGGAAAGGAGCATGGACCACAGGCACTTGTACCAGCGGCGGAGGGCTTAGAGGACAGCCCCTTCCCAACAATAACTTACACACGTTAGTAAAGGTTGTGCGGACTTGAGTCACAATGCAGCCAATCCTTTCTTCAAGGATCTGCAGTTAAAATGAACCAGGATCCTCGGTCTCGGACCAGTGAGGGCTGCTGTGTCGAGGTCCTTATGAGCTGCACATTTCAGCTGGAGCTCAGTGGGCCCATGAATCGGGAGATTATGGGTTCAAATCCCCCTTCCATCTCTCTGGTGCTTCAGTGATGGATAGAAGGAGTGGGGGCCCTGCCTTTTCTCTGGTGGTTATTAGAAAAGTGCCGGGGAGGCACAGTGGTGCAGCAGCAGCGCCAGAGACCCAGGTTCGATCCTGACTACGGGTGCTGTCTGTACGGAGTTTGTACGTTCTCCCACACACCAAAGAGGTGTAGGTTCAAAGGTTTCAAAGGTCTTTTATTGTCACGTGCACCAATTAAGGTACAGTGACATGCAAATGACCATACAGACATACGGAAATAAAAAAGTAACAGGACACACAACTACATAAAAGTTGACATAAACATCCACCACAGTGGATTCCCCACATTCCTCACTGTGATGGAAGGCAAAAAAGTCCAACCATCTTCCTCTTTATTCTCCCGTGGTCGGGGCAGTCGGACCATCCGTTGGGGTGATCGAAGCTCCCGCAGCCGGTGGTCGAAGCCCCCACGTCGGGGCGGTTGTAGCTCCTGCTGCTTGGAGTTCCTGAAGTCGGTCTCTGACCCGAGACCGCCAGCTGCGTGATGTTGTCCGCAAGCATCCATGGCTGGAGCTCCGATCGATCGACCCCTGGCAAAGCGATCGTAGGTTCCGTGATGTTAAAGTCCCGTAGGCTCCTCGCGGTGGAGCTCTCGAAAGTCGGTCCCCAGCAAAGGCCGCCAACTCCTCGATGTTAGGCCGCAGTGCAGACGGAGATACGATACGGATGTAGAGATTAGACAACGTTTCCCCCAACCCCTCCCCCCTTCCCTCCCCCCCCCCCCCCCCCCCCACCTTCCCACATAAAACAAGCTAAAGAACACTAAAAACATACATTTAACACATGCAATTAAAACACAGAGGAAGGGACAGGATGACTGTTGCATGGCAGCCATTGCTGGAGCCACCCGATGGTTTGTAGGTTAATTGGCTTCTGTAAATTGTCCCTATTGCGACGGATAGAACTAGTATACAGGTGATTGCTGATCATCGTGGACTCGGTGGGCCAAAGGGCCTGTTTCCACACTGAATCTCTAAACTAACTAAAAAGGGGTTGGAAATCTGAAATAAAATGCTGCAAGCATTCAGAAAGGACAGGCAGCATCGGTGAAATGAGAAGAGATGCTGCTGTGAGGAAGAGCCCAGGAGTTACTTTGAGAGCGTTTTGATTTCCGCCTGCATTACTAATAGAGAATTCCCGCCCCACTGTGGCAGCTTGCTTTGCACAAACAGGCTGCCTCACCTCCGGGTAAAATGGCCACCACCCCTAAATGTATTCCAATGGCAGGAAAGCATTTGGGTGGCACAGAGGCGCAGTGGTAGAGTTGCAGCCTCACAGCGCCAGAGACCCAGATTCGATCCTGAACTTGGGTGCTGTCTGTGTGGAGTTTGCACATACTCCCTGACCGCGTGGGACTGCTCCGGGTGCTCCAGTTTCCTCCCACACTCCAACGACGTGCGGGTTTATAGGTTCATTGGTCCTCTGTAAAATGCTCATAGTGTGTCGGGCGTGGATGAGAAAGTGGGATAACAGAGAACTAGCATGAACGGGTGATCAATGGTTGGTTGTGGACTTGGCGGGGCAGAGGGCCTGTTTCTACGGCGTGTTTCTAAACTAAACTAAACTCTGGGGTGGTGAAAGGTGCCTTGAAAACGTGGACCTTGCACTCCCCTTGAACTTGCAAGGGTGAAGGTTGATGAAGGGATACTGTGTCTCTGATTCATTGCATTCTGCATCCTACTGATTGGAAACTGGTTAACACTCGGCCAAATAAATCAAACATGGGATCGTCATAGCAACACTACAAAGCTTCATCCCTTGCACCACCAAGCAGTAAATTGGAAGAATTATCCTATTTGTGTAAAACCAAAGCTGTGAAATAACCTTGCAAATCCACTGTTACACTCTTGGCATGATCCCCATTATGAAGTTATGCCTCTATCAGGGTATTGCGAGGCTGGTGTTGCTTAGAGGTGCGCTGTCTCTTTGATTACGGGTGACTGACAGAATGTTTTCCCTTTCCATAGTTTCCACTTCCGAGCGGACGGTGGGGTGGTGAAGGTGAAGTCGGAGCCTTATTTCTCCAGCCCAATGAGAGGCCTGGGCAACTCGGCATTTCCCCCCATCGCCATGGTGACGGCCACCTCCGTCCAGCTCTCCCCGGCCAGTCCCACGGCCGTCACCTCCGCCCCGACGCTCTTCACCTGGAAACAGCTGGCCGCCTCCATGCCGCAGCTCCCCGTAACCACGCTGGCCACGTCCTCCCTGGCCACCACCTCCCTGGAGAATGCAAAGCCTCAGGTCAAACCGGGATTCCTGCAGTTTCAGGAAAAGTGAGTGTGGCAGTTTCCCCTAACTCCGTGACGGGCAGCAGGGAGGTGGTTTAACCCAGCCACAGCTGCCTGCAGCCATTTCTATTTACATTTACGTCTCCTCTGTGCAAAATCTGTCTGCTGTGGTTTTCTCCCTATCTGGGCAGAGATATATCTGTGTGCGTTTGTTCCAATGCACTGCGGATCTTGGAGTTTAAGTCCTGGGATGAGAACACAGAATATACAGCACAGTATCAGACCCGTCGGCCCAGCATTACTGCAACGATGACCATCTAAACTCATCTATACCACTCTATTCCCTGGCTGTCCACATGTCCACCTAGATACCTCTTCAGTGTGCCTATCATGTTTGTTTCTCCCCTTCCAAGCACCTACCTCTGTGTAAAAAAAATCTCGCAAATCACCTTTGAACACCTTAAACCCATCCTCTTCAGGTATTAGACATTTCCAGCCTGGGAACTACCCAATGGACATATCTCATAGTTTTGCATATTTCTATCAGTCTCCAAGAAAACCTCCTCCAAGTTTGTCCAGCCTCTCCTGACGGCCAATACATTCAAATCCAGGCTGCAATCCTCTTCTGCACCCTCTGCAAATCCTCCACATCCTAATGAAGAGTTGAGGGAGCCCTTTGGCTCGCCGAGTCCATGCTGACCAGCAATCACACTAGTTCTATGTTATCCCACTTTCACATCCACTCTCCACACACCAGGGGCATTTGAGGGCCAAATAACCTACAAAGTCACGTCTTTGGGTTGTGGGAGGAAACCGGAGCACCCGGAGGAAACCCGTGAGCTCACGGGGCCCCAGGATTGAACCCGGGTCACTGGCGCTGTGGAAATGAGGCAGCAGCGTTACCCGCTGCACCACTGTGACACCCTCAATGAAATATACACGTCATTAAAGAGCTTAACAGGGTAGAAAGAAGGAGGACGTTTTCCTGGCTAAAGGCCCTGTCTCACAGTGCGAGTCCACCCAAGAGTGACCCCAAGTGAAATAAAAAAAACGGACTCGTGGTTATGCACGAGATTCAAAGTTTATGGTCAAGTGTTTAACCGAGTTCCCACGGGCATGTTCTTTATGCGATGTTCCAAGGTGCTCTCCCGACTTACCAAGTTCCTCTCCCGTTACACTTGAGCCAACCATGAATGAAGGTATGTTTTAATAAAGCAACAATGTTAAAGAAAACACCTCCATCCTGTGGCTTTGAGTTAAAGATAGAAATCAGCGCGGCTGCATCTATTAATATGACCTACAAAGGGAAAATGCGCATCAGATTGTTGGGAGACGGAGCTCAGGGTTCGCCTCCTGAGCTGCTTTGGTGCCCAGGTGTGAGGGAGGTTGGGGAGGGGGGGGGGGGGCGTCATTAATCTGTCTGGGGTGACAAGGCCCTTGGGTTAGGAGTGGTGTGCAAAGGAGACTTAATTCTCTCCGATCTCTCTGAAGCCCCGGACGAGAACAAAGGAAACCTATCTTGCCAGCGCGTACAAGCCCGTTGTATATAAGGGTCTCGACCCGAAACGTCACCTATCTCCTTCACTCCTTCACTCCTTAGATGCTGCTGCACCCGCTGAGTTTCTCCAGCCTTTTGTGTACCCCCGTTGTATATAACTTTGCTGCTGACGCGCACACCCACTCTCTCTCCCTCTCTCTCTCTCTCTCTGCTCTCTATCACTGCAGCTCCGAGCCGAAGCTCGCCATCCTATAGTGGTAACATTCACATCGGGTCCCCTCCACACCCACACCCCCTCTCTCCGACACACACACACAACAAGGCAACAGGCAGCGTGAGAGACAGAGAGATTGTAGGGTGTTGGTTTTGTATAAGGATTTATTTTTAAATTATTAGCCAAGGTCGGATTTACTTATTTTAAACGAAGTTTGGGGCGCTTGACAATACTTTTTACTCTTTGCGCTCGTTTTCAGAAAGGGTTCAGACCCCGCTTGGCTCGTTGCCCCCTTTGAACCAAGCCCTGCGAGAGGGATGGAGGGAGGGAGGGAGGGAGGGAGGGAGGGAGTGAACAAGAGCGCTGAGGAGGAGAGGGAAATCGGGGGGGTGGGGGAGTGGGTGGAGGAGAAATTGGGAAGAAGTTAGTTGTTCAGATCAGAAACCTGTAGGCTGGGAGCCATAATGGTGAAGAGCACATCCAGTTCTTCTGAGGAGTGCATAAGAGACTTAGATCGGAAGCAATGTTCCTCTAGAACTGTAACTGAAACCGTGTCCACATCACCTCCTCTTGGCGGGACCCCAAAACCAGATCTACGCGTCAGGAAAATCCAATGTTCGTTGATTCATCTCCATGATTTTATAGCTAATTTTCCAATAAATAACTGCAGTAATCACCCCCCGAAAGGGTAGGATAGGGCTGAAGCCCAGTGTTTAGACGTTGGAATGTTTTTTTTTAATCATTCTAATAGAATGATTTTCCAACTCCTGGTAATTAAACTTTTTTTTCACTCCTAGTTTTTTTTAACATATTTTTAGGATATACATTATATATAAAATTGTACACGTGGGAAAATAAGACGAAAATGATCAAAAAACAAAGAATATTTAGTCTAGGGTGAATTAAATTTTGTGATTAAGACTCGAGTGTGAATGGCACTGAAATATTTTAAAGAGTTCCCACGGTAGACTCACGAATCACTACGTTAAACGCACGGGCCCTACGTTCTTACAACGAGTCTAAATGTTTCAATTTTAAACTTGAACAGTAAATTTGACTCGTGGAAAAAGTCAACATGTTTGACTTTTTTCACGAGTTCACAAGTTTCGCGGGTACCTGCCGTTAGCGCCACGAGTGGACAAGTTGATCGCGCGAGGTCCCACGTTCCCGCTACGTTGGCTGTACGTGATCACCACGAGTGAAAACTCGGGGTCACCCGTGGGCCAACTCGCACCGTGAGACAGGGGTTTAAAGAATCAGGGGTCACACACACACAATTAGCCATTTAAGATTGAAATGAGGGGAAATTTCATCACGCTGAGTGGTGAATCTTTGGAATTCTCTATTCTGGAGTCATTGATTGTATCCTGAATAAAGGTCTGTGGATTTATGCATATTACAGGGATCATGGGTTATGGGACTAGGGCAGGAAAATAGCAGTTGTAGTAGAACCACGACTGCCACAGAGAAAAATATGAATGAATGAATGATACTTTATTGTCACATGTACCTAGGGACAGTGGAATGCTTTTGTTTAGCATGCAGCCTTGGCAACACACAAGTTTCGATGCAGAGGTTCTCCTGCTTCCTCTGCAAGTGTGTGTGAGATAAGTAGACAAAGTTCCCTCTCTGGTATAGAACCTACCCTGCTGATTGTCAACTTCCAGCTGGTTCGACTCCTTGAACTTGCTCCGGCAATCAACTAGATCAGCCCTGATCTTGCTGAGTGTTAGGGTTGGGATGACCTACTCCTCCTCCTATTTCGTATGTTAGAGGATGACGGTCAAATCACAATCCATCCAGCACAGGAATACATTGCTGTCCGCACTAACCCAACAATACTCACCCCACGGTCTCTGGATGGATCGCATTCATTCCAGGCGGTTGCTTTCTTTTTGGGTCTTCTCAAGAAGAGTGGAATAAAAGCGAAAGTGGAAATAACCTGCCATGTGAGATGGGTAATGAATGCTGCATTTACCAGAAAATTCTGAAAGACATTCTCCTTGGTAATGAGGAGCCCAAGTGAGCACGTGGCCCAGAGGGAAACTACCCTCTGTCTATGACCAGGTTGCGGTGTGAACTTAGTGACAATTCCCCCGAGCAGAACATTACCGAACAATAAAGACTGATGGGACTGAAGGCTGATAAATCCGCAGGGGCTGATGGTCTGCATCCCAGGTTACTGAAGGAGGTGGCTCTAGAAATCGTGGACCCATTGGTAATCATCTTTCAATGTTCTATAGATTCTGGATCAGTTGCTGTCTTTTCCTGTCATCCCACTTTTCAAGAAAGGAGGGAGCGAGAAAGCAGGGAATTGTAGACCAGTTAGCCTGACATCAGTGGTGGGGAAGATGCTGGAGTCGATTATCAAAGATGTAATAGCAGTCGGATAGCAGTAACAGGATCGGTCCAAGTCAGTATGGATTTATGAAGGGGAAGTCATGCTTAACAAATCTTCTGGAATTTTTTGAGGATGTGACAAGTTAAATGGACAAGGGAGAGCCAGTGGATGTAGTGTACCTGGACTTTCTGAAAGCCTTTGATACGGTCCCACATAGTTAATTTTACTTCGGAGTCACGTGAGTGACTACGTGAAGACCCCGCCAGCACGCATGCGCGACATATCGTCGTACGCATGCGGAAGCGACGGTCGGGAGGAGCGGGACTCCTCCAGCGTGAGTTTAAAAAGCTCACGCCAGGTAAGTCTCACCGAAGGAGTGAGTCGACCATTATGGAAGGGAGAAAATCTAAGAGAGCGGCGGCCAAATCAGCGGCTAAGGACAGCAGCCAACGGAGAACCGCCTCTCCAGAGCTACAGGTTCTACCTGCAGCTCCCGACTTTTCGGACTTTGAGACCGTTGGTACGCCACGGTCGGGGAAAACTACCCGGAAGTCGGCCGGGGCCGACTCAGCGGAGTCCGGTCCCGAGGGCACCCCGCTCGCTGGCAGCGACGGAGGTCGCCTTGACCGCATTGAGCGGATGATGGAGCAGCTGCTCCAACGTGACCTGCTAAAGCAGGGGCAGGATCACAGTGGGACCCCTAGTAGGCCCACGGCAAGTTCCCTTAGAGGACTGCCTAATGTATCCCCTTCTATACAGGGGAGCATTGAGGGTCAGAACTGGGCTGACCCAGAAGAAGGGGAGTTGGCTGAAGCACCTGCAGCGTCAGGGGTGTGTGAAGATTATATGGATGTGGTGAGCAAACATGCCATGCCCAACCAGAAGGGCCTACCCATCCACCCCAAGCTGGCTGCCAGCATTGATTATATGGCCACTAACCAACTTCAGGAACAGGCCATCAATGCCACAGCAGATAAATATATGGCGCCAGAAAACTGCAAGTCATTAAATGTGCCCGCGGTAAACAACCCGATATGGGGAAACATGAGCCCCTCGAGTAGAGGGCAGGAGATGAAACTTCAGAAGATCCTGAAGCTCCTAACCGCAGGGATTACTGCAGTAGCCAGAACAGCAGTGGGAGTGGATATGCCGGAAGAACTACAAGATGCTTTGGCCTTACTGTGCAACACACAGTATGAAATAAATAATTTCAGGAAAAGCATTATAAAGCCGGCGCTTAACCCCGAGTTCGCGGGGTTGTGTAAGCCTGGGAAGACGCAGCCTCCAAGCCTGCTATTCGGGGAAGATCTCCCCAAACAGGTTAAAGATCTTGACGAGGAGGCTAAGGCTTTGGGCCTTATTAAAGTACCTGGGTACACTAAGCCTCATCACCCACACAGAACGCACCCCTACGCACCCACCGGGCAGAGTTACCCTAACCGGTCTGCCGGTGGTGAAAGCTCGAAGGCCGGCATACCTGCTCAGCGGTCTTTTTTAGGCCAAGGCCCAGGCCGGCCTTCTTGGAAGATGCGCCACTCCCAGAACACCTACAACCAGCCGAGGAAGCAAGGCCAGAAACCACCACACCGGCAGTAACCATGGAGGTAGGTGGGTCTGGGATCCCCAGGAACACTACTGGCCCAAATTCACTTTGCATAGGGGGCAGGTTGCACATGTTCCTCGAGAATTGGCTCACTTTTACCTCTGATCCTTATATACTCAGGAGTATTCAGGGCTACAAAATTGAATTTATTCACGAACTCCCTACCCCGGTACAGCATGCACCTAGTCGGAAATTCGTCCTTTCTCATAGAGATAAGGCAGCAGGGCATGCTGAACTACAGAGGTTGATCGAAAAAGGGGTAATTGAGAAGGCCATTAAAGAACCTCAGGAGTTCGTGTCTAATATATTCACTAAAAACAAAAAAGATGGCGGTTGCCGCATCATCATAGATTTGACCGACCTGAATACTTCTGTCCAGTATATTCATTTTAAAATGGACACCTTCGACACTGCTATACAGCTTATAGCCAATGGGTACTACATGGCATGCGTTGACCTCAAAGATGCATACTATTCAGTACCCATACACAAGGATCATAGGAAATACTTAAAATTTATCTGGATGGGACAATTATGGCAATATAAAGCTTTGCCTAATGGGCTATCGTCAGCACCCAGATTGTTTACCAAGATATTGAAACCAGCTTTGGCCTATTTAAGGAAACAGAATCATACTGTTATGGCCTATCTTGATGACATCCTCATAGTGGGGGAGAATTTGGAAATGGCTACCTTGGCAGTCACAGCCACGAAACATCTTTTTCAGAAACTGGGGTTTACGATACATCCAGATAAATCAATATTGGAACCCTCTACCACCATGAAATATTTGGGGTTCATTATTGACTCAGTGCAAATGTCTGTCACGTTACCACCAAGCAAGGTGGAAGACCTGATAGAGGCTTGCAGGAGCCTCATTGGCATTAAGGTCCCATCCATTCGGCAGGTGGCCAGGGTGATTGGGAAGATAGTAGCTGCATTTCCTGCAGCACAATATGGGCCCTTACATTACCAAAACTTACAAAGAGCCAAAATTACAGCGCTCAAAAATCATGCTGGCCATTTTGATAGGCCCATGAAAATTCCAGAAAAGGCAAAAGCCGAATTATATTGGTGGATGGGTAATGCCCAAAATTGTTCCAAACCCATTACTATCACCAATCCCTCGATCACCTTACAAACGGATGCCAGTGCCAAAGGGTGGGGAGCTACTAACACTACCTCTAGCTGTGGAGGTAGATGGAGTGCACCAGAGTTAACCCTATTTAAAAACTTAGGGATTAACTATTCAGAAATGCTGGCAGCATTTCACGGCCTTAAGGCATACTGCACTAACATGCACAAAGTTCATGTTAGAATACAGATTGACAACACCACGGTGGTAGCCTATATTAACCACATGGGCGGTGTAAAGTCGATATCGTGTGATGAATTGGCCAACAATATCTGGCACTGGTGTCTGCAAAGAGAAATTTGGATCTCCGCAACTTACCTTCCAGGTAAACTAAACACAGTGGCAGACACCAGGTCACGGAAATTCAACGACAACATAGAATGGATGTTGGATCGGAATGTGTTCGCAGATATTGTAGAACGTTATGGGACACCAGATATCGACCTTTTCGCGTCCAGGCTAAATCACCAACTACCAACGTTTGTTGCTTGGGAGCCAGACCCGGGGGCAGTAGCGATGGATGCTTTCTCGCTACACTGGGGGGATTTATTTTGCTACGCTTTCCCCCCTTTCTGCCTCATCAGTCGGGTCTTGCAAAAAATCAAGCAAGACTCCGCATCGGGTATCATGGTAGTGCCCGACTGGCCTACTCGACCATGGTTCCCTCTGGTACAGAAGATGGCCACAGAACCCTGTATCAGGGTGAATAAAAGACCTAGCCTGCTTGTTCATCCTGTTACAGGAGAATGTCATCCATGTCATGACCGCATGGATTTGTTAATTTGCAGATTTTAAAACGGCCACTTCATGGATTCGGACTCTCCAACAGGACCATTGATACCATCACGGCAGCCTGCAGAGAGTCCACAAGGAAGCAGTACCTGACCTACATCAGGAAATGGGAAGGATTCTGCGTGACTACCAAAACAACATACGAAACCGCCACCATCACGGAAGTGCTGGAGTTTCTGGCTACCCTTCATTACGATGAGGGTCTAAGCTACAGCGCCATTAACTGTGCCAGGAGTGCCCTATCGTCTTACTTGGGCAAGGGGAGTGACCAATTGGGAATTGGGTCACATCCCCTAGTATCCAAATTTATGAGGGGAATATTTAATTCCAATCCCCCCAGGCCCAGATATAGCCATACCTGGGACATCAGCACGGTATTGACGATGCTGAGAGGATGGACACCGAACACGGGACTCCCTTTGGCCAAATTAACCTACAAAATGGTCATGATAATGGCACTGATCACGGCGCAACGGGTCCAGTCCCTGCACAAACTCAGTCTGGATGCCATGGCAATTACCAGTGGGAAAATCACATTCCAGGTGCAGGGACTATTGAAGCAAGATCGACCCGGAGTGTCTGGACATACTTTGGAGTTCCTGGCTTACCCAGCGGACACCCGTCTTTGTATCGTTACATTGATTCTGCGATACATTTCAGTCACTAAAGATCTAAGGGGCACGGAAACAGCTTTGCTTGTCAGTCACAAGAAGCCTCATCACAGGGTCACGGTGCAAACCATTTCCAGATGGTTAAGGGTGGTACTGGATGCGGCGGGGGTGGATACTAATGTGTATAAATCTCACTCCACCAGGGCAGCATCCATCTCGGCGGCTAGAAGGATGGAGGTACCACTGGATCACATCCTGGCCACAGCGGGTTGGAACAATGAGAAAACCTTCCACCGCTTTTACAACAAACCCGTGACCTCCCCTGACAATTATGCAGGGAGGATTTTAAGTGCTGCCAGATAAATAACCCTTATGGGACACAATATTGTGTTTGGTATGAATAAATACCCGTTTTGTTTTTCAGCCAGTGTCTTGTCTGAATCACGTCCATCCTCTTATCCCAGCTTTAGCGGTGTGTGAGCATGGAGCTTCCAGGGCATTAAATCACAGAGCTTTGAAATCTTCACGTAGTCACTCACGTGACTCCGAAGTAAAATAGTAAGATTAAACGAGAACTTACCAGTTTGAAGTTTGATCTTTATTTTATGAGGTGTTACGATGAGGGATTACGTGCCCTCCGCTCCCGACCCTCTATTATAAAGATCACCTGGTATGAAAGTTCTCTTTTTTCTCTTACTATGTCAGTCATTGTGACTGTTTGTTCTGTGATTTCACACCACTGCTTTGAAGAATGTCGCGCATGCGTGCTGGCGGGGTCTTCACGTAATCCCTCATCGTAACACCTCATAAAATAAAGATCAAACTTCAAACTGGTAAGTTCTCGTTTAATCTTACTATTAGTGGACACAATTAGAGCACATGGTATTGGGGGTAGAGTGCTGACATGGATAGAAAATTGGTTGGCGGACAGGAAACAAAAAGTAGGGATTAACTTGTCCCTTTCAGAATGGCAGGCAGTGACTAGTGGGGTACCACAAGGCTCGGTGCTGGGACGCAGCTATTTACAATATACATCAATGATTTAGATGAAAGAATTAAAAGTAACATTAGCAAATTTGCAGGTGACACACAGCTGGATGGCAGTGTGAACTGTGAAGAGGATGCTTTGAGGATGCAGGGTATCTTGGAAAGGTTGGGTAAGTGGGCAGATGCATGGCAGATGCAGTATAATGTGGACAAATGTGGGGATATCCACTTTGGTGGCAAGAACGGTAAGGCAAATTATTATTTGAATGGTGTCAGGTTAGGAAAAGGGGAAGTATAACGAGACCTGGTTGTCCTTGTACATCAGTCACTGAACTTAAGCATGCAGGTACAGCAGGCAATGAAGAAAGCTAGTGGCATGTTGGCCTTCATAACGAGAGGATTTGAGTCTCCTAATTTTGGTCTCCTAATTTGAGGAATGACATTCTTGCTATTGAGGGAGTGCAGCGTAGGTTCACGAGATTAATTCCCGGGATGGTGGGACTGTCATATTATGAAATAATGGAGCGACTAAGCTTGTATTCACTGCAATTTAGTAGGATGAGAGGGGATCTTATAGAAGCATATAAAATTATTAAGGGATTGGACATGCTAGATGCCGGAAACATGTTCACGATGTTGGGGGAGTCCAGAACCAGGGGCCACAGTTTAAGAATAAGGAGTCGGCCATTTAGAACTGAGATGAAGAAAAACTTTTTCACACAGAGAGTTGTGAATTTGTGGAATTCGCTGCCTCAGAAGGCAGTGGAGGCTGCTTAATTGGATGCATTCAAAAGAGAGTTAGATAGATAAGCTTAGTGCTAGCGGAATCAAGGGGTATGGGGAAAAGGCAGGAACGGGGTACTGATTGTGGATGGTCAGAAATGATTACATTGAATGGTGATGCTGGCTCGAGGGGCCGAATGGCCTACTGCTGTACCTTTGTCTGTGTATCTGTGTGATCAACAGCAGGTTATTTCCCCATTAGTTTGTATTCCATTCTTCTCGTTGTCACTGCAACTCAGCTACAAAGGGCAGCACGCGCCGTTTACGTGAGCCACCTTGACAAAATATGCCCCCCTCACTTATCCCCAAATGAAACGCGTCACCATCTTTCTTCTTCTGACATTAGTTTAGTTTTGTTTCAAGATGCAGCGCAGAAACAGGCCTGTCGGCTGCCCAGCGACCACCCTGTACAGCAGCACCACCCTACACTCTGGGGACAATTTACAATTTTAACAAAGCCAATTAACCTACAATCCTGCACATCTTTGGCATGTGGGATGAAACCAGAGCACCCGGAGGAAACCCACGCGGTCACAGGGAGAGGGTAGTCCGGATCGAACCCGGGTCTCTGGCGCTGTGTTGGCGTGACGCCCACTGTGGACGACAAATCAGACACCAGCCCTTTCCTCCCTCCTCCTTTCAACACAATTCATTGGACAGTAAACAGGAGCTCCTGGCTTCTCTCAAAACGGGAACAGCACCATCAAATCTTGATGTTAAATTATGTTGCCTTGATTATTTGAACTAAAATTGCCACTGTCAATCTGTCTTATAAATGATAGATCGCTGAGTGCTAGCTCTAAACATTAATCCAACCTCGTGGGCTTGTACTTTGAGCATTTGTACTTCTTGACAACCACTAAACCTTTTGACTGAACTGGCTGCATAATCTATTTTCAGGTATCTGTTATTGTCTGTTTGACATATTGCACTAATCCGTTATCTGACTGTAGTTACGTGATTGATATTGTGAACTTTCTTACATCATGGAAGTTTACAATATACATTTATCACTGCCGCTTCATGAGGATGGAAGGCAGCTGTGAATGTCGGAGTGTCACTGTGAATTTACAGCTGCCATTAAATGCTTCAACACTGTATGTATTGTGAAGCGTAAAAGTCGCAGCAAGGAGGAATGTGAAGACTATGTTGGGGGGTCAAGGCACCTGTATGATGGGATGTAGCATTTTGGGCTTCTGCAGAATTAGAATTCCCAGTTGGGACAGGTTCACTGAAACAAGTCTCTAACTGAGGAAAGTCATGGAATTAAACTAGAAAGGAACCCAAATTCCAAAGCCTCAACGGTTACAGACTTTACAAATGTACTTCTGTCACATTTTAAGCATCCTATTGATGACCACAGTCCCACATATCTGATTTTGGCTAAACGTTTGCCTGATCCAGACGGAAGATTAGACCCTCAGCTGATTCCTACTGCAATGGCCAGAGACACTCCTGGTGTAAGTAGACTCTTGCCCAGCTATGGGTCAGTGAGTAATTCCCATGCCTACCAGTCAGAAGACCTACTTGAGAGAAGAGAGCACAAATGTATGTGCTGCCACTGTAGTGAAGACTAGGTGAGTCGTGCCCTGGATGAAGACTAGAGATAGACCTGCACTGTTGGAGATGAAGGTTATAGAGAGATCTTGACTTTGGGCAATGTCATCCTTCAGATGACACATTAAACTCTCTGCTGTGGGGATAGAAAAGATCCTATGGTGTTGTTATGTTGGAGAGGGAAATGTTTCTTCCTCCATCGACCGCCCCAAAGCATGATATGCAGCCATTAAAATATTGCTGTGCAGTGATTTCTTGCATTAAAACACTTCAGGAGGAACATCACTGAATCCAACATCTCCAGAGTGCTTTGAGTGGCACTAAAGAAACACAGTTCATTCTTCCTGGTCGGCAAACATTTTATCTAACAACGTTTTTTATTCTCTTTAGCGATCCCTGCCTGGCGACTGACTGCAAATACTCAAACAAATTCCACTTCCACTGTTTGTTTGGAAACTGCAAGTATGTCTGCAAAACGTCGGGGAAGGCTGAGTCACATTGCCTCGACCACATCAATCCCAACAACAACCTGGTCAACGTACGCGACCAGTTCTCCTACTACTCTCTGCAGTGTCTCTGTCCCAATCAGGTACGTAAACTGAGATCACGTCTGGTTTAGGATCTACCTTGTTGTCTATCATCTTCAGGCCACCAGCTCAGTGGTCCTTTGTACCTCCTTCGTAACTGCCCTAGGAGACACAATGGGAAATCTAAAGGCACCAAAAAAATTCCAGGCAAAACAACTCAACGTCTCCAATGCAGATGACTGTATAAAACACTCAAACCTCTGGATAAACACCTGCCTTCTTTTCAATGGATTGGATTCCACTCAAATCCAATGTTCCAGGAATAGCAAAACAAATTCAGAATAGGTACTGGCTGCTGCCACAGACCCCCACCAATCCCACGCAAAAATGTCGGTAAAAACTGTAAATTGGCGCTAGTTAGTGCTAGTGTATGGGGTGACAACTGGTCGGCGCAGGCTGTGCTTTAACAGACATCCCAAATCAACGTTCTCACACTAAGCCTCACAATAGAACATGTCCAGCGACCTGGGCTTTTCAATCCTGACCTCCAGTGCTGTCAGTATGGAGTTTCCACATTCTCCTTGTGTGATCTTGTGGGTTTCCATTGGGTGCTCTGATTTCCTCCTGCGTTCCAAATATGTGCAGATTGGTAGTCCACTAACTGAGGAATGTCAGGAAATTAAACTGGGAACGGACCCAAAACCCAAAGCCTCAACTGCAAATTGGCATCTACTGTATACATTGTCCCTGATGTGTAGGTGAGTGGTAGAATCCGGGGACAGTTAGCGGCAATGGGGGGAGATTAAAAACAGGATTGATGTAAAATGGATGTTGGATGAAGAGGCTGTTTCTATGCTGTTAGGTACTTACTTCTGACTTTAGGACAAACCCTAGTAAAGGGCCTGTCCCACTTTCACGACCTAATTCACCACCTCTGCCGAGTTTGCCCTTGACTCATACTCACAGCTTGGTCGTCACGAGGTCGTAAGAGGCCGTAAGTAGGTCGTGATGCTAGTCGTAGGCACTTGTGGCATCAAGTAGGTTGGGGCGTATTTTCTAGCAGGATGAAAAATGTCAAGAATCATACGGCACATAACAGCCCCTTTAAACTCGATCAAATCATTAAGCACCCGCTTACAACAATCCTACACCAATCCATTTTATTTGCTCCACATTCCCATCAACTCTCCGTCCCCAGAGTCTGCCACTCACCTACACACACCAGGGCAAATTAACCTACCACTTCGCACATCTTTGAGATGTGGGAAGAATCCAGAGCACTGGGAGAATCGACACAAGGAGAACCATGAAAACGACAGCCGGGATTGAGCTGATGTGGCTGGAAATGTGAGACAGCAGCTCTATTAACTGCACCGTTGCAATGCCTCTGTAATATAAAATTAATTAACAAAACTAAAGGTTTAAGGCACAGAGTGCTGAAGGAACACAACGGGTCAAGTGGTATCTCTGGAGAACACACATGGGTGACTTTTCAGGTCAGGACCCATCTTCAAACTTTTTTGGCCCGACCCAAAACGTCACCTATCCATGTTCTCCAGAGATGCTGTCTGACCCTCTGGAGAAACAAGGAGCTGCAGATGCTGAAGTCTTGTGTAAAACTCAAAACGTTGGAGCAACTCAGCGGGTCATGCAGCATCTGTGGAGGGATTGAACGCAGCCGATCTATTCCCTCCACAGATGCTGCATGACCTATTGAGTTACTCCAACATTTTTGTTTTACTCAAGAGAGCCAAACAGCCTGTACATGTTAGATTTGACTTGAAGTGAAGTTAGGGCATTTGCAATTGTACTTACCGCTCTTGTCCCATTATATTCTGGTGGTAGCACTGATATCCCAGTAGCCCAGTGCACACCCACCCACCGAGGTATTGACATTGACAGCACTTGAGATCAGCAGATCCTGGTCTCTTCCACTCCTCAATACAACGTGCAGGACCTGGAAGGTCAGGTCCCAGCAGAACAGAGTCGCTCTGCTCTCTCAACTGAGGAACAGACACTTTAGTGTGGATATCACTGTCCTTAGAGAGATGACAAGCAGAAGATATCCAGCTTGAAAGTGGTCGGTGGGCCCTTCTTCTGGAAGGGTAATACAGAACAGGTGCCTGACTTTCATAGAAACATAGAAATTAGGTGCAGGAGTAGGCCATTCGGCCCTTTGAGCCTGCACCGCCATTCAATATGATCATGGCTGATCATCCAACTCAGTATCCTTTACCTGCCTTCTCTCCATACCCCCTGATCCCCTTAGCCACAAGGGCCACATCTAACTCTCTCTTAAATATAGCCAATGAACTGGCCTCAACTAACCTCTGTGGCAGAGAGTTCCAGAGACCCACCTCTCTCTGTGTGAAAAAAGTCCTTCTCATCTCGGTCCTAAAGGATTTCCCCCTTATCCTTAAACTGTGACCCCTTGTCCTTGCCCTCCCCAACATCGAGAACAATCTTCCTGCATCTAGCCTGTCCAACCCCTTAAGAATTTTGTAAGTTTCTATAAGATCCCCTCTCAATCTCCTAAATTCTAGAGAGTATTCAGTGGGTATTGCTTTTAAGAAAGAGATACAGGCTCTTGCATGTTATAAAAATACAAGGTATTACAGTTCCTGGAATCTTGAGTAAAACAAAGGAACTCAGTGGGTCAGGCAGTATCTGCAGAAGGAACAGACCAACAACATTTTGGGTCGGGAACCTTCTTCAGATGTGTTACAGGGACAGTTGTCGGGGACAGTCCATTCACCTGTGACTGTAATGTCGGAGGTCTGCTGCCATCTAACAACATGCTTCTCTCCCCTTACAGCATTGTGAGTTCCGCATGAGGGGACACTACCACTGCTTACGGCCGTTCTGCAACTTTGTGACTAACATCACGACAAAGCTCCCCTGGCACGTCAAAAAGCACGAGAAGGCTGAGAGACGAGCTGCCAACGGGTTCAAGTACTTCACCAAGCGAGAAGAGTGCGGCCGTCTGGGTGAGGATCCAATGGGCAAGGAGGGAATTGTACTGACACCACGATGTTAGTGTGGGAGAGCAGCCCCAAGGTGCACCATGTGGACCTTCTCTGCTCCGGCTCACCTATAGAATGGTCAGGCCAATCAAAGAGGTTGGTTTTAAGGAGAGATGATGTAGGACAGTGAGGTCAAGAAAGCAAGGGAATTCCAGAGGCGAGATGTAGAAACAAGGAATTGCCCATGCCAGTTTGCAGAAAAGGACACAAAGTTCTGGAGTAACTCAGTAGGTCAGGTGGAAAGTCCAGAGAACTTGGATAGGTGACGTTTTGGGTCAGGACCCTTCTTCAGACTCAGTGTCCCAACTTCGAAACATCACCACCTATCCATGTTCTCCAGAGATGCTGCCTGGCCCACTGGGTTATTCCAGAGGTGAAGTCCATAGCTGGCAATGTAATTGGCCATGTAAAGTGGGAAGCCATAACCAGCCATGGTGCGCTGGACCTCGCAGAGGGATGAGGGGCCAAGTGCTGCAAAATAGGATCAATATAGAAGGGTTCCCATTGATCAGCATGGATGTGGTGGGCTAAATAGCCTGTTTCCATACTCTATGACCCTATTACAAAGTTAGAACCAGCTCAGAACAGAAGCTCTCTGTGGGTTACCAGAGTGAAGGAATGGTCCCGGAGCGAAAATCCTGAGAGATGTTGACATCCACGGCCACTGCTCTTGCCAGTCTTTATAGTTGAATGTATCAACTGCCAATTGTGTGGCTGGAGGGAAGTAAGGCACTGAAAACAAACCATTAATGTTTCCCAAGATGGCCAATATATACTTGGGGTCTTTGTACAATGTGACGAAATGTAGAATGTCTTTTGTCCTTTAATCAAAGAAACGCCTGCCATTGCATCTAATGCTGTCCAGGTTGTAATGTACGCTTGCTGGCTCTTGCTCCAGCAACGCCCCAGTCCTTATATTCAACCACTCCATGTCAGTGCAGATACCTTGCGACAATTGTTTGCTCCCATTTTGTCCATTCGCAAAACACACTTGCCTTCGATGAGCTGACCTGTTGGAGGGTGACGAGGGAAAGATTTAATAGGTACCTGGAAGGGTAACTTTTTCACTCAAAGGGTGGTGGGTGTACGGAACGAGCAGCCGGAGGAGGCACATGCAATTACAACATTTAAAAGACATTTGAATAAGTGCATGGGTCGGACATGTTTAGAAAGATAAGGGCAAATGTACAGAAAATGGGAGGTCAGCAGTTGGTTGTCATGGACAAGTTAAACCAACGAGGCTGTGTCTATATCCCATTATTCTATGACTCAAAGAGTGGGGGGGGGGCGTAACCTGCTGAAACGTAGCACCCCACCCTGCCATTACTGAATCATTATGTGTGGAATATTCATCACTTTACAGTGCTCCTCCACAAATGGCCAAAGTCCTTCCACTGGCCCTGACTTATGGTATTAGTCAAGGCGGCACAGTGGTGCAGTTGATACAGCTGTTGCCTCACAGCGCCGCAGACCCACGGGTTCGACCCTGACCTTCTATGCTGTCTGTGTGGAGTGTACACATTCTCCCTGTGACTGCGTGGGCCTCCGCTTTCCACCCACATCACAAAGGCGTGCGGCTTTGTAGGTTAATTTGCTTCTGTAAATTGCCCCTCATGTGGATGCAAAGGTGGAATAACATAGAACTAGTCACCATCACCAGCGCAACCCTACCAGTAAACGCAGTCTGCTGGAGGTTGGACGTTGTAATGTTAACGGTACTCTGTACTAGCCCAGAGCGGGTGACTTTCACCTCTGCCCCAGAACAGTTGTGCAGTTTAACAGCCGCAATCTGTAGGAAGCAGGAAGCTGAGATCCAAGAGGAGGAGTCAGAAGATGATGTCCCGTTATTTTTACAGGAGTGGGATGCAGATATGGGAAGAATCCCTCTAGGCCATTTTCCTTTTCATAGCTGCATTATAGCTCTCAGCTACAACCAATTAGGTTTGATTAAAGCACAAGCCTTTAACACATCAGCTACAATCCTCTCTATGACTTCTCTTTATATTACCTTTATGAATATACTTGTATTGAATCCAGCATCTTATTAATTAAAGGAGGTGAATTACAATCCTGACTGATGATTTACAATAGCTCTAACAAGCTGGGTTTGATTGAAAATGTATAGTGGTTCCTGCCAACGGAAAGCTTACATCGGTGTAATTTTTCCATTGATGTACACGGTGTGGTTCACCTGTGAGATTATTGGCCAGTCCCCGTTGTTCCTGAACAAGCGGCTAGACCAGTTCAGGGGGGAGTAATGAAGGTAACACATGGGTAGCTCTGGAGTCACATATTGGTCACTCTGGGTAAGACTTTGGCATTTCCTTCCCCAAATGAATCTAAAGACGTATGAAGAACCCAAGAAGTCTATTCAGCCCCTCAAATCCTGCTCTCTCATTTAACAAGATTCCAGCTGATCATATTGTAAGCTAATTGTCTTCACTCCTGAATATTCACCCGTTTCGTTTAGTTTAGAGATACAGTGCGGAAACAGGCACTTTGGCGCACCGAGTCCACGCATCCCTGCACACTAACACTACCCTACAATTTACAATTATACCAAGCCAATTAACCTACAAACCTGTACGTCATTGGAGTGTGGGAGGAAGCCGGAGATGCCGGAAAAAACCCACACAGGTCACAGGGAGAACGTACAAACTCCATACAGACAGCGCCCATAGTCAGGATTGAACCCGGTTCTCTGGTGCTGTTTTTATCAAATGTACATCAACCTCTGCCTTAAAAGTACTTGGCGTCTCTGAATCCACCGCCCAATGAGGCTGAAGGTACCAAAGCCTCATGGACTTTGACAAGAGAAAAAAAAATCACCTCATCTTTGTCATAAATGTTTAAAAGTGCCCGAGTACTAGATTTGCTTACACGGAGAAACATCCCTCCACATCTATCCCACTAAGACCCCACAGCATCCTGCATGTTTCAACCAATCCTAACGCCCCCACCCCCCCACCCTTTCAAAGTGAGTGTTAGTAATCCAACATCAATACAAATGGTGCCCTGATTCGCCACTGCTAAACACAACACTTAACTTTGGGATTTATTTAACCGAGTTATATTCCCTAGCTGCCTTGACGGGATTCGATCACGTGTTCCTGGATCAATGGCCGTTGCTTACTCCTGTACGTTAACAGTGTCCCAAAAGGGGAGCTCAAATGGTGGGGGTAAATCCACTCAAGAGACCAGAGTACTGTGGTCAACGTCAGTCTACTGTAAGGGAGATGCCATTGAACTGGAAAGAACACAGAAACAATTACAAGAATGCAGCAGGACTCGAGGGGACTGATTTGTAGGGAGAGGCTGGACAGGTTAGGACCTTATTCCTTGGAGCATAGGAGATTGAGGGGTGATCTTATAGGGAGGTATATAAAATAATGAGGGGCGTAGATAGGGTGAATACACAGTCTTTTTCCTTGGGCTGGTGAATCAAGAACTAGACTCAGATAGGAACCCGAGGGGCATCTTTTTCCAATAGAGAGTGGTACATATGTGGAACATGCTGCAGAGGAAGTAGTTGAGGCTGGTACAATAACAACATTTGAAATACATTTTTAAGGGGCACATGGGTCAAATGTAACTAGCTGACACGTGCATCTTGGTTGCACAAGTTAGCCCAAAGGGCCTGTTTCTGCGCTATGAGGGCTGACTCATCATGGTACTACTGAAGGGGCTCCACTTGGTTGGAGCTGCCTTTGGAGGTCGAGTGTCTTGTCCACTGGGCTTTGAAACAATGCAGGCTAACATAACCAGAAACTGCTGGAAACACTCAGCAGGTCAAGCAGCATCTGGAGGGAGAAGCAAGATTGATAGTGAAGCCTTTCATTCATAAATGCTAGGTCAAACAAGCCTTTAAGCATAGAGACGGTAGAGGAATAGAGAATGAAGGGTGTGTGTGTGTGTGGATGTGTGTGTGGATGTGTATGTGTGTGTGGATGTGTACGTGTGTGTGTGTGTGTGTGTGTGTGTGCCTGTGTGTGTGTATGTGGGTGTGTGTGCTCGTGTGCGTCTGTGGGTGGGTGTGTGTGTGTGTACGTCTGTGTATGTGTGTGTCTGTGTGTGTGCGCGCGCGTCTGTGTGTGTGTGTGTGCGCGCGTGTGTGTATGTGGGTGTGTGTGCGCGCGTCTGTTTATGTGTGTGTGTGTGTGTGCGCGCGTGTGTGTGCGTGTGTATGTAGGTGTGCGTGTGTGCGTGTGTGTGCGCGTGCGTGTGTGTGCGCGTGCGTGTGTGTGCGCGTGCGTGTGTGTGCGCGTCTGTGTGTGTGTGTGCGTGTGTATGTGGGTGTGCGTGTGTGTGTGTGTGTATGGGTGTGTGTGTGGTAGGTTGGTGCGATGGTTTTGGACAACTTGTGGGTTATCCTGATAGCAGCTTCTCTTTGGCCTTTCACATTGCTCTACAGAGGTGTTGCTTTTCAAAAGTAACTGTGAACTGTTTAGGGGTGCTGCTGTCAAACAGACCACACAAACGGAGGCAGAAGGAAATTGTTAAAGGTTAAAGCACAAATGTTGAACGCCCGAGGAACATGAGTGACAGCTATCAATGTCATTGAGCATCTGTGCCGGATTTGAGAAGTATTATCAGTCTATCTTCTGCAGTGATCCTATCAACACAGACGCTTTTCCTGCTCCACAATTGGAGAAATTGATGAGCCATTCGGCCCGTCGTGTCCATACTGTAAAGCAATTCCCCAGATCAGTTCACACATTGCCAGGGACGGACATTCACCTGCTGAGGCCCTAAGCTGTATGAAATGTGAGGCCCTTCTCTAAAATAATTCGGGTAAAAAATGATAAAAAATATATATATTTAAATAAATTAGGCCCCCGAGGGTGTGTGGCCCTAAGCTATAGCTTATTTAGCTTATAGGTAAGTCCAGCACTGCACATTGGCCAGAGACTGTAGGGTAGAGGGTTAGTTGAACCCCTGACAGTCAGACCCACAGACATCAAGAGGCGCCCACTGAAGCAAGCAAGCACGCAGGTTGTAACAGTGCGGCATGCAGAAATGTGGCATGGCGTCCATAGCAACTGCCTTCAGTCCAATTGGGGCATCAGTTTGCCAAAGCTTTAATGCTCTGCATTAACTAATTTTCCTCACCTTTGCACATGGAATGCAGGAGCGCTGTCAATGTGATGGCAATCATTGTTTGCTGCCATGGCAACGGGCAAGTTGCTGCATGCCCGTACCGCAACTGTTTCCACTCTGGAGATGCCGCCTGACAAGGCATGCATTATTTATTTGTTTGTCTTTTGTGTCTTGCAGGCTGCAAGTACAACCAGGTAAATAGTCACTTTCACTGCATTCGCGACGGCTGCCTCTTCTCCTTCCTTCTGAAGCACCAGATGACATCCCATTCTCGCAAGCACATGAGGAGAATGCTGGGCAAGAACTTCGACAAGATGCACAATCAGGTACCTCCCTGGTTTGACCAAAGATCGAGACCTTCGCTTTTGTTTCATTTCTTCCCACCCCCTTCATCCCACTGGATTATTATTAATAAAAATTCTTTGTTGCTAACAACAACATATTTAATCAGCAAGGCGTCTCAAGTGCTTCGTGGGTGCCTTTAACAGGCAGCAAGCCCACAGGAGGATTCAGAGCAGGTAACCAAAGGAATGGTCAAGAATAGAGTGTCTCATAGAAAGGCGGGTCAGAAATAAATTGTGAGCACAGGTTCTGTCAACAAAACCATACATTGTAGAGCGACATAATTACGGGGCGATCAAGAAGGCAAAAATAGAAAACCAGAGAGAATTGAATGGTACTTTCTTTTTAGTGTGGCCGTTGAGTACATTCAAACCCCCAGGTGAAGTACAAGGTTGTATTTACACCTGTCTTGCTCTAATCCCATTTCCTGGATTCTCATGAACACCCACCACTCACCTGCACACATGGTGCAACTGACAGTGGCTGATTAACCCACTTTGGGACCGGGAAGGTAACTGGAGCACCTGGACTGGAGGAAAAAAGGGGAGCATACAAACTCCAAACAGACAGCACTGGAGGTCAGGATTGAATCCTGGTCTGTGGCATTGTGAGGCAGCGGTTCCACAAGCTGCATCACTTTACAGTCCACTTGTGTCAAGGGTCAAGAGTGTTTGGCATGTGCACCAATAACAGAACCATGAAACTACAGTCAAATGGGAATTCTACAAAGCATTTCATAAGTTGCTTGCCCCACTTCTAATTAGGATGATCAATGATTGGATTAAGAATAACAGATTTCCGAAGTCCCTGTATGAGGCAAATATATGCATCCTGTTAAAAAAAGACAAGGATAAAACTGAACCTGGCAGCTATAGGCCAATTGCTCGCCTCAACTTTGATCAAAAGACTGGGTATTTGACTGGGGAAGCATATTTCATCAATTATACACCCTGACCAAACAGGGTTTATTCCAGGTAGATTTTCATTTTGTAATGTGCGTCGACTCCTGAATAATCTATATAGTTCCACCAAGAGGGGGGATTCCAGAGTGACCATCTTATCCTTAGATGCCGAAAAAGCGTTTGACCAGATAGAGTGGCCCTATATGTTAGAAGCACTTAAAAGATTTGGGTTTGGGCATTCCTTTATTGCATGGGTCAAAATGGTGTATCTTTGTCCGACATCAGCCATCCTCACTAATAATGATAAATCTGAACCTTTTGACTTACAACGTGGGGTTAGACAGGGAGATTCTCTGTCCCCCCTACTCTTTGATATTGCTCTGGGACCCCTAGCAATAGGTATCAGGAGTCACCCTAACATCAGGGGTATTAAGGTGGGGAGTGTGGAAAGCCGTGTGGGACTTTACGCCGATGACACATTATTATATCTCTCCTATCCAGAAGTCTCTGTCCCTCCCTTGTTAGATTTTATTAAATCATTTGGCAAGCTTTCCAGGTACAAAGTCAACTGGAGTAAGAGCGTGTTTATGTGTTTATGCCTTTATCAGACAATATAGATTCAGATTTCCTTGAGGCTCTACCAATTAAGATAGTATATGACCATTTTACATATCTAGGACTCAAAATACCCCTAAACCCCAAACTTGTATTCAAACTCAACTATGCTGATATGATTACACAGTTAAAACTGAACATAGGGAAGTGGAGGATTTTACCCTTGTCTATAGTGGGGTGTATTAACGCTATCAAGATGGTGTCTCTTCCTAGATTTTTATATTTATTTCAAAACCTTCCAATTTTTCTTACTTCATCGTTCTTTAAAAAACTGGACTCCATTATCCTTCCATTTATTCGGGGCTATGAAGCCCACCGTATATCAAAGGCGCATCGTCAAAAGCCATAAAATGAGGGAGGCATGGGCCTTCCTGTATTTAGGCACTACCATTGGGCAGCCAATGCTAGAGCCCTGATCTACTGGCAAAGGGGATTCCCAGATGAAATGTTGAATAACAATAATAACCCTCTGTGGCTAAACATTGAAAGCACGGCAGTGAAAAATTCCTCCCTCTGTACGTTGCTCTTTTCCAAAACAGAATCCCCACACAAGTTGGTTGGTGAGAATTTTATGTTAAGAAATTCTATTCGAATTTCTATTCGAAACCAGATAAGAAGTTTCAGTACATTGTCAAACGTCTCTATTACACCCCCATATGTCACAACCACTCCTTTTTGCCATCACAGCAGATGGGGTGTTTGCTGTCTGGAGGGACAAGGGCCTTGCAACCCTAAGAGATCTATATATAGACAAAAAGTTTGCTTCGTTTAATCAGCTGAAATCAAAATTTAACCTTTCCAATTCTCATTTTGAGATACTCGGTGAGTAACTGCAGTGCAATTTGTGAAAGGTGTTTCTTCTTGCGTTTGAGGCAGCAGAGGTCTGTAGCAGGGTGATGCCATCCGGGTCGACATCCGAAGGTGCCTGTCCTCAAAAGGGCGCATGCTCCGGGTTGGCACCGAGCTGCGGCGCTGCTGCTGTCTCTGTCTGTTGTCGTTCACCTGACTGAGGTCAGTTGTCAGGGCTCTCTCACCAGGGGGAGGTCGACAACATGAGCGCCTGTAAAAGGTACTCACAAGATTCGATTTATTTGATTTATTATTGTTGCATGTACTGAGATACAGTGAAACTTTGCTTTGCATGCTTTTACCCAGAGTAGGGGAATCGAGGACTAGAGGACATAGGTTCAAGGTGAAGGGGAAAAGATTTAATAGGAATCCGAGGGGTAACTTATTCCACACAGATGGTGGTGGGTGTATGGAACAAGCTGCCAGAGGAGGTAGTTGAGGCTGGGACTATCCCATCGTTTAAGAAACAGTTGGACAGGTACATGAATAGGACAGGTTTGGGGGGGTTATGGACCAAGTGCAGGCAAGTGGAATTAGGGTAGCTGGGACATTGGTGGCCGGTGTGGGCGAGTTGGGCCGAAGGGCCTGTTTCCACACTGTATTACTGTATGACTATGCTATCCAGTCAAATTATACTGTATATGAATGAGTACAATCAAGCCATGCACAACTACAACAGGTTGTGCAAAGATAATATCAGAGTGTAGAATATGTTGTTACAGCTACAGAGAAAGTGCAGATAAAAAAAAGTGCAAGGGTCACAATGAGGCAGGCCGGGAGATTGGGACTGCACCCTTAGTTCATGAAAGGTACGTACAATAATCAAATAATAACTAGAAAGAAGCTGTTTCTGAATCTGGTAGTGTGTGTTATCAAGCTTTTAGAAACATAGAAACATAGAAATTAGGTGCAGGAATAGGCCATTCGGCCCTTCGAGCCTGCACCGCCATTCAATATGATCATGGCTGATCATCCAACTCAGTATCCCGTACCTGCCTTCTCTCCATACCCTCTGATTCCCTTAGCCACAAGGGCCACATCTAACTCCCTCTTAAATATATCCAATGAACTGGCCTCAACTACCCTCTGTGGCAGAGAATTCCAGAGACCCACCACTCTCTGTGTGAAAAAATTCCTTCTCATCTCGGTCCTAAAGGGTTTCCCCCTTATCCTTAAGCTGTGACCCCTTGTCCTGGACGGCCCCAACATCGGGAACAATCTTCCTGCATCTAGCCTGTCCAACCCCTTAAGAATCTTGTAAGTTTCTATAAGATCCCCTCTCAATCTCCTAAATTCTAGAGAGTATAAACCGAGTCTATGCAGTCTTTGCTCATAAGACAGTCCTGACATCCCAGGAATCAGTCTGGTGAACCTTCGCTGCACTCCCTCTATGGCAATAATGTCCTTCCTCAGATTTGGAGACCAGAACTGTACGCAATACTCCAGGTGTGGCCTCACCAAGACCCTATACAACTGAAGTAGAACCTCCCTGCTCCTATACTCAAATCCTTTTGCTATGAAAGCTAACATACCATTGGCTTTCTTCACTGCCTGTTGTACCTGCATGCCTACTTTCAATGACTTTCAATGACTTTTATATCTTCTACCTGATTGGACAGGGCAGGAGAGGGAATGACCAGGATATAAATGGTCCTTAATGTTGTTGATTGCTTTCCTTTGGTGAAGTGTAGATGGAATCGATGGGGGGAAGCTGGGTTGTGTGATGGACTGAGCTACATCCACAATTCTCTGTAATTCAATGCTGTTGCCAAACCAAGCTGTAATGAACAAATTCTGATAGGATTCCTTTTGCAGTGCATCAATAGAAGTTGTTAAGAGTTGTTGGAGATATGGGAGCTTCCTTAATCTTCTGAGCATGTAGAGGCCTTGGTGTGCTTTCTTGGCCACTGACTCAATGTGGTTGGTCCTTCGTTATGGTGCAATAACTTTGGAGGAAAGTTACATTTCAGTTGAGCGATGCGCTGCCAGTCAAATGGGCAGATTTGTCCTGGATGTTGACATGTTCTTGAGAGTAGTTGGAGCTGCATTCATCCAAGCAAGTGGAGAGCATTCCAAGAACTCCTGACTCATGCCTTGCAGATGGTAGAAAGGTTTTGGGATGCCAGGAAGTGAATCACTCACTGCAGACCCCTGACCTATTTTGTCATTACAGTGTGATGTGGCTGGTCCAGATGTGTTTCAGGTCATTGGGAACGAGCAAAGACCCTATAGCTGAGCAAATAGACCACTCCTGCTAAATGCAATGGGCTGACGTATAGTACGCAACGGAGCGTACTTTTTTTCATCCATTTCAGTAACCCGCCCCGACCCGACTCGCAGTGTAATCAACGTTGCGGGGGAACAGTTTGTGTTATTAGATTATAATTCTGAAAATGAGGGGAAGATTTTTACCAAAGAACTTTTATTTTTACGAGGATGTTTCCGTAACCGGCTTCCGTCTCCGCACTAGTATCTTTGCTCCGCTACGGGATCTATGGTGCGGAGACGGAAACCGGTTACGGAAATGGGGCCGAAAAGTACCCATGAATCTGCCCATGACCGTACTAAGTCGTTTTTCGTCGCGTGGTCTATCTTGCTTGCTATAGGATCGTTGTTAACCAGTCACCACCGTTCACTCTCAATCTCCAGGAATCTCTCTCAGCTCCTCTTACCATAAGCAATGGGAGCGATCGACTGAGAAGGCTGGTTTCCGGGAACACAAGCAGTATCCAGATCTCAAGCGTCAGATCCTGAGGCCTTTCCTGGTGACCTTTTGACAAACAATCCAAAAATATAATTATTAGAAAAGCACGAGAAATTACTCAAAAGAACCTAAATTATTAGAAATTAATAAGATATAAAGAAGTGTGCATTCATCTGCACTTACTTTTTCAGTCTGAAGAAGGGTCTCGACCCGAAACATCACCTATTCCTTTGCTCCATAGATGCTGCCTCACCCGCTGAGTTTCTCCAGCATTTATGTCTGCCTTACTTTTTAATCAGTCAGCGACCCAGCTGAAAGGGGCCATGGAGTCATAGATGCATCACAGAAACAAGCCCTTCAGCTGAGTCCTTGCTGACCATCAAGCATCCGTTTACACTAATTTAATCCAATTTTACTCTCTGCACATTCCGATTCATTCCCCCCAGATTCTACCATGTACTACATACAAGGGGGAGTTTACAGTGGGCAATGAACTTACCAACCCACTTTGGGATGTGGGAGGACACTGAAGCGGCCAGAGGAAACCCATTCGGTCGCAGAGAAAATGTGCAAACTCCAGACATCACTCAAGGTCAGAACTGAACCCAAGTCTCCGTGAGGCAGCAGCAGCTAAGCCACGGCACCACCCGATCTCCAGCCTGAAGCTGAGGGATGAATTTGCAGAGCCCCTAGCCCACTTTCACTTCCATTCAGGTACACGGGGAGTCAGGTTCATTGGTTGCTAGACACCAGTGCATCTCTGACATCCCCCCCTCTGCAATATGCAAGCACAGCGATCATCTACCAAGTGACATGGGTTTGAGAGTGGAACTGGCCACTGAGGTGGACATCACCAGTGGGTCTTCACAGCCACGATTATACTTCAACCTAATGGCTTTGAAGTCTAACCTACAAGGGTGGTCTGTGGGGATGTGTGAGATGTATAGGTAGGCCACATTAGGACTGGCATGTGCATGTATAGTTATTGCACCCAACAATAGGTCTGCTTGACAACTTACAGAGATGGTGAAGATGAACCCTACAGATCTATACAGTTTGGATGGGGGATCCAGTTGACTGCTTCCAATAAAGTACTGCAAGGAGATTAAAGATTCCATCCAATGAGAAACATTTTCCACAATACTATTGGGAGAACAAGTCTTGTTGATGGATTGGTGGAGGGGGCTCTGGTATTCATGGTGAATCGGTGAGTCCTGTCTTATATTAAGATAGACTGCCTACTAAGTACATTGGAAGTAAGTAAGTAAATAAGTTTATTGGCCAAGTATTCACATACAAGGAATTTGCCTTGGTGCTCCACCCACAAGTAACAACATGACATACAGTGACAGTTACAAATGACTCAGAAAACAACTAATGATAAAACACCATTGATCAAACATGTGAACCAACAAAATACCAGATCAAAGGGAGGCTACAGATTTTTGGCTGTTGAGTCGAGCAACTACTCGTGGATAAAAACTCTTTTTATTTCTGGCTGTGGCAGCTTTGACAGTCCGGAGTCGCCTTCCAGGAGGAAGTGATTTAAAGAGTTTGTGGCCAGGGTGAGAGGGGTCAGAGATGATCTTGCCCGCTCGCTTCCTGGCCCTCGCAGTGTACAGTTCATCAAAGGAGGGAAAGTTGCAGCCAATAATCTTCTCAGCCGATCGGACGATTCGCTGCAGCCTCCAGGTGTCGTGCTTGGTGGCTGCTCATGAGAAGGTGGACATTTCCTTGAAGCAGGTGGACAGGATTCCTGAGCAAAAATCAAAGTGCTGAAGGTACTCAGTGGGCCGGACAGCATCTATGGAGGGAAATGGTCCAATGATGTTTTAGGCCGGAATCCTTCTTCAGACTTGGTCCGTCCACTTCCCACCACAGGTACTGCCTGAGCCAGAGTTCCTCCAGCAGGTTGTTTTTTTTGCTCAAGATTCCAGCATCTGCAGTACCTTGTCTCCATGGACAGAATTCCTGCTTTACAGGTGGTGGAGTGCGAGGTGAGACGTTCCTGGCCCCACACCTCGTTTCCCAACTCTGCCGAATTTTCCCTCCCACCCTCCTAACCCTGGATCTTTCTCCGCAGGGACACAGGACCGACGACGGGAACATGGCTGCCACCAGCGGCTCATCGGCTGTGACGTCAACGTCGAACATGATGGACATGGAAACAGACGAGTGCATGGACTACCCCACGGCCACCAGCCCGGGCGGCCTGTCCTCCGAGTCATCGGCGCCAGACCGCAGCTGCACCAGCACGCCAGTCGGCAACGAAGGCAGTGCGGCAGGTGAGGTCTCCAACCATCAGAGCCCTCCTCCTAGTTCAATATTGAACCAGCCAGCCTCCAGCAGGAGGTCAAGACAGGCAAGGGATTCAATGCAACCCATAATGGCTGGGAGTCCCCAAAGGGTCAGGCAGCAAGGAATGGTGGGCAGGATATATTTCAGGCCTGCCATCTGAAGCATTACCATCGCAAAGTCGTCATGGACAGATTCAGAGGTCACGAAAGTGGTGGGCGGGGGTACGTGAGTAGGTCAGAGGGGTGGTGCGGTGAGGGGGGAGAGAGAAGCATGACTGACAAAGATGCGGGTATGGGAAGGAGAGAGCATAGCCCGTGACGTACAAATGTTGGCCAAGACATTCTGAAAGAACCTGGAAGTGGAGAAATGGATGGGTTTACCTAACGACAGCAGACCAACACATTTGGTGGGTGTTTCACTGTGAAGGTAACTGGAATGACCAATGGTGGTCCAAGAGGTCAAGAGCAGAAACGGGATGGCTGAATGCGATGTAGGTTAAGACGTAGAAAACGGCAGATGCTGAACCCTGAGCAAATAAAAATCTGCTGGAGGAACTCAGCGGGTCATGACGCATCTGTGGAGGGATGCACAGCCAATATCATGGATCAGGACCTTCTCCGGACCGAAGACGGTGGAACTCAACAAGGAAGCACTTTTCTCCTTCAAACAATGAGTTGGTGATGATCCCCAGCAGCAGAAGAGGGAGGAGAGTGAGATGGAGAAAAGGGAGAGAGAGCCAGGATTGAAAGGAAAATAGAAAGGGAAACAGAGAGGGGCGATAGAAAACAGAGGAAGGGGATAACGAGAACAGTGGTGAGATTCGTTAGGGGAAAGGAAATAGGGCAAACGGAAAGAAAACAAAGAAATGAGGGGAGCGAGTGACAGGAGAAAGCTGCGTGTAAGAGAGGAGAGACACAAATGGATATTATGAAGGGTCGGTATGTTTAATACTTTAAAATCTCAAAGATGGCAGTAAGGTACAAGTACATACACACAAAAACACCAGTCAGACTTCCATTGTTACGCCTGTGCTAAGTTTAAGTTGATCATTTTTACTGCTTCTCCATTTTCATCTTTTCACTGTGGTGCCTGGCTGTGATTTCATTTCGTTTTGTTTTGTTTCTCCTTCTGCTTTCCCAAATATTCTTTTAGGCTGCCTGGTCACCCCTGCTGCTGATGCTACCCGCAATGCACCATCTCCATCCTTGCCACAAGCCTTGTTCCGAACCTCCCATTCTTCACTGCCATTCCTCCTCTCTCCATCCTGTCTCTCACACTCTCTGCTCAGCGCGACTCTTGGATCCACCGGGAATGTTGCCAAACCAACCTGCACGCCTGGTCTCAATCCGACCATTGCTGCTCCCACACCGATTAAAAGCGATGTCCCAATAGTTCAGGATGCTGCAGGTACTCATAAAAAAAAAGGTTTAACCACTTAAAGCAAAAACTTCTGAAGAACTCTGGTCATATGTAATAGAAATGTGTTTTTAATCAATGCTCTCAGCTATGATTAAACAAATGCATGGCCTCTGCCTGGTCTCAACGTAATTACACTCACCAGAAAGGCAAACTTTGGTTCGGAATGGTTAATCAGCATTGCCTTCCGGTGACATTGTAACCATACAGTGTCAGGTTGGGGTGAGACCAGAGCAAAGAGCTATCTTTTGGATATAGCTGCCTTTGATGCGGTGGAGGCTTTATTGGATTGGATCTTGGGTTGAAGGCATTGATTTAAGTGAAGAGATTGCATACTTTTACTCTCTGGGTGTTAGAAGAATAAAGGGCCTGTCCCACTTACACGACCTTTACAGGCGACTGCCGGCACCCGTGCTAGGCCCCCGAAATTTTCAACATGTTGGAAATTCAGCAGCAACCAGAAAGACGCTACGACTCTTTGGAGACCTCTCACGACCATACAGCCTGTATGGTCGTGAGAGGTCTAATGTCGTGGGAGGTCTCCAAAGAGTCACAGCGTCTTTCTGGTCGCCGCTGAATTTCCAACATGTTGAAAATTTTGGTGATCTATCGCGGGTGCCGGCAGTCGCCTGTAAAGGTTGCGTGAGTGGAACAGGCCCTTGAGTAACATCATTGAATAATATCAGGTTCTGAGAGAGGTTGAACGGACAGTGGTGGACAGTTGTTTCCACTTGCTGGAGAATGTGGGACTTGCGGGGATGGTATGGTGAGATGAGGAGTGTCATCTCTGAGTGTGGTAAATCTGATAACCAACACCTCGGACATCATAGCACCTTCAAGGCAATGTTGTGGACGTTTGTGCTTGGGTCTCCAGGTGGAACAAGAATCCACAACCTTCTGACTTTGGTGCAAGAGTCTTGCCCATTGATCCTCGGGAGGCACCAAGAACAAGGGAGAAGATTAGGGGGAAGGGGAAAGAGCAACAAGAGACAGCTGTAACATGCTGGGAAAAGACCAGCGCTGGGACAGTGCAGAACCAAGAGGCGTAATAAAGCATCAGCAATTTGCACAAAACTCCCAGAGACACCAATGACGTCTTCTGTGGTCTTTATGACATAAATATCAAAGATAGGTGCCGATATTTACATAGTGCTGAAATGCTCTGCAAATGTTATTCAAATACAAGTGTGAGTTATGATTATCTGTGTTTATAACACACAGTAATCATGCCAACTTTGCATCGGTTTTCAATTGACGAATTCTCAGCAACACTGTGCTCACGGAGTTGCGGTTACTCTCAGCTTTGCTGCACCCCCATATCTTCTGCTGCTTTGTTAGCGACCTTCCATCAGGTTGGGGTGTCCGCTCATGATCGAGCAGTGTTCAGTTCCGTTTGCCCTTCCTCAGAAAATGACACGGTTAGTCCTTGCCCAAAGAAGAGTGGCTGTGGTTGTCGGAGGCCAACCATCCAGACCATCATTGCAGAAATACTGAAGGGCCTGTCCCACTTAGGAGACTCTTTAGGCGAGTGCAGGAGACTCTCCGCTCGACACCTGGTCGCCACATGTTCGCTGGTGGTCTCTGGTGAGTCTCCTTCATGGTCGTGAGGAGTTCCCACATTCTGGGGACTAGTCGCGGCCTTAGTATGGTCACCGCAAAATTTTCAACATGTTGAAAAATTTTCTGTGACCAAAACCTGGTCGCCATGGAGAAAATTGATAATCCGTCAGTCGTAGGTGCAGTTGTAGTTGTGGGTAGTCGAGATAGTCGTAGGTAGTTTTAATTAATCGCCTTTGCTGACCGGTCATTTTCATTGGCTCATTGGGGAAAGAAAACGTAAGCACCAGTTTTCAGAATCAAGGATAACCGACCGGTAATGTTAAATGTCCGCCGAACTTCACAGCTGTGTATCTCTGATTTATTACGTTGGCTGGCTTCTTAAAAGTGTCTCCACTCCTTCTCCCCTCCTCTCCCCCCTTTTAAAGGACTTACCGTACACTGTGCTAGCCATCTTAACCTTCCAATTCATCGCGGTGTGTGTCTGTATCACCTTGGCTTTGCACTGTGTGAATTTCAGACAGCGCTCCCCCCCTTTGCAATGTGTTTGTGTGTGTGTGTGTGTGTGTTCCACTCTGGTAGCCGCCGTTCCAGTTCCTGGTTTTCCAGGCGAGTGCCGGCGACTTGGCAGTCTGCTGAAAAATCGCCTAAGTGGACAGGCCCTTGAGGGCAGTGCTCCTGCCTAGCCATCTTCGCCAAGATCCATACAGCATCCAAGCAAGGGCAGATAAATGGCAAATTGTAAAATTGTCAGCCAATGACCGTCACCAAACTGAGGACCTATTCTTGGTGTTCAGTGACATTGCCATCACCTGTCGATCCGCCATCAACATCCTGGCCATTATCATCGTTAAACAGAAGTCAGAACTGGACCAGCACACAAGTAGCATGGCTACAAACGCAGGACAAAGCTGGGTATTCAGCAGTGAATGAGTAACCTCCTGACAGCAGGTCTTTCCGCCCTCTACAAGGCCCGAAGAGTGCGCGATAGACCACTCTCCACTTGCCAGCCACCAACTTACAAGCAGCCTGACCTCATCCAGGACAAAGCAACCCCCATTATCCAAACGGATCATTGCTTCCACCATCCGCACAGAGTAGTCTATTATCCCCCATTATCCACACACCATCAGCAACATGCACTTCAGTCATTGGCCTAGAATCTCAAACATTACATCCATGATAGTAACCCATTATGCCAGTAAATATGATGTGGGGTTAATTTTAGTAGCACGATGGCGCAACTCACAGAGTATTTGCTGAACAGTAACAATTAAAACTTAAGACCTGTCACCATTTCACGGTAGAGTACCTTTCCCATGTACTCCATCAATATCAGGTCAGTCCCGCACCTCACTGAACACTAGCACCGGGGGGGGGAGGGGGGGTTGATGCTCGGATGCATTTTGTTGACAGCTGGTGTTGGCGCCTCTAACATTAACAACGTCAGGCATAACCAGGTGACAATAAGGCTGCACTGTTAACATTGCTGCCGCCTTTGGGACTTGAGTGCATTCTCATTTTTCTCCTTTTTTTAAACAATGCCTGTTGAAGCCAACAGCTGGCTCTGTTGACTAAACAAACATCCAGTATCCCCATTGTGCACGGAATCATCCCACCATGCACATTAGTTGTTGTTTTATCAAACATGGCTCCAGGGATGTTGAACAGCGCAAAGCCAGCAACAATGTTTGGTTTTCTTTCAAAAGCATAAAGGAACAGGAGCCCATTTGGCGCCTCGTATTTGTACCATCCCTCTGAAAGAGCTCTCCAACCAATCCTGTACTTTCCAGATTTCACGTAGCTTTGGAGTTTTTCCCCGCACATATTTAATCCCCACATACAGTCTGCTTCTGGTAGCCAGTCCATTGCAAATCTGAAGAAATCGTCTTGAATTTGAAAAATCAACATAAAAATTTTGCAGGTGCTGAGAATCTGAAACAAAAACGTTAAATTCTGGAAACACTCAGCAGACCAGGCCACACCTATGGAGAGAGAAACGATTAATGTTTCAGATCCGATGAGGTGGTCTTCAATCTGTAATGTTAGCTCTGTTCCTCTTTCCACTTTGGCGATCTGACCTGCTGAGGGTTTGCTGTTTTTTGTTTCTTGAAGTTGCATTGTTGTAATGAAAGGTTATATTGTTACAGTACAGGGTAAAAAAGCATGATTTTACATACAATTTGCTGTTCATTTCTATCCGTTATATGTTGAGGGGTGGGGCAGGTTTCCTCATCAGTTGACTTCTCCTGTATCGCTTAAAGATAGCGGAGTCAGGGGATATGGGGAGAAGGCAGGAACAGGGTACTGATTGGGGATGATCAGCCATGATCACATTGACTGGCGGTGCTGGCTCGAAGGGCCGAATGGCCTCCTCCTGCACCTATTGTCTATTATCTATCTGTTCCCAAAACTGTGGCTGTTTCTATGGATAGGTGGTTTTTTGGGGCGAGACAATTTTTTTGACCAATACCGTCACATAAACATGTTCTCTGGAGATGCTGCCTGACCTACTGAGTTACTCCAACACTTTGTGTCCTTTTGTGTATTAACAAGCATCTGCGGTTCATAGTGTCTACAACCCTGCAAGATATTGTCTGTAATTTTGGAGTGACGTGTAGTTTTGTTCACCTTCACATTGCCCCACTTCTCTCTGCAGCAGGCATGATTTAACCCATGTCTGAAACACCTCGCTTGTCCGAGCCTGTAGTCTAGTGTGCAGCCATATGTCAACACTGGCTATCACAGTGGAAAGGCCCTCATCAATGGGCTTTAACCAAATTTCTTTGGAGCACATTTTATTTCAAAGGATTTATGAAAATTAGAGGGAAATTTTAATTTGTATTTTGTGAATATTGTACATTAATCCCAATAGTACAAAACAAATATTTGCATATGGTGACAACAATATTCTAAGTTAGAGCGAAAATAAAATACACAAAATGCTGAACTAACACAGAACTGCAGATGTTGGAAAAATCAACGGTAGACAAAAATGCTGGAGTAACTCAGCGGGTGAGGTAGCATCTATGGAGCAAAGGAATAGGTGACGTTTCGGGTCGTGTCTGAAGAATGGTCTCGACCCGAAAAGTATTCCTTCGCTCCATAGATGCTGCTGCACCGGCTGAGTTTCTCCAGCACTTTTGTCTACCATGGGTAAGTTGGGGTTGAAGGGCCTGTTTCCATGCTGTGCATGAGCACAGCCGTAATTAGGACAAATGAATTGGCTACCATTTAGGTAGGATCTTTGTTCCCTCAGGATTTCCCAAAACACTTCCAAAGACTGGCCATTGGACAACCTGTTCTCATTTTTCTCTTCACCTTACACAATTTCCCTCAGGCATACGTACCATTGTATAATCTTTCGTAGATAATGCAGAGCCAGCCACACATCTTTGTTTTACAGGATCGTATTATGGAGAGGATTGCGGCTTGTCCTGCATCACTCGGGTCTTCCCCACGTTCTCTTAGTACTTTAGAAGTGTAGTTACTGTTGCAAGACAGGGAACAGCCAATCCATGCCAGCAAGATCCCAATAGACATAATATATGCCGATATAGGAATAAATATAGGCCAGGATACCAGCTGCTAAATCACTTACAAACTCTCATGGGTTATTTTTTCACCTCCACTTGAGAGCACAACATAACAGAGCAGCAGCATCTTCAAACACACTGCAATGGAGCTTCAGCTGAGATCTCTGCACTCAAGTCTTCGGACTGGGACTTGAATGCACAGCTGCTGACTCTGAGGCAAGGTTGCTGCTTCTCATGTGGGTTCAGATACTGGGTCTGTGCATTCTTCATTTTCCCATGTAGGATATTCAATTATCTAATTAATGCAATGTTTTCTGTGTAGTCACTCTTAATAATTCCATTAACGCTTCTGGGAGAGAGGGAGATTTGCATTACATTGGGCTGCATTGGACATGCATTGATGGTTTGATTGAATCTCTGTCAAATGTCATATGCGGTTTTGCGAGAACATTGCAATCTACATTCATGTTGATAAATGCAACTGTCACATTCTCCAAATGGAATCAGAGTGGAATAATGCAGCAGCTTAATGCTTTTTTTCCTTTCTGTGTCCAGGGAACACAATTTCTCTCCCGACCGCTTCTGGCGCAAAGAAGAGGTTCTGGATCATCGAAGACATGTCCCCATTCGGAAAGCGGCGAAAGACGGCCTCCTCTCGGAAGATGCTGGACGAAGGGATGATGCTGGAGGGCTTCAAGCGCTACGACCTGTACGAGGACTGCAAAGACCCCTCCTGCCAGTTCTCGCTGAAGGTGACCCATTACCACTGCACCCGGGAGAACTGCGGCTACAAGTTCTGCGGGCGCACCCACATGTACAAGCACGCCCAGCACCACGACCGGGTGGACAACCTGGTACTGGACGACTTCAAGCGCTTCAAGTCGTCGCTGCGCTGCAACTTTGCGGACTGCCAGTTCTCGGGCAACAGCACCCACTTCCACTGCCTGCGCTGCGGGTTCCGCTGCACCGACAGTACCAAGGTGACGGCGCACCGCAAGCACCACGGCAAGCAGGACGTGATCAGCGCCGCCGGCTTCTGCCAGTTCAGCTCCAGCGTGGACTGCGAGGTGGCCGACTGCAAGTACAAGCTCAAGTGCTCTCACTTCCACTGCACCTACCCGGACTGCAAGCACACGGTGGTCGGCATGTCGCAGATGGACTCGCACAAGCGCAAGCACGAGAAGCAGGAGCGCGGGGACCCGCCGCCACCCTCGCCCGCCCACGAGGCCACGCATGGCCCGGCCGCCATCGCCTCCGCCGCCTCCATCCTCGAGTACGACTCGCAGGGATCGTCCCTCAACCTGGACGGCTCCCTCAACCTGGGCAGCGGCGCGGACGGAGCGCTCTTCTTCCTCAAGAACGCGGCGGGCGTCGGCCTCAACGACTCGCTGGATATGAGCGCCAAGCCGCGGCACGAGGAGGCTGTTGCCGCCACAACCGTTGCTCCTGTCGTCGTCGCCGCCGGCACCGGCACTGGCGCCGCCCCCCAGGACGACGTCACCGCAACATCTGGTGACATCGAGGACGACAATGACATGACGCAGGATGAGGAGTTCAACGAAGATGATGACGATCTCCACACGGACTCGGACAGTTGCCATGGCAGCACGCCTGAGCACATGGGCCTAGTGGGGAAGGACGAAGCCTTGGGCCTGTAGCCGGGACATCCACTTCCCTTCTCCCACCCAAACCCAACCTGTCCTCTCAAAAACACTTCCTTCACTTATCTGGGATGACAAATTTCCCCCACCCCCGATTTTAACAAAATGAAAACATTAGTCATGAGTAGGACGGAAATGCGAGAGCTCCACGGGCGTGCCGTTTGTTCAGGGGCCTGGCAGCCTTCACACTCCCATCAGGATCAAATGGAGACTCCTCCATCCTCAACCATGCTTCCAGACCAGCCGGCGACAATAGGACAGTGCCCACAACTCGAGAAAGAACCACCAACTTCGATGAACAAAACAATTGGCTTCAGATGGTACGTGCAGTAGGAAGAACTTGCTCCCTAAAAAAAAAAAGATGTTTACAACCTGACCAACATGATGAAACCCTTTTAATATGCAGGAAAAATGGGGGGAAAAGATCTATAATCCAACATTTCTGGAGTTGGACACCATGTAATATTTGGGTATTACCTTTGCTACCGAAAACTCCTTGGTTGCGTGTGTGCATGTCTGCTAGATTCTATTGTTTTAATTTTTGGAATTTTAAAGAAAAAAAAAGTATATGAAACCGAAAATTCATAAGCAGTTTGCAGCTGCAGTGTACAATATGGTATGTCAGAGTGTGCAAGTGAAGAATTTACAAAAGCAGTTTGAAATGGCCGTTTGGTGCAGTCAGTCCCACCATCGCCGCTGACAGGCGATGATGAGAAGCCTTCAAGGTCAAGACACATTAAACGCCTTCTTGCTAAATTCTGAAGCACTGAGTGTGGGTGAACAGACGTTCATTGTGAAACACATCGTACTTGTGCTCAGACTGAGTGAAGTTTCATTTTTGCTCTTCCATTAATTTATTTTTACTTTTGAAGATTTTTTTTTTGTTTCCTCTCTCCCTTGCCCTGGAGTTTGCTTTCTTTTTATCCCAGATCATGTCCTATTATACAGGTTGCAGCTCTTTCCATTCCAATCCTCTCAGCCTCTTGGCACTGTTCCAGAATGATTCCCCCCCCCCCCCCCCCCACCCCCCCACAATTGTAAAGAAGCCATATGGCATCTGGAAGCTTCGACGATTTTTTTTTTTGTTTGTTTTGTAGATAGAATGAGAACATTTCAAACAAAGTTATTTTTATATATTTAAAGCAGAAATCAATTTGAATGTTGTAGATACTTTCCGGCCCAACATGGTCACATTGTTTGCAAATCATTTGCCACCACATTGAATCTAACTCTTTGAGGCTTAAAGCTGTGGTTCCTCTATTTAAAGGGGTCTCTGTGTGTTTCTGTGTATGAGTTTCTGATCAAAAGCTGTCTCTCCTCTGTGTGTTTAAAGGTTATTTGAAAGCAGGGCCATTATATCTTTAAAACTGAATACTATATATATAACTTTGCAAACTTTAAAAAAGCAACAGGAATCAGGTAACTGTGTACAACACATTTGCTCATTTTCAATCCCAATATCAAGTAGTACAATACTTAAGGAAAACATAGTAGAACAGGGCAGAGTCTGATCAAGGGTCCCAATCTGAAACGTCACCTATCCATGTTCTCCAGGGATGCTGCCTGACCCGCTGAGTTACTCCGGCATTTTGTGACTCTTCTTGAGGAACACGGTAAACCCATCTCACTGTCCCTTCTCTGCCTGCCAACTTCATTGCTCATTGTGTTCCATCGATATTAACTGTCTGAAAAAAAATTTTAAAAAGAGGAATCAGTATAAAATATTAGGTTAGCCAGGATCTGCGAAAGACAAATAGTTTCTCATTCCACAGATGCTGCCTAACCCACTGAGTTTTTCCAGCATTTACCGCTATTTTAGAAGCAAGTGTGACCTGTTTCCCCACGTCTTGCTGGCACTCCCCTCTCACTCACTGAGACACATAGTTCCACTGCAGCAGATGGCTCAAGGACACCCTTACCTGGGGTGCCTGTTCCTAAAGGTGTACCCATGCCTTTCCAGGTCTTTTGCCCCCCTTCCCCTCCCGCAGCCATCTTAATTTCAGATGACACTAGTCTTGCTAATTGAATAGATTTTACAGTCCCTACACAACGCATACTTTAGCAGCAGATTAATGACATCTATATTCACCTTTCCTGAAAGCTCAGCCTCTTAATTGCTCTTCTAAAATTGTCAGCTTAAAACCACATTTGTCACTAACCAGTAGAGTTTAGCTGGTGTAAGCCTCTTGTAAATAGATTAGTTTGAGTGTGTAGTCCTTGTTATAGAAGCCCCTGGACAAGACCAATTATAAACTTTCCACATGGTGCATCCACAGATGAAACGGACAAATGATTCCAATATGATTAAGCTGTGGGGAGTATCCTATTGATCAGAGCACCCCAACACGCTGTTACTCACTACACCAGCTTGAGCAATCAGATGCGGTAGCGGGGGATTTTGCAAAGTCTAGCACCCTAATTAACAGGGAGACCTCAGCCTTCAATGTCAAAAATGAACCAATTTATTGTCTCCTGTCAAAGAGGAAAAATTCCTCTGATGCTCATTGTAAAAGACATCGCTTTGCCAGCCCAAAGTTGCACCTTTTAATGGAGGGCTAGCATTACTGGGGAGAAGAGTGGCCAACGGCAAGCACTGGTCAGGAAACCACCAGCCCAGAGAAGGCAGACGAGCCCTTGAGGATCTGTCATTAGCTCCCCCCTATTCTCATCATTAGAACGTCCATGACACCATGTAAAGTCAAAGCACAGGCTTCTAAATGGACGTTGATGACACCAACCCAATCTCTTAGATTATACATCCTGACCCGAAATGTCACCTATCCAGTGAGAAGAAGATAGTCAGCAGTCCACATCCTCCACAGATGCTTCCTGACCTACTGAGTTACTACAGCACTTTGCATTTTGCTCTTAGATTATCTCCCATTTGCTCTCATTGAACACTGGGTAAGACCAGAGCACCATTGTCCTTTCATTGTCACCAAACTCTACAGATTAGGTATTAATTTCTCCCCCAGTTTCCAGTCAGTGGTTCAGGGTTAGCAGGGTTGTGCGGCACGTAACATCATTGGGACCTTTACCTCAGCTCCTCTGCTCCAGCAGCCCTGCTCACTGGCTTGGCCACCTCCAGTCTGACTGTTCCAGTGCTGTTCGCTGATCTCCAACAAACTCCAACCCATTGAATACTTCACAGACTGTAACTAACCATCAGAGTCTTACTCGCACATCATATTATGCTGCCCTTCATGACTGAGTAGAAGAGTACAGCATGGGCACGGGCCCTTCGGCCCAACACATCAGCGCCCAACATGATGCCGTGTTAAACTAATCTGCCTGCATAGGATCCACATCCCTCCATTCTCGCCCATCCATGTGTCCATCTAAAAGCTTCTTAAACGCCACTGTCATATCTGCTTCCACCGCCAACCATGGAAGCTCATTCGAGGCACTTTCCAAAAAAACATATATCTCTAAAAATTTTCCCAATCTCACCTTAAAGCTTTGCCCTCTTGACATTTTGCACGTTGGGAAAAGGTTCTGACATTCTACCCTGTCTCTGCTTCTCATCATTTTATAAAGCTTTATCAGATCTCCCATCAGCCTCCGACACTCCAGATAAAATAATCTAAGCATGTCCAACCTATCCCCGTAGAGAATACCCTCTAATTCAGGCAGCATCCTGGTAAATCTCTGTTGAGTCCTCTCCAAAGCCTCCATAATGGGGTTACACGCAACTACAGCAATATTCCAAATGTCCAAAATATTCCAAAACTGCTAGAACTACACGCAATATTCCAAATGTGGCCTAACCAAAGTTTTACAAAGCTGCAACATGACGTCCTGATTTTATACCCAAAGCTTTGACTGATGAAGGCGAGCATACCATACGTCTCCTTGTCTTGCTGCTTTCAGGCAACTGTAGACATGGACGCCAAGTTGCTCAGTACATCAATGCTGTTAACTGCATACATTTCACCTCCCAAGGTGCAACCCATCTCATTTGCCCAGATTAAACTCCATCTGCCCTTTCTCTGCCCATATCCGCCACTGATCTATATCCTGTTGCATGTTTTCTCCAACGAACAGGTTTGGCTGGGGTTTTCCAACAAACCTCATCCGAACCTTTCACCATGTAAGTTGCCTCACGGCAGTGTCTTCTCATTAACTCAGCATCCTCTCCACACCACCATCCACCCCAGGAGACGTATGTCCTCAAATGTTTAGCTCCACCACTCTTCCACGTCAGCAAGAGAGGCCCTGCCTCCCAGACACCAAGACTGTGAAAATCCCTGGCACCATCCCCGCCTCTACCGCCCCACCGAAGAGGCATAATGGCTGAGAGTGATGTACCAGAGGCACTGAATCGGGAGAAGAGGAAGCGATGTTGTTCTGTGGCAGTGCAGGAGGGGGTCAACGCTATTGTATTCAGATATAGAGATGCCATGGCCAGTCAAAATTTGACCGAAAGATCACTATGGCAGCAAAATATATTAAATCACTGTGTGAATTAATATTTAAAAGAGGATATACATACACAAAACTACAGGTAGTAAAATAAAATGGAACTGTGTGGAGACAGTCATAAATTAAGAATTAGGCAAATGACTTTTTTTTCCACGACAGAGCTGAAGTATTCTTAACATGGCCCTATATCTAAGAAGCTATTTTCCTCGTTAACCTTTGGAAGATACTTTCCCTTAAAAATATTAAAAGGCAATGCTTTAACTTAAAGCAGATTTGTATTCACAGGTCAGTTGATAAACCTGACTGATGTTTAACAGTGACACTGTTCTTGCCATAGTTATACATCACGAGAATACTCGGGGCCCCTATGGAATGAAATAATGGCTCTTTTTCGGGCAGTGTCTGATCTTATTGGTACATATTTTGTCAGTTCTCTGAGTGAAGCACTACAAGCAGGTGTTGAAAGTAATTGACACGCGAACCTGCTTTGTGTCTTTTTGTAACATATATAAGTTTGCACTAATTCTGTTTTATTATAAGAACCCTACCAATTAACGTGAAACGAGAAGACCACATCATTGCCATTCTTAAAGTAGCAGTCACCCTTTTTCTGGCAGAGTAGAAGTTTTTTGAAACTGAACTTCTATGATTATTTAATAACAATCCCTGCAGTTAACAAACTTGTGAGCGGTATTGTGGCAAGCTAGAATGGACTGGCTTTCCTACATCAACCAGAGCACATCAGGCCAGTGGGACTGCTGTCATTTAAGGCGGACATACAATGCTGTCTTATTCTTTCCCAGGGCACAAGTGTCACGAATATGAACTCTTTAAGGAGTAATCCTTTCCGCACTAAATTCTGAAGTAGACTAAGGATACCGTGTTCCATTCTAGTCAATGATGGAAATTGTGTGTGTGGACATGTAGAAGCATGTATGTGTTTGTGCGTGTGTTGTCTGCATCAGTGCTTGGTATGAGTGAGTGAGTGAGCATGTAGCAGTATATGTGAGAGAGCTCAAGTTTCAGCATGTGTGTATTTATGTGTGCGTGTGCACGTGCGAGTGATTGCTTGTGGATGAGCGTACCAGCACACATACGTGAGCGTGTGTGAGTGAGCAACTCTCAACAGGGGTGTGAATTGAGAGTGAGCGAGTCTCAGTGTGAGACAGAGGGAGAGACTCTGAGCCCTGTTTTTTTTTACTCATGGTATTGTTTAAGATCCAGCATTCTGCATGATTTATTTATTTATTTCCGCACCAATATCATATCAACAGGAAATAATAAGAAATCAGTACAACTGTTTGAGGAATTCCTACCCACACACACAAAGACAAGTTCACCCATCCTCAGAGGGTTAAAGCCACGAGAATAATATGTTTTATTTGAGGAACTTCCTTTTTAAAAAAATAATTCTGGAATAACCCATAGATTTATTTTGTGTGTGTAATTCCTTTGAAGATGGAAGTGTAACAGGCCCTTTAACAAGAAGGCCATTGGTACATAGATTGTTAGCACTGACACAGAGTATGGTTCAGGTTAAACTTGAATTTTGTAGGATGCAAATTAACTGGTTTCCTATGAATATTAATTGCTAAATAATTTAATACCGTTATCTCTGTTTTATTTTTGTGTGCTCTTTATCTTGCTGTCGATCTGCTAGTGGGTTCCATTTAAAAGTCAAAGAAGAGGCAGGCAATACTAATTGTTTTTTTTTTTCAAATTCAGTACATATTTTGAAAGGAATACTGTAAAATGCTTAGAGCTGGGAAACATTTAATGCACTTGGATCTATCCGCTGGGTGTCCCTTGTTTTAAATACATATAGAGCATGTTAAAAGTCCAAACGCTGTTAAGTTTTTTTTTCTCTCTTCCTTCCTTTCTTCTGTGATGTTTTGAAAAACGGGTAATACATCACCAGATGTTTGCCAGATGGCATTGTGTAGATAGTCTACCAGAATATGAAGAGAAAATAAAATAATCATTATGTACAACCAGACAGGAACAACCTCCAAATCTTCTAAATAGCCAAGCTGCTGAAGCAATTGATCATTTTACTGTTAATTTAACTAAAACTGGATTGATCTTTTGGAGACAAGACAAAGGAAAAATTACAATGTAGCAAAAAGAGAATTCTAGCCTTTGTAATATATATATTGCACACTGGGATAAGAAGCCATCTCTAGATCACATGGATTTGTGTAATTGTTTTCTCTGTGGGGAGAACTTGCCCCACATACGGTGTACATGCCTCTCTATATATATATGGAGACAACTCAACTTTTTTTAAATGCTTTGGAAAGACGTTCTCCAATACTTGAATATTGACCCCCTTGGCACCTATGTTATTGATAACTGAATATTTTTCCACTTGAATCTAGTGCTGTTAGAAATTTAATATATGTGTTTTATTTATTTGATTGGTTTTGCATGACTGATGCAAGGGTTTGAGATTTTCACTCAATAAAAACTGGAAAAAAAAACCCCCAACCATTTCTCGGCCCTTATTTTAATGCACTTTGCCGACATTCACCGCAAATTTAGGAATGTAACCACAAAACTGAAAACAAAATGAAGAAATCGGAAGCAAAAAAAACAGAAGGCGCTACAAATGCTCATCAGCAGAGATAATGTTTCAGGTCAAGCCCCTTTATCAGGCATTTCATTCTCATCTTCAAACTGATAGGTTAAATCCGTTTTCCTCTCCCCAGATACTGCCTGACCTACTGTATGTTTCCACGAATGAAACGTTGTTTGATGTTAAAGGGGCAATATAGTGATTGGTCAATGAGGTGGGATTTGAAGAGGCCTGTTAGGGGAAGAGAGAGACGAGGGAGGTCATTTGGTGGGAATTCCAGAATACAGGATGGGAGCCAAGAGGCATAGCTGCCAACTATGCCAATAGTAGGGCATAAGGAGGGAGAAATACTGGCCCTGGTGATCATGGGTTTGCTGAAGAGAGGTAAGATTAGGATGAGCCCATCGAATTATACAAACATAAACTTTGTGGCATTTTCACATGGAGAACTGTTCCAGAGTAGAGACCCTGCCTCTGAAAGCGAACAAGTGCCAATTACAACTCTCCCAAACAAATGGCATATGCCTCTGAATGAAGCAAATGTCCTAGTATCAACCAATCTAACAGAGGATTCACATTACAGCATCCTGTGTCAAACCAAATGTTCACTTTGCAAGCCAAGCACACTCACGCTTTCTTTAGCCAAACTGAGGTGTGGTTTAAGGTTTGTGCTCTCTACCTTGTAGGTCTACAGATATATCCCAATAAATCTCTTTCAGTGAAACTGTCTCTTTGAAGCCTGACACCTCTGCTTGCAATGATGAGATAACGGTCTGATTTTTTTATAGGAGACAACGTCATAGGAGACGGAGTGGATCTTCTTGACCAGGCAAATAAATGTCATTTAGCTATGATAGACATGGTCTAAGGCAACCAATCATCAAGTACCGATTTACACTGAGTCTGATGAAGGGTCTCGACCTGAAACATCACCTATTCCTTTTCTCCAGGGATCTTGCCTGAGCCGCTGAGTTACTCCAGCATTTTGTGTCTATCTCCAGTATTTTGTATCTACCTTTTTGGATGTGGGAGGAAACCGGAGCACCCGGATGAAACCCATACGGTCTCAGGGAGGATGTGCAAACTCCATACAGACAGTGTCGGAGGTCAAGATTGAACCTGGGTTGCTGGAGCCATGGGACAACCACACCATCTCTGTGACCATCCCACGTTACGTGGAAGCCACCAATGATTTTATTCATTAGCTGAGCCAGTGCTTTATCAAAACACAACAACAGCTTTTCACTCTATCTCGGAATAAACTAAACCGAACTGAGGTGGCAGCGTGTGACTTGCTCTGTGAAAAATAATGAAGGAAAAACTTGTGACCCTAATAAGGGTCTGTCCCACTGTACGAGGTACTTCAAGAGCTCTCCCGAGTTTAAAAAAAGAAATCAAACGCGTGATAAGCATGTAGAATGTTCATAGCAGGTACGTCGGAGCTCGGGACGTCTCTTAGCGGCTCGTAACGCTAACGGCAGGTGCTCGGGAAACACGGTAAGCTCGTGAAGACTCGTGAAGATTTTTCAACATGTTGAAAAAAGTCCACGAGAGCCCTGAGTACCTACGAACGGCCATTACCGTAAATCTCCGAGTTCGAATTAGGGGAAACTCGGGAGAACTCTTGAATTAGCTCGTACAGTGGGACAGCCCCTTAAATGGTGAGGTGTGATAGGCCGATCTCTTCTTCTCACTCTCCACTTGATGTTCTCAGTTGCGGCTGCAATTGTTCCAGTATCCTCGTCCTAGTTGGCTCTGTCCCGCCTGAGTTGTGGTAAAGATTGCACAAGAGTGAGTGATTGCTCACTCAAAGGGCGATGGATCTTTACAATTCTCTACTGTCAAGACTGTTTATGTGTCAAGTACACTGGGATGGGAACAATATCATTCTTACTCTCTGCAGCTTCAAAGGTACATTAAGAGCAACAGCACAACAAACAAACACACACACAGGGTGGTGCAGCGTTAGAGCTTCTACCTTGCAGCGCCAAGAGACCCAGGTTTGATCCCGACTGCGGGTTCTGTCTGTACAGAGTTTGAACGTTCTCCCTATGACAGCGTGGGTTATCTCCGGGTGCTCCGGTTTCCTCCCACACTCCAAAGACGTGCAGGTTTGTAGGTTAATTGGCTTCTGTAAATTGTAAATTGGCCAAGTGTGTAGGATAGTGCTGGTGTACGGGGTGATCACTGGTCAGCGCAGAGTCAGGGGGGTTGAAGGGCCCGTTTCCTCGCTATGTCTCCAAAGTCTGAACATGCATAGTTCATAGAGTCATATAGCATTGAAACAGACCCTTGTGCCAAACCCGCCCATGCCAACAGCTACCCTACCTATGGTAGATAGATGGGGCATTTATGGTAGAATCTATGATTCTGTGCATTCTGTAAAGCTATAGTGTAAATATATACTATATATTATCAGTTACTCTGATAATGAGTCAAATAATCATTTTCAGGCTCCTGTACCTTCTTCCCAATGATAGCAGGGATGTTGGCGGTGGTAATTGGTGGAGGTGCTCTGTTGAATAGTATATCCAAGACATATCTGAAAGATTTTTTAGATATTAAGAGGATCAAGGAATATTAAGCTCGAGCACAAAGTGATGTTAAGGTAAATAATCAGCCACGATCACACTGAATGGTAGGATAGGCATGAGGGGCTGAATGGCCAACTCCTGCTTCAGTTTCTGAAGCTCTCCTCAACCACCCAACAACACTCCGCAACATCTTCCCATCACCAAGCTGCAGTATCTGATAACATTACAGATGGCGTGCAAATTTATGAATCAAGGTGTGTAATTGTAAGCTGGATAACGTATCAACATTTTCACAAAGGCTGGAAATAGCAAGCTGGGTCACCTCAGAAAATGCAGGAATAAAACCTTCAAGAGATTGCACGAGTGAGAAAATGGGGAAGGTTCTGAAAATAGAAAGCTGATAATCAGCTTGACGTTAAATAATTTAAACACAGCGTGGGAAGTATGAATGGGCGATCGAGGTGGTCCCATAACGATCAGACTGTGAGAAGCATCTGACGATTTAATTGGTCGCTGATACGCGCATGTATTCTCCGAGGAGACCCAGCTTGCTAACTCCAGTCTTTGTGAGCATTCAGACACATTTGAAGTATAAACATTTAGCATCGATGGACAACTGTTCAGACGCTTTCCCGTATTATAGAGAACGGTGGCTCAGTGGCCACGTTACTGGCTTAGTCCACAGGGACAAGGCATGGATGACAAGTTCAAAATCCACCACCCCAACTGAGAAATTCATGTCCCGAGTGAAGAAATAAAGCTGGATTTTAAAACTAATGGCGAGCGTGAAACTAGCAGATCATCTGAACAGCCGATCACTTATGTCTTTGAGAAACTGAGTTCTAATATCTGTAGCTGGTGTGACTCTGGGCCGCAACAAATGGAGCACCATAAACTTACTGGATTTAGATTCTCAAGACAGTACCACTTGGTGCACTTTTGCTGACAACTTCTGATGATTGGGATAGAATGGGCGATAGAATGATTAGATTTGTCCTGCTCGACATTCTAGGTGCCTAGATGGAAAGGAAAGGTTTAGAAGGATATAGGCCAAACACCTGCAGATGGGACTAGCCTAGATGGTGCATCTTGGTTGGCATGGACAAGTTGGGCCGAAGGGCCTGCTGTATGACCCTGGTCAAGAATATCCTGCTTGAGTCTCTGGTAAAATAGTGTTGAGGGGAGGGGGGTGGGGTGGGGTGGGGTGGGGTGTGCAGACAAATAGAGTCAGAGCAGTGAATCAAACGTGAGGGAATATTTCGGAGAGAGAGGAGACTAGAGCGATTAGGAAAGGATAGGCCATGAGAGGATTTATTATGACGACGAGGTTTGTGAGGCAGTGTTGATTAACTTGGAGCTAATGAAACCAGCAAGAAAAGTGTAAGTAGTGAGACCGCGTCCTTTATTATTGAGGTCGAACTAACGTTTAAGAACTAATTAGAAAACAACAGCTGATCAATGAGACTCCGCTATCTGTCATCGGAAACTGCGGCCTCCCTCTGTGCTTTGCAGGCCCATCTCTGCCAACGGCACTTTACAACTGATAGATAGCCTTGGAGTACTTAATTTTTGATACAAACTAATAAAATAATGGAATATTCTACATGTCCTGGAGAATATTTTAGACCTAAATCTGTTGCGTGTCATCTTGTTCTGCACACTAATTCTGCCGACATAATATTAAAATCTCAGGGCAGTCATTACCAGCTGAGAGAATCTTCACGGATGAAGGGAATTCAGCCCACAGAGTCCATACTGGCTCAATGAAAGAGCAAGCCAGCCAGCCTCGCCCCCACATTCCAAAGCCTTGAAAATTCTTCCCCTTTAAGTACTTAATCAGCTCCATTTTCATCCACAGAGTTCACAAAGGGCCTGTCCCACCAGCATGCAACTCTATGCGATGAACGCGACCTAACGTCGCTTGAGCCGTCCGGCGTCGCGGGACCGGTCCCACTTCGATTGGTGGAGCCGTGGGGAATTGTGCGGAGTTCGTCCCGACATCGCGCGGGGCTCCGAAAAACTGACTATGTTCAAAAATTCCGCGCGGCAACGGCTTGTCGGCTCGCAGTCACCTCGACGCATTACACACCGCCCCGACGTCGTGCCTCCGTGACCCTCTCTGTAGGTGCCTCCGTGACCCTCTCTGTGTGTGGCTCTGTGGCCCTCTGTGTGTGTGCCTCTGTGCCCCTCTCTGTGTGTCCCTCTCTGACCTGGTGAACTTACCTTTAAGGCTTCGCTCCAAGTTCGCCTCACTTTGCGCCGCGTTGCGCCACTCACCCGACCTCCGTGCGGCCCGCGCTGCCGGTTTGGTCGCGCTTGCTGCATGCAGGCGCATGCTGTTGGGAACGGCCCTGTACAGGGATCACCCGACCTCCGCGCGGCCCCCGCTTCTAGTTTGGTCGCGCTCATCGCATGGAGTCGGATGCTGGTAGGACGGGCCCTTAAGTTATCGGAGCCAAAGCTCAATTTATCTACACTTCTGTAAAACTGCCATTCGTCCTATCAAGTCTACTCCGATATCCAATCTTTCCCTCTCAACCTCATTCTCCTGCCTTCTCCCCACAACCCCTGACACCCTTACTAATCAAGAATCTGTCAACCTCCGCCTTAAAAATATCCATTGACTTGGCCTCCACTGTCATCTGTAGCAATGAATTCACTCCGATTCACGACCCTCTAGTTTATTTTGGCATTTCTCATTCTTAGTTCCAAAGGAGGAAATAGAATCAGATAGAGTTTCCATATTGAAGAAGCATTTAGACAGACAGACCCTTAAATGGGCAAGAGATGGAAGGATTACGGTTGCAATGTGGACTAATTGGTTTAGCATGGATGTGCATTGGCATGGTGAGCCAGAAAGCCCGTTTCTGTATGACTCTATAAAATTTTACAATATTAAATTTCAACTGCCTATTCCACTGATATCTGAAATACCTTTTAATTCGATTACTGTTTTTCATTTGATCATGCGATAGGAGCAGACTTAGGCCATTCGGCCTCTGAAATCGATTCTGCCATTCAATCATGGCTGATCTATCTCTCCCATTCTCCTGCCTTCTCCCCTTAACTCTTGACACCTGTACTAATCAAGAATCTATCTATCTCTGCCATAAAGTTATCCCTTAACTTGGCCTCCACGGCCTTCTGTGACAATGAATTCCCACAGATTCACCATCCACTGACTAATGAAATTCCTCCTCATCTCCTTCCGAAAGGGACGGCCTTTAATTCTGAGGCTACGACCTCTAGTTCTAGACTTTCCCACTAAAATCAAACATCCTCTCCACATCCACTCTATCCAGGCCTTTCTCACAATTGTCTATAACTCCAGGTTTTGTGGCATCTGCAGATTTGGAGATTATTAAGATAAGTAGTGGTCTTGGTATTAATCCCCAGAGAATTTCACTAAACAGTTCCCTTCAGGCTGAAAAAACACCTTTCAGTATAACTGATCTGGTCAATTTTCTAATGACGTTACTCCAATCGCTTTTATTCCATGGTCTTCAATCTTGATGATAAACCCATGAACTGGCAATTAATGAAACGTCATGTACAAGTTCATATATACATCAACCGTATTTACCTCATCGACCCCCACAGTTACATCATCCAAAGCTCTATCGTTGATATAATTTGGCTTTTACAGACCTGTATTGAATTTCTCTAATCAATCCACACTTGTCCATGTGACTGCTACATTGTCCCTGACAACCATTTCTTGATTTGCCCTCCCCGCTGAGTTTGAATTGACCGGCCTGCAGTTACTAGGTTTGTTCCTGCGCCCCTCTCGGAAGAGGTGCGTAACACCTGTAATTTACCTGTGTCCAACCATCACTCCCGAATGTTTGGAGGTTTGTGGCCAAATCCTCTGCAACTTCCTTCCTTCCATTCACCTTCACCAACGTGGGGGGAATATGAACGTCAAAAACAGGAGCAGGGGTTGTCTACAAATCTCCTTGAGCCTCCTCTGCCATTCACGTCTGATCTGATTGTATCCTCTGTTCCACACTCCAATCCTGGTTTTATTCATCTCGATTTATCTACTCTGCCTTAAAACTATTCAAATAAACCACTTCCACTAGCCTTTGATGAGGGGGTTTCCAGATAACCTTTGAGAGCATGAGATGTCTCTTAAATTAAAAAAACATTTGCTGTTAAATACTGATCCTCTATTTGTGGATTCTCCCTCGAGTAGAAGCATCCTCTCCACGTCCAGCCTGTCAAGATTTCTCAGGACTCGAGGGTCTGAGCAACAGGGAAAGTTGAGCAGACTAGGACTTTATTCCTTAGAGCGCAGAAGGGTGAGGGTTGATCTTATGGAGATGTGCAAAATCATGAGATGCTCCAGAGATGCTATCTGACCCTCTGTATTAAAACCCCATATGTTCCACTTACAAACGCCTTTCCTTCACCACACCACCACCACCCCCCACCCACCCTGCCCCAAGCAGGTTCATAATTTGGGAGCTTATTCAAGGGATAAAGTAAAGTGAAGCTGCAGACTGATAATGGAATAAGGCCAAACCTACAGAGCAAGTGATGTATGCCCCTTAAAATGTGAACATTATTTATGTATAAACCTCTGTCCAGCACTTCCTCCTAAATGGTAAATCCAATGTACAAAAGCTGCACAAACCAATGAATTCTTTCAATTTTCCAGAATTTGTTTCCTAAAGCTTTGGGCATGACTTTTTTAATCCGGTGCCATGATATGTTGCAGGAGGTTATCCTCTTGACTAATAGAATCAGACAGCCCTGAAACAGGCTCTTTGGCCCACAGCAACCAACATGTCGCATCTACACTAGTCCCACCCTGCATTTGGCCCATATCCCTCCAAACCTGCCCTATCCATGTACCTGTCTAAATGTTTCTTAAGCATTGCAATTGTACCTGCTTAAACGTTGCGATGGTACCTGCAAATCAGAGCTGAGATCGTAGAGGTCAGCACAATCCCAGCATGGGACCAACTGGGGGGGGGGGGGGGGGGGGGGGGGACGGACCACTACCTAATCCACAGTTAAATTCATCCCCGAACTTCCCGTGAAGTAACTTGCAGAGAAACTAAAGTGAGAGGGAGTCAGAAAGAGAAAGTGAGAGAGCCTGAAGGATCACGACCCAAAGCGTCACCCATTCCTTCTCTTCAGGGATGCTGCCTGTCCCACTGAGTTACTCCTGCATTTTGTATCTATCTTAAGAGAGAGAGAAAGTTAGAGATACTGTCAGAGAGTGAGTAAAAGAGAGAGTGCCAGAGACGGAGAGAGAGAGGGAAACAGAGAGGGAGATATCACAGTACTAAAATCTGCAGCCTTATCCAGCAAGAGACAACTGGGATGAACCAGTTTACAACATTTTTTTAAAATTTATGTGTGCGTCCATCGTTATAAAAGACTTAGAGTCACAAATGCTCAGGGCATTTTCAAGCTATTCTGTTGCCATTTATAGAGCAACAGCTATGATTGCATCTGAGTCAGATGGATGAAGGTTCGATTCCCACTCCGGACAGACTGAAATGGATCACAGTTAGAATTGCTGCCATTAAATCTGGGCCTCGGCTCAAAATTGAAGCGTAATCCATAGCATTGATCGCCAGAAAAACTGGGAAGGTGCCCCAGTTAATACTTATCCTTCAGAAAACCAAGATCATCTGGTCATTGTCACACTGCTGTTAGTCCAATCTTACTGTGTATTAATTGTATATTGTCTTTCCTTCAGTGCAGCAGTTGTTCAGTTACCTACATTTAGAGAATTCAATGTTCATCCTCGTTATACTTTAAAAGTACCAGTGAAACATGCACTCTGATCTACAAGACTAAGGACAAAGGAATGAGATGCGGGAGAAGCAGGGATAGTTCTTCCTTGGCAAACACATACAATGGGGAATTGGAGTCACTTGAGTCTGTAGATCTTGGAATCTTGAGTAAAAAAAAGTGCTGGAAGAACTCTGCAGGTCAGGCAGCATCTGTGGAGAAAACGGTGGGCAGCACGATGGCGCAGCGGTAGAGCTACTGCTTTAAAGCGCCAGAGATCCGGGTTCGATCCTGTCGACGGGTGCTGTCTGTACAGAGTTTGTACGTTCTCCCCGTGACCTGAACGTGTTTTCTCCGAGATCTTTGGTTTCTTCCCACACTCCAAAGCATAAATGTAAATTGTCCCTGGTGTGTGTAGGGTAGTGTTAATGTGCGGGGATCGATGGTCGGTGCAGACTCAGTGGGCTGCAGAGCCTATTTCCACGCTGTATTTCTAAATTAGACTAAACTAAAAACCTTGCCTGTCAATTTCCCTCCACAGATGCTGCTTGATCCTCTGAATTCCTCCAGCATTTTGTTTTGTTTTATTCACAATGAGTCAAATGCAGCAGATAAAGTATTTTATCAGGGTACATCACAGCATGGTTTGGGAACAGTTCCAGTTTGAATGCAAACTCTAACTAACAAAATATTACCACGTACTATTTCAATAATTCTGCTCTGAAAACACCATCTCCCCAGGCCCACAAAGTGAATTCAGTTCAGAGGACTCTGCCTGAGAATTGAATTCCTGTTCTCCAAATGAGACTTCCTCCTGAAGAAACAAACTTCCATAAACAGTTAAGGGCCTGTCCCCGCGATTTGTTTCGGCAACTGACGCCTGTAGTCGCCCTAAAAACCGTCAAGTTGTACGACACTCCGCATCACCCGTGTTACACCCAAGTATAATAATCACATTGGAAATGAACATATCTACGATAAATCTGAGGACCAATAACTTTTAAAGAAATAAATTGTTTATTTAACGTCAGCATCACTGGGCGTCACCCGCAGGACAGCGCACGTCAGCGTATGACAGGGCGCACGACATGATGAGACACCCAGATGTCACCTGAAGAGTTTGAACATTCCAAAATCCAGGGGCGGCAGGGAGGCACCGCGCGTCACCCCACGTCACCCCGCGTCACGCCCCGACCACGCCCCGACCACGCCCCAACAACCTCTTTTCAGGTAGTCGCCGAAAACGTCGCCCAAGTGGGACAGGCCCCTTTAATATTATAACAAAGTGGGTTTTAATTGACTGTAACTCATGAGGTGTATTAGTAACTGGAATTTCTACTCAAGTGCACAAAGAAAGACGGGATTTTGCATTGTGACGGAGACAGGGTGTATATTTCGCTGAAGATCTGTCCTGGACCCAGCACATTGATGTGATCATGAAGAAAGCTCATCAACGCCTCTGCGTGCATGGAAGGGTAAGAAGATTCAGTTTGTCGGCAAACACTCTCTTGAACTTCTACAGGTTATGGTAGAGCGCATATTGACTGGTTGCATCACGGACTGGTTCAGTAACTCAAATGCTCAGTAACAAAGGAGATTGGAAAAGTGGTGAACGCTGCCCGGTCCTTCACAGGTACTGACCTCCCATCAACTACAGGGCCCTTCTTCAGTCTCGACCTGAAACTTCAACTATTCCTTCTCTCCACGGATGCTGTCTGACCCGCTGAGTTACTCCAGCTTTTTGTGTCCATCTTCGGTTTAAACCAGCATCTGCACTTCCTACCCACAGATTGAATCTAATCGAGGGAATGAGTGTTAACCGGCTGAGGTCCTCCAGCAGCTGGTTCACTGCTGTCACCTTCGTGAATGAAGTGGTACAGGAATATACAATGGTGCAGAGATCAATTCACCGAATATTATAATTGAGGACAAGGGGACTGAATACCCTGAACATTCCCAAGCAGAAAGCAAAATCTTAAAGATAGCAACCAGTCTGAAGAAGGGTCTCGACCCAAAACGTCACCAATTCCTTCACTCCAGAGATGCCGCCTGTCCCGCTGAGTTACTCCAGCTTTTTGTGTCTATCTTCGGTTTAAACCAGCATCAGCAGTTCCTTCTCACACACCTGTCCTTTTCAATGCAGTTTCTGCAGAAATATTGGATATCTTCAAGTTCCTTGGCATCCAAACAACAGTAGCCAAACTTCACACTGATGCAGCGATGAAGAAAGCATTCATTCATTCATTCATGCATCATCGTTGAAAACATTAGCTACGCAGTGGTGCTGGTTTCCAACGGGAACGGTGACGGACGCACCACACATCTCTGCCCTCCAGTTCCTGCGGACTTCTGCCGCTGGAAGTCTAGGATTTTGCAGTGTGTGTGCTTTATCATCATTCCTTACAACGCTGTGTACGACAGTGACAGCAACTTCTACGGAAGTGAAGTGCCGATGGCCATTGGCTCGCTAGAAGCTTATCCGCCCTTTGACAGGTCTTGTTTTTGGTCCTGCTGGGGGTCCACAGCCCCCTCCTCACCTGGCAAACCTGGTGGGGGAGTCGGTTTAGTCGCCGACTATCTAACCATGAAGCAGGTAGTACGGGATTACATGGTACCCCTGGCGGGGAACTCCCCCCGACCTGAACATGTTTACTTTCTTAGTCATCTGAGGAGATCCAGCATGTCCACACGGATTCTCTCAAACGTCTACAGATGCACTACAGAAAATATTCTGATTGAACGCCTCTCAGCTGGTGTGGCAACTGCTCTGTTCTTGACTACCTAAACTTGCAGAGAGAGGTGAACACAGCCCAGTCCACCACAGACTCGTCATTCCCTTCCATCCAGTCCATCTTCGCAGTTGTGTTGCATTAGGAAGGCTGGAAGTATCATTAAGAATATCTGTCACAATCAAAACACCCGTGACTGTATCCACCTCTCACTCGACAGGCTTTGTCCCACCTCCCCACCTCTCTTTTCCAGCTTAACCCCCACGCCCCGCCCTGCCCCCACTCCCGACCTCCTTACTCATAGAGTTATACGCCACAGCATCGGGTTTTGTGGCCCAACTTTTCTAATATGACCAAGATGCCGCATCTACGTTCTTCCCACCTATCCACTTCCGGCTCATGTTCCTCTAAACCTTTCCTATTCACGTACCCGTCCAAATGTCTTCTAAATGTTGTTCTCGTGCCTGCCTCAACTACCTTCTCTGGCACCTCGATCCATATACCCACCGCCCTCTGGATGAAATAATTGTCCCTCAGGTCCCTATTATATCGTCCCTCTCACTCCAATCAGCCTCAAACCGAAACGTCACCTGTTCATTCCCTCCCCAGATGCTGCCTGACCTGCTGAGTACCTCCAGCACTTTGCTCAAGATCCCAGCATCTGCAGTCCCGTGTGTCTGCAAATTATTGACAAGGTTCAGGAATTAGCCTGGTGGTGGGAAAAAGAGTGGTGGTCAATGGACCAACAATCAAACCGACATGATTATTGGGATCCTACCTTAGAGCCCCAAATGTTCATAACATTAATGTTGGCTTGGAAATGGAGGCCAGGACAAACTTGTACATGCCCAGTACAGCATAATGATAAGGAAATGGCTGGCGTGCAGTTTACCATATGAAGCTGCTGATAAGAAATTTAAATTGCTTTCCCTGCTATGTGGAAGATGGTTGACAAAGCCGAAGTACACTACCCAAGTTTGCAGATGACAGAGAAAAAAAAAAGTTAGGACTTTGTTAACAGTGTAGATGACGGTGCTGAATTTCAGAAATATTGATAGATTCAATAAATTTGCAAGGTTATGGCAAGAGTATTTCAGGTTAGGCAACTGAATATAAAAGTGATTTAGTTTTTAGAGAACGTTTTATACGGTGATAAGATCAAAGCAGCCCACACATTTGAAGGCAGTCACTGGCATTGAATGAAGAGTAACATTTTTGTTTGTTATTATTGTACAGTGAATCCTCACATTACACTGTGGGTGCATTCCCGGAGACCGCCACGTTACATAAAAGTTTGTTACGGAAGTTAATTATGTGGGAACAAGCATAGGGGCTCTCCAGCTAAAGCAGATAAGGTGGTTTCAGCATAGACTTTGCTGGAATAAACATTTTTATATCAGCTGGCATTAATGGGGCGGTTAAGCTGCTGCAAGTAAGAATTTCATTGTTCTATCGTCGGTACAACTGAGAATGAAACCTTCTTGACTTCCGTATACGTAACATGTATGGTTATGGAGAGAGCTGAGCAATGTGGTGACTCCAACACTTGGTGCCTGATACTTATCTAAAACTTCATTGTGTGTGTGTGTGTGTGTGTGTGTGTGTGTGTGTGTGTGTGTGTGTGTGTGTGTGTGTGTGTGTGTGTGTGTGTGTGTGTGTGTGTGTGTGTGTGTGTGTGTGTGTGTGTGTGTGTGTGTGTGTGTCCAAAAGCAAGTTAACTGAACAGTTGAGGCCTGCCTCCACCTTTCCTCTTCAGCTTCTCTCTCCCACCTCACCCCTCCCCACCACCCACCCGCGATCAGTCTGTAGAAGGGCCCCGATCCAAAACATCGCCTATCTGCATTCACCAGAGATGCTGCCTGATCCGCTGAGTTACTCTGTTCAGTTCAGTTTTTTCTGACCTGAAACATGAGCACCACTCAGTTGCCGATGTTTTCCAACATTTGCTGCTTCTATTACCGCGCTGATTAAGTGTTCACATGCTGGAGCAGGCTTGAGGCCGTGAAACATTAAGTAATAATCATTATGGTTTAAGCAGCCAGTTCTTGCAAAGTCTGTTCTTAAACATCACACACACACACACACACACAGCAATTACAATTACTGAACCAATGGCCAAATCACACAGCTGCATTCATTTAGATCTCTATTCAAGTGGAGTTGGCTTGTGCTAAGCTAATGAAGCAGGAAAGCTCGGGGGAATTGGCTGTAAACATTTCTTCCCTTTTAAAACTTTGCACCATTAGGTAAGAGCAACAACAGGAACAAATTGAATAGTCAACAGGTTCAGTTGGCAAATCCCAGGTCAGGAAGTGTTTGTGACAGAGTGTCTGAATTGAACACACACTGCGAAACGGCCCTGCGCTCAGATTCACTTCAGCACGTACTGTGCTAGAAATACTCTTCTGGGTCATTAGCTGTGGCAACTGTAAAGCAGCCAAGGTACTTTATAAGTGATCCCAGATCACAGTCAATAAATAAGCTGCACGCAGACTGACTGATTTAAGAAATAAGCTTCCTCAAAAAAAATTACCAGCATTTGACTGCAACAAAATATTGAAAGGAATTAGGATGGTATCCTAGCATCCCTGCCGGGAATATAGGAACAAATCCTTACTTTCCAAAGTGACCAGGCATCTCTTTTCACCTTTAGACAGAGGGTGGCGAATTTGTGGAACTCATTGCCACAGAAGGGTGTGGAGGCCAAGTCAATGGATATTTTTAAGGCAGAGTTTAATGGGTTCTTGATTAGTATGGGTAGCAGGGTGTATGGGGAGAAGGCAGGAGAATGGGGCTAGGAGGGAGGGAGTGATCAGCCATGATTGAATGGCGGAGCAGACTTGATGGGTCGAATGTCCTGATTCTGTTCCTATCACTTATGACCTTAATAGAGGGATATGAATTATCAGACAGATAAGAGTTGGTCTTGCCATCATATTTGAAAACAGTCATTGTGAGCCAAAGGGCGTATTCTTGTGCTCTGCTGGTCTACATTCCATGTTAATCAGTTGAATAGTAGCTTGTGGGGAAATTGACACTTGTCCAAGGAGTTGGATTGTAAAGGAGTATAAAAGAACTAATTAATTAAATGATTCCTAATGAAAGTATTCCTAATTCTGCAATTTTAACACACCCGCTTTTGGCCAAGTGATATTTACTCTAATTATAAAACACAAAATGCTGGAGTAACTCAGCGGGACAGGCAGCATCTCCGGAGAGAAGGCATGTCCCGCTGAGTTACTCCAGCGTTCTGTGTCTATCTTCAGTGTAAGCCAGCATCTTCAGTTCTGTCCTACACAATACTTTATTATGTTTACAACTGCTCTTGAAAACAAATGATGAACATGTCAACATGTCCGCGTATGCATAAATTGAAGACTGGATTAAAATATGAACAAATAATTTAGTTTAGTACTTCTTCTGACTTCAAGTCAAGAACTCCGATCAGCGGGTGCTTTGAAAATAAACTTGGCGACATTACATCAGGCAAACTGGAACAGCAAACCTTGAAACATCCCTAAGTCTTTAATGTCGCTAAAGGTAGAGCATACTAACTAATACGGGGGAATGTGTATGTAATCGTGAGAGGGAGAGAAAGGGTGAATGCACAGAGTATTTTACCCAGGGTAGGGTGGTAAACAGGGCACAGGTTTAAGGTGAGAGGGGGAAAGATTTAATAGGTACCTGAGGGACAACCTTGTCGACTGGTGGTGGGTATATGGAAATGGAAGTCAGAGGAGGTAGCTGAGGCACGTATAGCAACAACATTTAAACAACATTTTACCAGGTACATAGATAGAGAAGGTGTAGAGGGATATGGACCAAATGCGGGCAGGTGGGTCTAGGGTAGGTGGGGCATCTCGGTTGGCATGGACGAGCTTGGCCGAAGGGCCTGTTTTTGTGCTGAATGACTCTATGAACTATGCAGAAAAGAACGGAAGAAGGGTCTCGACCTGAAACGTCACCCATTCCTTCTCTCCGGAGATGCTGCCTGTCCCGCTGAGTTGCTCCAGCATTTTGTGTCTGACTCTATGAACTATGCATGTTTTGACTTTAGACTTAGAGATGCAGCGCGGAAACAGGCCTTTCGGCCCACCATGTCCGCACCAACCAGTGATCACCCCGTACATCAGCATTATCCTACACACTAGAGACAAATTTAAGTTTTTTTAACAAAGCCAATTAACCTCCAAACCTGCATGTCTTTGGAGCGTGGGAGGAAACTGGAGCACCTGGAGAAAACACGTGTGATCACAGGGAGAATGTACAAACTCTGTACAGTCAGCACCTGTAGTCAGGATCCCTGATACTAGTGAGGCAGCATCTCTACCACTGTGCCACCGAACTGCCCTGTGCAGCCCTTCTGCCAGCTTATCATTTGTACACTTTGTTCACAATGGCTGGATAAAGCAGATTGCTACGTGTGGAATTTAACAGACATTAAGAACACTTCCAAAGTAGAGAGTGGCTCAGCAGGAATGCCCCCCCCCCCCTCTAAATGTTGAATCATTGTGAGTGCCATCTAATATAGTAATCAGTGGGAGTGTGGCTCACTAATAAAATACTGTTTCTGAAGCAATGCTGCCCAATATCCTACATGGAGACACAAGAGGCTGTAGATGCTGGAATCTGAAGCAACAAACTATCTGCAGGAGGATCTCAGAGGGTCGAGCAGCGTCTGTGGAGCGAAGGAATGAGTCACAGAGTCAGACAACTTGGAAACAATCCCCTCAGCCCAACTTGCACGTGTCACCCAAGATGCCCCATCCACTCTAGTCCCACTATCTCACTCTAAACCTTCCCCATCTATATACTGTGCCTGTCCAAATGTATTGTAAATGTTATAGAACCTGCATCAACTACCTCCTTTGGCAGCTCGTCCCATATACACTCCAAGGGCCAGGAAGTGAGCGGGTAAGATCATCTCTGACCCCTCTCACCCTGGCCCACAAACTCGCCTCCGGACTGTCAAAGCTTCCACAGCCAGATGTACAAACAGCTTTTTCCCCCACGAGTAGTAGCTCTACTCAATAACCAAAGGTCTGTAGCAACATTTTGCTCTGGTATTTTATTTCATTCGCATGTTTAAACTGTAATGTTTTGTTATTAATGTTTAATATTTTAGGTGTCATTCTTCATTGTCACTGTAAGTCGTGGTGTTATTTGCGAGTGGAGCACCAAGGCAAATTCCTTGTATGTGTACATACTTGGCCAATAAACTTATTCTTACATTCAATCATATAACAGCTCACCTCCATGACACACCGTACAACCTGAGAAACAGACTGGTTCCATCAAGATGCAGAACGAGACGCCACAGGAGATCCTTCATCCCTGTGGCTATCAAACTCTACGACTCCTCCCCCTTCTGGCAATGGGGTAGACTAAGACTGACTCCCCCCCCCCCCCCCCCTCACCAATCTTTGCACATCCCCAATCCTTCCCACTCGTCACTTTAATTTCATGTATTTTGTGTTTTACGACTGTTGGCAGATCAATTTCCCTCCTGGGATAAATAATGTTCTATCGTATCGTATTGTATACCCATCACCCTCTGTGTGGAAAAGTTGCTCCTCAGGTTCCAATTAAATCTTTCCCCTCTCACCTTAAACCTATATCCTCTGGTTCTTAATTCCACTACCCTGGATAAAAGACTCCGATCTTATACATCTCTATAAGGTCACGCCTCATCCTCCATCACTCCATGGAATAGAAGGTCCCACCTCTCCACAAAGCTCATGCCATGTTGCTGTGCTTGGTCTAGGTATGTTACAAAACTTACCTTGAGCAGCGCTGCAGTTCTGCCGCTCCCCGTGTGCGTGACTTTGGCGCCTTTCAGAGGGGGGCGGGCTTAAAGTGCCGTTTTTCTGCAGACTGGGAAAATCGATCCATGTCGGGCGATTTCGTTGCAGAAGAAAAATCGCTCCGCCGTTTCATTCATGAAGGTATTTTTAAATTACGCTAGATTATTTATTAACTAGAGTAATTTAAAAATCACCTTCAAAAGCCGTGAGCGCCGACAACAGGAAGGGTTTTGAGTAGGGGAGAAAAAAAGGTACACAGTTTATTTTTATATTAAAAGTTGTTTTTTTATGGAGGCTTTAATCACATTTTCATTTTGCGAAATGGTGTCCAAAAAAATGTATGAACCAACAGTATTTTTTCTCACGACTTCACCGCAAACCACAACGTTCCAATCCACCGCATTCCACAAAAACCCACTCGCTAGTTGATTTAAATGGCCATTAATTTACAGGCATTAAACACTAAATTCCTTCCATTTGGCCCAGAAATTTATGAAAATGATATTTAAAAATTATGTTAGTTATATTGTGGATTATTGTGTGAATGTTATTTGGACACTTTGGCAATTTAAAATAATGTTTTAAGATGTTTAGATCTACTCATTGAATTTTGTAATTAGCTACAATTAGATAACTAACGAATTATATGCTTTAATTTCAGGTCATCCTAGTAAGATGGTTTCATATTTGTTTCAGAATGCTTCAATCTATAATAACTGCAAATTTCATTGAGTTCTCTTAATTTTTAAGAAAGTTATGGGCTTTTGACTATTCTAGATCACAGCTTTTGTGTTAAGTCAATTGAAAGGCAATGGGGAACAAGATGCTAATTTCCGAGTATGAAAATGGTCATAACTTTCTTAATACTGAAGATATGAAAGTGAATTAGGTGTCAAATTAAACTTCTTTTTATGCTTTATCTGATGGGATAAATTGCAGACTTGATTTTTAAAATCTCAAAATTTTGTAACGTTGCTACTTGGTCGATGCCCTGAGTCACGACTCTACACTAGTTTGGAGCTGGCTGCCCTTGAAGGCAAACACTCCATTAAGAGTCAAGAGTGTTTAATAGTCAAATGTCCCAGATAGAACGATGAAATTCTTATTTACAGCGCACTATGTTTACATATTCTGCTGTGCTGCTGCAAGTAACAATTTCATTGTTCTCTGTGGGATAGAAGATAATAAAACACTCTCGACTCTCTAACACACACACACAAAAACAAACAATAATACTGCAATAAAAACAATAATAATCACAATAACAGTCTATGAAGTTCGGAGTGTATTTGAGGTTGTAGCGTTTAATAGCTGAAAGGGACATTGGGGGACATGCGACCACCGACCACATCACCATTGCAGCTTTTGCTGCTCACCAGTGCACTCACTCACATGCAGTGGTCCCCACACAGTGAGAGGATCAAAGCGCAGACTGAACGAGCCCACCTCACTTAACCCACCTCAGGTGACCATGCATTACGTGGGGATTTTGCATGCCTCTGCAATGTGATTCTCTGCAGCATGAAGCCGCTGCATCTACACACACGTCAAGAAGAGAGTTGAACAATTATAGATTTTGTTTATTTATTTTGCAAAAGCAAATTTTTATTCCACAGGGCATTCAGAAAGTATTCAGACCCCTTCACTTTTTCCACATTTTGTCACGTTACAGCCTTATTCTAAAATGGATTAAATTCATTTGTTTAATCTTCAATCTACACACAATACCGCATAATAAAAAAAGCAAAAACAGGTGTTTAGAAATTTCTGCAAAGTAATTAAAAATAAATAACTGAAATATCACATTTACATAAATATTCAGACCCTTTACTCAGTACTTTGTTGAGGCACCTTTGGCAGCGATTACAGCCTCAAGTCTTCTTGGGTATGACGCTACAAGCTTGGCACACCTGTATTTGGGTAATTTCTCCCATTCTTCCCTGCAGATCCTCTCAAGCTCTGTCAGGTTGGATGGGGAGCGTCGATGCTCAGCTATTTTCAGGTCCCTCCAGAGATGTTCGATCGGGTTCAAGTCCGGGCTCTGGCTGGGCCACTCAAGGACATTCACAGACTTGTCACGAAGCCACTCCTGTGTTGTCTTGACTGTGTGCTTAGGGTCGTTGTCCTGTTGGAAGGTGAACCTCCGTCCCAGTCTGAGGTCCAGAACGCTCTGGAGCAGGTTTTCATCAAGGATCTCTCTGTACTTTGCTCCGTTCATCTTTCCCTTGATCCTGACTAGTCTCCCTGTTCCTGCCACTGAAAAACATCCCCACAGCACGATGCTGCCACCACCATGCTTCGCCGTAGGTATGGTATTGGCCAGGTGATGAGCAGTGCCTGGTTTCTTCCAGACGTGACGCTTGGCATTCAGGCCAAAGAGTTCAATCTTGGTTTCATCAGACCAGAGAATCTTGTTTCCCATGGTCTAAGAGTCCTTTAGGTGCCTTTTGGCAAACTCCAAGGGGGCTGTCATGTGCCTTTTACTGAGGAGTGGCTTCCGTCTGGCCACTCTACCATAGAGGCCTGATTGGTGGAGTGCTGCAGATATAGTTGTTCTTCTGGAAGGTTCTCCCATCTCCACAGAGGAACTCTGGAGCTCTGCCAGAGTGACTATCGGGTTCTTGGTCACCTCCCTGACCAAGGCCCTTCTCCCCCGATTGCTCAGTTTGGCCGGGCGGCCAGCTCTATGAAGAGTCCTGGTGGTTACAAAGTTCTTCTATTTAAGAATGACGGAGGCCACTGTGTTCTTCGGGACCTGCAATGCTGCAGAAATTGTTTTATACCCTTCCCCAGATCTGTCTCGACACAATTCCTGCCTTGTAGGTCTACGGACAATTCCTTCATCTTCATGGCTTGGTTTTTGCTCTGACATGCACTGTCAACTGTGGGACCTTATATAGACAGGTGCGTGCCTTTCCAAATCATGTCCAATCAATTTAATTTACCACTGGTGGACTCCAATCAAGTTGTAGAAACAGCTCAAGGATAATCAATAGACAATAGACAATAGGTGCATGAGTAGGCCCTTCGGCCCTTCGAGTCAGCACCGCCATTCAATGTGGCTGATCACCCCCAATCCTGCCTTCCCCCCACATCCCCTGACTCCGCTATTTTTAAGAGCCCTATCTAGCTCTCTCTTGAAAGCATCCAGAGAACCGGCCTCCACCACCCTCTGAGGCAGAGAATTCCACAGACTCACAAATCTGTGAGAAAAAGTGTTTCCTCGTCTCCGTTCTAAATGGCTTACTCCTTATTCTTAAACTGTGGCCCCTGGACTCCCCCAACATCGAGGACATGTTTCCTGCCTCTAGTGTGTCCAAACCCTTAACAATCTTATATGTTTCAATGAGATCCCTTCTCATCCTTCTAAACGCCAGAATGTACAAGCCCAGCTGCTCCATTCTCTCAGTATATGACAGGTGTGGGCGATTGCAACCTTCACGTGGTTCGACGAATGCAATCAACAGTCAAATAAGATCAAATAGAACAAGTTGTCCTACAACTTTAGGCTGTACACGCCATACGCAAGAAGAAGAAGCATTTGACAGTCCCACCATCCTGGGAATTAGCCTTGTAAACCTACGCTGCACTCCCTCAATAGCAAGAATGTCCTTCCTCAAATTAGGGGACCAAAACTGCACACAATACTCCAGGTGTGGTCTCACTAGGGCTCTGTACAACTGCAGGAGGACCTCTTTGCTCCTATATTCGAATCCTCTTGTTATAAAGGCCAACATGCCATTCGCTTTCTTCACTGCCTGCTGTACCTGCATGCTCACTTTCATAGACTGATGTACAAGGACCCCCAGATCCCGTTGTACTTCCCCTTTTCCTAACTTGACGACATTTAGATAGTAATCTGCCAAAGTGGATAACCTCACATTTATCCGCATTAAACTTCATCTGCCATGCATCTGCCCGCTCCCCCAACCTGTCCAAGTCACCCTGCATTCTCATAGCATCCTCCTCACAGTTCACACTGCCACCCAGCTTTGAGTCATCTGCAAATTTGCTAACGTTACTTTGAATCCCTTCATCCAAATCATTGAGGTATATTGTAAATAGCTGCAGTCCCAGCAACGAGCCTTGCTGTACCCCACTAGTCACTGCCTGCCATTCTGAAAGGGACCCATTAATCCCTACTCTTTGTTTCCTGTCTGCCAACCACTTCTCTGTCCATGTCAATACCAAGTGCCCTAATTTTGCCCACTAATCTCCTATGTGGGACCTTATCAAATCAATGGAAACAGGATGAACCTAAGCTCAATTTTGAATGTCATAGTAAAGAGTCTGAATACTTACGTAAGTGTGATATTTCAGTTATTTATGTTTGATCACTTTGCAAAAATCTCTAAACGCCTGTTTTTGCTTCTTCATTTTGGGGTATTGTCTGTCGATTGATGATAAAAAAAATAATAATTTAATCCATTTTAAAATAAGGCTGTAACGTAACAAAATGTGGAAAAGGTGAAGGGGTCTGAATACTTTCTGAATGCACTGTATATCCCAGATTTTTAGGTAGTGAATCCTGCATGGGGGAATTTCTGTTACCCGAATTAACATATACAGTATACCGTACTCACCTGGGTACAGATTCAGACTGAAAAGCTTTCCATTAAAAGGGAAATTTGTTCTTTATGTACCTAGTACTCCAAACCACAGGAGCAAAATATCTAACTCAGTAGGTCGGGCAGCATCTGTGGAGGGAATGGATGGTTTTGGGAATGCATCAGAAACTGACCCGCTGAGTTACTCCGGCACTTTGTGTCTCAGCATCTGCAGTTCCTTCATACACATAGGTGATAGGTGGAACCAAGTGAGGGAGAAGATACAATAACAGTCTATGACGTTTGGAGCGCATTTGAGACAGGTAATGAAAAAGGGGGACAGATGAAGTGAGATAGGGGGAGGGTAGAGGCAGAGGCTGCAAGGTGATAACTGGAGACATAGTGGAAACTATGAGGGAGGGAGAGAGTCAGATGGAAGCAGCAAAATGAGTAACGGATGCCTGGTGGAAGGTGTGGAAAGGGAGGGAAATACAGGAGGTGCAGGTTACCTGAAACTGGGTACATTTAATATTCAAACCTCTGTGTTGTAGATTTTCTGGGCGGAATGTGAAGGAGTTAATGGAGGAGAGAAAGGTCGCTGTGGGATTGGGAAGGGGAGATGAAATGGCAGCAACGTGGACTTCACCTAATAGGAAGGAACTGCAGGTGCTGGTTTATAATAAAGGTAGACACAAAGTACTGGAGTATGAATGATGAACGAATCGCTCGCTCGTGTGTCAGACAGCGTGTAGCTCGCTGTTGGCTTCTGTCGTGGTCCAACATGTTGACAGAATTGGTCGCCCGACAGGGTGCATCGTGCCGTCGTTTCCGGGGATCGCCACGAGGAGGATTCCGTCATGATCCCCGATGAATGAATGAATGAATGAATGAATGATTTATTGTCACATGTGACAAGTCACAGTGATAATCTTTGCTTGCAGAGCCAAGTTAAGCAAAGAGCCATCACATTACGGTACAAAGTATCCCGCAGGTCCACACACTGTGCAGACAGGAAGTATTCAGACCCTTTCACTTTTTCCACATTTAGTTATGTTGCAGCCTTAATCTAAAATCTTTTTTTTTAATCATCAATCTACACTCAATCTCCCAGAATGAAGAAGCGATAACCGGTGTTTAGAAATTTTTGCAAAGTAATTAAAAATAAATAACTGAAATATCACATTTACATAAATATTCAGACACTTTGCTTTGACACTCAAAATTGAGCTTAGGTTCATTGTGATTCCATTGATTATCCTTGAGATGTTTCTACAACTTGATTGGAGTCCACCAGTGGTAAATTAAATTGATTGGACATGATTTGGATAAACATACACCTGTCTCTATAAGGTCCCACGGTTGACAGTGCATGTCAGAGCAAAAACCAAGCCATGAAGATGAATAAATTGTCCGTAGACATCCGAGACAGGATTGTGTCGAGACACAGTTCTGGGGAAGGGTATAAAACAATTTCTGCAGCATTGGACTCTCAGACCATGAGAAACAAGATTCTCTGGTCTGATGAAACCAAGATTGAACTCTTTGGCCTGAATGCCAAGCGTCATGTCTGGAGGAAACCAGGCACCGCTCATCACCTGGCCAATACCATACCTACGGTGAAGCATGGTGGTGGCAGCGTCATGCTGTGGGGATGTTTTTCAACGGCAGGAACTGGGAGACTAGTCAGGATCGAGGGAAAGATGAATGGAGCTAAGTACAGAGAGATCCCTGATGAAAACCTGCTCCAGAGTGTTCTGGACCTCAGACTGGGACGGAGGTTCACCTTCCAACAGGACAACGACCCTAAGCACACAGCCAAGACAACGCAGGAGTGGCTTTGTGACAAGTCTGTGAATGTCCTTGAGTGGCCCAGCCAGAGCCCGGACTTGAACCCGATCGACCATCTCTGGAGGGACCTGAAAATAGCTGTGCATCGACGCTCCCCATCCAACCTGACAGAGCTTAAGAGGATCTGCAGAGAAGAATGGGAGAAATTACCCAATACAGGTGTGCCAAGCTTGTAGCGTCATACCCAAGAAGACTTGAGGCTGTAATCGTTGCCAAAGGTGCCTCAACAAAGTACTGAGTAAAGGGTCTGAATATTTATGTAAATGTGAAATTTCATTTATTTCTTTTTAATTACTTTGCAAAAATTTCGAAACACCTGTTTTCACTTTTTTATGATGGGGTATTGTGTGTAGATTGATGATAAAAAAAAAAGAATTTAATCCATTTTAGAATAAGGCTGTAACGTGACAAGATGTGGAAAAAGTGAAGGGGTCTGAATACTTTCTGAATGCAGTGTATGTTCTCCATCTCCCGCTCCCTCATGGTGGTTTCCCCCACGCTGGCTCCTCCTTTGTTCGCGGCGGCCTCTACCGCCGGCAGGTCCCCTCCTGACACCTCCGCAGCACCGACCCAGGACCCAGGCCCCAGCCGCGACCTCCGTCTGACGCCAGTCTTCGCCACCCCGCTTCTCTGCGGCCTCCTAGGGGGCATCTCAGGAGGTCGAGAGGTAACTCTGCGGGTCAGGCTGTAAAGGATAGGTGGCGTTCAGGGTCGCGACCCTTCTTCAGACTCACGATGGCCATGAGGAAGAAATACGTTTATCTGAATGTCTTTTTTTCAGAAAGATCTCTGAATGCTGGGGCTTGTTGTTCTGCTGCTTCTGTTCACTGTCTCCTCCTTTTGAACACACATTTATCAGGTTCTCATCCAGACCTCCCATGCCCTTCCCTCCCCACGTTCATGCCAGCTTGAGCCCCCTCACCCAGATCTCCTCTGCACTAAGTACCCCACTAACCTCATGATAATCCATCTCATTCAAGGATGGTTTGGATCACACACTCCACTCCACCCCACCAGCCCACACTGTCAACCCTCAAAACCCTCATCCCATCTGCTCTCAATGCCCATCTGCAAAGAATCGTGGAAGGTTCCTTACATTAAAGCCTCTCTGTAAATACGTTGCTGTTGAGAAGTTACGAAAGAGAAGCAGTTAGATCATTTCCCTCTCCCATTCCAAAAAATGAGCCTGTAAAACAGGAAGCATGTAAAATACCATTCACCTGGCCATTCTGCAGTGTAGCTTCCAATGCACCGCAGAGCCAGAAAACTGGATGGAGATAAAACCCAAATATAAACTTGTTTAATCAAATAAAACCATTTCTTTATGTCTAAATATTATAATATTATGATGTGATGAGTGCATTCATTTAGAAGCAGCCACATTGAGCAATAACCCTCAAACGACAGAAGCAATGTCAGTATCTAATTTAATCCAAACTATCACACACACACCATTGATCCATTGTCTGCTGTCAATATTCATCACGTGTGATGTGGGAAGTACAAAACGGGACACTCGTGTAAAGTTGTGGCTCTAGAACCCCAACAGCTGCATTTTTAACATATTGGATGACAAATAGTTACACTCAGTAGTTTAAACACAATGCTGGGAATCTCACTGGTCTAATTGACTGCTCTGATCAAGAGTTGCCAGGCAAAGGGGAAATTGACTCAGCAGCAACTTTGTTGTTAAACTTTTTATGATTGTCCCGTACAATACAAACGTTTGGTGAACGTGTACACAATGAAGAGCTGGCACGAACTAAAGAGCTAGCATGAACTGTCCTTACGGCAATGAGGAAATGTTTTTTGGGGATTTTTCTTTTCTATTGCAATCAATGATTAAATCTCTGGATCACAATCAGCAATTCTGGGAAGCGGAGCCAATCCAGCGATTCTGGCAACTCTACGTCAAATGGTAGGTGAGGTCGAGGTTTTCGATTACTGTTCAATAAAATGATTACACCTCTCTGTAGCTGACACACTCACTAAATTGTTCCAGAATTTAATTGAGAATGTCTTACTATTATTTTGACTAAAGACGGAGTTTGTATGTTCAAAGTTTTATATAAAGATAAGGTGGCACAGAGGCACAGCAGTGCAGTTATTACCTGCCCGTCCAAGAGACCCAGGTTCGGTCCTGACAACGGGTGCTGTCTGTACGGAGTTTGTACGTTCTCCCTGTGACCACGTGGGTTTTGTTCAGGTGCTCTGGTTTCCTCCCACACTCCAAAGACGTGCAGGTTTGTAGGTTAATTGGCTTTAGTAAAATGTGTGAATTGTCCCTGGTGTGTAGGATAGTGCTGGTTTACGGACTGATTGCTGGCCGGCGCTGACTCGGTGGGCCGAATGTCCTGTTTTCACGCTGTACCTCTAAAGTCTAAAGAGAGATTTGAGTATTTGAAAATGTTTGTTGTATTTTTGAAAAAAACCCGAGAAGATCTTTAAAGACACTCCACACACCTGCAAACCACATGAACCAACCGTTGCTGCCTTTTTTTAGCCTAGATATACATGATAATAGTCTTGATAACTTTATTTTGTGAAATATTAATTGTATAAAGTATTAAATATTATGTAAGCTGCAGAGTGAGGTGATAGTGGTGGGAAGAAATAAAGACCTCCTGCTACGTCAGATAAAAATATAACTCCCTTTTGACCCTAAAATGTTCCTCAACCACCTTTTGGTCATGGACAATAACCAGAGCCTTCTTGCAGGCACACAAAAATGTTGGAGAAACTCAGTGGGTGAGGCAGCATCTGTGGAGCAAAGGAAATAGGCAACAACCCGAAACGCCGCCTATTTCCTTCGCTCCATAGATGCTGCCTCACCCGCTGAGTTTCTCCAACATTTTTGTCTATCTTTGATTATTCCAGCATCTCCAGTTCCTTCTTAAACATCTAGAACCTTCTTGCAGGCGTTTCTCTCTTTTTCCTTCAGGTTCTTGAGTCATTTAACAAAAAGCAGAGTGAGGAGTTCTTGCTTACTGTGCAAGTCTAGGGGCTAGTGGAGTCAAGGGATATGGGGAGAAGGCAGGCACGGGTTATTGATTTGGGACGACCAGCCATGATCACAATGAATGGCGGTGCTGGCTCGAAGGGCCTAATGGCCTCCTCCTGCACCTATTTCTATGTCCCTCTGATTTTTCTCACAGCTGTGCTTTCTATTTAGAGCGTGGACACCTATGGACTGTGTGCTCTTGAATATGTTGGTAATTCACCTGGCACTCTCGAGTCCATCGTCAAACATTGTACGCAGCCTGGGCACCTCGCACTTCTAAACATTGCTTCCTTTAAATCGTTCTTCTATCAAATTGTTGTGCCTGGCTATCTAACCCATGCAAAAAGGGATCACAGGGTGGCGGTGGTAGGAAGAGCTATCGATGTGAATGCTGAGAGTGAGCATATTAATCGGCCAAATAACCTCCTCCTATGTCAGATAAAAATGTAATCATTTTTGACCCTAAAGTGTTCCTCAAGGGGCTGTCCCACTTGGGCGTCATTTGCGCGTCACGCAGATGGCGCACGTAGATTTTGTACATCACAAACTCCTGGGGCGCCGTGCGTCGTGACGCGTAAATGAAGTCGCGTAATTGAGGCGCAAACGAGGCCCAAGTGGGCCAGGCCCTTCAACAACCTTCTCGTCATTGACAAGAACCAGAGCCTTCTTGTGGACACTTCTCTCTATTTCCTTCAGGTTCTTGCCATTTAACAAAGAGCCACCGTTCCATAAGTGAATCCCGACAACCTTCCTTTGATCCACTTTCTCCGAACCTTCCCCGAGTTTGATCCACAGTCAGAGAAGGTTCACTGTTGAACACTCCGTGAAACTGAGAATCGTAAACACTTTCAATCTGAACAGTTACGTTCTCAAATGATTGACAGCTTTATTTTCGAGAGTTGACTTGGATTTTCCTCAGATGTGGTACGAGATAAAAGATGGTCTTCTGACCTGTATCCATCTGAGCTGGCTCTGGGGCAACCCTTATACGCTTGATCAACGTCCGGTGGTGCAGCAGTTAGTGCTGCTGCCACACAGCTCGAGGGACTTGTGTCAAGTGTCAAGAAAGAGAAGTGTTTTATTGTCATATGTCCTGATCTGACCTCGAGTGCTGTCAGAGCAGAGCTACCAATTAGCTGACTTTAATTACTGTCATTAATGAGAATTAGTTACTGGGAAGTGAGAAGGGCATTGGGACAAAATCGATCACTCCCACAGGAGCTAGCATGGACATATGGGTTGAATGGCTGTCACTGCTCTATTATAGTTGACATTTAGAAGCATTTTCTAAAGCACCATATCTCCCCTTCCTTTCCCACTTTTTCCTTGGGATTCACGACTTATTTGTTCAATTACCCCCTAGTAATCGTTTCCTAGATGTGTTTTACTTCTCTAAATCGAGCTGGAATTTAAATACACACCTGGCCTCACCTAATTACAGCTACTGTTCCACTTAACTAATTACCCAATCTCTGCAGCCTTGTCGTTAAACAGCACAGCCGTCCACTTTGACAAATTACACCCATGCCGTCTCTCCTCGGATCCCGACATTTCACAAAAGTTGCTCAAAGATAAAAAAAACATAATGTGTGAGAAAACTGCAGTAACTTTGAAAAGAAATGATGCGGGTCATGCTGGTTTGATGCTCAACCTGAGCCCAGCGGGAACGTGGAACTAAAGCTGCCAGGACTAGTTGATGGTGGACAGGTTCTGTCTCGTTAGTTGTTCACTCCTGAAACAAATGCTGACGAACTACTGACCCAAAAGGGTCCTCTGAGAGTTAAGCTTCACACACACACAGCGAGACAAGTCACCCTCAGCACTGCAAAGTGCCCATCGCAAAGCTTTGTTGTGGATGTCTACCCTTAAGTTGGCCTGTTTCTATCATCGTTCCCTTTTTTGGGGCCACAGTTTAAGAATAAGGAGTAAGCCGTTTAGAACGGAGATGAGGAAACACTTTTTCTCACAGAGAGTGGTGAGTCTGTGGAATTCTCTGCCTCCGAGGGCGGTGGAGGCAGGTTCTCTGGATGCTTTCAAGAGAGAGCTAGATAGGGCTCTTAAAAATAGCGGAATCAGGGGATATGGGGAGAAGGCAGGAACGGGGATGATCAGCCAGGATCACATTGAATGGTGGTGCTGGCACGATGGGCCGAATGGCCTCCTCCTGCACCTATTGTCTATTTGTTCTATATCTCTCTACATCAACATCTCGTATCCCTTTCCCGTGACTCTCAGTCTGAAGAAGAGTCTCGACCTGAAAAGTCACCTATTCCTTTTCTCCAGAGATGCTGCCTGACCCGCTGAGTTACTCCAGCGCTGTAAGGGAAATGAACAGAGTGTTTCAGGTCAGGACCCTCTTCAGATTGCAGAAGGGTCCTGACCCAAACTATCATCAGCCCAATTACCCCCGCAGGTGCTGACTGACCCGTTGAGTTCCTCCAGCAGTTTGTTTTTAACTCAGGACTCCAGCATCTGCAGTCTTTATGTCGCAGTATTCCTTTTGTTCTTTTCCCGGAAGAAATAACTTCTTCCGATTGATGGAGTAGATTGCTGGTAGCGAAAAATTAATTCATCCATATTTTTATTACAATTATTCATGGAAATCAAAAAATTAAAAAAAAACAGTAGACCAAATGTTTTATTTGGAGATGAAATGGTGACGTTAAAGTAGGAACTATCTGCAGAGAAATTGATGGTTTTCTCTGATGTGGCGATTGTCAGATGGGTTGGAGCTGGTCCAGGGACACTTTGTTCATGGCGCTGACATTGGGAACTTCAGTAACACGAGATCTAAGCACTGGCACTACTGAACGGATATAACATTTTGGGACACGAGAACCGCAGATGCTGGAGCCAAATTGCTGAGTAAAACACAGCTGGAACTCAGTGGGTCAGGAAGTATCTGAGGAGGGCAATGGGCAATGTTCTTCTGACCCATGGAATAGAGGGATGAATGCTGGTAAAAAGAGGTGAGGGAAGAGGGCTGGGCAAGAGTTACAGTGGAAAGAAACAAAGAGCTGCAGATGTTGGTTTACACCAAATATAGACACAAAGTGCTGGAGTAACACGGTGGGTCAGGCAGCATCACTGGAGAGAAGGATGGGTGAAGTTCGGTTCAGGATCCTTCTTCAGACTCTGAAGTCTGGACTGAGTTTGTATATTTTCCCCGCGACCTGCGTGGGTTTTCTCCGGGATCTCCGTTTTCCTCCCACACTCAAAGACGTACAGGTTTGTAGGTTAATTGGCTTGGTATAATTGTAAATTGCTCCTAGTGTGTGTAAGTGTGAGGGTTGGCATCGTTGGTTGGCATGGAATCGGTGGGCCAAAAGGCCCATTTCCACGCTGTGCCTCTAAACTAAACTAATGGGTCTGAAGAAGGGTCCCATCCCAAACGTCACCCATCCTTTTTCTCCAGAGATGCTGCCTGACCTGCTGAGTTACTCTGGCATTTTGAGTCTATCTTTGGGGCAAGAGTTGGCAAGTGATAGATGGATACAGGTAAGATTGGGTGGAGGAGTTGATTGGCAGATGCGTCGGGTGGGGGAGAGAACGGCGGAGAGAGTGACCGAGCTTGGAGGCGATATGTGGAGAGGACCAAAGGTGGTCCACTAGCTGGTGGAATCTGATCAGGAAGGTGAAGTAGAACCAGAGGGAGGGATGGTGGGTAGATGGGAATGGAGGGGGGGGGGGGGGTGGAGTGGAGAAAAATGGGTGACCTGAGTACAGAGGGGGCGGGGGGGTTGAAGAGCAGATGGAGGAGGGGATGGGAACTAGGTGACGTGTGTGTATGGAGGAGGGGATACAGCAGGATGGCAGGTGTACGAAGGGTGGGTTTGGAGGGGGTGGATAACTATGGGGGGGAATTTACCTGAATTACAATTGTGTGGCTGCGGGCAGGAGATTTGGAGGGAAGATAGGACTGTTCGGGGAAACTTGACAACACTTGTCTACTGCATCGGTGACAGCGTTTGCTGTGGGTTATATGAAGAGCCAGGATTTTGCCATAAACGCCATGTGCCTTTTCATGCCTTTTTTGATGATTTCACCAGGATAATGCCCTTTTCACGATCGAGTGCCTAAATCAGCCTTTTTTTTGCCATTTTGCAAAAAGGTCGTGCAATTTCCTCTAGTTGTACCGTGATTACAATGACGTTTTCTATGTTAACACGTTAATATTAATGTTATTATTAACGAGTTAACATAGTATATTTTACATGAAAACTTCCACCACCGACTAGGGGCGCCACCGTCGGTCATTCATTTGTTCGTGCCGCTGCCCGCTGGTTCAGTCTTCTCCAAGATCTATTTAAGAAAGAAGTGCAGATGCTGGAAAAATCGAAGGTAGACAGAAAATGCTGGAGAAACTCAGAGGGTGAGGCAGCATCTATGGAGAGAAGGAATATGCGACGTTTCGGGTCAGGACCCTTCTTCAGACTGATGTGGGGGTCGGGGGGCAGGAAAAAGAAAAGAGGTGGAGACATTAGGACTAGAGGAGAGCTGGGAAGGGGGAGGGGGGAGGAGGTAGAAGACAAGGGCTATCTAAAATTAGAGAAGTCAATGTTGATACCGCTGGGGTGTAGACTACCCAAGCGAAACACCCAAGCTTGTCTCCTCACTACATTTACTGATGGCTCCAGTCGCAAAGTGATCTGTGCAAGGCATTCATTGATGCTGGAATTCCACTGTGGAAATTGGAAAACAAATCTCTCAGAAGTTTTTGGAACATATGCCAAGCGAGTCATCATTACGGAAACATTATGTTGACAGCAACTTCAACATTGTTGTGCAGAAAATTAGAGATGAAGTTGCATGGAACAAAATATGGATCTCAATAGATGAGACAACCGATGGGGAGATATGTTGCCAATGTGGTCATTGGTACACTGGAGGCAGGTCAATCATCAAAGAAGTATTTGTTGACATCGGAAGTATTGAAGGTCAAACAGCTCAACTATTGCTCAGTTGTTTGCATCTTCACTTGCTGTACATTGGCCAGAAGGTATAAAACACGCGAATGTTCTTCTGTTTGTGTCTTAAAGTTTTATTCCACAAAATGTTGCATTTGGCATGCTTAGCTCAAGGCCTTCACAGAATTGCCAAGCACATACGTAGCTTGTTTCCAAATGTCGATCGCCTAGTTTCCAATGTCAAGAAAATCTTCCTCAAAGCACCGTCACGTGTGTAGTTGTTCAATGAAATGGCACCCGAGATTCCGCTACCTCCTCAGCCCATTTAGACTAGGTGAGGCACATGGCTCTCTGCTGTACTCTACTATTCTGCAAATTTTGAAAAGATAAAATAAATGTTGCAAACTTCCCGTAAGCTATCACTTCCCTTGGGAAACGTTAGTGAATAACTTGCAGGTTTTCAACAAAGTAACTGATGATATTCGTAAAGTTCCTGGCAATGTAGGTAAAGACATGCAAGGAAAATGTGAGAGAGTGATTTTAGCTAACAAAGATCTTGAAGATATACAAAACATAGCTAAAGTTCTCAAAGGTAGTTGTAATGCACAAGATATCAACATGAATATAGAGTCTGTAGCTTGTTTCGGGTATGCACCAGTGACCTCAGCTGAGGTAGAAAGAGGTTTTTTACAACTGAAGCATTTTCTGTCTGACAGACAGCATAGTATAACAACAGATAATTTGAAAACAATGCCCGTAATCATGTGCAACCAGGCAACTGCTCAATTAATGTAGTATACCTTTATATTATCATTTTTAACCATATTTTGGTGGTGGAAATAAATGCCTTTTTTGTAATTTTATTATGCCTTTTTGCCTGCCTATTTCAGTGTTTTTTAGTGCCTAAACATCCTGGCTCTAGTTATATGCAAAACAAAGCATCTCCCTGTACCTAGGTACATGTGACAATAAAGTAGCATCGATGTATAACGATGTAATGACTGGAAAGGAAGAGTGGTCGCTGAGGCAGTATGGATTGGAATCATTGCAAGGCTGACCGATGCTGACTGGGACCTGCTGAGCCAGGTCCTCTTTCAGTGACAGTGAAGCAGTCTTTACAGGTGAATGGGGATCGCCAGGTTTTGTACAAGGGAAGGTGGCGGCACAACCAGCAACTGGCAGTGTGGCAGCCTGGTGTTTCTGATGAGCTGCCGTCCCGCTACACAAAACAATTAGACGCTTTCTCATGCTTTCTTTAATGGCTTGATAAGGTCAATTGATTAAGCCGTGGACTGTTATTGTAGCCGTTACAGTAAATATTCATCTTATTTTGAAATAAAGCAGCTTAATCAAAATAAGGTTTGCTTAACAGTTTAAGCCATGTCCATTTTTAGAGAAATTAATGATGCATATATCTTGTTTAAATGACTAAATGAACATAGAGCGACACAAAGGCACAGCACTGGTGTTGCTGCCTTACAGCGCCAGAGACCCTGGTTCGATCCTGACTGCAAGTGTTCTGTGTGGTTTGTTCGTTCTCCCTGTGGTCAATTGGGTTTCACCGGGTGCACTGGTTTCCACCCACACTCCAAAGACGTACAGATTTGTAGGTTCATTTACTTGTTTGCAGTTTAATTGGCTTCAGTAGAAACAAATTGTAGGATAGTGCTGTTGTATCGCGGGTCTGTGCGGACTCGGTGCTTCCGCGCTGTATCTCTGAGGACTAAAAGTAAATCTGCAAATCATCGGTTGCTGGATATTAAGGGAACAAAGGGATATGGAGTTAGCACAGAACAGTGCCATTGATGTAGAATTTCAACCTTGATCTTACCGAAAGCCAGGTGCTCTAGGGATCAACAATCTACTCAGAAGACTGAGAGCCACCTCAATGTGCAGGACCTCGAGTCGTAGAGTGTGGAAACAGGCCCTTCAGCCCAACGTCCTCACCGGCTAACATGCCCCATCCACACCAGTCCCAGCTTCCTGTGTGTGATTCACATGCCTCTCAACCTGTAACTATTGTACTTTTCATCGTTTGAATCCCCTATAGACATGGGTCTTTGGAATTCTCTTCCTCAAAGGGTGGTGGAGGCTGATTATTTTATTAATCTGTCAGAGGCAGGTGGGTTGTCGACAAAGGAGGGGGGGTGATGAGATGCTAGGGAAAAGGAGAAATGTTCAGCTGTGTGTACAGGCAAATCAGCCATTAACACAGGGAATTCTTGATCATACTGAATGGTGGAGCAGGTTCACAAGGTCACAAGGAGCCTGAAGACTGCAACAACCAGGTTCAGGAATAGCTACTTCCCCACAGCCATCAGGCTATTAAACCTGGCTCGGACAAAACTCTGGACATTAATAGCCCGTTGTCTGTTATTTGCACTTTATCAGTTTATTTATTCATGACAATAAACTCTCTTGAATCTTGAAGTGACCTTCTCCAGCTCCTCATCTGTAGTTCCGAATGTAACTATGTAATAAACATTATTCAGCTCAAAATAATGTGCAAATAAGAAAAGGGTCATGAATGTAAAGAAAGAGACAATCCGCAGGAACTGAAGTTTGGTATTTAGGAAAGAGAAGCAATCTGTCTGAAGAAGGGTCTCGACCCGAAACATCACTCATTCCTTCCCTCCAGAGATGCTGCCTGTCCCGCTGAGTTACTCCAGCATTTTGTGTCTATCTTGCAGGAGTGCAGTAGAGGTTTACCAGGATGCTGCCTGGATCGGAGAGTATCAGCAGAGGTTGCATAACTTGGGATTGTTTTCTCCAGGTGCATCAGAGGTTGTGGGGTGACCTGATGGAAGTATATACAATTATGAGAGGCCACACAGGGTAGAGAGAACCTTTTACCCAGGGTAGAAATGTTAAATACTAGAGTGTGTAGCCTTAAGATCAGAGGAGGGTGTACAGGAGAATGTGCAGGGCAAGTTTTTTTTTGATGCAGAGCGGTGGACGCCGGGAACTTGCTGACGTGGTGGAAGCAGATACGATAGTGGCATCCAGAGATGCTGCCCGTCCTGCTGAGTTACTCCAGTATTTTGTGTCTTTCCTCGGTGTAAACTAGCATCTGCTGTTCCTCCCTACACACAAATTGCCACAAAACTGCATCCAGTCCAAATTGCTGCCAGGGTTCTCCATGTTAATGAAGCAAGTTGTAGCAGTCAGCTGCTGATGAGATTTGATTTGTACCAAATCACCAGCCCCTCTACATCCCGGTCCCCAATGGTGTCACTACCATCCTCTGGCGAAACAAGGGACCTCGAGCCGTGACTGGCTGAATCTCCGCAACGTCCATCAATCCCATTTGTTTCTGCTCCCTTCATCTGATAGTTTTATTTGCTAATGTGCATCGTGACAGACTGGCAATACATTAATACCATCTCTGAACTAGTGTCAGATAAATAAACAATAGAACTTCCTTCTTTCTTAAAGGTCAGTAGATGTGGCAATCAGAACATTTACTTGGGAGCTAACTTCACTACGACTGAAAATGTGTATAATTTAAAAGCTTGATTAATATAATTAAAATTGAAGTAGTTACTATGCAATCAAAGCCCTCCTAACAAAATATACTGGCTCTCAAAATGTTTTTAAATAAATGCTTTCTTGCTCCAAATTCGTGATGATAATATTTTTTGGCAAATTATTAAAAGCAGGATGTAACATTGTTTTTCATTTGCGAAAGCAATATATTCAATTTATTTTGTGGAATATAACCAGCCCCTCTGCCCCAAATGTCACTGAACCTTTAATGCAGATGCTGTCCCAGTACTTGGAACATAATAAATAACTTTTAAGAGACAGGAGCATTTTAATTGCCGACATCATAAACTGTATTTCTAAATTAATGAATACATCATGTATCAAACCATTTATGTGCTTTACTGTAAGGTTCAATTTTAAACACCACAAATGCAACACTGAAAAAAAAAACATTCTTCACCACTCCCACCATATTTTGGCATTTTACATTAAAACCTTCCTTGGAATCAAACAGAATTAAAACATAGGTGTTTAAAATGCACATTCTGACTCAATCTCCAAACAAAAGAAAAATGCAATATAACATATTTTTGTTCAGCGAACTGCTTAAAGTCTCTCCCGCAGCTGGTAGTGAGTCTGGACACCCCCCCTTGAAAGAACAGAAATAGCTGAAGTGAGTATCGTGTCATTACCCTGAACGTACACTTCATGTTCCACACCCTCACCCTGTAAGGAATTTGGTTGATCGATTGTGACCTGCATAGCACTCACCAACGCTGCTTCAATAATCAGTGTGTTGTGGCCTTATTGGTGTTTCTCCAATACTTGACTTGACTTCACTCTATTTCAGTGTATTGAGCTTTTACAAGAAATGGTGCAACGGTAGAAAAAAGGTTCTTGCATTAGAGTTGCAAAATAGTTGGGGGGGGGTGAATATTTCAAGCAAACCAAAATCAACGCTGACATGCACGCATTCTTCAGATCTACCCTGGTCTGCACTGCACCTGAAGTCTCACCTAGAACAACACAAGCTGCAATAACTCAGTGGGTCAGGCGGCATCTCTGGAGAAAATGGATGGCAAGGTCTTACTGCTCGTGACCTGAAACATCACCCATCCTTATTCTCCAGAGATGCCGCCTGACCCACTGAGTTAATCCAGCACTTAGTGTCTATCTTTGGTATAAACCAGCATCTGCAGTTCCTTGTTTCTGCAAGTTATTCTAATGCAGATGTGATATTTCTAATGCACTATTTTCATTCATTGTCATTTTAGGATAATAAAATCGACACTTCAACTTAGCAGGAGATAAGTACACCAGGTTTTGGAGCGCTTGCTATCAACGTGACTTGCTGACACCTAGAGAAGCTTTGTTGCTGCCACTACCTCTTTACACTTAAGTGGGGCCTGGGTTTCCGACTACGCTTTCTTGCTTGATTGTGCATCACATCAACAGCTGACTGAGTGCCGACAACACACATCGCAAGCAGGGTGTTGAATTCTGCTGGGTTGCAATCTATACAAATCAGGGAGTTGGGAGCTGAGCGTTGTGGGTTCAGCACCAGCGAGGCTGTGCACTCTCCGTGCGATGAACCCTGATCTCGTCTGACCTGGTCACACCTGCGATCACGTTGCCTCCACTGACCCTCACCTACGTTGCCTGGTGGTTACATGTTTCACAGCATAATTTGTTGGTTTGCAAAAACCCACTGCTCAGGATGCAATAAGCACATATTAACAGTAAATTAATGGAATTAGGGAAATTCTGTCCATGGAAGCCAAATACTGAATCACTAGTGACATTTAGTTAATGTCATTCTCATTACTGGCTCCTTCTGGACGGCGTAATTTATCCACTTGTTCATTTATCTGTCCATCGCCACCCCGCCTATCCTCTGTTTGCACGCTGAGACAATCGTCTTCATCGACGTGACTGACGTCATCATCTTCATCCTCGTCTTCATTGTCTTGTCTTCTCTCCTCTTCCCCTTGGACCTCCATCCTCACCTGACACTTTACATCCACGTCGTTGCTAATCGCAGCGACGTGGCCACTGAGACTTCCTACTTCCGGACTGTGGGTCTCGGTAGCTGGCGAGGACAAGGTCGAGGCAGACTCGATGCTGACCGGTGAGATGTCGCTGCTGCTGTTGTTGTGATTGACTGGAGTCACAGAGGTGGCTATTGTCGACGGCTTGACAGGGATCTGCCACGAGGGAAGCTTAGGAGCTGAGGGGGAAGACGGAAACTGTCGCCTACAGTCAAAGAACAAGTTTTGTGCGTTAACGTTTGTTAGAAGATTGCAGCAAAATCAACACCATAAACATTATTCAGGGTTTTGTACATTATTATTCCATGAGAGAAACCTTATATTTTGCCCAAATTGACATCAGCTTTCTTCCCCATTGGGAGCCTACTCTGAATTTAAACACTACTGAGAGGGAACTCATCCCTTCTAACGTCGGAAAGGTTACGCAGTTTATTTCTCTCCATGGAGAACCTCCATCATACATTATGGTGTTGAATGATTACTTTGCATCACTCACTTTGTGAGGAGGTAGAAAATGCTGAATTTCGAACGAATCGTCTGGAGGGTTGAATCTCTTTTGAAATCTTGAATATTTTATGTTTGATTAAAAGTTTCAGGTTTTGCAAAGGCCTAATTTGACCTCTATCATGAAGTTGCTTTGTGACAATTACCGGGGATAACTCGCAAAGGTCCAGCATCTACTCTAAAACCTTGGTATTGGGCTGCAGATTACTGACAAAGAACGGAGGAATGTGCTGGTGGGCACATCCAGCAGGCAATGAGATAGTTATCTGGTTCAATAAGCAATTCATGACCTTATTTCAGACTTCTAGAAGGTATTCCTAGCTGAGATGATATAAGAAAATCCATATCTGTATGCAGGATGACACTAACTAGAGTCACAGAGGCATAGAGCGTAGAAACAGGCACTTTGGCCCAACTTGCCCACACCGGCCAACATGTCCTTGATACACTAGTTCCACCTACCTGCATTTGGGCCATATTCCTCCAAACCTGTCTAACTGTTTCTGAAACATTGGGATAGTCCCTGGTTCAACTACCTGCAGCTTGTTCCATACACCCCCAACCTTTGTGTGAAAAAGATACCTCTCAGATTCCCATTAAATCTTTTCCCCTTCACTTAAACCTACGTCCTCTGATCCCCGATTCCTCTACTCTGGGCAAGAGACTTTGTGCATCTACCTGATCTATTCCACTCATGATTTTATGCACCTCTATAAGATCAGGAGATATATGTTCTTCTGAAGTTGATCCAATTGCTTGTTCTACTAGCCAAACCCAAGACAGGGAAGGAAACCAAAATCAAAGTTCTAACCATCTGTTGAAAGAAGGCAAAATAGACCAATTAGTGACGGATGGAGTAACAGGCAGAGCCTAGAGCTATCGACTTAAGAATAAAGCTATTCACTGGCTGGTCAATACATTCACGTGGTTGTGACATTGATTAGAAGTGTTGACCAGTCTACATGGGCTAATAATATCCAACTATCATAATAAAGGAGACATGGATAGGACAAGTTTGGGGGGGGGGATATGGACCAAATGTAGGCAGGTGGGACTAGTGTAGATGGGGCTTGTTGGCCGCTGTAGGCAAGTTGGGTCGAAGGGCCTGTTTCCACACTGTATCACTCTATGATATAATGCTGGTTTAATATACAATCTAGATTCTTTCTAGCTGAGAGTTACGGTAAAGGGATAGGCAAGTACCTGTCTACAGCTCTCCCACGGCACCAATTAGAAAACAATGGCATTTGCTTTTGTGCAATAATGATGATCGAGTTTCCATGATGCAATAAGCCCATACAGAATAGGGGAATTACATCTTCTCAGAATCAGTCACAATATTAAAACCACCTGAGCAAGTTGGTTGAATACATTCGGGGCGGTACGGTGGCGTAGAGGTAGAGTTGCAGGAGTACAGCGCTAGACACCCTGGCTCAATCCTGACTACAGCTGCTAACTGTACGCAGTTTGTACCTTCTCCCCGTGGACGTGTGGGTTTTCTCCGGGATCTCCGGTTTTCCTCCCACACTCCAAACACGTACAGGTTTGTAGGTTAATGGGTTTCGGTTAGAATTGTAACATTAGCTCTAGCGTGTCGGGTGGTGCTAGTGTACAGGGATTGTTGGTAGGTGCAGGCTGGGTGCGCCCAAAAGGCCTGTTTCCCCATTGTATATCTAAAGAAAAGATGGCAGCAATGTGTTATATCTGTGCCAGCAAATTATTGATGGGCGGCACTGTGGCACAGCTGCTGCCTCTCAGCACTAGGGACCCGGGTTCGATCCTGACCTTGGGTGCTGTCTGTGTGGTGTTTGCATGTTCTCCCTGTGACCATGTAGGTTTCTTCCTGCAGCTCTGGCTTCCTCCCCCATCCCCAAAATGTCCGGGTTTGTTGGTTAAATTGGCATCTGTAAAATTGCCTCCAGGGTGAAGATGAGAAAGTAGGATAATCTAGCACGAGTGTGCACGCGTGACCAATTGTTGGCATGGACTTAGTGGGCCGAAGGGCCTGTTTCCATGCTGTATCTCTAAACTGAGCTAAAAACATAGGAGTAAATTGTACGAGAGGAAAGAGATTTAAGATCTCCAGTGGATTCGTTTGAAAAACGGTGTCATTTTAAAAATAAGTAGTCTTACACTTACCACCGTATATTCTCCATTTCTATTTTGCTTTTACTCAATATGCTCTCTTTCCACAGTGGTCAACTTAATTCCAGTATCTTATCCGGGTTGCTACGCTGTGTGCAAGTCCTGATAGAGACTGTCTAGCTTCTCATTTTCACACTACAAACAGCTTACAATGGCCTGTTTCCTTTATCATCGATACTTTTTTGCATATCTTTCATTCATTGTTCTTTATCTCTGCACATCACCGTCTATATCTCTCGTTTCCCTGATCCCTGACCAGTCTGAAGAAGGGTCTCGACCCGAAACATCGCCTTTTTCCTTCGCTCCTTAGATGCTGCTGCACCCGCTGAGTTTCTCCAGCCTTTTCTGAACCCCTGATAGAGGCCGTCCGGAGATCACGTCACGACAAACAGACACCCGTGCTCTGCCGCGGTGGTCGGAGTGGAAATGTCTGAATCTTTCACTAGCCTGCACTAGGTGTACTGTGTATGAGGAGAGTAGAGTAGGGGAGTAGAGCAGGCACACTGATGCACAGATCATTTTCCATTCAGGGAAGATCACCTTAAAGATCCCCCACTTTTTCAAGCCTCCCCTTTCTTTGTGAAATAAGCACTCTCTGGACACAGTGCAAATACTAAGGATCCTCTCCCAACGCTGTCAGTCCAATAGCAGCCCAGGGTCCACATTACCTGCTTAAGAGAAGTCCTTTCAATGAGGTGATCTCCGCTTTCAATTCATTAATGTTCTGAGTCTCCAGGAGCCAATTTGTAGACGAGGAAGCCTGAGGAAACCAAGCAGAAACTAAGCAGAGAGCCAGGAATACATTTAAACATACTTCATTGAAAGCACAATGTATTTTCAACAGCTGTGGAATGTTCGAATTAATGCTGCTTCCTGGGATTCATTTGCCGACCATTCTAATAGTTTACATACTTCGGACAACACTTTTTTTTTTTTTAATCATTTGCATCTCTTCCCAACTCACTATTCAATGAGGACCTGTCTGAGAGTCAGCGCCTGTGAAGCTAAGAACGAGGCACAAACTGCTGGAGTAACTCAGGCAGGCAGCACCTCTGGAGTCAGGCAGCATCTCTGGAGAAAAAGGATGGGTCCTTCTCAATGACCTATCCTTTGCTCCAGAGATACTGCCTGACCCGCCGAGTTACTTCAGCACTCTGCGTTTATCTTCAGTATAAAGCAACATCTGCAGTTCCTTTCGACACCTGAGAACTCAATAGCTGGTCTGGCAGGGAGGGTGGGAATTGGAGGAACAAAATGGCCGTGTATACAGTAGTCGAAACAGCAATGGGATTGACTTTTAATTTAATTTAGAGACACAACATGGAAACAGGCCCTTCGACCCACGCCGACCAACGAATACCTGTACACTAGTTCTATGTCATCCCAGTTTCACATCCTGCATACTAGGGTCAATTTACAGAAGGTAATTAATTCACAAACCGGCACGTCTTTGGAGCATAGGAGGAAACCGGAGCACCTGGAGAAAACCCGTACAGTCACAGGGAGAACGTACAAACTCAGTACAGACAGCATCTGCTAGCAGGATCGAACCCAAGTCTCTAGCGCTGTGAGGCAGCAACTCTACCGCTGCGCCTATGACCTATTTGAACATGTCTCTCACATGGGGCAAGAGAGTTCGAGAGATTCTAAGCTTTGGATGTATAAGAGAGTGATCTGGCCGCGGCCAACCTGAGCCTTCAGTTGCAATTTGGCTCGTGCCGTGGGAATCTCCAAAGTACAAATGTTTATCTAGTTTTGTTTTTGATGTGTGTCTCTGTAAAATCAGAAAGCGTATGCCTGACAGGTAAAATAGTTAAATCTGTGTAGCAATCATTGGCCGTTACACGCGTGTCACAGTGATGTTCCAGTTTAACGTTGATCAAAGGTGAGCTTTATACCTGCACGATATTGTTACCAGATGAATTTATTCAAGACCAGAAGATGCAGGAGGAATGAACCGCATCTTTACACTGACGTCCCAAGGGACAACACTGTTCACCCTAGAGGAACGCAAGCGCCCAGCCTTTAATAAGAGCACGCTTTATAAAATATAGACTGTAAGCTATTTAATAGACTAGTTATTCAATCATGTTAACTCGTCAGCTATCTAATGAGACTAATCCTAAATTAATCTCATTAATTTATCACAGTCAGATCCCAAATGTAAATTTATAATCAGCAAGCATTTAATGTTAAATGACTGACAAATTAAGTTGCATTTATAACCTCCCATTTATTTTGCAATTAACCCTATCTACTATTTAATCTAATCAATGTTTTAAGTCCTGCTAACTAGGGTTCTCGAGTTAATAAACAATTGTTAGCTTATAACTTGGTTGTTTGACTTGTTTGTGCCCAGCAAGTATAGGTTAATACATTCATTTAATTAATGGCGCAGATCGCGATGTGAACTTGATACATAGGTTTAACGCTTAGCTGATCAAAACCGGTTAAGGTCAAAGACTGCAGCTTGCCTAATGGAGGCACCAGGCAGAAGAGAGGGAAACTCTGAATATGTGTTGTCACGGACAGTTTAGATACAGTTATACAGGAGCTGGCATTTATTCAGTTATTTTTTATGAAGATTCTTCTCTTAATTCCAGTCTGTGCACTTCTAATCAGGGACTTGTGTAACATTTCGCACGACTTTCTTATTACCAGTCACAAAAGCAACATTTTTTAAATGGTGCTTAATCTGAAATAAAAACAAAATGAGTTGGAAATACTCGAAGACAGGCAGCTTCTGGGGAGAGAGAAATAGTTTGCATTTCAGGGCAATGACATTTCATCACAAGGGTGAGAAGAGTTACAATCTGTTTTAAGACACAGAGTAAAGAAAGTGAAAGAAATGAAGTTGGGAGATCCAGAACAGGGTACACGAGACGGTAAATGATGAGATGGACAAAAGGGGGGGGGGGGGGGGGGGGCACATCACAAAAAGATGTATTTCCAGAAACACATTAAAAAGAACTGCAAGAATGTATGGATCTCTAGCAATTCTTTTTTCAAGAGTTCCGACATTGAGAACGTTTTTTTTCTTTTTATTTCAGATCCTGCTGTATCTATTTTCCTCTATGTTATTTTAACTGTGTACAAATTAGAACAGTTTATAGCTCATGCGATGGTTCGGGGGACACTCTTCCTTTTGATGGTGCTAGCAAAATGTGATGAGCATAATGTAGAAACAAGGAACTGCAGATGGTGGTTAATACACAAGAGGACACAAAGTGCTGGAGTAACATAGAAACGTAGAAAATAGGTGCAGGAGGAGGCCATTCGGCCTTCCAGCCAGCACCGCCATGCATTGTGATCATGGCAGATCGTCCCCAATCAATAATCCGTGCCTGCCTTCTCCCCATATCCCTTGATTCCACTAGCCCTTCTATCTAACTCTCTTAAATCCATCCAATGACTTGGCCTCCACTGTCCTCTGTGGCAGGGAATTCCCCAAATTCACAACTCTGGGTGAAAAAGATTTTTTCTCACCTCAGTCTTAAATGGCTTCCCCTTTATTCTAAGACAGTGGCCCCTGGTTCTGGACTCAGCAGGTCAGGCAGCAACTCTGGAGAACATGGATAGGTGACGTTTCAGTTTGAGACCCTTCTTTAGACAGGTGACTTTTTCAGTCTGAAGATGGGTCCGACCCAAAACGTCACCTTTCCACCTTCTCCTGAGATGCTGCTTGACTCAGAGTTGCTCCAGCACTTTATGTCCATTTGCTGTGCATAATGTGTATTCCTCAGTGTAAATTGTCGAACCCATGCCACACCGATGAACATGAGTACTGGTTCACTGAGGACTCAGCATGAAAAGCGGACAAGCTGTTGGCACGTCACAAACTTTCATTCCAAGGCAGCCACTCATCCTGGGCCACATTTTCACAGACACAAGGAGCATGCCAGTACTTCAGCTTGTACGTTCGAATTTGAGCTGAGCTTGAGTAAGTTCCGACGAAGGGTCACTGGCCTGCAAGAATGCTTCTGATTCCGTCTCCACAGTTTCAGCCTGATCTGCTGAGTATTTCCAGCATGCACACCGGCCGGCTGTGGATCGGAACTACCGGACGCCCATGGAACCAGCTCTTATCTTCAAATTTGACAGGAGAAAAAGATGCACAACTACAGATGAGCTTCCAAATCTATAGAGTACACAATTTCATTGTACCCCAAGCGCAGGCAAGTGGGATGAGTGGAGCTGAGGCATGCTGGCTGGTGTGGGTAAGTTGGGCCAAAGGGCCTGTTTCTATGACTAATTGCCCCATCGAGTAAAACAAAGACCCACGGTGACTAGGTTGGTTGGATTCAGAATTGGCTCCCTCAGAGAAGACAGAGGGCTCTGGTGGAAGGGTGTTATTCTGGCTGGCAATCTGTGACCAGTGGAGATCTGCAGGTATCTGTGTTGGGTCCCCTGTTGTTCGTGATATATATACACGACTTGGACGTAAACTTAGATGGTTCAGTTAGTAAGTTTGCAGACACCTCCACAAGTGGTGGAGTTGCAGACATTGAGGAAGGCTGCTAAACTACACAGCAGGATATAGATCAGCTGTAGAAATGAGCGGAGAAATGGAAGACGGAGTTTAATCTGAGCAACCTTGAGGTGTTGCACTTTTGGAGGTCTAATGTAAGGGGGGGATATACAGTCAATGGCAAGACCCTTAGCAGAATTGACGTGCAGGTTTGTAGGTTAATTGGCTTCGGAAAAAAATGTAAATTGTCCCTTGTGTGTAGGCTAATGTGGGGGGTCACTGGTCTGGGCGGACTCGCTGAGCCGAAGGGCCTGTTTCTACGCTGCCTCTCTAAGCTAAACTAAAATGAAATATGTAAAATGATGAGAGGTATACAAAGGAGATTAGTTTAACTTGGCATCATGTCCGGCATGGGCACTTTGAGCTGAGAGACCTTTTCCTGTTCTATGTTCCAAGGTTAATCGTTTTGACCTTCTAAACCACAACTTCAATTATATTATAAAGATGATCACCAGCCAGAGTTTTAACACCACACCTGCTCAACAACCAGGACCAAATATGCAAAGAACTTTTCCGTATTGTTGGACTGAAGTTTCGGAAGGAATTTTCAGTGCTATCACACGCCCACCTGAAATGGAAATTTGAACATTCCTAGTTTAGGCACTGTTACAACTAATAAAAGGATGGACATTCTTAACAGAATTAAATACATAGTTTGTGGAATCACCAATATCTTGGTCATATTTTAAAAAGCCACTTTTGGATTTGAATAACAAATATTAAACTGATGGGGCCACAATGAATGTTATTGCTGGTGTAAATGATCAATAGTTGTGCCATACTTTCCAACGCGGCATGTTAAGGCTGACATCAATTTGGATTTTGACAACTGCGGTTAGGTGTTAAATGTCATTCTGCCTTCCTAATCAACATTTCCCACCTTAACCCACCCACAGTGTGACATGTATTGAACAATCTGTTTTAAACTAGAAACTGTCATACATATTCAATGCTCATGAAATTGATTACATAAAGCCAAGCCATCCCTCTCTGCGATCCTCTTCATTGTCCAGGGAATTCAGAATCTGTGTCTTTCTTTTATTGACATTTTCTATCTAAAATAAACTTAATGTCAACTTGTTTGGGTCTATATTGTGGGTGTATTGGACAAGTGAGACCCTAAAGTGTAGGAAGGAACTGCAGATGCTGGTTTAAACCGAAGATAGACACAAAAAGCTGGAGTAACTCAGCGGGACAGGCAGCATCTCTGGAGAATAGGAATGGGTGACCTTTGGGTCTCGATATTACTGTCTATATCTCTTGTTTCCCTTTCTCCTGACTCTCAGTCTGAAGGGTCTCGACCCAAAACATCACCTATTCCTTTTCTCCAGGGATACTGCCTGTCCTGCTGAGTTACTCCAGCTTTTTGTGTCTATGCAAAAAATAGTTCTATTTCAATTTATAACCGGAAATACATGAGGCAATTTATCAGATGAGTGCACGCTCTGAATTTGATGTTGAAACTATTGGTTTTCATCATAACCACCAGTGACCTTGGGATTTCTGTGCATCCACAATTTAACATGCAAATCCCCACGTTCCTGTTACTGGTTCAATGGACAATAGGTGCAGGAGCAGGCCATTCAGCCCTTCGAGCCAGCATCGCAACCATCCACTACAGACTGCACTATGGCTGGAAAGTTTACTTCACCACCAACTATCACGAAACATCAGCTGAGTAACAACTCCAGATTGTTATAAACTTGTATCATTGTCAAGTCCCTGGAAAGCTTAACCACTGATTCACAATGGTGTAATCCAAAAAATAACCTGGTTCAAAAAATATAATTTTAAGGATGTTGATTCTAATTCCTTATATAAACACTTCAAAGTATTAAGTGGAGAAAAGGAGTAGGTGACGTTTCGGGTCCAGACCCTTCTTCAGACTGAAGAATTATTTAGAGATGGGGTTTTAAAAAATCCATTATACTTTGTAGGGACGAACTGCTGGTTTAAACCGAGGACAGACACAAAAAACTGGACTAACTCAGCGGGTCATCTCTGAAGAGAGAGATCTCACATTCCTTTTCCTTTTCAACCCATTCCTGTTCCTTTCCTCCAGGGATGCTGCCTGACCCGCTGAGTTATTCCAGTTTTTTGTGTCTGTCTTTGGTTTAAACCAGCAGTTCATCCCTACAAAGTATAATGGATTTAAAAATAAATAAAACAGCTATAAATATTTCTTAGGTTAAAGCCTAATTTGTGACTATTGCTAAGGCTACCTCATGGCTGTAACATTGCTAAGTAGAGATTTAAACCTCATCTTTGGGAGATCTTGGAGCAATTACAATGTAAAAACATTGGACTGCTTTAAGTTGGACAGCAGTTTGTGAGGAAAGGGGGTTTATGAGGAGGAGTGAAATTGGTGATTATGGAATGGCACAGTTCACAAAGAGAAGAACATCCGCTAACATGCCGGCAGCAGAACAAGTGAGATGGAGCAAGAGCCGAGTCTCATGATCAAGTTTGAAGATGGTGGAATTTGGGGAAAATTATAGAAAGGCTCAGTAACAGGGAAGGAAGAGTTAATTGTAGGGGAGTTTGGGGATCAAAATGAGGAACAGACATGATGATTGAGAAGAGAGTGTGAGTAAGCAGATCGAGAGTTGTAGATATGATGATAGACACTGAAGAGTTAGTGGTTCAAAAGTACAACTACGAAACATGGGGAAATGTTTTGCTCCCTGGGTGCGTAGAATGAAGCAGAATTGGAAATGGTGATGTGGACCACCAACAGGTGGTTGAAGATGGGCATCTGGGAATAGGGAAGCCTATGGGTAATGGAACATAAACCTGTAGGAGAGTTTACATTTACAATTTTTCCCAACATAACTTCCCAGTATGTTTGTGTAGTTCCACACTCAACTATTTAGAAGTTTATCAATTCAGTGCATACTAATCCAACATAACTGGATGTAAACTTTAGCTTTCCACCCCTAATTTATCATAATTACATCCAATTGAGATATATTCTTTCAGCGTAGAAGAATGGGATTGAGAGGGAAGGATAAATCGTCCATGATTGAATGGTAGGGTAGATTTCATGGGCCAATTGCCTAATTCTGCTCCTATGACTTATGAAATTAAGAAACCAGAAAGGCCGGTTCCTTAAATTTGTTGAAATTTGACTGCAGAGTGTGCAGATGGATAAAGAACTGTTCTTCAATTTTTCCTTGGAACTTATGTTGGCTTTTATTAGAATAAAGCAAGAGGCAAAAGACAGACAGGGGGGTCAGAGTAGGTGTGAGATGGAGAGGTGACAGGTCGCCAGAAGCTCAGGGAAAGCCATGATATATAGAGTAATATATATATATATTTGTTCCTTTACATTATTTTAAGAGTTTGCGTGTGCAAAGAATGTGTTCGCCTCACTCAGCCAATTGTGATTGCTTAAGTAATGTTAACAGCTGAATTAGTCATAAGGCTCTAAGCCTCAGTAAGTGATTTTTCTAAATAAGAAACATGTGTTGCAGAACACTCATTGGGCACCTGGAAACCATTTCTCAGCTTTCCACATTGGCTTTGAACTGCAAGGCCACATTTTGCAAAGGAAATTTGAATTTAATTCTGAGGACCATAATACCAGCCACCTGTTGCTCTGATGGCTTTGTTACAACTTATGCTTTACATATGGTGAGTGTTCTCTCAGGATGGAAAATAATACTTGGCAACTTCCTACAGCATCTTCAGGAAAGGGAAATGTTCAACTTATGAATTAAATTCTGCCCAGTGCAGCTGTTCTGTTTGAAAAGTCTGATTATTCGTATATCAGTGTTATGTTATGGAATCGGCAAACGGTTGGTGTGATCTCTGGAATGTACAGACTTTGACTGCTCGTCATGTGACCGTGAATGAGTATAGTTTCATGTTTGCCTAAAACCCACAGCACTGGTTATTTGACTGCCGGTGAAATAGTTAACACTGGAAAAGAAATAGATCTCGCCAGCTCTTTTTGATTCTTTTGAAAACTTAAAGCTGGTTTGCTGAACCGCACAAGCTCATTTTAAAGCAATGTTAAAATACATGTCTTGGACCATCTATGCTGGCAATGAAAATCAGCTGCCAGAAAACATACGTGTTATTCGAGTTTGCAACTTAACAATACAAATCCTTCATTAGTGGAACATATCTATGCAAGAATAATACAGAATAATTTCAGCACACAAGAGGAAGAATATCCATGCTTACAGTACGATCTTTGAAGGGTGTTAACCTATAATCATCATAATCATACTTTATTAGCTTAGTTTGTTTTGCATTATACGAGGAATTTGATTTGCCATACAGTCATACCATTAAAAGGCACGACACACAAAATACATTTTAACATGAACATTCACGACAGTGACTCCTCCACATTCCTCACTGTGATGGAAGGCGAAAAGAAAGTTCATTCTCTTTCCTTCTTTGTTCTCCCGTGGTCGGGGGCCTCGAGCCTTCCGTTGACGGGACAATCTTGGGTCCGTAGCTGGCGGTGGGGCCCTCCGTGTCGGGGCGATCAAGCTCCTGCATTGGGGGGGGGGGGGGGTGACAGCTCCCCGTGCCGGGTGATGGACCCCGGTTCAGGGCTGGTAGAAACCTTCTGCGACTGGAGTTTCCCGACATCGGTCTCTACTCAAGACTGCGAGCTCCTCGATGGTGAAATCAGCCGGCCGGAGGTTGGAGCGTCGATCCCAGGCAAGGGATCGGCTCCGATGGTAAGTCCATGGCCCCGCGGTGGGGCTCAAAGTCAGTGCCGAGCACGGCCTCCAGCTCCATGATGTAACGCTGCAGAGCGACCAGAGATATGATCCGGAAAACAATAGCATCTCCGGCAAGATAAGAGATTGACATTTCCCACCCCCCCCCCCCAAACACATGTAAATAGGTGGAAGATGAAAAGGGGAAAAAAAGTATTAAAATGTATTTCCATTTTCAATTCTTTGGTATCACTTATTGCTTCTCACGTGAGCTGTGGAGAAATGCAGAAATCTGTGGGTTCACAAACTACGGCAAAACATCAGAGAAAATACTTGATGTTTTCTGATGGTTTTGAAAAGAATAGAGGGGAGTACTTCCAATTCTGTAATACATTGGACTCACGAGGCTCTGAAGTTGATTGAGTAACATACAAATAAATTAGAGAGGCACATGTTAACCGACATCTCTTTAAACAGTTTTCTAACATGGTTGTGTCCCACAGGATACTACTTCCCAGTTTCTCTGTACAAGACATTTATTGAGCGAAGCAGAACCTTTAGAGAACTTCCTTTAGTTACATTCATCCTATTTTTTATAGAGAGGTCTTATCTAACCTCAAACTATTGCTCAGCTAATCTATTTAGACACAAGCAAGGCTGTTGGCTTTCATATCAAATACTGTTCAGCATAAACTTGTTTCACAAGCTGCTTCATAGATTTATAATCCGACGAGGACTGACATTGAGGAGATATCATGAGGAGTGCCAGTGACGCTGATGCAAGCAGGATTTTCATTACATCTGCACCACAACGCACATTGCATGTGGCAATAGACTCAAATGTTCACGAGATGGCTTTTAAGGAGGAATTTAAAGGGGGAGGGACATGAAGAAGATGGTTTAGGCAGGGAATTCCAGACCTTAGAGTCACAGCTGGATGAAAAGAGTGAAGAGAACACAATCGTGGGAGCAATGCAGAGCTCAGAGGTGGTGGGGCATGAAGGAATCAGACCGTGAGACTGAGAGTTTTCGATCTGATGGTTTCACTATGAGCAATGAACAGGCAAGACAGAGATTTGGTTCTGCTTAGCAAAGTGCTTTGGATGATTTTTGAAGGGGGATGGACTGAGTCTGATCAGTGGAATAGCCATATCAAAATAGTGCTACATTTAATACAGTCTGAGGTTGAATTAAAGGTGAGCCATATGAAGGGTCCCGACCCGAAACCTCACCTATCCATGTCCTCCAGAGATGTTGCCTGACCTGCTGAGTTACTCCAGAACTTTGAGCATCTGCAGTTCCTTGCCTCTGACGTCCGTATACTTGAGTTCAGCTATGTATTGTGGTGGCCACTAATGGAAGACCCCATGTCAATCATTGACATTGGAGCTTTATTTTTTTAAAGATAAAAGTTAAAAAATGTAATCCGCTGTTAAGATCATTGAAAAACTAGAATAAAATTGTTTTTACAATTCTCTTTGGAATGCAAATAAGTAACAAAATTCCGTTATGAATAATTTGTGACAGATCAGTGGAATCTCTCGGGCAACTTATTCTAGTTGTGGATTTGGTATTCGCTCAGTGTGTCAGCCAACATCATTCAACATTATTTCTAATCTCTGGTCTAAACCCGTTGATTTCATTAACTTCACCACTAATCCTGCCCTCACTTTCACCTGGACTATCTCAGACACCTCTCTCCTCATTCTTGATCTCTGTCTCTGTCACAGGGGGTCATTCTATCCACTGGCATCTACTACTCACCGACTCCCACAGTTATCTGGTCTGCACCTCTGCATACTCTGTCTTTTGCCCCTAAGATGAGGCTTTTCATTCTAGGACATCTGAGATGCCCTCGTTCTTTAGTAGACATGGTTTTCTCCCTGCTGTCCCTCACCCACATCTCCTCTGTGTCCCTTAGTTCTGGTCTCACACCCCCTCAACCCAGACAGAATAAGGATAGAGTTGGGGGAGTCCAGGGGCCACAGTTTAAGAATAAGGAGTAAACCATTTAGAACGGAGACGAGGAAACACTTTTTCTCACAGAGAGTGGTGAGACTGTGGCATTCGCTGCTTCAGAGGGCGGTGAGGCAGGTTCCCTGGGTGCTTTCAAGGGAGAGCTAGATAGGGCTCTTAAAAATAGCGGAGTTAGGGGATATGGGGAGAAGGCAGGAACGGGGTACTGATTGGGGATGATCAGCCATGATCACATTGAATGACGGTGCTGGCTCGAAGGGCCAAATGGCCTACTCCTGCACCTATTGTCTATTGTCTAATCCCCTCATCCTTACCTTTCACTTCGCCAGCCTCTGCATCTCACAGATCATCATCTTTCATTTTCACCACCTTAAACCTGACCCAACTACCAGGCACATCTTCCCATTCCCACTCCTTTCTGCCTTCTGCAGGACTGCAACTCCTTGATTCACTCATCCCTTCCCACCCAACCACCCCCTCCCCAAGTACTTTCCCCAGCAACCACAGAAGATGTAACACCTGTCCTTATACCTCCTCCCTCACATCCATCCAAGATCCCCAGCAGTCCTCACGGGTGAGATGGAGGCTCATGGACACCTCCTCTAAATTATTGGTGTTCCTGGCACGTCCTCCTTTCCATCTACGAGGCCAACTGTAGACCCGGCGACCGTTTCGCCGGAGCCTGCTGGGATCTCCGGGTTGCTAACCATTTTAACTCTCCTTCCCATTCTGATCTTTCTGCCTCCATTGCCAGAGTGAGGCCACACACAAACTGGAGGAACAGCACCTCATATTCCAATCGGCTAGCTTATAACCTCATGGTGTGAATATAAAATTCTCAAATTTTTGGTAAGTAACCCACAAGCAACCACTTATTTTATCTTTTCATTCCCCCCACCCCCTCCCTCTTTCCCTGTGCTCCATCTGGACTTGAACGTATTTCTTCCCATCCACCTATATTACTTCCTCTTGCTTCACAATTTTCACCTCTTCTCTTCTTACCTCACACCATTTGTCTTTTCATCTCTGGCCTTTGTCCAACTATCTGCCTATCAAAATGTCCTCACCTGTATCCACCTATCACTCGCCAAGCTTTGTCCTGGCCCTCCTCTCTCCACCCTCCAACCAAATCAGATTTCAGAAGGATCACAATATAAAATGTCACCTATCCATGTTCTCCAGAGATGGTGTGTTACTCCAGCTGTGTTACTCCAGCACTTTGTGTCTTTTTAGTAACCAGCATCTACAGTTCCTTGTATCTCAGCAAAACCTTCCAACTGTTATTTCTTGTTCAAAATCAAGCATAAATGTAAATACATGTGAAATGCCTAAATGCCCACTTTATTTAGCGTGTTCCCTAATTTGCCTGGCAATACAACAGATATCACCCCACTGCTCAAGTGCCTGCAGGATCTTTCTACTTTAAAAAAAAGGTTATCACCAAATTTCAATGTTTGCTAGAGTAGCCGGTAACCTTGAATTGGAGCTCTTCACAGTCCAAGCAAGAGCCTATATTTAGTAGCGATGGACTTTCCACCATTGAAGACGCATCCATGACACAGCCTCTGCATGAAGCTACAACATGCCACGGGTTCTTGCCTGTTCTGTGTAGTATTTTGCAAATCTTCTCTTCCTATTTCTTGTACCTCTCCCTATGTTATATGGTACACAACGGGAGCGGCATGGTGGCGCAGCGGTAGAGTTGCTGCCTTACAGCGCTAGAGTGGATAGGTATATGGACGGGAAGGGAATGGAGGGGTATGGTCTGAGTGCAGATAGATGAGACTAGGGGAAAATAAATGGTCGGCACGGACTGGGAGGGCCGAGAAGGCCTGTTTCCGTGCTGTAACTGTTATATGGTTATATTGTTATATGGTTAGAGACCCGGGTTCAATCCTGACTGTGACTGCTGTCTGCACAGTTTGTACGTTCTCCCACACTCCACAGACGTGCAGGTTTATCGGTCAATTAGCTTGCGTAAATTGTCCCCCAGTGTGCAGGACAGAACTAGTGCATGGGTTATTGATGGTCAGAGTCGACTCGATGGGCCCGTTTCCACGCTGTATCTCTGCACGAGAAAGCTATTAATGCATGTCAGTTCATTGACAAATGCTCTATTGGTGTGCCTTCAAACATTTTACTGAGTTAAAGGTGCTATATGTACACAAGCTGTTATCCTTTTGTTGACACTTCAAAAATAGAAAGCAATGGTGGAAATTCTTTGACATATTGAAAACCTTCGTAAAATGTGTGATGAAAACACTACCATCTACGAATTAGTCAAGCATTTAGAGAGCAGAGAGAAACTAAGTTATTTTTTAATCTGAGGAACAGTCCTGAACTGAAATGTCCCCAATCCATGTCCTGCAGAGATGCAACCTGACCCGCTGAGTTACTCCAGCATTTTGTGTCTTAAATCATTTCACAGTTTGTTTTGAAATAGGTGGAAAGGAAAGAGTACAATGCATTATTCCCCAACCATAGCTCTTAAATGCTTAACCTGAGCTTCATTCCAGCAGAGTAAACCTGTTTGCAATCAAACAGCAAGATTAATGAAGAATAACTCATAAAATATATAGAAACAAGGAACTGCAGATGCTGGTTTACACAAAAGGAGATCAAATGCTGGAGTAACTCAGCAGGTCAGGCAACATCCCTAGGAAACATGGGTTGGTGATGTTTAGGGTCGGCCCCCGCTTCAGAATCCCCACCATCGCTATCTATTTTTGAATAGTCAGCAGAAGGATGACAGCTTGTGTATATATAACGCCTTTAACTCAGCAATAATGTCCGAAGGCACAACAGTAGAGCATTTGTCACCAAACTAAGTTGGCAACAGGAAAAATATATTGGTGCAAGGAAATTATGCAGTATCCATAGTTTGAATTTATTTCAAGATAATAGCATTAATTCTGACGCTAGGTTCCAAAGACATTTCTATAGTTTTCTAGAAACTCGTGAAATTATGTGTTGCTTGCACTGGACTTTGTCTGTTAATCTTGTGATTTGAAACAATTTTAACACTGAATTATGCACTCAGAACAATACTTAGTCCCGCAAGAAACATCCATGAAGATATTGAAACTATCTGAAAACTGTCTCCTTTTGTTGTTCCTTTCAATAGGTTTAATTGTAACCTCACTCTGTACAACAGGTTGAGGCACAGTGAAACATGGCTAGGATAAAGGGCCTGTCCCACCAGCATGCAACTCTATGCGATTAGCGCGACCTAACGTGGTCGCTTGAGCCGTCCGGCGTCGCGGGGCCGGTCCCACTTCGATCGCCAGAGCCGTGCGGAATTGTGCGGAGTTCGTCCCGACATCACGCGGGGCTCCGAAAAACTGACCATGTTCAAAAATTCCACGCGGCAACGGCTTGTCGGCTCGCAGTCACCTCGACGCATTACACACCGCCCCGACATCGTGCCTCCGTGAACCTATCTGTAGGTGCCTCCGTGACCCTCTATGTGTGTGGCTCCATGGCCCTCTGTGTGTGTGTGCCTCTGTGCCCCTCTCTGTGTGCCCCTCTCTGTCCTGGCGAACTTACCTTAGACTTCAAGTTCGCCTCATTTTGCGCCGCGTTGCGCCACTCACCCGACCTCCGCGCGGCCCCTGCTGCCGGTTTGGTCGCGCTTGCCGCATGCAGGCGCATGCTGGTGGGAACGGCCCTGTACAGGGGATCACCAGACCTCCGCCCGGCCCCCGCTTCTAGTTTGATCGCGTTCATCGCATAGAGTTGCATGCTTGTAGGACAGGCCCTTAAGGCAATGGTGGTAGTGATTACCTTGGTACTAGACAGTTCTTGGGAGAGCTCCTGCAACCTCACTTGCTGCCGTTCCAGAAGTTCCTGCACCGTCACGAGGTTTGTTTGTAGTTGTGCCACTATTGAAGAAAAGACAATTAAGTTACTTGATGTTCACAGTAATTACAGTCATCACTAATTACTATGCTATGCAAGAGGCCTTCCATTTTTCAACAGTAATGCAAAATCTTTTTTTCTGCATCGCTTAGCAGACGCTGAGCGTCAGTTCACAGGCATACATACCACTGATACTACCTTTCCTCCAAGCCAAGAGTTATTTTTGTTTTCAAACACGTTCAGGCAGAAATACAAGTTGAAATGTAAATTCAGCAAATACTGCCACAATTTCACACAACACACAATGGGCTTGATTAATACGGGCGTTAGGGGTTATGGGGAGAAGGCAGGAGAATGTGGTTGAGAGGGAAAGATAGATCAGCCATGATTGAATGGCGGAGTAGTCTTAATGGGCCGAATGGCCTAATTGCTCCTGTCACTTATGAACATGAACTCAGCATAGATCCCGGAGGTACTCTGTGCCTCTAAGAACATTAAAAAGACACTTGGAAAGGTACATGGATAGGAGAGGTTCAGAGGGATATATGGGCCAACGGGACTAGTTTAGATGGGGCACCTCGGTTAGCATGGATGAATTGGGCCGAAGGGCCTGGTTCTGGGCTGTATGTCTCTGACTACCAAAACTACAGCACAAAAATAGTTATACAAGATGTCCCTCTTCAGATATAGCTGTCTACAAAGGGAGTCAGCAAACAAGGATGGGGTTTAACTACAATGTCAGCACAGAATGTTGTCCAATACCTTAACCAAGAAATACTCACCCATCAAAACTAATATAAAGAAGCTCCACCAATAACCAACAACACTCTCTGTTCCCAATAAGATATTAAATTAGTTTTCTTCATTAAATCTTTGTGAAATTAGATTTTACTACATGGGATTCACCAGGAGCAGAACCCTGGACTCTTCATTAAACCAGCACACAGTACAATTATCATAATGTTCTTATTTTAATTGCCATGGCCCAGCAATCTTGCATCTAATCAGAAGCTTTGAGGTTCAGATTTTACTCTGGTGCAGCAAAGAAACTCAGGCTAACGTCCCACCCATATCACTAACACGTCTCAAAAAGATGATCTTGTTATTTGTAATAACACAAAACTGTAGATGCTGGTTCCTCCGCTCTTCTTCCCGCCCCCCTACTCTACATCAGGCTGAAGAAAGGTTTTGGCCTGAAACGTTGCCTATTTCCTTCGCTCCATAGATGCTGCCTCACCCGCTGAGTTTTTTCTCCAGCACTTTTGTCTACCTTCTGGTTCATAACAAAGTTAGACACAACACCCCCCCCTCCCCCCCCCCCCACCTAACGTGGCTGACCTCACACTCTCTCACCCCCCCCCCCCCCCCCACTGGTTTTGTTTATAATGGATACACATTTCACAACTTTTCTATCCCTGAGTTTAACAATTCACAATTCTTTATCCTTTCGATTCTTTATCCTAGCCCACACCCGTCTCTTCATCCCTGATCTTTGTTCAACAATCTGCCTATCCAATACCACCCTCACCTGCACTCACCTATTACCGGCCATGCTTTGTCCTGCCCCTTCTCCCTCCCAGTTTTATTCCCAACTCTCCCCCCACAATAAGTCTGAAGAAAGGTCCCGACCCAAAATGTTGCCAACCCATGTTCTCCAGGGAGGCTGCCTGGCCTGCTCAGTTACTCCAGCACTTTGTGTCTATCTTATAATCATGAAAGCTTTCTGTTTATACATTTTCAGTTGTATTTTCTATATCACATCAAAGATTACACTTGAAATAGTGTTTTATCGGCTGCAAAAAAAAATCCCTCTAAATCCTTGATGGTGAAATGTAAAATTGCTCACTGTATGATCGACGAGAGCTGAGAAATTTAACAATAGAATTTCAATGTAATGCCACAAAAATAAAACACAGCTGAACTGGCAATCGTACAGAAACAGCTTTGCTCCATAAATAGATATAATATAGATTTGAACCATTATCCATTCTGTGTTTTCCAATAAGAGGAGGTGTAACCAGGGTTCAATTTTATGAGAAAATATCATCTCATATTTTGCCATGATATTGAATGATATTATCTAGCTATTTAACATTTCCTTAATAAAATAAATGGTCATCAAGATATAATTTGGTAAGCGGAGTATTAAACAAAGCTTATATCAACCTCTTAACAACAATGTGGTCTGGTCCGTTAGTTTTTACCTTAGACTTCTTAAATATCCGGTTTAAATTGCCACATCAATTTTTGACCATTTTATACTGACTTCAACTTGTATTGAACATTTAGATTTGATTGTCAATTATTAATTAATTAAACTGAGAATCAAACTCAGGGAACGTTCCGAATTAACGAAGATGAGTTGAGATGAGTTGAGTTTATTGTCACGTATACTGAGGTGCAATGAAAAACGTTTGTTGCGTGCTAACCAGTCAGCGGAAAGACAATACATGTTTACAATTGAGCCATCTGCAGTGTACAAATGCATGATAACGGGATTAACATTTAATGCAAGATAAAGTCCAATCAAAGATAGTCCGATCGTCTCCAGTGAGGTAGATAGTAGCTCAGGACTGCTCTGCAGTTGCAGTAGGATGGTTCAGTTTCCTGATAACAGCTGGGAAGAATCTGTCCCTGAATTTGGAGGTGTGCGTTTTCACACTTCTACACCATTTGCCCAATTGGAGTGGGGAGAAGAGGGAGTGGCCAGGGTGCGACTTGTCTTTAATGATGCTGCTGGCCTTGCCGAGGCAGGGTGAGCTATAAATCGAGTCCATGGAAGGGAGGTTGGTTTGTGTGATGGTCTGGGATGCGTCCACAATTCTCTGAAAATTCTTGCAGTCTTGGATGGAGCTGTTCCCAAACCCTGCTGCGATGCATCTGTAGAAATTGCGGAAAGTTGTTGGGGACATGCTGAACTTTCTAATCCTTCTAAGAAGGTGTGCTGTCTTGATCATTATTGCAAGAGAAATTGCAGGTGGTGCAGGAGAAATTATTGGTGATATTGACTCCTAGGAATTTGAAGTTTCAACTATTTCTACTTCGACAGTGTCAATGCAAACTGGGGCATGTGTACCGCTTCACTTCCTGTAGTCGATCACCATCTCCTTTGTCTTGCTGACATTGAGAGAAAGATTGTTGTCTCGGCACCAGGACATGAGTTTCTCAATCGCCTTTCTGTACTCCGTCTCATCATTATTTGATATCCGGAATCATTTGAAACTGGAAGATCCACTCCTGAATATTGCAGTCCATCAGCCATTCGGGCTGGCACAGTGGGTTGAGGCACTGCCTCACAGTTCCAGCAACCCGGGTACAATCCTGACCTCAGCTACCGTCTCTGCAGAGTTCCCCTGTGACCACAAGAATTTCCCCTGGAAGCTCCAGTTTCCTTCCAAATCCCAAAGATGCACCGGTTGGCAGGTTAATAGCTGTTGTAAATTGTTCCTGTTGTGTAGTGTGTTGGTTAGGGTAGTGGGGGGAGGAATAACATTAGATTGCTGTAAGATTAGTGCTAATGGTTGTTTGATGGGCAGTGCGGATTTCATGGGCCATACTTCCGTCTGACGAAGGATCTCGGCCCAAAACGTCACCCATTCCTTCTCTCCAGAGATGCTACCTGTCCTGCTGAGTTACTCCAGCATTTTGGTCCTATCTTCAATGTAAACCAGCACCTGCCTTTCCTTCCTACACGTCCTGTTTATATGCTATGTAACTCTGATTCTGCACAAAATATTTCTAGAAACGGAAGAAAACGAGATCTTTTGAACATCTTTTAATCTTAGAAGTGAGTTAAAATCGTTGATGATACAGTAGGTTAAAATCTGTCCATCATTTACGAATCTGCTTTAAAGCTGGTACAAATAGACATAGATCTTTTAAACAGCTACTAAAAGGTCTGCATGGAAGAAGCTCGTCAGACAAATAGTTTGATGATGAGTTCTCTACATGAGATGCACATTATTCGTCACTTACTGGTATCTAATTGAGTAATATCATTCAATAACTGTTAAATGAAAACAAACAGAGCCACTTGCATTCAGCTAAGGAGCAATTCTTCAAAAATGTTTTGTCATGAATTCAGTACATAAATCCTTTGGCGTAAATAGCAAGAAAATTATTTTGACAGTTGTGATATATTTGAATCAAACTGCACACTCGATTATTTATTTATCTTGTTGCCTATGGAGATGTATCAATGAATGCAAAATCTAAATGAAGGAACACACAAGACTACTGCCAGTGAGTTGTCCTGATTAAGATAATACACAATGCTCCACCCAACTATTCTATCACAAAATAGGATTAATGAAATGTCATGAGTGTTGGGAGACTGGGGACTTGTGTGGAACATGTGCCGCTCATACGAACTGGAGTGTGGACATTGAAAATGCTGCCTCTTGCATGTGTGCTCAGTGAACGTTTTCCGTACACTTGCTAATCGGGGTTCAGGGGTGTAGCAATACTCCACTGACCTGTTTCTAAGATAAAGAATCTAACTATGTTCGCACTTTGCACATGTGACAATAAAACCAACATGGAACAATGATTCTTAACCGCGATATGAAGCACTGAAATATGATAAATAAGTCAGAGTGACAGACGTCAGAAGGCAGAAGACCGATGAAATAATCAAGTGCACAGCAGTAGAAATGTAGCCGAGATAAGTCATCCACTTTGTCAGGGAAAGAATTGACGGAAGCTAGATACATCAAATGGTCCAATTTTAAAGCATTACAGAAACAGAGATAGCTGTTGATGTCTGCACAATCTGTGAAGGCAGCTGAAAAAAGTGTCAGGAAAGCATTTGGTATTCTTGGAATTCTAAACGCAGGCGTAGAATGCAGTAGAAATGAAGTTATACTAAACTTTTATAAAATACTGATTGGAAACCGAGCTGGAGTTCCGCAGCCAATTCTGGGCATGACACTTTAGTTTAGTTTATTTTAGAGATACAATCTCTGTGGAAACAGACCCTTCGGCCCATCGAGTCCACGCCGACCCCATACACTGGTACTATCCTACACACACTAGGGCCAATCTGCGGAAGTCAATTCACCTACAAACCTGCATGTATTTGGAATTTGAGAGAAAATTCATGTAGTCACAGTAAGAAAGTACAAACTCTGAACAAACAGCACCCGTAGTTACGATCAAACCCCGGTCTCTGGGGCTGTAAGATAGTAACTATACCACTGCACCTCTGTGCTGCTTCAGGTAGAGGGTATAAGACAGATTGACTGGAGTAACAATAGGAATTAAACTTCATCAACCTGAAACATTAACATTGTTCCTCTCCTCGCGGAGGCTGCCAGAAACAATAACATTTCTGCTTTATTTCAGTTTACCAGCACCGATGGGTTTTTAAAAAAATCTTGAATACCATGTTAATGCCCAGAATTAATTCTTCCTTTTTCAATGCACATTATCCAATTACATGGAACTTTAAACAAAAAAAAAATCTTGCACCAACAATGGAAAATTAGTCCATCCCAAGATACTTAGAAGATAAACTTCTATCGGTACAAATAAAGCTTGCACAACCAAGTAGAATCCAGTGGACTCCAAAATAAGTTGTTAAGCAAACATTCCAACTGGCACAAACGTTGCATCTACGTACGTCCAGGTCAATTTACAAATGTGCTAATCTGGCTGATGTGCACTAAATATTAAAAGTCATAATGAAATCAATCTATTGGCAAATGGCACATGCCAATTTAGCAGACATCACCTCCGTTTACATCAATCCACTTTAAATGTTCTCTCCGCATCTGCACATGAGCTCCATCCACCCCATCTCTCTCAGCTGGCTATGCATGCCTGGGCTCAGTTCTACAGATATTTGCTGCTAGCCACCACATTTGAGAAAGACAAGATAACAAATGTAGACCAAATATTCAATTATGGGCATCACCATGGACTTACCTGCAGGGAAGTAATTAGGGAATTAAGCAAAATATGCCAACATTTCCCTTCTCCTAACCCAGGTAACGACAAAGTAAACAGTACAAACCAAAATATCATGAAACCTGATTGTTTAAGATTTCAAACAGTCATTGGAGGATTGAACGGACTGTGATGTAAACCATCAGATTATATTATTCCACCATATGCAGTTTCTTTTTACTATTTTCAGGTTATTTTATTTGCAGAAATCTTCTTTAACAACTGCTTGACACAGCAACACCTTGAAGTTGAAGGACGTATTTTTGTAGCAGTTCATACATTGTAGATTTATATCAGCCAAAGCAGGTGGGGCAATGAAGTGGAGAAAGTTAGAACGCAAGAACATTTCTCAAAAAGGACGCTAGTGCAGAGGGGGGGAATAACAGGGCTGCATTCCACATCATTTACCAAACCTATTCTCCCTCATGAAACATCCCAGTCAGGCAATCAGGGTGGAAAGGATGAGGAGAACAACTAGCGAGGGAAGGGGGGTGGAGAAGGTTTAGGAAGTGCAAAGAAATGCTGTTAGGAAAACTAAAACGTTCTTGGTAAATTAGTTGAGAAGTATCCGAATTCAACTGTAACTAAAATTCCAATGTAATCACCAAAAAAATGTGTTTATAAAAACATATGTTAAGGGTTTATTTTGAGGTCTGCAGCATTAAAATGTCATTGAATCCTTCATTCCACCTACTCTGATAATTAGGCCATTAATCACAAATACATCGAGAGTGTTGTCACTATTTTTGTTTTCAACGTGATTCTTCCATTTGAAATGAGAGCAAGTTGTGCATGAAATGTAAGAGCTAACGTATTGCTTTATTGTTGGATTAGTATTGAAAAATGTTGAAACATATGAAAGTTCACTCCCATTTTGATAGTTTAATAAATATTCATTTGTAATAGCCTAAATGTCTAAACGCAATAATCAAAATGTCCAGAGAATTCTTGGATTTAAAATCTATGGATTGCTATATTCTTTGAATATAATTAATTGATGGTTCATCAATGTTGGTTGTGCCATCAGCCATTTTAGGTTCCAGAACCTGGATTTCCACTCGTAAATCACAATCCATCTATTAACCACTCCTCTCCATTATAATCCCTTTTCCATAAAACCTAAATTTTAGTTAATTACATTTTATTTAATGCACATGACCCACTGAGTTAAGGGGCTGTCCCACTGTACGAGGTAATTCAAGAGTTCTCCCGAGTTTCCCCTGATTCGAACTCTGAGAATTACGGTAATAGCCGCTCGTAGGTACTCGGGGCTCTCATGGACATTTTTCAACGTGTTGAAAAATCTTCACGAGCTTACCGCGTTTCCTGAGTACCTGCTGTTAGCGTTACGAGCCGCTAAGAGACGTCCCGAGCTCCGACGTACCTGCTACGTACATTATACGTACTTACCACGAGTTTGATTTTTTTTTTAAACTCGGGAGAGCTCTTGAATTACCTCGTACAGTGGGACAGGCCCTTTACTCCAGCACTTTGTGACTTTTTTTGTAATCCAGCACCTGCAATTTATTGTGTCTATGTTTAAATTTCTAGTTGCAAGTCTTAACTTCTCTGGGTTGGGTTTCAATTTTACGTTGAAATTGCTGCTACCAAGCCTTAGAAACGGGGCCTCGCTTAGACTGCCCACTAAATGCAAATTGTTCTTGTTGCAAATAGTTTTCAAAACTGCAACATCTTATCAGGGTAGCTGCCCTGTTTGACGCAAAAACAATGATGAATGATTTCAAGAAGAAAACTCTTCTATTACATGGAGGCCAATGAATTCCTGTTTTGTTCCATGTAAAAGCTCTGTAAGCCATATTGTCCTCCTTATTCCATCATATCCGTGATGTATAGACCTCCTTATGCATGGAGCACCTCACCAACAGTCCACCCCACTCAGGCTGAGAGAAAGAGGTCTCATGATTTGGATGACTGGAATAAGGAAGACAATTAGGTGGAACTTGCTGCAAGATATCAGATTTCCATGTGCCAAACTGCTGCTATTGACATCCCTGTGTCAGAAAGTTTGGGGTTCTCAAGTAAACGTACCGGCTGCTTTACACAATTATAGTCCAACAACAGAGCATAAAATTACTGAATTTCTGTGCTGGGGAAAGCTGCCCGTTCAACCTGCGCCAGGTTAGACATTCACTTGAATGCACGGCTATGGTCGCAGGGACATAACGTAATACATACATATCTTTTCAATTAGTTTGCTTTAATATTTTAAATTGTTTTAAAATAATTTTTAAATGTTTATGAATTTTGTTTGCTTTCGAACATCAGCTTTGACGGCTTGCAAAGCCTGAGGCAGACAGGGATTTGTTCTGCTCCATCCAACCTCAGGATGGATTCATATAGACTTTTCTACAGCATACGGCCTTATAAGGCCAATACGATAGTAGCGTTTAAGAGGCTTTTGGAGAAGCACATGGAAGTGCAGGAATAGAGGGATCATGTGCAGGAAGAGGAGATTAGTTGAATTCGGCATCAGGTTCGATACAAGCATTGAGCACCGAAGGGCCTGTCCTGTGCTGTAGTGTACTATGCTATAGTACGCTTACAGCAAGCTGACATAGGAGGACTATTAACGGTATTTCTAGACTTCTGTGTCAACGGGGAGCATGAGTGACTCACTGTTGGCAGCAAGCTCTGGCTCAACTACTGCAATGTGCAGTGAAACAGCTCCTCTGTTCCTGCACCAAGCCAGCCCTCTTTATTTATTTAACCTGATGCCAAAAAGAACTAAATATCTTCCTGCTCTTCTGAAACAATGCCTTGGAAGTGTCCCTCTATAGGTTTAGGGCAGAGCTGCCACTTGGTTCTTCAACAAAAGACCACACCAAGCGCTGGAGTAACTCAGCAGATCGGGCAGCATCTCTGGAGAACATAGATAGGTGACATTTTGGGTTGGGATCCTTCCAGTCTGAAGAAAGGTTCAGACATGAAATGTTACCTATCCATGTTCTGTAGAGATGCTGCCGGACCCTCTGAGTTACTCCAGCACCTTTTTTAAATAAACCAGCACCTACAGTTCCTTGTGCCTATTTTGTTCTTCAATTCTCCTTCCCCTTAGCTTTAAAGAGCATCGAATAAGCACACCAACTCCCACAAGTTGAACGAGGACCAGAGGACATAGGTTTAAGGTCAAAGATTTAATAGGAATCTGAAGGGTAACATATTCACACAAAGGGTGGTGGGTGTATGGAACAACTTGCCAGAGGAGGTAGTTGAGGCTGGGACTATCCCAACGTTTAAGATACAGTTGGACAAGTAGATGGATAGGACAGGTTTGGATGGATATGGACCAAGCACAGGCAGGTGGGACGAGTGTAGCTGGGATATGTTGGCCGGTGTGGGCAAGTTGGGCTGAAGGGCCTACTTGCACGCTGTATCACTCTTTGGTCTCACAGAATGTATCAGAGGCAACCCATATCTATTCTTGAATATTTTTAAATTAAAACTATCTTTCTATGTGAATGTTCAATAAGTATTTATTTTAAAGTTCACCTTGAAATTATGTAAAAAGAATCAATATTCAGACTTGCCAGAAATCAGCCTGAGAGTTAGAAAAATAAGAATGCTTCATTATAGTTAGAAGTTAAATATTAAATAAGATGCATCACTTTGGTGTGGAATGTTATTCCCAAATGTAAGCTATCCTCATCTACATTGATCCAAATCAATAATATCACATTTAGACTGCTATCACTTCAATCAATCAGAAACAAAGGGTGGTTGTGCCGACACGGATGGGTTGTTCTTCTGTGATGTGAGCTTGCTCTGATTCTATCAGTGGCACAGCTGTTAGATCTGCTGCCTCACAGCGCATGAGACCAGGGTTCGATCCTGCCCTCCGGTGCTGGCTGTGTGGAGTTTGTCCGTTCTCCCTGTGACAGCGTGGGTTTCCTCCTGGTACTCCAGTTTCCTGCCACATCCCCAAGACGTGCGGGTTTGTAGGTTAATGGGCCTCTGTAAATTGTCCCAAATGTGTAGGGAGCGGATGAGAAAGCGGATAACATAGAACAAGGTGAACGGGTGAATGATAATCAGTGTGGACTTGGTGGGACAGACGTCCTGTTTCCATGCTGTATCTCTAAACTCAACCTAGCATTAGATGTAAACCATAGCTCATTCAAAGTGAAGAAACAATGTCAACGTCTTTCGATAGAGGAGTAAATACACAGATGGATTTAAAACAAATAGTTTTAATAAATTATCTGCTTATTTTAGATGGAACATGGAGGAACAGTGCCTCGGCACTAGAACTTGAATTCTCATTCTGCACCATTTAAGTGGAAGTCCGACCATTTCTCAAAGGGAGATGATACCAGAGGTCACACCCCTCCAGTCAGGGAACAAGGTGGGAGGAGCAGGGAAAATGTGAACTGGAGAATGAATAGAAAAGGCAGGGGGTGGAGGGTGATGCCAGAAGTCCAAAGAAATGCAAATGAACACAGAAGCTAAAACTCAGTTAATTATCTGGAAGTTGAATAAGATTCAATAGTAGCTGACGTTCCATGCCGTCATTCAGTAAGTTCTGTTTCTATGTAATAGATGTTATGGTTTGAGCCGAATTACCAAACAGTTATATCAACTAATGTTTTTGAGTGGGGTTGTGGTGGGTTACAGACTGGTCAGCTAAATGGGGAAACCTATAACAATTAAATATAGGCATTCACATATTTGCATAGGAGCACAAACTTCCAGATATATATGCAATGGCAAGGCACTCTCACTTCCCATCAAAATCTTCGCAACCACAAGAAGATGAATGGTACATATCAAGTAATAAACAGGAACCCCAGTCATTTAGTCTGTATTAAGAAATTACCAGTGGAATTTTAGGTAAATTCCAGCAACTAATCAATAAAGCTAAAACAAAGTACAGAATCTTGAATCTCTTGCATTAGAAAGACCTCACTTAAAATCCCCACATGCATTATAAAAATGCTTATTTTTATTCACTGCTATTGAAACCACTGCCAAATAACTCCACGCAACTTCAATTTTAGTTAGCTTTTCAAGTACCTGAGGTCTTATTAGTCAAAACAAGAATTCAATAGAAATTCCCTTTTCCTTCATTAGATTTAACGCTTTGTCTCAGAGGTCTTGTATAAAATACATTTAACAGTCACTGCACCACGGTACTTGGATGACAAATATTCTAGCCTGAGCTAGCATCTGTTGCCAACTTCCATGCAGAGAATGATAGAAGATATTTTTAAACCTGTAAAATACCAAAACAGAATACCTAAACTTAATTTTTCTCATAGGCACCTTGTGCTAACAGGAGGAAATAATCTCAAATATCGGCCTGGAATCATTACTAAGATCCAGAATAAGCTTTAAACTTGCCAACAATGGTGTGAAAGCACCTTGAGTGTACAGAGGGGAAACTTCATAAACAGGAAGGAAAAAAAACCCTCAGAAATGACACAAAATAAAAGCACACAATCACAGTATCAAAACACCATGGCTCTCCATCTGGCTTCTACTACATTGTTTGAATCTCCCTTTCTAAAATTAGTCTCATTTTTAAATGTTCTACCATCCAAGGGGCAAAAGAAATGCAAGGAAGTAAATGAGAGGCAGATCGGCACCTCCGTACATTGCTGTGCTGGTATTAAATCCTGTTATTTGTAAATGGTCACAGGTAGCAATCGACTGAAGGAAGGAACAGTTAAACCTCTAATCAAGAAGATTGGACAGAAGGTAACTGAATGCTGACAGTTGAGGTGCTACTTCACTACTGCAGCCCAGGTTTTACATTAATGAGCTTCATGCGTATCTACCCAGAATGCCAGAAACACAAAGAGCTGGTCTTTGTTTACTTCTAAGTGCATTAATTTAGTTAGGTTTAGAGATATAGCATGGACAGGCCTTTCGGCCCACCGAGTCTGTGCCAGCCAGCGATCACCCATACATGAGTTCTACCCTACAGACTAGGGATAATGTACACAAGGCAATTAATCTACAAACCTGCACGTGTTTGGAATGTGAGAGAAAACTGGAGCAAAAGGTTGATTCTACAGTCAAGAACCATAGAATTCTACAGGATTATAAGAACCATAGAATAAACAAGAAACACTTATGTAAATCAAAAATAAATGGAGGCTTAGCATTACTGAATTTTCTGTTTTATTTCTGGGCAGTTAATATTAAGAATATGAATTTTTGGTTGGAAGAATTGGACAAACAAGCAGATTGGTTAAAAATGGAAAAAGAAGATTGTTTACCTTTTGAAATTGGGTCAATTCTATTTGCTATTACTAAATTAAGCAAAAAAACTTATAAAGAAAACCCTATAATAGACAGTGGAATATGCAATTGGAAACAAATAAAAACATTAAAATTGGATTATTTACCACTATCTCTTCCTATTGTAAACAATGCCGCATTTAAACCTTGTTGTTAAAGAAGGAACTGCAGATGCTGGAGAATCGAGGGTTACACAAAAAGCTGGAGAAACTCAGCGGGTGCAGCAGCATCTAAGGAGTGAAGGAGATAGGCGACGTTTCGGGTCGAGACCCTTCTTCAGACTGGTCAGGGATCAGGGAAACGAGAGAAATAAATAGTGATGTGGAGAGATAAGGAACAATGAGTGAAAGATATGCAAAAAAGTATTGGTGATAAAGGAAGCAGGCCATTGTAAGCTGTTTGTGGTGTGAAAATGAGAAGCTAGTGCGACGGGGGGGGGGGGGGGGGGGGGGGAGATGGAGAAGGAATGTCAGGGCCAGAGGGCTGAGGGAGAGGTGGGGGGGAGGCAGTCTGGGTTAACAGAATTGAGAAAATTCAATGTTTAAGCCCAGAGGATGCAGACTCCCCAAGCGGAATATGAGGTGCTGTTCCTCCAACTTGCGGTGTTGATCACTCTGGCCGTGGAGGAGGCCCAGGACCGAGAGATCGGATATGCAGTGGGAGGGGGAGTTGAAGTGCTGAGCCACCGGGAGGTCGGGTTGGTTATTGCGGACCGAGCGGAGGTGTTCGGCGAAACGATCGCCCAGCCTCCGCTTGGTCTCACCGATGTAGATCAGCTGGCATCTGGAGCAACGGATGCAGTAGATGAGGTTGGAGGAGGTGCAGGTGAACCTCTGTCGGACTTGGAATGACTGCTTGGGTCCCTGAAAGGAGTGGATGGGGGAGGTGAAGGGACAAGTGTAGCATCTCTTGCGGTTACAAGGGAAAGTGCCCGGGGAAGGAGTGGAGCGGGAGGGAAGGGAAGAATTGACGAGGGAGTTGCGGTGGGAGCGGTCTTTGCGGAAGGCAGACGGGGGGAGATGGGAAGATGTGGCGAGTGGAGGGGTCACGTTGGAGGTGACGAAACTGGCGGAGGACTATCTGTTGTATGCGCTGGCTGGTGGGGTGAAAGGTGAGGACCAGGGGGACTCGGCCCTTGTTGTGAGTGGGGGAATGGGGAGAGAGGGCAGTGTTGCGGGGTATGGAGGAGACCCTGGTGCGAGCCTCATCTATAGTGGGGGAGGGGAAACCCCGTTCTCTGAAGAATGAGGACATTTGCGATGACCTGGTGTGGAACACGTCATCCTGGGAGCAGATGCGGCGTAGACGGAGGAATTGGGAATAGGGGATGGAGTCCTTACAGGAAGCAGGGTGGGAGGAAGAGTAGTCCAGGTAGCTGTGGGAGTCAGTTGGTTTGTAGCGGATGTCAGTCAGGAGTGTATCACCTGCAATAGAGATGGTGAGGTCAAGGAATGGTAGGGAAATGTCGGAAATGGTCCAAGTATATTTGAGTGCCGGATGGAAGTTGGTGGTGAAATGGATGAAGTCAGTCAGTTCTGCGTGGGTGCAGGAGGTGACACCAAAGCAGTCGTCAATGTAACGGAGGTAAAGGTCGGGGGTGGGGCCCTGGTACGCCGAGAACAAAGATTTAAACCTTCATTGATGGATAAGGGTTTTTTACAATGGAAAAATTATGGAATTACAAAGATGGGTGATCTCTATAGGAAAAACACATTTCTCTCATTTCAGGAATTACAACAAATTTATGGGCTTCAATCAAAGGATCACTTTAGATATTTACAAATCAGAGACTATGTTAAGTCAAATACAAATGAATATAGATTTAGGAAGATAGAAATTTTTGATGAATGTTTGAATAAACATCCGAACACAGAAAAATTAATACCTTATATTTATAATATTCTATTAGATAACGATGGTCCTAAGATGGATTTATATAGGCAAGCATGGGAAAACGAATTAGGTCAAACAATTAGGCCAGAAATGTGGGATGAAAGCTTACAACACTGTTCGTTAAATACTAGACATTCTTTAATACAATTTAAAGTATTACATAGATTGCATTATTCAAAAACCAAACTGAATAGAATGTTTCCAAGTGTTTCCCCTATTTGTGATAAATATCAACACTTAGAGGCTAACCTAACGCACACATTCGTAAGTTGTATAAAAATTAATAATTTTTGGATGGAAATTTTTAAGATAATCTCAGAAGTCGTCAATACCAAACTGGTTCCTGACTCAAAATTAATAATATTAGGAATAACAGAACAAAATCAATTCATTACTTTGAGTCAAAGAACTTTTATTGATTATAGTTTAATAATTGGGAAAAAATTAATATTAACATTTTGGAAAGGCCCTATAACCCCCACAATTAAAATGTGGACTACAGAAATGTTGGAGGCGCTATATTTGGAAAGATTAAGATTTGTCTTAATGGACAAACAAGAACTATTTAAAATAATATGGTCTCCATTTATTGAATACTTGAAGGGGCAAACTGGTTCGGCACGAGAACCCGACTGAAACCGGAATCAAAGAATAGATGAAGTAGTACATTACAAAAAACACGGATATATCTCCAATGATGCATAATCTGTAGAACATTCCATTCTTTCTCAACTTTTTAACCTTTTGTTTTGTTTAACCTTTCTCTATTAATTTCTATCTTTATAAAAAATGGAAAAAATATATATAGAAGTACAATTATTATGCAATTGTTAATATAAATAATACTGATAATGTATATCTACAAAGAACAAAATGCTTTTTATTATGTAGACAACGAACAAACTGCTTTTTATTATGTAGTTGCTTCTAATTAATAAAAAAAAATTAACAAAAAAAAGAAAACCGGAGCACCCGGAGAACATACAAACTCCATGCAGACGGCACCCGTAGTCAGGATCGAACCCGGGTCTTTGGCGCTATAAGGCAGCAACTCTACCCCTGCGCCACCGTGCTGCCCTTCTATTGTGCTTGAGTTTGAATTGTCTGGTTGCATTTCTACTTGCACTTTAGTCAATATGGATAATCGCCCCAAGATCACTATGCAGACCCCACTTGGTTTGGGATCTCAAACCAAAACTGGGAAGGATCCAGTCATTGGTCACAAATGCTGAATTGAAAATTAAAAATTCTGCAGGCTAACAGCTCTTGAGGTGGCTTGATGCTGGCAACCTGTTAAACACAAAGCTAATTCTATTGTCAAGCATTCTCCATAATCATCATTATTTATCATTTTTCACACAAAAGAGTGCCGTCATTCGTCTGCTCCCTTTGGTGCAGCGTTCCAAGCTTTACCAACTGTCCACTTAAGTGGATATAAACATTTCTAACCTCCATCGTGCAATCTTGATTTTTCTGATAATCAGTCTCACTGAGTAGTTTAGTTTAGAGATCCAGCGCGGAAACAGGCCCATCGGCCCACCGAGTCCGCACCGACCTGCGATCCCCGCACATTAACGCTATCCTGCACACACTAGGGACAATTTACACTTATACCAAGCCAATTAACCATTGAACCTGTACGTCTTTGGAGTGTGGGAGGAAACTGAAGATCTCGGAGAAAATCTACGTGGTCACGGGGGGAACGTACAAACTCCGTACAGCACCCGTAGTCGGGATTGAACCCGGCAATGTCTCCAGCAATGCAAGCACTGTAAGGCAGCAGCTCTACCACTGTGCCATCGTGCCACCCCAGTAGAAATAGACTTCCTTCAAACTCACCTCCAAAACATTAAAAACTTCTATTAAAACTTTGCGTAGCCATTTCTGCCACACTGAAATATTCCTAGCATCCAGAATACTTCAAAAAAATCAGTTTTGTTTAACCTATATTTTAAAATTGATTTTATTCACTTCACCATGAGGGGAATTGATCAGGTGAATGTATTCAGTAAGGAAATCAAGAACCAGAGGACACAGGTTTTCTGTGAGAGGGGAAAGATTTAATAGAAACCTGAGGGGCAGGTTTTCCATTCAGAGGGTGGTGGGAATATGGAATTGGCTGCCAGACGAGGTAGTTGAGGCAGGTATAATAACAACATTTAATTAACACTTGGATAGATACATGGATTAGAAAGATTTAGAAGAATATGGACCAAATGTGACTGATGGGACCATCCTAGATGAGCATCTTGGTTGGGATAGACGAGTTGTGACGAAGGACCTGTTTCCGTGCTGTATGAATCTATGAATAAGATCAGGAAAAACAAAGTACATCTGCACAGCCAAAGGTTTAAGAAGCATGGCTATGAGGCGTATCCCATGATATTGTCAATGATAGTCATTTAAGACAAGATTTATTTAGCAGACTTGCTTTATGACATATCCAATAGCAAGAACACGAAAGGCAAATCCTGTTAGTAAGCAATGACAACGCAAAACACAGAATTCTGTGGAAAATCATCTTGAAGAGGGTTTGACTGACGTCTTCAAGTTCTGGTCCGCACTTAGTTTGGCCGCAGACAGGCAGTGACTATAGAAACAGCTTTTGAACCAAAGATTCCAGTTACTCAGTATAAAAGTGCAGATGATGTGAACCAGTAACATGCAAGACTAAAAATCATTTTATATCAACCAAATCTTTGAGTTAAAGATGTTTGTATTATTCTGCAGATAACTGTTATTATATATGTGGGAGAGATGGCTGGCATCATACGTCTAAGTGAAAGATCAAAAAACTACACATGCTGAAAATCTGAATTAAAAATAGAAAATGCTGGTAAAATTCGGCAGTTCAGGTAGCATCTGTGGAAAGAGAAAGCAGCAGAATGGGGTTGAGAGGGAAAGATAGATCACCCATGATTGAAATGGCGGAACACACATGCGCACACACATATCGAATCATAGAGTGATACATTGTGCAAACCGGACCTTCGGCCCAACTTGCCCACACCGGCCAACAAGTCCCAGCTACACTAGTCCCACCTGCCAGCAATTGGTCCATATCCCTCAAAACCTGTCCTATCCATGTACCTGTCTAACTGTTTCTTAAATGTTGGGATAGTCCCAGTCTCAACTACCTCCTCTGGCAGCTTGTTCCATACATCCACCACCCATTGTGTGAAAAAGTTACCCCTCAGATTCCTATTAAATCTTTTCCCCTTCACCTTAAACCTATGTATTCTAGTCCTCGATTCACCTACCCTAGGCAAGAGACTCTGTGCATCTACCCAATCCATTCCTCTCATAATCTTATACACCTCTATCAGATCACCCCTCAGCCTCCTGCGCTGCAAGCCGTAAAGTCCCAGCCTACTCAACCTACTTGATAGGCTGAATGGCCTAATTCTGCTCCTATAACATGAATTTATGTAAAAATATGAAACAAAAATAGAATATGCTGGTAAAACTCAGTAGGTCAGACAGCATCTGTGGAAAGCAAAACAGTAAAAACTTTGGGTGCCTGACCCTTAATTAAAACAAGAAGAAGTCGGCATAAATAAGGTTGACATTTAAATTATCGCCTCATAATATGCACAGGCTGCTGTAGTATGAGCTCAATGCTGCATGGTTCATATCACCATTCTATAATTTAAAGTATCATCTGTAATTGGCTAAATTGGAAAATATTGCCAGCTGGGCAGATTAAAATATTTCTCATTCACGACAAAGATTTTTTGACAAATAAATTGAGTACCTACTAAGTAAAAATTCCAATTTACATTAATTCCCTTTGCTAATAAAACACCATAGGAGCTTCCTTTGAGCATTTTTAATGTTACTGAGTCACCTGAGATGTGAGAAAAAATGACAACGACTCGAATTACTTCTGCTTTTTTTTTGCCCCATTGAATGATTGAACATAATAAAGAGACTAAATTTAGAAAAAGTGATTCAAACAACATAGCAGAAGCCAGATGGAGAGCCATGATGTCTTGATGGTGGTTTTATTTTGTGTAATTCTGAGGGTTTTTATCCTTTCTGTTTTTGACATCTCACCTGGTGCGGCAACTGTTCTGCTCTTGACCGCATTGAAGTTGTGCTCTTTCCAGTTTAACAACATGGACATTCATTCATGGACATCACCAGTTGCTGGGTGTCTTCTCTGGTGATGCTCCAACAGGCCCGTATTGCAGCCATCTTTAGCATATGCTTCTGAAGAAGGGTCTCGACCTGAAACGTCGCCTATCTCCTTCGCTCCTTAGATGCTGCTGCACCCGCTGAGTTTCTCCAGCCTTTTGTGTACCCTTTAGCATATGCTTGTTTTGTGCACTAGTCCCTTCAGTTTTTTCTTCAGCATATAAAAGGAATGCTCAATTGGGATCAGATCAGATGATTGACTTGACCATTCAAGAATTGACAATTTTTTAGTTTTGGAAAACTCCTTTGTTGCTTTAGCAGTATTGTTGGGATCATTGTCTTGCTGTAGAACCTGCTGTGCGGCTAACCAGTGGTTTTCATCTTGTAGTGTAGCCTCTGTATTTCTGTTCATGAAGTCTTCTATGGACAGTGGTCATTGACAAATCCACAACTGACTCCTGAAGAGTGTTTCTGATCTGTCGGACAGATGTTTGGGGATGTTTCTTTATTATAGAGTGAATTCTTCCGTCATCAGCTGTGGAGGTCTTCCTTGGCCTGCCAGTCCCTTTGCGATTAGTAAGCTCACCAGTGCTCTTTTTCTTCTTAATGATGTTCCAGACAGTTGATTTTGGTAAGCCTACGGTTTGGCTGATGTCTCTGTAACAGTTTTATTCTTGTTTCTCAGTCTCATAATGGCTTCTTTGACTTTCATTGGCACAAGTTTGGTCCTCGTGTTGATAAACAGCAATAAGTTTCCAAAGGTGATGGAAAGACTGGAGGAAAGACTAGGTGCTGAGAGCTCTCTTACAACTGCATTAAGGGGGCAATTAAACACACCTGAGCAATTACAAACACCTGTGAAGCCATGTGTCCCAAACGTTATGGTTGCCGAACAGGGCGAGATTTGTTAATCAGGGACACGATGGTAGGTAATGATTGAACATTCAGAGCAGCAGTGATGCAGCTGATAGACCTATTGCCTCACAGCGGCAGAAACCCAGGCTTCATCCTGACCTCAGATCTGTGCCTCCTGTGACTGCATGGGTTTCCTCCGGGTGCTCCGGTTTCCTCCCACATCCCAAAGATGCACGGGTTTGAAGGTCAATTGGCCTCTGTAAATTGCTCCTAGTGAGTGAATGAGAAAGTGGGAGAACATAGAACTGGTGTGAATGGGTGCTCAATGGTTAACGTACACATGGTGGGCTGAAGGGCCTGTTACCATGCTGGATTTTTGGGTTAGGAGGGGACTGAGAATAGACTCCAACCAGGCAAGGTCAGGAATGAATGAACAGAAGGTAGGTTTCATGCAGAAGATGATCTTGGGGAGACCATGAGGAGAGCTGGAATAGAAAAAGATGCGGGGTCAGGGGATACTTGGCTTGGAGAGGTTAGGAGAGGAGAGGAAAACAACAGAGGCAGTTGAGCGGGAATCTAATGTCTGACGTGTGCCTGGCGACTAGACTGCATGTGGGGAATTAAGCAGGTCAGATGTCAGATATTGGGGCTGGTTCAGGTCACGCCAGCCTGCTCAATGCATTAACAGGTCAGGCTGATTTGCTCAGTCTTACCACATGTGCTCTCTCAACTTCATTAATGCAGTGTTTCATCCTCAAACAGATCAATGGCAGGTTTATATTGTTATATTTACGATGGTTAGATCGGAGAGGGGTAAATTTGTAAGCACTCAAGCTATGGCCAGGTTCAGGTTGGCTGCGGTCAATTTGTTTTTTAATTTTAAACCACAGCAGACCGCCAAGCTCAATAAAAGTACTCGATCTCAGCGATAAAGAAGACCACGAGCTTCCACAGGGAAAGCTGAAGGTGGAGCAGCGAAGAGAGGTTTTAACTTGAACAGTAGAATGTGGAGAGCACAGTGTTGGTGTCTCACGGCCCCAGTGACCTGCATTCCATCCCGACTTCCAGCACTGCATGTGATGAGTTTTCACATTCTCCCGCTCATTAATGAGCTTCTCCCAGTTGCTCCAGTTTCTTCCAACAATTAAGTGAGGTAATGGGATAGAAGCCTGCATAGGCTTGACCAGCAGAATAGTTTCATTAAATATGAAATAAGAAGCCCTTCTGCCCAAACTGGCATTTCAGCCCAACTCGCACAAACCAACCAACAATGTCCCAGCTACCCTGGTCTCACTTGCCTGCGCTTGGTCCATATCCCTCCAAACCTGTCCAATGCATGCACTTGTCCAACTGCTTCTTAAATAATGGGATATTTATCTGACCTGGGATAGTCCCAGCCTCAACTACCTCCTCTGCAGCTTGTTCCATACACACACCACCCTTAGTGTGAAAAGGTTACCCCGGATTCCTATTAAATCTTTTCCCCTTCACCTTGAACCTATGTCCTCGATTTTACTACTCCGGGCAAAAGACTCTGTGCATCTACCCGATCTATTCCTCTCATAATTTTGTACACCTCTATAAGATCTCCCCACATCGTCCTGAGTTCCATGGAATATAGACCCAGCCTACTCAACCTCTCCCTATAGCTCACACCCTCTAGTCCTGGCAACATCCTCGTAAATCTTTCCTGAACCCTTTCAAGCTTGGCAATATCTTTCCTATAACATGGTGCCCAGAACTGAACCCAATATTCTAAATGGGGTCTTACCAACGTCTTATACAACTGCAACATGACCTCCCAATTTCTACACTCAATACTCTGACTGAAGAAGGCTAAAATGCCAAAAGCCTTTTTGACCACCTTATCTACTTGCGACTCGACCTTCAAGGAACCATGCACCTGCACTCCTAGATCCCTCTGCTCTACAACACTACCCAGAGGCCTCCCATTTACAGTGTAGGTTCTGCCCTTGTTCGACGTCCCAAAATGCAACACCTCACACTTCTCTGTATTAAATTCCATCAACCATTCCTCCGCCCACCTGGCCAATCGATCCAGATCCTGCTGCAATCGTTCACAGCCATCTTCACTATCTGCAAAACCACTAACTTTTGTATCATCAGCAAACTTGCGAATCTTACCCTGTATGTGCTCATCCAAATCATTGATGAAGATGACAAACAGTAACGGGCCCAGTACTGAAACCTGAGGCACACCACTAGTCACAGGCCTCCAGTCTGAGAAGCAACGTTCCACCATCACCCTTTCCAAGGAGCCTATTTGCTATCCATTCAGCTGTCTCTCCTTGGATCCCATGCGATCTAACCTTCCAGAGCAGCCTACAATGCAGAACCTTGTTGAATGCCTTACTGAAGTCCATGTACACAACATCTACAGCTTTGTCTTTTACAGCAGTGAAAGATTTTAATTGACAATATACAGGTAGACCCAGATTAGGACAGGGCTAATCCCATTCCTGAGGGCTACTCGTGACGCAAACTGTTCAGAAGTCAGAAATGAATAAAAAAACAGCGTGTGGGAGAGGATCACAAAAACAGCTGTGACAGGAGAGAGAGAGCAGGCATGGGAAGTGAACCACTAGCCAGCCTCACCGAGTGACTGAGCCCATGACTGTTGTGACTCAGTTTGGGTGAGGTGGGGAGGGAAGGTGGGCGGAGGTGGCCTGTCCCCACCCGCAGAAGATGCCTCCACTCCCGCCCATTTTGATCATCTCTTGAATACCCGCTCGCATGTACAGGGTGTCCATAAGCAGGCACTCATAACCTACAGGAGGACTTGCAAAGACCGATGGTGCTTTGAAAATTGGAAGTTTTTACAAAAATATTTTCATAATCAAACATTCATCTAAGAGTCTGAAAACGTGTTCTTGAATTGTACTCAAATTCACAATGACCATCTATTATTATAAAGTATTTTGAATAAAGTTACCCACCTGACAAAACCATGTTATGCACTGAGAAAGAATGTCAAAGGAACGTTAACTTCTTTCTGCATCGCCAACTTTCACCACTTCAAACATACCTAATTAGTTTAGTGGTGCTTCCAAATAAGACTCCACATGCCTCAAACATAAAGTCAAACAGTGAACTAAAACCCACATTTATGAATTTAAAAACCTGTCAGAATTTTCTCTACCACTGAGGAGAATGTCCTATGGTGGAGGCCGGGGATTTATAGGGCCCAGCCACAGCAAGGCAGAAAGAGGTGGGGCCTCACTGCTCCTCGACATCCTGACCAACAGATCACAATTAATGAGGATAGGGGACAAATCATCCTCTACGATAATCCTCAACACTGGTGCCCCGCAAAGGATGCACCCTCAGCCCCCTTCTTTATTCCTTGTACACCCACGACTGTGCAGCCACGTACAAATCCAATTCAATCGACAAATTTGCGGATGACACCACCGTTGCGGGCCAGATATCAATTGATGACGAGACGGAGTGCAGGAAGGAGATTGAGAACCTCGTTGGTTACACAAAAAGCTGGAGAAACTCAGCGGGTGCAGCAGCATCTAAGGAGTGAAGGAGATAGGCGACGTTTCGGGTCGAGACCCTTCTTCAGACTGAGAATCTCGTTACCTGGTTACTCTGAATATCAGCAAGGCAAAGGAGATAGTCATCGACTGCAGGAGAGGAAGTGATACACATACAACTAGTGACGAAGTACTAGGCAGTGATGGCGCCAAAGTAGAGATGGTTGAAGGTTTCAAGTTCCTCGGAGTAAATATCGCCAGCAACTTGTCCTGGACCATCCATATCGAAGCAGTAGCCAATAAAGCACACCGACGCCTCTACTTCCTTCGAAGGCTTAAGGGCCTGTCCCACCAGCATGCAACTCTATGCGATGAGCGCGACCTAACGTGGTCGCTTGAGCGGTCCAGCGTCGCGGGGCCGGTCCCACTTCGATCGCCGGAGCCGTGCGGAGTTCGTCCCGACAACGCGCGGGGCTCCGAAAAACTGACTATGTTCAAAAATTCCGCGCGGCAACGTCTTGTCGGCTCGCAGTCGCCTCGACGCATTACACACCGCCCCGACATCGTGCCTCCGTTAACCTATCTGTAGGTGCCTCCGTGAACCTATCTGTAGGTGCCTCCGTGACCCTCTATGTGTGTGGCTCCGTGGCCCTCTGTGTGTGTGTGCCTCTGTGCCCCTCTCTGTCCTGGCGAACTTACCTTAGACTTCGCTCCAAGTTCGCCTCACTTTGCGCCGCGTTGCGCCACTCACCCGACCTCCGCGCGGCCCCTGCTGCCGGTTTGGTCGCGCTTGCCGCATGCAGGCACATGCTGGTGGGAACTGCCCTGTACAGGGGATCACCTGACCTCCGTGCGGCCCCCGCTTCTAGTTTGATCGCGTTCATCGCATAGAGTTGCATGCTTGTAGGACAGGCCCTTTAGGAAGTTCAGCATGTCCTCAACAACTCTCACCGACTTACACAAATGCGCTGCAGAAAGCATTTCATTGGGATGCATCACAGCATAGTTTGGGAATAGCTCCATCTAAGATGACAAACAATTGCAGAGAATTGTGGAAGCAGCCCAGCCTATCACAAAAAACAACCTCCCTTCCATTGACTCCATCTACACATTACACTGGCTCGGCAAGACCACCAGCATAATCAAGGACCAGTCTCACGCTGGTCAGTCCCTCCCGCATCAGGCAAGAGGTACAGTGAAAACGCACACCTCCAGATTCAGGGACAGTTTCTTCCCAGCTGTTATCAGGCAACTGAACCATCCTATCAACAACTAGAGAGTGGTCCTGAGCTACTATTTACCTTATTGCATGCTCTCGGACTATCTTTAATCGGACTTTACTAGATTTTATCTTGCACTAAATGTTATTCCCACACTGTAATCAGGTATTGTCTTTCCGCTGACTGGTTAGCACGCAACAAAAGCTTTTCACTGTACCTCGTTACACGTGACAATAAACTAAACTGAACCAAACACATCCAATGTGTCTTCCATATGTCTGTCCTTTTGTTCTTTTAGTATTACAAGTGGTACATAAATCAACCATATTTATCTGAATGAGCATAACTGTTACTGGAAAGGATAATGCTCTATTCAATATTCCCATGAAAATAACATCAATAAATAATGAACCATCCTTTCTAGACCATCTCCACTGAAGCATAAATTAGATCCAAGGATCTGGAATCCTGACAAATTGTACCAACGGAAGCTGTTATTTTGACATTCATAAAACATTACGTTTTGGCATTTTCACTGAAGGGGAGTTGTGAAATTGATTCATGGCCAGATTTTGTCATTCTAAAAACCTATGTGAAAAAGTATTACAATTCTTCAAAAAATAAATCTAACAGGGATGGAGTACTACAAGCAAACTGTATTTCCTGCAATCATTAACCGTGGTTAACTCGATCGTTCATCCGTTTGACTTGAACCCTATAATCAGCATTCTTTGCATTTAAGTTTTTTTTTTGGAATGTCGACTAACAATTTGTGAGCCACAACGAGATTTTTTTTGAATTAGACATTATTTCAGAAAGCTGCTACAATATCCCCAGAGTTCCCCAGTTCTCCCTTGTCACTTTTAGTTTCCCTGGCAGAGCGAGCAAGATTGAAGTGACAAACATAACAATAATTATGTTTCACTCCAAGCAGCATGCTACCTTGTTGAGGAAAACTTTCAAGTTGAATCAATTTCACGAAGGAGAAGATAATTTACTCTTGCTTTGCACAGACATTGACTGCATGGGAACTGCGGGCTCTTACATTTATTTAGGAGAATAAAATTACACATTCATGAAAATTATGTTAACAGCAGCACAACAGGTGGAATAGGAGAGAGTATGCTATTTTGTAGATGGCTTAAGTGTATTTTTTGCCTCAAGGACAAGGCACCACAAACTTCAATACCACTTTAGATCATTTCCAAGATCGCAGGATTGCTTTGACAAGGCTCTGCGTACAGCAGTTTTGGCCAACTTTACATGTGAAGCTTAAGGAATAAAACATGGGAAACTCATTTTCAGATTGATGAATGTATCCAGCATTTTAACTGAGCAATTTCTATCCCATGGATGACATTTCACAGTGACAAAGACACGCCAAGTCACTGCACACAAAACGGCGGCACGATGGCGCAGTGCTAGAGTTGCTGCCTTGTAGCGCCAGAGACCCGGGTTCGATCCTGACTACAGGTGGTGTCTATACGGAGTCTGTACGTTCTCCCAGTGACCTGCGTGGGTTTTCTCAGTGTGCTCCAGATTCCCCCCACACTCCAAAGACGTACAGGTTTGTAGGCTAATCAGTTTCGGTAAAATTGTCCCTGGTGTGTGTAAGATAGCGCTCATGTGCGGGGAACTATGGTCGACACGCACTTGGTGGGCTGAAGGCCCTGAATCCACGCTGCATCTCTAAACTAAACTGAAATCAGCTTCAATCTGTCCTTCAACAAAAAGTCTGCATTCTTAGAAATGAAATTTAAATAACTCTGTTTGCCCCTATAGTTTAAATGGATTAGAATGTGGAAAATTGTAGGATTATTTCCATCGGTAGGAAGTATTGGAAAAATACTATTTGTTACACAAGAGAAATTAATAAACATGGGTGCACAGCTCATTCTTAACACACAAAGTAAATTTGCCAGCATTAGGAAGGTAAATGGTAAGTTGATCTTTATTATAGAAGGGCTGGTCTGCAGAAGGGTCCCGACCCAAAATGTTGTCCATCCATTCCCTCCACCAATGCTGCCTGACCTGCTGAGTTCCTTTCAGCACTTTGTGTTTTGTGCAAAAGAAAAGCTTGAGAAAATGTCCTGACCATCACAAATGTCCCATCATTGACTTTCCATCCATCATAGGGTCAGGATTAGGGATATTGCTGATGATTGCACAATGTTCAATTATATTTACAAGTAAAGTATCCATGCCTGCACGTAACGTGACCTGGACAACATTCAGTCACAGGGTAAGTAGCAAGTAACATTTCTGCCACGGATGTTCCAGACAAAAACCCTCTTCAATAAGAGAGATTCAGACTGCCTATTCTTGATATTGTTTACAACACTTTCATGACTGAGTCTCATTTTGGGGGAATCGACAATGACCAGAAATTCAACTGCCACAACACCATGGCTAGACAACTGTCTCACTCTTCAAAGACCAAAGCATATCCACTAACTATAAATACACAGGCAGAGAGAGTACACCCATTTATTTCTCATGGTACGGTAGGTCCCCGAATATAATATAGAACTTCCATTGTTGTATCGCAGAGGCAATACTGGCTTATTTTTGGTTCAGTAAGTCGAAAGCCCAGGAGCAAAGGGGGCTGCAGAAAGTGGTAGACAATGCCTGGCTCATAATGCGCACTGACTTCTCACCGCTCTAGGAGGCGCTACATAAAGAGTCAGTTGATATCATCAAAGGCCTCCACCACCTTGGCCATGCTCGCATCTCGCCATTACCACCAGGAAAGAGATACAGAAATCAGAGAAATATGACCTCAAGCTTCAAAAGTGCTTCAGGCTGTTAAACGTTGCACAACACCAACCACCTCAGCAGTTATGATCTCTGATGATCTTTGCACCAAAGAGAGATACAAAATGCTGGAGTAACTCAGTGGGTCAGGCAGCATCTCAGGAGAAAAGGAACAGGTGACGTTTTGTGTCAAGACCCTTTTTTAGACTATGTGCTTGGGTCGTGTGCTGTTACAGTCTGCTTAGCTAGTATTACTGATTATTAATTCATTGTGTGAATGATTGTTTGTGTATCATTGCATTAATGGGACTGTAATGCTGCAACAAGTAAGAATGGCATTGTTTGGTTGTGGGTTCATGACTATATAGCTTTCTCTCTCCTCATCCCCCGCTCTGACAGGAGGTCGTTCACCCATAGGGTCTAAGCCAAATTTCAGAGCATTCTCATCAGTCCATTCCCTCTCCCCCCATTATCTCCCTGCAACTATACATCATCTTGTCCTGATTGCCCTGTCACCTACCTACACCAGTAGTAATTCATGGGAGAACTCCACTGGCCTGGATGAGTGCAGCTCCAATAACTCTCAAGAGACTCACATCCAGTTCACTTAATTAGCATCTCATCAACTATCCAAAACATTCATTCCATGCACTGTGGATGTAGAAGGTATCATCGGCAAACTGCTCTGTGATTGTCTGCCTTCTCTACTCCACACCATCCTCAGCCTCCCACCCGCCTCCACCCACCACTCCCAAATCCATGACATCTCCTTCCAAGAAGCACAAGGGTCTAGGCATATGGGAACATCAGCACATGCAGTTTCCCCAGTCTCCTCTCACCCATTAAGCAATAGCCACAGAAATGTAAAAATACACGCCTCCAGATTTAGGGACAATTTCTTCCCAGCTGTAATCAGGCAACTGAATTACCCCATCACCAGCTAGAATGCGGTCCTCAGATAAAATCTACCTCATTGGAGACTCTGGGACTATCTTTAATAAGACTTTACTGGACTCTATCTTACATTAAATGTTATTCCCTTTATCATTTGTCTGTACACTGTGGATGGCTCGTTTGTAATCATGTATTGCCTTTCCACTGACTGGTTACCATGCAACAAAAGCTTTTCACTGTGCCTCAGTACACGTGACAATAAACAAAACTAAATTAAGACTTACACTTAAATTAAGTGTGAAGAGGGGTTTCGACCCGAAACGTTACCTATTTCCTTTGCTCCATAGATGCTGCCTCACCCGCTGAGTTTCTCCAGCATTTTTGTCTACCTAAGACTTACACCATCCTGATCGGGAAACGACACTAGTCGTCCAAATGTGCTGTGTCTAAATCCTGTACCTTCCTACCCCCCTCCGCCAGAAGGGCTGTAGCAGTTTAACGTAAGTCAACACCACTCTCTGGGCTATCTGGTCTATCTGAGAAGTGATTTCAGTCAGGAAAATTCAATTGGTGAATGCTAGAAAAGGTAACCACAAAATAATGACACAGAACATGTGGCTGTAATGACTACAACCTATCATCGTTTTCTATCAGTGCTCTGCAGACTGTGAGTTCCAGTGTCCAAGCACGTATACATTTGAACGAGGCTGTGTAAAAAGGTTGTGACCAATACCCTGCTTCTTTAGTTTTAGTTTTGGTTTTCGAGACATAGTGTGGAGACAGGAGCTTTGTCCGCGTCGACCAACAATCACCTGTACATTTGTTCTATCCTACACACTAGGGACAACTTACAGAAGCTAATTAAACTACAAACCTGTGCATCTTTGGAGCATCTGAAGGAAACCCACGCAATCACAGGGAGAAGGTACAAACTCCGTACAGACACCACCCATAGTCAGGATTTAGCCCGGGTCACTGGCGCTGGAAGTCAGCAACTCAAACGCTACTGTGCCACCCTGTCCTCTACGTGAACTTCAACATTCCCCCACTGTGAAAACAACTGAAAAATGTATCACGGTGTAAATGAGTTTTTAAACAGCCTACCAATGCATAATAAATGCTGAACTGGCATGCACTCGATGGGCTGCAAGACCTTCTTCCACACTGTAAGGAAATAGGCCAATAACCTCCCTGGGACAGAGAAACTCATTTTATGAGCAAGATCTATTATCTTCAAAACAATTGTTTTAAAATTATGTTTTTTTTAAAAGAACATGGTATTCCAAATGAATCCAAGTTGTATAACCCATTCTTTATTTCACTTCCTGAAAGATTTTAAAAAGCTTTTAACATTTTTGACTGATTACTCGGCCAGCTTCGAGCCATCAGTGTTGTTGGCGAAAGCTGGAAATGAAACATCCATACCAGTGACTGAAAGCTTTGTATTCTGTATCTTTCAGGTCTTTGGCACCAATCGGGAAACCCAACCCTTTAAGACACACAGCTAGAAATTCTCAATTGGTCTACGTAATATAAAGATGTTGACAGAGTTGTAGGAATAAAGATATTGAAATTATTTTTTAAAAACCCATAGAGAAAATAGTAATATTTCTAGCTGAATGGATCCAAATGGAATGAATGATCGTCATTCAGATTTTGGTAATCTTTCACTGATTTTCATTCCTCAGTATTTGTCAATAACAGTCAGCAAGAGATGTTAGCACACACCCCCATATGTATAGAATAATGTACCATCTCTGACCTTAGTCCACCCATCTTCCAACCCTCCCCACTCCTTTCACCTGTATCCACCTATCACTTGCCAGACTTTGTCCCGCTCCCCCTTCTCTTCCATCTTTCTTCCTCCTACTGAAATCAGTCTGAAGAAGGGTCCCGACCCGAAATGTCACCTATCCACGCTCTCCAGAGATGCTGCCTGACCCACTGAGTTACTCCAGCACTTGTGGGTTATTTTTTGTAAACCAGCATCTGCCATTCCTTATGTTAACAATGTACCATCTTCTGCAGGTGTACCACGAGAAAGACCGCTTCTCATGAGATATGGCTAATTGAAAATCAAAAAAACTGTCAAAAGGACCATAAGAATTGAGCCAGCTTTCTAGTGAGTTAAATCTATTCGCAGACAGAGCTCCAGCAATGACCATATTTGTATCTAGCCCACAGCTTACTCTGGCCTGTTTCCTTTATCATTGTTACTTTTTTTCCTATCTCTCATTCATTTGTTCTATATCTCTCTATATCACCATCTATATCTCTCATTTCCCTTTCCCCTGACTCTCAGTCTGAAGAAGAGTCTCGACCTGAAATCACCTAATCCTTTTCTCCAGAGATGCTGCCTGACTCGCTGAGTTACTCTGGCTTTTTACGTCTATCTTCACCGACAAGCTTTCCGTGTCACATTCAAATAACAAATGAACGAGGTTCAAATAACATTGTCTCTGTACGCTGGCTCTTCCACTATAGGGACCAGCAATCAATCTTTGGTTTATATGAGCTCCAGAATGTCCCTATGTGCCAATCCAATTCCAAAGATACACCGCATCTTAACTGATTGTTTTTCTTTTTAGAGTGAACCAAGATGATATTTTGATTCAACACCTTGTTAGCATTCTCATACATTTGATACTTGGCCATTTTGTCCACCTGTTTCCAACATTTCCCAAAAATAACCTTTGGGCTCTTGATATCTGAAAGAATGCAGGAAAGATGACTGGACACATATTGTGCTTTTGATCAAGTCCATTTGATCACCTCAGAAAAAATAGAAACAACAAAGGTAAAAAGCCCTGGTGGAGCGAGGCATAATCTTGCATTACACGCATCATTATATATCCAGGTTTATCTTTGAATGGATAAATGGTATCCAGATGGTGATATAGCTATAACTGCCCTCCACGATATTTGAGATACAAGAGAAGCTAAAAGTTTCCCATGGTTCTTATTCGTGGTATTATTGCTTGCTAAACGGTTCCACATTTGACAGTTAGACGAGAACTGCATGAGGTTTAGTCAGTTTGTCTTCTGAGCTCAATTAGCCTGCTAACAATTATCGCTGAGGCCCTCAGGTAAAGAGTAGTCACTTGGGCAATGTGTTGTAGAGCTGGAGGTGCCCGCAGTACTGCATTGTAACGAGAAAGATACTGAGGAAATACTGCATCTGTTCAAGGGTTAAACCTCTTAACTTCCATTGGATTTTTCGTCAATGGCAATTTTGCTGCAGAACCATAGAGATTGGCAATAACATGTCAGAAGCTAAGAGTTCAAAGACAATTCTCCTGGAACCAGGGAAGAAAATCTTGATATCAGTTGCCGTTATGCTGCCTTGCTGTGCAATGGGTAGTTATGCTACATTCATTTTAGATCTGCTGTAAATTGATTGTTGGAAGCATAGATCTAAAATATCTACCCTCAAAGCAAAAACATCAATTTCTTAATATTTGAAGTAGTCTAAACAAAAAGAAAATTGATGCAAAATCTTTAACAATGCACATTCGAACTGCTCTGCCCAGAGAAGAACACTGGTTGCTTATACGAGACAATTACTTCAAAAAGTCCAAAACAAAAGAAACTCCATTACAGAAACCGTAAACTTTTCTGCAAAATAGAAAGACTTTAAACGGTCAAGTTACCTCTTAGCAAAAGAAAGAGTTACATAGTTAAATACTGCTGGAAAATTGATGGAGTGTAACATGGAACCAAAACGGAAGGAGAAGCAAACAAAGGTTAATTGCAAAACATAGTTATCGAGCACGGAAACAGGCCCTTCGGCCCAACTCGTCTATGCCAACCAAGATGCTCCCTCTAAGCTAGTCCCATTTGCCCGCATTTGCCGCATATCCCTCTGAACCTTTATGATCCAATTTAACTTTTGATTTAACTCTTACTTCACCAAGCTTACTTGGCAATCATGCTTGCTGATTGGCAATTTCCAGATCTGGACACTAGATCAATTTCCAGGTCGTAGACACTAATCATATTCAAACTCAATAACCCAACATCTGTTTTCCCACAAACATACTTTGATACCAAGAGCAATTCCACTTCCCTAGGACATGATCATATCCAGCCCTCAAAACAGATTTTGTGTGGAAAAAGTGCTGATTGGAAATAAAAGTCAAACATTAAACCATGAATGCAACACAATTTGGTTGAACCAGTAACAAAACTTGTCATCCCCAAAAAAATCCATGGGATTGTAGGTGGAATTTGAGGAAAATTCATGGCAATGAGGGGAGGATGGATAACAAGTATAATTAGTGGGGGATGGTGGTTGATCTATGAACTGGAATCGACTCGATGGGCCAAAACGTCTGGTTTCAATGTGGAAAAATGAAAAGTCATGAACAAGTACATCAAATCAGGGAGATACAACACAATGTGTCTTATTTTTAGCAAGATAAGGCATCAGTAGCTTTTTGTTAGAAGATAGTTGAGGCCATGCAGACAGAGGTATAGACCTTTTAATTTCACAACATTTGAGTACGAGATTATTAAACGTCTTTGGCAGCTGAGGAAGTGTAACGGTAAATTTATGATAGCATTAATCTTCACCTGTCTGTGATATCGTCCCACTTAGTTCGGTTATACCCGACTCAATCCTCTGCAGATGCTTCTTGTCTTCCTTGCTGGATGCGAGAAGAGGCAAAATATATCTCTGGAATAAAACAAACAGGTAAAAAGATTAGCATTGGAAATATTGCAAGTCTATAACAGGGATGGGACATGCTATTTAAACAATTTAGTATATTGCATTTTCTTTTAGCTCACAAATTCAGGGGAAGACACAGTTGCACTGGAGAGTAGATTCATCAGGATGATGCCTTGGATGCAGTGTTTCATTTATGAGGAGAGATTCGATAGGCTGGGAAAAGAAGGAACTGCAGATGATGGAATATTGAGTAAAACACACAGTGCTGGAGTTACTCAGCGGGTCAGGCAGCATCTGTGGAAGGAATGGATAGGAGACATTTCAGGTTGGCACCCTTCTTCAGAGTGAAGAAGGTTCCCAATCTGAAAAGTTGCTATCCAACTGATTCCACAGATGCTGACTGACTCACCGAGTTGGACAGGTGGCGATTGACCTTGCAGTGGTGCAGGCTAACGGGGATCTTGACCAAGATATACACAATTATAAGGGGCATAGACAGGGTAGTTAGCACAAAAGCAGATGTGTCTAAAAGCTGAAGACACAGGTACCTTTGAGGGATCTGAGGAAGAATTTCTTGTTTTTATCCAGAAGATGGCAAGAATCACGAGCATACTTCCTGAAAGGTACTCTCACAACATTTGAGTATCGAGACAAGCAGTTGAACCACAACGGCATAGAAGGCTATAGGCCTAGTCTTTGACAGTCAGCATCAGTGAAAGGGCCTGTATGACGTCTTCATTTCCGTTATATCTCAATTAGGACATAACATGAGAAGGGGAAAATTGGGCACAAACTGTAACAGGACAAAGTTCCAAAATTCAAACAGAAAGCTACAAACTTTCTCTCAAATCCACAATGAGTTGTCTCTCCATCTCAGTACATTTAATTTTATGCTTCCAATTTTACATTTCTACTAGAGCAGTGGCAGATACAAGCTATGCAAGAGAGCAGGGAGGGGGAGTCATTTGAACTGGTCCCGCAAGGATTTACAGGATCATTCTACGCTGCACACCTCTACAGCATTAACTCCAGCGTTAGAAATGAGTGCCTGTCACAATGAATTAGACATTCCATCTAACAGACTGGAACTAAACAATCCTTTAAACATTAAAATAAAATGACATATTTCACAAAATGCCTCACATTTTGACATCTTCATGCAAAAATTGTAAGATCAAGTAATGCAACAATGATGAATTTAAATTATTTGAAGCTACAGCGCCAATGCCCATATTCTATATTCAGATGGCTTCAACAGATGAGAGGGTTCAAGTTTAGGTTTGTTATTGTCTGTTTGTTATTCACTGAGGTACAGTGAAAAGCTTTGTTCTGCATGCTATCCAAGATGATCAGATAATACTATACAATGCATTCAAGTCAGACTAAAGTACAATAGATAGAGCAAAGTGCAAGGTACAAAGTTCAGAATATAGTTCTATGCATTAGTGTGCATCATTTTCATAGCCGAAGACCAATGTTCGCAATGGGTGTGAGGTGAATCGGACATTACTCTTGCTTTAGGAAGGACCATTCAGAAGCCCGATAACAGAAGAGGAGATGCTGATCCTGAATCTGGTGGGGCGCGCTTTCAAGCTTCTGTACCTTCTGCTGGACGAGAGCAGGGAGAAGGAGGAATCAACAGGGTGGGACAAGTCTTTGATCATTTTAGCTGCTTTTCGGAGGTAGAGTGAAGTGTAGATGGGGTCAATGGTGGGGAGTCTGGTCTGTGTGATGGACTGGGCTACATCTACAAACCCTCTGAAACTCCTTGCAGTCTTGGGCAGAGTTGTTCCCAAACCAAGCTGTGATGCAACCTGAGATGCTTTAGGATGCATCTAAGCATTTGTAAGAGCCATTGAAGACATGGTGAAGTTTCCCAATCTGCTAAGGATGTACAAAAGTCGGCGTGCCTTGTTGGCAGTCCCATCAAATTGTTTGGTTCAATGTGGTTGGGAGAGGTTGAGAGAGAGGGTGAGAGTGAGGGAGAGGAGAGGAGAATAGAGAGCGAGAGAAATTAGAGAGAAAGAGATTGTTAGAGAGGAAGAGAGAGGGAGAGAGGAATAGAGGGCGAAAGAGAGGAAGAGGGAGAGGGAAAGGAAGAGAGGGAATTGTACGAGAAATACAAGAAAAATAGACATATCGTGCATTCAGAAAGTATTCAGACCCCTTCACTTTTTCCACATTTTGTTACATTACAGCCTTATTTTAAAATTGATTAAAATATTTTTTTTTATCATCAATCTCCATACAATAGCCCAGAATGAAGAAGCGAAAACAAGTGTTTAGAGATTTTTGCAAAGTGATTAAAAAGAAATAACTGAAATATCACATTTACGTAAGTATTCAGACCCTTTGCAATGACACTCAAAATTGAGTTAGACTTCCGAGACAGGATTGTGTCGAGACACAGGTCTGGTGAAGGGTATAAAACCTTTTCTGCAGCATTTTCTGCAGAGCACAGTGGCCTCTGTCATTCTTAAATAGAAGAACTTTGGAGCCACCTGGACTCTTCATAGAGCTGGCCACCCGGCCCGGGAGAAGTGCCTTGGTCAGGGAGGTGACCAAGAACATGATGGTCACTCTGACAGAGCTCCAGAGTTCCTCCATGGAGATGGGAGAATCTTCCAAAATGAGAACTGTATCTGCAGCACTCCACCAATTAGGCCTTTGTGGTAGAGTGGCCAGACTGAAGCCACTCCTCAGTAAAAGGAACATGACAGCCTGCTTGGAGTTTGCCAAAAGGCACCTAAAGGACTCTTAGACCATGGGAAACAAGATTCTCTGGTCTGATGAAACCATGATTGAACTCTTTGGCCTGAATGCCAAGCGTCACGTCTGGAGGAAACCAGGCACTGCTCATCACCTGGCCAATACCATACCTACGGTGAAGCATGGTGGTGGCAGCGTCATACTGTGGGGATGTTTTTCAGCGGCAGGAACTGGGAGACTAGTCAGGATCGAGGGGAAGATGAATGGATTAAAGTACAGAGAGATCCTTGATGAAAACCTGTTCCAGAGCGTTCTGGACCTCAGACTGGGACTCAGGACAAGGACCCTAAGCACACAGCCAAGACAACGCAGGAGTGGCTTTGTGACAAGTCTGTGAATGTCCTTGAGTGGCCCAGCCAGAGCACGGACTTGAACCCGATCGACCACCTCTGGAGGGACCTGAAAATAGCTGAGCATCGACGCTCCCCATCCAACCTGACAGGGCTTAAGAGGATCTGCAGGGAAGAATGGGAGAAATTACCCAATACAGGTGTGCCAAGCTTGTAGCGTCATACCCAAGACGACTTGAAGCTGTAATCGCTGCCAAAGGTTCCTCAACAAAGTACTGAGTAAAGGGTCTGAATAATTATGTAAATGTGATATTTCAGTTATTTCTTTTTAATTACTTTACAAAAATTTCTAAATACTTGTTTTTGCTTTTTTTATTATGGGGTATTGTGTGTAGATTGATGATTAAAAAATGAATTTAATCCATTTTAGAATAAGGCTGTAATGTAACAAAATGTGGAAAAAGTGAAGGGGTCTGAATACTTTCTGAATGCATTGTAAGCAGTGACCATTGGAAACATGAGAGAATGCTTATTACATGTCTGCCATGAATAACATATATCCCTGCATCACCAACACAAATTACCTGGCCATTGCACACCTGAAATTATTTGAATCTTGGATTACAGAACAATCTATTATGCACTTTTCTCTGGGGGAAGTTGAATTGCTTCTTTGCCCATTTCTGTGAATGTGTTTCTGAAAGTGATTTCACTGGACAGCGTTACGATGCAGACCCCTGTTGAACCTGTGATGTTCTTGCCTTCACACTCCATCTCTACCCTGACCCCCCACCCTAACCTGAGCTTCGTGCTGACAAATTTCAAAGCAGCTTAACAATTCCTCCAAATTCAGGGACACTTTGTCTCGGACAATGAAAGCAAAGGACACTTCCAACCCTTCTTCACGCTCACTGCTGCTAAGCACCCGTGGCTACTTCAAAGATGGGGCGCATTTTGCTGTAGCTTTCAAAAATAAATAAACATTAAATGACATTGGTGTGGGAGGATGTAGCAAACATGACCACTAATTTATAGATTTAATGGAAGAATGAGGGAGTTAGTGAGCTGGATCCTTAAAATGCCAGAACAAATTCCAGAAAACCATTCAGTGAAGATGGAATGTGACTACATGACCACTGTAAATCACTGAGCTTGATAATAGATTTTCTCTGTACGCACTGCAGCTATTTTATTATCAAACAATGCATTCGCTATTCACCATGTATTACACCACAGGGACATCATATGGTCTGCTTCTTATGTGTCACTGTTCATGCTTTTGAACGGCCAGAATCAAGGAGTTACAAGCACATTGCAGTTTACAGAATTTCCTGAACAATTAGAATGAGGATAAACCTTTGGGGCCAGACAGGAACGGAGTTCAAAAACAGACAGGCCAAATCCAATACAACATCAACCCAATATTTATGCCGTGGGAAAGGAGCTGGGCTTATTTTACAAATGCAAAGACCGCAACAACACTAAATTATTTTTGTGAGGTCTTTATCGTTCTGTGAAATGTTGAAAATTGCCAATCTATTCTGTAAGAATTAAAGTCTTACAGTTTACCTATAATATTTTAAGGTGGCCATTCCCAATTTTATAGAGCACATAACCTCGCAAAATGTCCCAAAGCACTTCAATGGAATATGATCAAATAGACCTCGACATCAAACCACATAATGACCAACTGTGAAGGTGTAGGATTCAGGGCTATAGGAGGCAACCAAACATAGAGGTTTATGGAGAGAGTTCTGGAGCTTTAAGCCGCAATAACCAAAGGCACAGCCAACCATGCTGGAGTGATGAAAACTGGGATTATAAGAATTATATTGCAGAGAACCTGGAAAGTTGTAAGAAGTAATTCAGCTGAGAAGGACAAGGGTTGTGAATAAATTTGAAATCAGGTATGAAGGTCTTAAAAACAGGATGTTGCTTAACTGGGGTCTAGCATAGATCAGCAGAAGGATGAAGAAGAACAGGACCTTCAGAGTTGGGTTCACATGTACCTCCTCTAACCTCATCTACTGCATCCAGTGTTCCCACTGTGGGCTCCTGTACATCGGCGAGGCCAAACGTAGACTCGGCGACTGTTTAGCTGGCACTAGTGGTCGCCCCCCCCCCCCCCCCCCCCCCCGGCCTACAGGATCTGCCAGTTGCCAACCATTTCAACTCTCTTTCCCATTCCCACACTGTCTTTTCTGTCCTGGGCATCTTCTATTGCCAGAGTGAGGCCAGTCGCAAATTGGAGGAACAGCACCTCATATTTTGCATAGGTAGCTTACAACCTAGTCGTATGAACATCAAAGTTCTAATTTTAAGGAATCTCATACTCCCCTCCTTTCCCCTCTCCCTCCTTGCTCCCTTCCTCCACCCGGGTCGTTTTACCAGTTCTCCACATTGTTTCTCTTGAGATCACACTGTCCCTAGCCAACAATGGAGCTACCAGGCTCCGCCCTGCCTGAGGTAGTTTGTTGCCGGCCATGATTGATCCTGGTCTTTTCTCACTTCCAGCTCTTCAGCCCCCCCCACCCCCACCTTCAGTCTGGAGAGGGTCCCGACCCGAAACATCACCCATCCCTTTTCTCCAGGAATGTTGCCTGACCCGCTAAGTTACTCCAGCACTGTGTCTATCAGAGTTGGGGCATGGGTAGCTGTATCTACAACAACCTCAAGTTTATGGTGGTGTTAGATGGGAGACTGGACAGGAGTGGATTGTCTAGATACAACATATACTGCTAGAAGCAAATGAGCAGAGTAAGAGACAAGATTGAGCAAGATTACAGAGGTGGAAATAGGTAGTGTTATAGCCCTGTCCCACGGTGCGAGTCCAGCCACGAGTTATCCCGAGTTAAAGAAAAAAATCGAACTCGTGGTTTTCTACGAGATTCCAAGTTTCTATTGACAAGTTTAAACGTGTATGCTCCCACAGGTATGTCTAAGTTTGCCGTTTACTTCTAATTTCTGCGAAGTACCAAGTTCCTCTCCCGAGTTACCAAGTTCCTCTCCCGAGTTACCAAGTTCCTCTCCCGAGTTACCAAGTTCCTCTCCCGAGTTACTATTGAGCCAACAACGACAACCGACGTGTGGAAAAATCATCACTTGATAAAAATGATGTAATGCAGTTTTTTTTTAAAGCCTCCCATGTTAAATCTCTTAGGGTTACAGAATCAAGGGATATGGGGAGAAAGCAGAAACGGGGTACTGATTTTGGATGATCAGCCATGATCATATTGAATGGCAATGCTGGCTCGAAGGGCCAAATGGCCTGCTGCACCTATTTGCTATGTGTTTATACCTTTTAAATGTTTTGACATGCGTTTCAGGATTCCAGCATCTGTCTTTTCCCTTTCCCTGTATTTCTCTTGGGCTTTTCCTCTCTTTCCCCAACTCCTATCTCCCCCATCTGCCAGTCCATCTGAGCGTAGACATGAAGTTCTTCTTGGCTGTCGATCTGTATGTGTGGACTTTCCATTAAAAGTCATCCATGATCATTATCTTGCAATGCTTCAGGTGTTTTTGCCACTCATTTCTCATCGAGTCATGGGTTCAAACAACTCTCAGTTCTGTTTAATTATCAGTTCTGAACCATTGTTGCATTGGGGCACAGTTGTTATTGCTTGTTGTAGAAATGCCCTGGGGTACTTTGTCATGAAATCCATTGTCTTTGCTTCCTGACACCTTGGTTGATTGCCATTTTTCATCCCCAAATGAAGATGACTTTCCTTTGCGTAGGAACATCAGATGCTGGTTTAAACAGAAGATAGACGGTAAAACCTGGAGTAACTCAGTGGGTCAGGCAGCATCTCTGGAGAAAAGGAACAGGTGGCGTTTCGGGCCAAGACCCTTCTTCAGACTGAGAGTCAGAGGAAAGGGAAACGAGATATAGACGGTGATGTAGAGAGACGTAGAACAAATGAATGAAAGATATGCAAAAAAGTAACAATGATAAAGAAAAACAGGCCATTGGTAGCTGTGTGTTAGGTGAGAACGAGTTACAGACAATGAGACTCAACAAGACGACTTTGAAGCTGGTACGACTTGGGTGGGGGAGGGATGGAGAGAGAGAGGGAGAGGAGATGCAAGGGTTACATGAAGTTAGACACTATCGTTTTTTTCAGTCGCACGCACCAAACCTTGTTTCAAATACGTTCCCACTTCGGACCCAAACACATTGTTTCATACGGCCTTCCTCCCGCATTAGTGGAATTGTAAAATAAGTATTAATAATTGTAGTACGAAATAGGACATACGGGGTGATTTCAGTAGGTCAGGCAGCGTATGGGGAAAGAGGAATAGTCGGGGCTTCGGCTTTTCGGCTTCCTTGTCAAATTGGGAAACTACTGTGTAGGAACGAACTGCAGAGGCTGGATTATGCCAAAGATAAACACAAAATGTTGGAGTCACTCAGCAGGCCAGGCAGCATCCCTGAAGAGAAGGAATGGTTGAATTTCTGGGTAGGAACTCTTCAGTCTGAAAAAGGGTTCGGACCTGAAATGTCGCCTATTCCTTTTCTCCAGAGATGCTGGGAAACTAATATTCTAGAATTGAATCATCACCCAAATCTTTTTTAGTAAACTAACAAATGGATGTTCAATCTTATGCGTTGATAGTGAATGACCACATTTCACATACGGGTGAGATGAACGCTATATTAGTTGTGATCCGCGCAGTCTGCACTAGTTTGCAGAGCCTCTTGTCACCATGTTCGCTTTGCGGGCTCCTACAAATCCGTTCATCTGGAAAACCCAGAAACAAAAAGATGGTGCTAAGAATGGTGTTAGATTAAGGAGGGGCGGGATTACTTAAACAAACCCACAACAAAGGGGGCGGAATGTGACCTGTCACAACGAAATAAAAAGAGAACCTTTTTCTGCGCGGCAAAAGCAAGATTTGCGAGTAGTCACTCAATGGACGAGACTTGTCTAGGACATAGTCACTTTGTACTGGGGCAGAAGTGGAGTATCAGGAACTTCTAGAGGGGATATGCGCTGTAAATGCTTTTAATTTAATGCGATTACCCGCTCTATTCCAAGGCCAAGGTGAAATTCCCACAGGTGTCTCCAGCATCAGGGGATCATTCCTGACAGGCAGACTTGGCCAACCTTTTTTTACTCACCTTTTGTTTCTCTGTCCAGCTGTAAGGGTACCCACAGTAAACTCACGAGTCACTACAGCAAACTCATGGGCTACAACGGTATTACAACGCGTTTCAAAGTTTCAACATTTTCTTTCAGGAGTATATTTGACACGTGGAAATCTTTCAACATGTTGAAAATTTTTCACGAGTTAACACATTTCCCGAGTACATGCCGTTAGCGTTACGAGTCACTAAGTTACGTCCACGAGCTCCAACATTCCCGCTACGTTCATTCTAAGTGATTACCACGAGTTTGATTTGTTTTTAACTCGGGATAACTCGTGGGTGGACTCGCACTGTGGGACAGGGGTTTTACATAATTCATTAAGAAAACAGTTGTTTCATAATTTAGAGGATCAGATTCACACCATCATTGGTATTCTTCTCACATTTCTACTGCTACATCATTAAATACACTAAACATCACATCCTTTACAGGAAATAACACCCAATTATTTTGCAGATGGTACTTCACATATTGCCTGTCCAGCAAGTGTAGCCACATCTTTGCCTGTGCCATCTTTAGTACTCTTATTTCAAAAGACTCTTGACAGCGAAGATGGTTATCAAAAGTTACAGCAGGATCTTGATCAGAAGAATGGCTAATGGAGTTTAATCCAGAAAAGGAGAGGTGAGGGTACACAAAAGGCTGGAGAAACTCAGCGGGTGCAGCAGCATCTAAGGAGCGAAGGAGATAGGCGACGTTTCGGGTCGAGACCCTTCTTCAGAGAGGTGTTCCAGTTTGGGACGTCAAACCAGGGTATGGTAGAGCCCTGGGAGTGTTTTAGATCAGATGGTTCTGGGTACAGATACATAGTTCCCCGAAAGTGATGTCACAGGTAGATAGGCTGGTAAAGAAGGCTTTTGGTACATTGACCTTCATCAATCAGGGTACTGAGTTTGCATTTGATATGAGTAGGCCCACTGGATCTCCAGGTTGCTAACCATTTCCCATGCCATTACTGACCTTTCTGCTCTGGGCCTTCTGCATTGCAAAAATGAGAACACATGGAAATTGGAAGAACAGCATCTCATATTCCTCTAGGGTAGCTCACAGGCTACCAGTATGAACGCTGAATTTTAGATAACTACTAACTTACAAACAAACCCTCCCCTTCTCCCCTCACCTTCCCCCAAGCATTTTCTATCCTTATCTCACACTTTATGTCGTCTAATGTCTGGCCTTTGTCCAAGCGTCGACCAATCACCACCCCCCCCCCCCCCCCCCCCACCATTTCAGTTGTCTGTCACTTGCCAGACTTTGTCCTGCCCCTATCCCTCTTCAAGCTTTCCATCTCACCCTCTAACCTCAATCGGTCTCAAGAAAGGTCCTGACCTGAAACGTCGCACATCCATGTTCTCCAGAGGTGCTGACCAACCTGCTGAGTTACTCCAGCAGATGCTTCTTTATTGAGTATAGAATTTGTGACATTACAGTTTTATAGTAAGTATGCCATTACAGTTGTATGTTGGTATGGAAGCATTTGGAAGACAGGAGTCAGTTTTAGTCACCCGATATAAGAAAGGTGCCATTTAGCTGGAAAGAGTGCAGATAACAATTACTAGGATGATGCCTGGGTTCGAGAGACTAAGCTACAGAGAAAGGATGTGCAGGCTAGGACTTTATTCCTTGGAATGCAAAATGCTGAAGGGTAATCTTGTAAAGGTCATGAGGGGAATAGATTAGGATGAAGGCACAGTCTTTTACCTAGGGTAGGGCAATCATAAACCAGAGGACATTGGTTTAAGATGAGAGGGGAAAGATTTAATATGAACCTGAGGGGCAACTTTTCACTAAAGGGTGGTGGATACATGGAACGAGCTGCCAGAGTAGGTAGTTGAGGCAGGTACAGTAACAGCATTTTAAAGACACTTGAACAGAACTTGAATAGGAAAGATTTAGAGGTACATGGGCCAAATGGGACTAGTTTAAAAGGGGCAACTTGGTTGGCATGGACTAGTTGAGCCGAAGGACCTGTTTCCGTGCTGTATGGCTGTTCTTGCCAGAGCTCCCCTTTTCTATCATATTAGAAATTTATACCAACAACAAACCAGAACGACGACATGCTCCAGGAGGCGCAACTCGCCCCACAGGCCTCGCAGGGCACTGTGGTGAGGCCCGTCTCGGCCGAAGGAGCCACAGTGGTGGCGGCGATGGGAGCCTCGGCAGCGGCAGGGGGAGACTCGGCAGCGGGAGACTTAGCGGCAGTGTGGCCTCGGCGGGAATAGGCAATAGACAATAGGTGCAGGAGTAGGCCATTCGGCCCTTCGAGCCAGCACCGCCATTCAATGTGATCATGGCTGATCACCCCTAATCAGTGGCCCGTTCCTGCTTTCTCCCCATAACCCCTGACTCCGCTACCTTTAAGTGCCCATTCTAGCTCTCTCTTGAAAGTACCCAGAGAACTGGCCTCCACCGCCCCCTCTGAGGCAGAGAATTCCACTGACTCACAACTCTCTGTGTGAAGAAGTGTTTCCGCGTCTCCATTCTAAATGGATAACCCCTTATCTTAAACTGTGGCTCCAGGTTCTGGACTCCCCCAACATCGGGAACATGTTTCCTGCCTCTAGCGTGTCCAAACCCTTAATAATCTTAAGTGTTTCAAAAAAATACCCTCTCATCCTTCTAAACTCCAGAGTGTACAAGCCCAGCCGCTCCATTCTCTCAGCATATGACAATCCCCGCCATCCTGGGAATTAACCTCGTGAACCTACGCTGCACTCCCTCAATAGCAAGAATGTCCTTCCTCAAATTAGGGGACCAAACCTGCACACAATACTCCAGGTGTGGTCTCACTAGGGCCCTATACAACTGCAGAAGGGCCTCTTTGGCCCTATACTCAACTCCTCTTGTTATGAAGGCCAACATGTCACTCACTTTCTTCACTGCCTGCTGCACCTGCATGCTTACTTTCATTGACTGATGAACAAGGACCCCCAGGTCCCATTGTACTTCCCCTTTTCCCAACTTGACACCATTTAAATCAGGGGTGGGGAACCTGCGGCCTTAAGGCCACATGCGGCCTTCTAGGTCATTAAGTGCGGCCTTTTGAATGAATCCAAATTTTGTAGAACAAATCTTAAAATGAACGTATTTAAAATACCAAAAAGTAAAAGAACATTAAATGAAATTAGCATTTTTTAGCATTCAAATTAGCAATTCAACCTCACCTAGTTAATGTCTCCAAGGCTCCTAAAGAACTCCAGATGGAATTGATTGAGCTCTCAGAAGATGACATTTTAAAGTCCTTATTTGATGCAAACAAAGATCCGATTGAAATATGGGGAAATGCAATGGAATACCCATGTGTTCGGCAACATGCACGAAAAATGCTTTCTTGCTTTTCAACCACTTATTCCTGCGAATCTACGTTCTCCTCCATGTCCCAAATCAAGACGCCCTTAAGAACACAAATGACGGATACCCATCTAGAAGATCAGCTGAAACTGCATACCTCCATGTTGCAACCAAATATTCAAATGCTTTCCCACAAAAAGCAGTCACAGCAAAGTCATTAAAAGTTTAGTTAACTTTAGAATTAACAAAATGTTTTCATTTTCTTGAAGTTAGTACATAATAGTTAGATTTTTACAAAATAATGTACATTTTGAAGTATATCTAATTAAAGTTTCTTGCATGCGGCCATATTAGATTACAACTAACTTAATGCGGCCTTCCAACATGAAAAGGTTCCCCACCCCTGATTTAGATAATAATCTGCCTTCCTGTTTTCGCTACCAAAGTGGATAACCTCACATTTATCTACATTAAACTGCATCTGCCATGCATCTGCCCACTCGCCCAACCTGTCCAAGTCACCCTGCATTCTCATAGCATCCTCCTCACAGTTCACACTGCCACCCATCTTTGTGTCATCTGCAAATTTGCTAATGTTACTTTGATCCCTTCATCTAAATCATTGATGTATGAACGGGAGCCTCGGTGGCAGTGGGGGCTCCCGGTCGATGACCGTGAGGAGGGAGGGGAAGACAAGAGGGGCCCAGCGTGGGGGAGGGCACTCTAGTTTAGAATCATCTCCCCAGGGGATAAGTCTGTGATTGTTCGTTCATTCATTCCGGTGAAGGCGCTGTGCACACGGCAGCCGGCCCACTATCGCTTGTCTTTTTCTTTTTGTTTTCACTTTTAACTTCAAGTTTTTGTGTACCTTGTGTGTTGTGACTGTCGGCAGACCAATTTCCCTCTGGGGATGAATAAAGTTTTATCGTATTGTATCGTACCACAATCCCCGTTGATCCAACCAACATCACTTAATTTATGCAGCTTTCTTTCCTGGAAAATTGGCTTTCACCCATCATCTTGTTTTTTTATTTGTAATTTGACCAAAGTGTTCATTAACCTTTGAGGTTGCCCAACGCATGGTATAAAACAACAAGCCGAATGGCCATTTTTTACACTTGCAGGTATTGCATTTGATGCCCACTCAAGTGGTGAAATGCTGCAATTTCCTTTGGTGATGTGATTGTGCACAATATCACTAAGGGCCCTAAACAAGTTGTAAATTTGTAAACTGGTCAGCGATAACGCATCACAAATTCCAAATGACTCAGCAAGGTGAGAAGAATTACAGGGCACATTGTTCTCTTTGGTTTTTTTACAAACACTGAGGGCAGAGGTGAGGGAGGTGGATCAACTCTTGCACATTCCTCATACTGATCCAGAAATGTTAAATAAAGACGTTAATTGCTTATATTGAAAAAATAATCTAAAAAGTGGAATCATCCCAACAACTGTTGATTTTGTCCTTTGCTTTAAACATTGCATAACAATATAGTCATGTGCATACAACACAGAAACAAGCCATTAGACCCAACTCATCCATGTCGACCAAGTTTTATCGTTGAGATAGTCCCATCTTCCAGAATTTGGCCCGTGCCCCGTCAAACATTTCCTATCCAAGCAGCTCAAAGTAGCTTTTAAATTATCTGATGGTACTGAATTATTATCTCTCTTCCTTGGTGTTAGCTTCCTTTCCTTTTTTATGCAGAAAGGCATCAAATGTCTTCTTCAATTTCCTTCCCTTGTCAATATTTCTATTGTGAAGGAAATGGCTGCTTCCCTTCTTGTTTATTTTGCTCCCAATTCAATTCACGAGAGGCAACAGGTTAACTTCATGTCATGTGGAAGGTTGCTCCAGGCAATATTTCCAAGCTCTTTGGTGAATGCAGGGAGGCAAGAGCAATAGTTACCACAAAGGTACCTCGGTGGCCACGGTGATTTTGATTTCCACTGAATGAGTTGAAAGATCACGGGGCGAAGAAGAGCAGTATTCGTAGCTGGACAAATTAGGTTGCCAGGAGAGAATGTGGAACAAAAGAGCAACAGAGAAACATACTGAAGGGCACAGCTGAGGGGCAGGTGCTTCATATAATTAGAACTTGTTCAGTAAACCATTGCTGCTTTGCACCATGTACCCTAACCACTTAAGGGCATTAGTAATAGAAATCAAATACTTTACTTAATGTCTGCTAAATCTCCCCCGTCATTTCTCTTGGGATTTTAAATCCATTTACACACTTTAAGTATTTTTACATGGCTGTTTATACAACGAGTGCCAACAGCGTGCATAACTCAAGCAGAGTAAAACACGATGCCCCCAAAGGTACCCATGTCAAGGCAATCTCATCTTTTTATGGACGTGAAGGTTGAACAAGATCAGTGCCGTGGGTTGTGCGAATAGTGGCGCGAATCAGGCTCAAGGTGCTACCTGAAGCAACACGTTCAGGTACATGACTCTCCATCGTAGCCTGGAATGCTCCAAGATGGCATTTGATGGATGCATCAGAAACATAAGTCTGAATTCTTTCAAGTGCAACGCCAAACACTCGAAAGTGTAATATTGCAGCTCACATAGATTCTATTTTTACTCAGTTTGAAACCCAGTCTACCAGATCAAATGAAGCAGATCATCAAAGTAGAAGCATCTACCACAAACTATGAAGGGTAGAGTTTGCTTTCTGTATCTTGTTTCAGTGGAGAAATGTACAAAACAGAATGTATTTATTATGTAATATAAGGCTGATTACGACTTTAGTTGCAATAAAACATCTTGAACTCGGGTTAAATAACTGTTAACTCAGCTTAATTAATTAGCCGACAACGGGGAAATAGTGAGCACAAAACTGAGATAATAATGTATTCAAACCCAGTTTTCGTTTAGATGTAATTAGACCCTCAGAACTATTCATTGTTATTTGTGGCAATAACCTTCATTGTTTTTCCTCTTGGGTTTAAAGTACACTGTGCTTAAAGAGGAATAAGGCAATTAAATGTTCCAGCCATGAAGAGAGAAGGCATGGAATTACAAGTTTCACTACCCCTCTGATCTCACAAAAGCTTGCCCCACAACAACTTCCATTTATAGAGTGCCTTCAGTGCAGCAAAATGCTCTTAGATGATTTGCAGAAGCATTTTTAAATAAGGGAGCAGGAATAGTCATTAGGTCCTTTGCGCTAATTGAGATCATAGTTGGTCGATGATCAAAATGCACACAACCCCATGTCCTTCAATATCTTTGGCTAACAAAAATCTGTCGGTCACAATTTTAGAATGACAATGGACTAGGCATGTTGCCATTTGCCGAAGTTTCCAAATTTCAACCACCTGACATGCATTTCCAACCTCACGCCCAAAAGGCTGATCTCCAATTTAAGACAATGCTGACTGGCTCCACAAGAGTTGTCCATCTATCTACCTAACCCGTTACCTTTAATACCTTGAAACCTTCAATCAAATCAAAGTTCTTGGAAATTCAGCCCTTCGGTTATCTCTACTTATAATTTAACCCATGGTGATCAACTATCATGCTGGTAAATCCAAAATGAACTCCTTCCAAGAATAATGTGCATCCTTCTGGGGTGTGATATCATATCCCTCTAAAGCTTCCCTAGTCATGTACCTGTCCAAGTGTCTTTGAAATGCTGCTATAGTAACTGCTTCAATTACCTCCTCTGGCAGCTCGTTCCAGAAACCCACCACCCTGTGAGTGAAAAATGCATAGAGAGGTTGGGGATGAGAATTGAGGGGGGTGAGATTGTGAGGGTATGAAAGGCAGTCAGGGACAGGTAAAGGCAGAGAGGATCGTTTATTAGAGAGCTCGGACTATAGGACAGTGGTGGTCCTGGAGGTAAATTGCCTGTGGGGGATTGACAATTAGATTAATATTTGAGATTGCCTGTCAAGGTTAGCATGAACTGTCAAAGGATTTATTGGGTGAGGTGCGGTGTATGTAAAAGATCTGGGCAAGTACAGACCATAACTGTGAATGACCTTTAAGACAGCTTCTCAGAATCTAATGCAGATCACTTTACAGTGTCAGAGAAAGCCTGCTCCTACACGAGTGAGTGACCCACAGACAGCACAGGCCATGCGCACACCATTAAACATAATTCAAGGGCCTCCACCATGTATTAAAATTGCAAGCCAATGGACACCAGTGTGCTGTCTAGGGTTCCTCAATGCACTAGTGCATTAGAAGCACATTTGCGGCACAATGGCGCAGTGGTAGATTTGCTGCCTTACAGCGCCAGAGACCCGGGATAGATCGTGACTATGGGTGCTGTCCGTACAGAGTTTGTACGTTTTCCCTGGGACCGCGTGGGTTTTCACCGGGTGTTCCGGTTTCCTCACACACTCCAAAGACGTACAGGTTTGTAGGTAAATTGGGCTCTGTAAATTGTGAATTATCCCTAGTGTGTAGGTTAGTGTACGAGATGATTGCTGGTCAACATGGACTCAGTAAGCCAAAGGACCTGTTTCCATGCTCTATCTATCTCTAAAGTCTAAAGAACATGAACTAAAACAGTAGGTGTTGTACAACTTACATGCTTCTTGGTTTTCAGTTTGTTTCTCCTTTTGTTGGGAGCCAGAGTGGATTATATAATGTTTAAGAAGGAACGGCAGATGCTGGAAAATCAAAGGTAGACAAAAATGCTGGAGAAACTCAGCGGGTGAGGCAGCATCTATGGAGCGAAGGAAATGGGCAACGTTTCGGGACGAAACGTTGCCTATTTCCTTCGCTCCATAGATGCTGCCTCACCCGCTGAGTTTCTCCAGCATTTTTGTCTACCGTGGATTATATAATCTCTGGAGAACAGGCTTGATCTCAAGAGATGCTGCCTGAACGGTTGACTTACTCCAGCACTTTGCGTGTTTTTGGTTGTAAATCAGCATCTGCAGTTTTTTGAATGTATATTATATAATGCTGTGGCTAGGAACAACTATTTTGGGGAGAAATCCCAAAGGTGAGTGTAAATCTGGGCAGGGTTTTGGAAGTTTCTCAATTCTGATTTTCACTTACATTTGATTGATCACATTGTGTGCAGAAAGTATCTCTCTCCTATCCCAACTCTCCACATCTGCTCAATTCTCTTTATGTCCAAGTGGAGACCTCACATCTGTCTGCATTGAAATACAGCGGATGATGGTGGCCACATGATTTTTCAGTATTTATTTCTTCAGGGAAAAGCACCAATTTATTTGGCAGTGACTGGATGCCTTCACAACCCACGGGATTACTGAAAAGTGATATAGCAACATTCGCATGCTGTTTTGATGTTTATTTCTGTTTCACATTCAATTAGTTAAAAATAAATCTACACAGAATTGCATTGAGTGAAGGGAATATAACAAAGCCATACTGTCACGCAACAGGTGTATGGAATATAAAAGCAATAATTTACAGGGAGCCAAAGTTACAGGATTTTGTGTCTCGTACTCCTCTAATACCAATAGGCAAACTATGCCGTACATCTGCAATGATTCCCACAAATCGTTCTTAATTTCTCCCCCCAAAGTAGAGTTACGGAAGATGAAAATCAGACAAAAAGTAGACACACAGAGATAGAATTGAAACTTATCAAAATGTGGAGTGAATACAAAATTCTGCAATCACTGAATCACAGTAAAGCCAACAGGCTCAGACCCAGTTTCTTGTCTTTCTAAAAGGCTCTGGTGACAAGCAAACAGCTTATTTTGACATTCCAATTGCCTCATCTAGAGATGCCTTCAGAAAAATCCGAGCCAGGCATTCTTCAATATCTGCAAGGTCACTATAACTGATGAATTAGGAGCCTTTCAGGTCCTGACAATTTGCTATCATTTCTTACAAAGAATGCTGGCTATGTTTCTTTTCCCACAGATGCTGCCTGACCTGTTGAGTATTTCCAACAGCCTCCATTTTTATTTTATGCTATTTTGACTCTGCAACAAACCCACTGTCATAAAGGGTTTGAGAAACTGGATGCAGGGAAGATACATTCTTCCCTGCTGAGGAATCTGGGACTGGATGCAGAGTTTCAAAATCAAGTGGAACAAAGAATCCACTAGAGGAACTTGTTGCTCCAGACTGCAGCCTTTTGTCTCTTCAAAATAAGGTGCTGGGAATTTGGGACTGGAAGAAGGAAGAAATATCTTCACTCAAAGGGTGATGAAGTTTTGATATTCTCCACCACAGAGAGCTGTGGGGTCTCTTTTAACGAGTTTATTTAAAACAAAGATCAGCGGATTTCTGAATGTTACAGAAACCAAAGCATATGTGGTTTGATCAATGGTGCTGAGGTAAAAGATCAAACGTGATCTCAATGAACAGCAGTGCAGGTGTGATGACCTAGCTGGCTTACTACTTCTTGTCCTGTTTCTTGTGCTGTGTTGTGTGTAACCCCAAGCTGTATGTGCAGCAATGCTTTTAATACCCAGAACAAAGCGCAGGCAAGCAGCTTTGTAGCCAATAACATGGTTGTAGATATACGTTATTTTGGATGCCCATTGACTAAGCAGCAGGATCTCACAGATCAAAAGGGAAAAAATGCATTTCACCTCATTCAGAACACCCCAAAGCTGTGCGGCCAATCGAATTATGCAATTACTGTTTGCACTTTAAAGGGCCTGTCCCACTTTCACGACCTAATTCACGACCTTTTTTACTCCTGCACATTTTTCATCATGCTAGAAAAACGCCCCGACCTACTTGATGCCACGAGTACCTACGACTAGCATCACAACCTCCTACGACCTACCTACGACCTCGTGACGACCATGCTGCGAGTATGAGTCAAGGGCAAACTCGGCAGAGGTCGTGAATTAGGTTGTGGAAGTGGGACAGGCCCTTAAGGAAATACAAAGACAATTTTGGTGCAGCACACTAGCACAAACAGTAATTTGATAATGACATGGTATTGTTCTTTAGCAATGTTTGGTTAACAGATAAATATAGGCCAGCACATTGGCAATACCAATACAAGTCATTTGTCAGGCGGCGTTATTAGAGGGAGAAATGCAGGCCAGTTTATTGGGGGGGGGGGGGGGGGGGGGGTCATCCAATTCCTCTTCAATGAATGCTATGGGAGTCTTCGTGTTTGCATGGAATTCATTGGGCTGGACCTTTCCACCTTATGCCAATAATAATGCTGGGATTTATTCCTGTTTCTCCACAGAAATCCTGGTTCTCAATGCCGGTGAGGGTCAAAACCAACAGTAGCATCGTCCACCTGCTGTCCAGGCTGCCAGTTGCCCCCTCATGGAGTTTGATGCAGCAGCGTTAACATCTGCAAGCTTCTTGGCTCTCCGACTGGGAAGCCAGCCAACTGAGAAGCACACCAATTCCCTTTCAAATGAATGGGAGAAATCGACTGCTGGCACCATGGTGAGTGCAGCCTTTTCAACTAACCAAATTAAATTTTTAAAAAATGTTTTCACTGTGTTCTCTGTCTTAATAATTAAGGTTCCTAAAAATAGTACTTTTACCCATATTTCCAAAGTTTGACAGATGCCAAATATTTTGACAAAATGTTTTCCCCACTCAGGGGGCGGTGGGTATGTGGAACAAACTGCCAGAGGAGGTGGTTGAGGCAGGGACGATAACAACATTGAAAAGACACGTGGAGAGGTACATGGACAGGAGATGTTGAGAGGGTTATGGACCAAATGCAGGAAAATGGGATGAAAAAAAACACAAACAAAATGCTGGAGTAATTCAGCGGGTTAGGCAGCATCTCTGGAGAAAATAGATGATAAAAATAAATAAATAGGAAATAAAAACATTTTGGGTCAGGACTAGCTTAGATGGGTTGGCATGGACGAGTTGGGCCGAAGGGCCTGTTTCCGTGCTGTATGATTCTTTATGAATGTCCATGAGTGCTGAAGATGTTCACAAATATTTAAGGGGACCGACTCCTTTGACAGTCTGCGAGGCTGGACGCAAAGCCTCATCAGCACATGAAGCCAGTCTGGGAGTGCAACAGGCCATCTGTACCAGTGCACCCTCTGTAGCGCACTTCACCACATCCAAGTGCTGGGAGCAAGGCACTTGGAAGACAACTGCACCCAGCATTACTTTGGCAGTAATCAGAGTCCCGGGACAGGAGTCCAGCAATCTCAGGTCGACAGACGTTCTGCCCCCTTGATGGGTAGAAAGAATCTTAGTGATCAAGTAGTACTCCTTAAGTATTATATATAGATGCTTGAAGTCGTAAGTTAATAAATAGAAAGATAAAAGCTAAAGCAGCTATGAAGTAGATATAGCTGTCAGGAGATCACACAGCATCTGTTGAGAGAATTTACAGATATGTCATAAGGAAAGATTACAAATTAATTTTTGAGTATTTGTCATATGTTCAATATGCAAGGAATTCCTTATTGGAACAGTGACTACACAGTGTTTTGATGCCAATCTTATTTCCCAATCTCAAAATAAAAACAAATCACTGGACGAACATCCCCCAAGTGCTACAGAGTTATTTGCATTTCAAATGTTTTCAATATTTCAACCTTACTTAGTTTAACATGAAAGAACACAAATGGAATTGGGAATTAAATACTTTCAGGCAAGATCAACATTTAGTGTTTTACTTTCCTTTTTACTTCAATTAAAATTACTCAATGGCAAAGTGTTCTCAATAGAACAACAGGTCCTTTTTTAGTTTTAGTTAAGAGATACAGCACGGAACAGGCCCTTCGGCCCACCGAGTCCACGCCGACCAGCGACCCAACACAATCCTACACACACTAGGGACAACTTACAATAATACCAAGCCAATTAGCCAAGAAACCTGCACGGTCTTTGGAGTGTGGGATAAAACTGGAGATCCCGGATAAAACTCACACAAGTCACAGGGAGAACGTACAAACTCCATACAGACAGCACCCGTAGTCAGGATCAAATCCGGATCTCTGGCATTGTAAGGCAGCAACTCTACCGCTGTGCCACTAAATTTTCAGCATCATTCATATATTTAAAGATCATTGTAGCTATTTTGCAAAACAAAAACAAGGGGGAAGATTATTATCTCAATGGGGTTAGGTTAGGTATGGGGGAGGTGCAGTGGGACCTGGGTGTCTTTGTACACCAGTCACTGAAAGTTGGCGTGCAGGTACAGCAGGCAGTGAAGAAAGCTAATGGAATGTTGGCCTTCATAACAAGAGGATTTCAGTATCGGAGTAAAGAGGTTCTTCTGCAGTTGTATAGGGCTCTGGTAAGACCACATCTGGAGTATTGTGTACAGTTTTGGTTTCCTAATTTGAGGAAGGACATCCTTGTGATTGAGGCAGTGTCCCTGGGATGGCGGGACTGTCATATGAGGAAAGATTGAAAAGACTAGGCTTGTATTATCTGGAGTTTCAAAGGATGAGGGGGGATCTTGTAGAAACATATAAAATTATAAAAGGACTGGACCAGCCAGATGCAGGAAAAATGTTCCCAATGTTGAGCGAGTCCAGAACCAGGGGCCACAGTCTTAGAATAAAGAGGAGGCTATTTAGGATTGAGGTGAGAAAAAACTTTTTCACCCAGAGAGTTGTGAATTTGTAGAATTCCCAGCCACTGAGGGCAGTGGAGGCCAAATCACTGGATGGATTTAAGAGAGGGTTGGATAGAGCTCTGGGGGATAGTGGAGTCAAGGGATATTGGGAGAAGGCAGACACGGGCTATTGATACCGGACGATCAGCCATGGTCACAATGAATGGCGGTGCTGGCTCGAAGGGCCGAATGGCCGCCTCCTGCACCTATTTTCTATGTATTAATTTGGTTTTATAAAACAAGTATTGTGTTTTAGCTCCAGTGGTTGATTTTGCTCACAGAATTGGAAGCATACAATGACAACCTTGTGACATTAAGTGTGGTTACTAAGCGGCAGTTTACAACTAATATGACAACTGAAGCAACCAACTTCAAAAAGAAAAAGTGAAATCCAATTTAGCTGAAGTTTAATTTTCTGCACATTTGATGCACTTAATGACATCTCTGCACAGGTGCAAAAGTTAACACACATCTTACCTCCACTTATTGAAAAACAAGCTGCATGCAAACACCTACTTGGATGAATTACAAAATATCGAATAGCTCTTCTGAACTTCATTAGTAGGCTGGTGCAGGCTTTATTTGACATCTTTAAGTCAAGTGTATTGTCATTTTCACAAGGACGGTCAGTTACAGACACAATTATATTCTTGCTTGCAGCAGCATCACAGACACATAGACTCAGTCAAATACACAAAGACATAACTCATATATAAATTACACAAAATTCTGCACTAGTTGGAACACAGTTCCATGGTAGTGTAAGAGAGGGTCTGCAGTAGTTCGTTATCGAGGTAGGTTTGGGGTTGTGCAGGTTGCTTCAAGAACGTGATTGTTCAAGATTCAAGATTCAAGAGAGTTTATTGTCATGTGTTCCAGATAGAACAATGAAATTTTTGCTTTGCTTCAGCACAACAGAATATAGTAGGCATGAATACAGAACAGATCAGTGTGTCCATATACCATTATATAAATATATACACACATGAATAAATAAATAAGTATAAGGTGCAATTAAACAGATAATGGTCGATTAATGTTCTGAGTTTTGTTTGAGTTGAGTTTAATAGCCTGATGGCTGTGGGGAAGTAGCTGTTCCTGAACCTGGACGTTGCAGTCTTCAGGCTCTTGTACCTTCTACCTGAAGGTAGCGGGGAGATGAGTGTGTGGCCAGGGTGGTGTGGGTCCTTGATGATGCTGCCAGCCTTTTTGAGGCAGTGACTGCGATAGATCCCCTCAATGGTAGGGAGGTCAGAGCCGATGATGGACTGAGCAGTGTTTACTACTTTCTGTAGTCTTTTACGCTCCTGGACGCTCAAGTTGCCGAACCAAGCCATGATGCAACCGGTCAGCAAGCTCTCTACTGTGCACCTGTAGAAATTAGAGAGAGTCCTCCTTGACAGACTGACTCTCCGTAATCTTCTCAGGAAGTAGAGGCGCTGATGCGCTTTCTTAATAATTGCATCAGTGTTCTCGGACCAGGAGAGATCTTCAGAAATATGCACGCCCAGGAATTTGAAGCTCTTGACCTTTTCCACCGTTGATATAAATGGGACTGTGGGTCCCCATCCTACCCCTTCCAAAGTCCACAATCAGTTCCTTGGTTTTGCTGGTGTTGAGGGCCAAGTTATTGTGCTGGCACCATTTGGTCAGTCGGTCGATCTCTCTTCTATACTCTGACTCGTCCACATCAGTGATACGTTTCACAACAGTGGTGTCGTCAGCGAACTTGATGGAGTTCGCACTATGACCGGCTACGCAGTCATGAGTATAGAATGAGTACAGCAGGGGGCTGAGCACGCAGCCCTGAGGTGCTCCCGTGCTGATTGTTATCGAGGCTGACACATTTCCACCAATACGAACAGTCTGTGATCTGTGAATGAGGTAGTTGAGGATCCAATTGCAGAGGGACGCGCAGAAACCCAGTTCTGCGAGTTTGGTAACCAGCTTGGAGGGGATGATTGTATTAAATGCCGAGCTGTAATCAATGAATAACAGCCAGACATTTGAGTTTTTGTTGTCCAAGTGGTCCAGAGCAGAGTGAAGAGCCAGCGAGATCGCATCCACTGTATATCTGTCGTGGCGGTAAGCGAACTGCAGTGGGTCCAGGTTTTTGTTGAGGTAGGAGTTGATTTGCGCCATGATCAACCTCTCAAAGCACTTCATCACCACAGGCGTTAGTGCCACTGGTCAATAGTCATTGAGGCACGTCACCTTGCTCTTCTTGGGCACAGGTATAATTGATGCCCTTTTAAAGTAGGTGGGAACCTCAAGACCTCAGAAGTGAGAGGTTGAAAATGTTCGTAAAAACTCCAGCCAGTTGGTCCGCGCAGGTTTTTAGAACATGACCGGGTATACCATCAGGCGCTTTTCGAGGGTTCACCTGTGAGGGATTTTCTGGCGTCGGCCTCTGTGACTGTGACTGAAATACCATCACAACGAATGGGGGCACATCAAAGTTTCTCCCTATCAAAGCGTGCGTAAAATGCATTGAGCTCGTCAGGGTGTAATGTTTCGTTGACATTCGAGCTGCCTCCTGATTTTGCCTTGTAGGAGATGATTGCATTCAGGCCCCGCCACTGCTGCCGAATATCTGTCTCATCCTCCAGCTTCAAGCAGAACTCCCTTTTGGCCTTTTTGATGGCCTTACCAAGGTCGTATCTGGACTTCTTGTAGACCACTGTATCGTCAGACATGAATGTCCAGTGTCTGGTCTTCAGAAGAGTGCAGATCTCAAAGTTCATCCAATTCTGATTGGGAAACACTCAGAAGGTTTTTGTAGGGATGCAGTCCTCCACACATTTCTTTATGAAGTCTGTAACCACTGTGGCATATTCGTTCAGGTGCGTTGCCGAATCCCTGAACATTGCCCAGTCTACAGACTCCAAACAGTCCTGGAGTTGTTCCTCTGCCTCCCCCCCTGACCAGCTCTGTACAGTCCTCACCTCTGGGGGTGCGCTCTTCAATTGCTGTCAGTAGGCAGGAAGAAACAGCACCGCGGTATGGTCGGATTTACCAAATTGAGGGCGAGGGATAGAGTGATAGGCATTCTTGATGGTGGTGTAGCAGTGGTCGAGGGATAGTTGTAGGAAAGTAGATTTTCCTGAACCTGGTGGTGTGGGACTTTAGGCTTCTGTACCTCCTGCCCGATGGTTGCAGCGAGATGAAGCACGGCCCGGATGGTGGGGATCCTTGATGACAGATGTGGCCGCCTTGTAGTGCTGCCTCACGTAGAGGGCGTTGCTCATTATCGATCTGGCTGAGCCCAACACTCTCTGCAGCCCCCTGCATTGCTGCGCATTGGAACTGCCACACCAGGCCATGATGCAACCGCCCAGACAACTTCCCACAGTACATATGTAGAAGCTTCTGAGAGAATTCTGTGACTTGCTGAATCTCTTTAAACTTAAATAATATTACTCTCAATGCCATATTATTCTTGAGCAACAGGAGTGAACAAACTCCGGCCGACTTCCTGGGGAAGGCACTCACGTTGCACCAGTAGACAGAATTCCAGGATGTTGGCCAGCACCATTGAAAGAACAGCCATATTTTCAGCTCAGGATGATGTGTGAACTGCAGGAGTACCTCTTGCCCTGCTCCTTCCAGCTGGTGGAGGCTGAGAGTTTGGGAGTTGACATCAAAGGGGTCATGGCAAGCTACACTTGCTTCCAAGATGGCACTGGAGCATGGCGGCCCTTTGAATGCACTTCCCAGCAAAGGATCTACTACCAGCCGATATAAAATAACTACTCTTTTAAAACCCTTTCCTATCTACTGTACATGAGTTTGACATGATTGGATTTACGCATAGTATATCTAGTTTAGTTTAATTTATTGTCTCGTGTACCTCAGTACAGTGTAAAGTGTTAACCTGTCAGAGGAGAGTCTATACATGATTACAATCGAGCCATTCACAGTGTACAGATACACGATAAAGGGAATAATGTTTAGTGCAAGATTTTATGGTATCACCCCCCATTGATGATCGGACCATTGAACTGGGAAATTCTCAGTTACCAGTTTCTTCCACTCTATTTACTGCGTTTAGTTACTATTTGGTCTTTCAGCATATTACATTTCATCTGGTTCACCGCTACTACATCCAGTAAAGTCGACCCGAAACGTCACCCATTCCTTATCTCCAGAGATGCTGCCTGTCCTGCTGAGTTACTCCAGATTTTTTGTGTCTAACTCCGATTAAAGAAAGTCTGAGTGTCTCCAATGAGATAGATAGTAGCTCAGGACCCACAATAGTTGTTGATAGGATGGTTCAGTTGCCTGAATATAGGTATGTTGCAAAACTTACCTTTAGCGGCGCTGCACTTCTGCCGCTCCCCGTGTGCGCGACTTTAGCGCCTTTCAGAGGGGGGCGGGCTTAAAGTGCCGTTTTTCCACAGACCTGGATAATCGATGAATGTCGGGCGATTTCGTTGCGGAAGAAAAATCGCTCTGACATTTCATCAATGAAGGTATTTTTAAATTACTCTGAATTATTTGTTAACTAGAGTAATTTAAAAATCACCTTCAAAAGCCATGAGCGCAGACAACCGGAAGGATTTTCCGTAGGGGAGAAAAATGGTAAATAGTTTATTTTTATATTAAAAGTTGGTTTTTCGGGAGGCTTTAATAATATTTTCGAAATGGGTTCCCAAAAAATCTATGAACAAACAGTATTTTTCCTCCCGACTTCACCGCTAACCGCAACGTTCCAATCCACCGCATTCCACTAAAACCCACTCGCTAGTTGATTTAAATGGCCATTAATTTACAGGCATAAAACACTAAATTCCTTCCATTTGGCCCAGAAATTCATGAAAATGAGATTTAAAAATTATGTTATATTGTGGATTATTGTGTGAATGTTATTTGGACACTTAGGCAATTTTAAAAAAGTTTATCTTTTCTTAAGAAATTGATAAATGTTTAGATCTACTCATTGAATTTTGTAATTAGCTACAATTAGAAAACTAACTAATTATATGCTTTAATTTCAGGTAATCCAAGTAAGATTGTTTCATATTTGTTTCAGAATGCTTCAATCTATAATAACTGAAAATTTCATTGAGTTCTCTTAATTTTTAAGAAAATTATGGGCTTTTAACTTCCAGATCACAGCTTTTGAGTTAAGTCAATTGAAAGGCAATGGGAAGCAAGATGCTCATTTCCGAGTATGAAAATGGCCATAACTTTCTTAATACTGAAGATATGAAAGTAAATTAGGTGTCAAATTAAACTTCTTTTTATGCTTTATCTGATGGGATAAATTGCAGACTTGATTTTTAAAATCTCAAAATTTTGTAACATTGCTACTGAATATAGCTGGGAAGAAACTGTCCCTCGATATGGAATCTAACCTGCTTGGATAGCAGGCAGAAACAAAGCTTCTCACTGTATCTCAAAACATGTAACAATAATAATCCTAAAGCTGCAGCCAAGGTGTGCCATTGCTGAAAGTTCCATGTGGTAGATAAGTCCCAATCAAGGCTCTTCCTTAAAATGGTATAGAGTTTCTAGAATTACTCTCATCCAGATGAGTGGACAGTATTTTACTGAGTTTTATAGATAGCGGAAGAGATTTGTGTGTCAGGAAGCAAAACATTCATCCCATGAACCCATCCTGAGTTGTTTTTGTGATCCTTTTCAATCTCTAGTTAATGGGGAAACCCAGGAAATTGAAGGTGGGGGATTGAGAAGTTGCAATGTTACTTGAATGCCAAGGGGAGGCACACTATCTAGCCCCTTGTTGGAGATTCATGGCGTCATGGACATTAGTCATCTCACATCCTAAAGTGCTGCCCTCGTCCTGCTGGCATACTGCTTTATTTACTGAATTTCTGAACATTATGCTGGAGTTTATGTCAGGAATTCAGCAAGCTCTAGCAATTAATTAATATCCATGACCATGAATTCCCTTTATGGTATCATCCCCAAGCCCACCGTAGGACCATTGAACTGAGAAATTCTCAGTTACAAGTTTCTTCGACTCTATTTGCTGTGTTTAGTTACCATTTAGTCTTTCAGCATATTACATTTCATGTGGTTCACCGCTGCTACATCCTTGTGCAAATTAATCGAATCAAACTTACACTCGGATATAACAAGTCAATATATATGTCACAGGGCTACCTTTTATCCATTATCATCGCGCCAATATGTCTTTGGTACATTATATGTCCACCACTGTTTAAGAAGGAACTGCAGATGCTGGAAAATCGAAGGTAGACAAAAATGCTGAAGAAACTCAGCGGGTGCGGCAGCATCTATGGAGCAAAGGAAATAGACAATGTTTCGGGCTGATCGGGTTTCGATTCTGAAGAAGGATTTCGGCCCGAAACGTTGCCTATTTCCTTCGCTCCATAGATGCTGCTGCACCCGCTGAGTTTCTCCAGCATTTTTGTCTACCTTCGATATGTCCACCACTGTTCTTTATCAAGTCATTGACAAGATATGCCATGGAATCAACCAGATTGTGACAATTTCCGAGGATTTTTCTTCTTCCCGATACCAGCTGAATTATGGTCTTGATGAGCTTCTGCCTCATGGTACAGTCCTTTCTGTTTCTCCTTGAATGTGATCACAAACTCTCAATTGAATTCAGGTCGGGCGAGTTACCAAGACACATATCCCATGCTGTGAGAAAAACTGAGTGTGGGACGGTGCAAGGTCTTGCTGGAATATGCCAGATCCATCTGGAAAAGTCTTTGCCATCTCCAGCACCACTCTACTCTGCAATATATCAATATATTGTGGCAATCTTATCATTCCACCAACTGGGTACAGCAGACCAACACTGTAGTAGCTGAAACAACCCCATAGGGTCAGCTTTTCAGGATGTTTAATGAACTGGTTGGTGTGGAATTTTCTCACCCACCTTCCGACTGATCTCCAGACATGTTGGCTACGTTTGGTCCTAAATCAGGAAATGGCTTTCGTGATTGAATAATACCTTTCTCCAGTCCTCACATGTACAATTTTTTAATTTTAAGGCCCACGGTTATCATTTCTTCCTCATCTCAGCAGTTAGAAGTTGTTTTTACAAAGGCTTCCTGGCAGATGGGGCTCATCAGCCTGGGAAGGCAGTCCATCTAGGAGATGGAAAACCCTGATTTAAAACCTCCACTGCCTTGTGGCCATATCCAGTCATGGAAAAGGCTCCTGGAGTAAACCTCAAGAAAATCCGGCGTCGGAGCCTCCAAGTCAGTTCATCGTTGTCTAAAACCTCGCTCGGGCAGCTCCTGTGACGGCGCTGTAACGGCCCTGCTGTTCCTTTGGATCAACCAGCAATGTGGAGAGGGGGGGGACGTGCTGCATGGGCAACAGCCTGTCCTCCATATGACATCGCCCAGGCTTGCATCCGACCACACATCAACCCGCAAACAAGGATGCATCACCCATGGTCAGTCATGACCGAAGGGGGCCTACCTACTCTGGCTATACAACCGACCTCAATGAGATGGTGGTCGAGTACATAGTGGTCAAGCTCATTGAGCCTTACACAAAAAGCTGGAGAAACTCAGCGGGTGCAGCAGCATCTAAGGAGCGAAGGAGATAGGCGACGTTTCGGGTCGAGACCCTTCTTCAGAAGCTCATTGAGCCTCCTGCTGTCCACAAATCATTCTTCAGAGCATCGCCTGACTTTCTTAGATCCTTCTTACTTTTCCAAATCAGCAAGGCCTCATCTCCTGGAGTCTTCCTTCAGCGGCCACACCTAATTTAGTTTATTTTATTTTATTGTCACATGTACTGAGGTGCAGTGAAAAGCTTTTGTTGCGTGCTAACTAGCCAGCAGAAAGACTATACACAATTATATCCGAATAATTCACAGTGTACAAATACATGATAACGGGAATAGTGTGAATAACGTTTAGTGCAATATAAAGGCAGTAAAGTCCGATCAAAGACAATCCAAGGGTCTCCAACGAGGTAGATAGTTGTTCAGGACTGCTCTCTAGTTGTGGTGGGATGGTTCAGTTGCCTGCCCATCTTCTTGGCCGATAATGATCCAGTTTCAGGCCATGGCGTGATAATCCTGGACATAGATGCATGGCTCACCCCTTTACGCGAACTAGGTTTGTCTATTTCTGTTAGATTTGTGCATCCCCTGTCTTCTGAGTTGTTGCGGTCGAACACATACATTTTCTATGCAATTTTGCATCATTCATCCAACTGAGGGCAAATTTCACAGAAATCACCGGAACTGAATACTCCAAGAATGAAAAATGACGAGAAGAACCTTTTCAAAGAACTTTTCAACTTTAAATAATTAATATGTTTAAGAAAGAACTGCAGATGCTGAAAAAATTGAAGGTAGACAAAAAATGCTGGAGAAACTCAGCGGGTGACGCAGCATCTATGGAGAGAAGGAACAGTCTGAAGAAGGGTCTCGACCCGAAACGTTGCCTATTCCTTCTCTCCATAGATGTTGCCTCACCTGCTGAGTTTCTCCAGCATTTTTTCATCTACCTTAAATAATTAATACATATTAAATATAGTAAAAAAATGCACACTCTATTGTTTTCAGATGCATTTTACTATCTGATACCCTTTACTACAAAATAAAGTTGGACAATATCATCCTCATAAAGAGGGATTAAATGAGAATCAAGCTTGACATTCAATACAGTTTGGATGGGAATCAGGTCAATGCAACCACTGGTTGAGCCTCTTAAAATAATTATATTTTGCTTAATCAGCTTAAAAAGCCTTGCTGGATGTCTGTTTCCAATTATATACAATGTGATTGTGAAGGGCATGCTGTCACAAGGATGCTTGTTGCACTGTTTAAAATAACAAATACAAATTATGGTGACTTACAGAAATGGACAATGAAACTATTCAAAACAATGCAAAACAATTCAAATATATCGTACAGTAGCAACACAGTCATGATATTGCAAATGTTTTAATTTCATTCCGTGTGGGTAAAGGTTTGTTCCAATAATAATATACGTCACAACAAATTGGGGCCAGCAACAGGAAGGGTGGAGCCCACAATGGCCCATTGTTGGCTGGTGAAGGTGTGATAACAAGAGTGACTCCTGCATTCCCTCCACTCCGCTCCCCCACCCTAGTCGTCCTACCAGTTCCACAGTTCCCATCCTTGTATCCCTCTTATTATCACCAGCCAACAATGAGCCATTATGCACTCCATCCTTCCAGGGGTCATCTGTTGCCGGCCCCGAGTTAACCTGGCCTTTTCTCGCCTCCAGTTTATTCCCCCCACACCGCTTCTCCTTTCAGTCTCAAGAAGAGTTCCGACCCAGATCTTCACCTATTTTTCCCCAGAGATGAGTTATTCCATACTTCTGAGTCTATCTATAAACCAGCATCTGCAGTTCCTTCCTGCACAATAATATAAGTCACTTTGAAATAATCATCCTGTCAGGCAGTCCCTTGGGAGTGCGGAAGACCTGTTTCAATGTGCTCTGAGTGACTAATGCTGCCAATGTGGGATCTATACACTCTGCCACAGCTGGGGCAGGTTGGTGTTGGGCAGCATGGGTCCGCTTTGGCAGTGGTGGGCTCTTTCCACTGTTTGTGCCGCACTTCTGTTTGTGCATTTCCCCATGCTTGGGTTCAAGGTCCTCAATATCACCGTGAACCCATTGAATGGTCATAGGTGAAGGAGTCAGTGGTGACATCACATTTTAAGGAGGTTTTGAGAACATCCTTGAAACTTTTCCTTTGTGCACTTGTAAATTTGTTGCTATGAGACCTTGGAATAGAGAATCTGTTTCAGGAACCTGGTGTAGAGTATTCTCTTTGGATCGTTTACCTCGTCGTGGTGAAGAGGCCTGCGTGCCCCAATGATTCAGAGAGCGATGCCGTCGGAAGCACCAGCTTCTGGTAGGGCCACCCACGGCGGTAGGGTCGAGGACGAGGGTCCAGACTAAGAACGATCCAACCTTCAAGACCTCAACGGCGGACCAGGCGGACAACGTTATCTTGACCTCAACGGCTGTGAAGGCGGATGAAGGCTGCAACGGATCTATCAGCTCCAATCATCTTGGTTCCCTTGCCATTGGAATGAGTTGAATGGTTTGTGAAGGACCGTGTGCTTCTTGGAGTGCAACATCAAGTACACGTTAAACAAACACACGCACAGCCGTCTTCGTTCTGTGAGGAGCTGAGAGTCCATAAAAACAACAGAACGTAGACCGTCATCCTCGATTTCGAGGGATAGCCACGACGACAATTGAGTATTCAGATGGTTAGTATCGAACATAGACAAAATGCTGGAGTAACTCAGCGGGTCAGACAGCATCTCTGGAGAATAGGAATAGGTAATGTTTGGGCTTGAAACCCTTCTTCAGATGGTTTACTATGGTTGACGGGTAACAGAAGGTAAATGGGACCTTGTGGATGAAGGAATAGGTCAGGGAGCCAACATTAATATTTGTTTATTCTGCTCATCCTGACTGTGCACTTAGAAAAGTTTGTGGCAAAATGTTGGTGGACTCTCTCCAATACTTCGTTATAAACGGATTTTAAAACAGCAGTGACCTTGACAGCAATATCAAAGTGCCATCAAAGTTCAATACACAGTCAACACTGCGCCGTGTCATGCTGCAACCAAACTTGTGCTTCCCCCACACCAGTTCTAATCTGCCCACAGACGCAGAACTTTGCTGGGCATCTTGATCCTGGAAACACACGGCAAAGCAGAGTGAAGAGAGGGCATTACCTGTTATGCTGCAGAAGATGCATCGCTGAGAACGCCCAGATAGTCTTAGGCCAAAACAATAGCTGGGGCTAGAGCATAGCTTATGTCAGAGTTGTCAAGGAAGTGTGTGTATGTGCGTGTGCGTGTGTGTGTGTGCATGTGCGCCTGCCCGTGTGCGTATATATATATATATATATATATAAACAAAACAGAGACACAATGAACTGCAGATGCTGGTTAACAAAAAAGACACAAAGTGCTGGAGTAACTCTGTGGGTCAGGCAGCATCTCTGGAAGGCACGGGTGGATGATGTTTCCGGTCAGGACAACTTCTTCAGCCTGTTCATGTTCTCCAGAAAAAAATCCAGATCCGCTAAGTTACTCAGGCACTTTGTGCCTTTTTTTGTAAACCAGCATCTGCAGTTCCTCGTTCCTGAATCTCTGGAGAACATGGATAGGCAACGTTTTGGGTCGGGACCCTTCATCAGACTGATTGGAGTGGGAAGGGGTAAAAAAAACTGGAATGGAGTTTGAGGTAGGACAAAGCCAGGCAAGTGATAAGCAGAGAGAGAGAGAAAAAGCTGGAGTAACTCAGCAGGTCAGACAGCATCTTTGGAGAAAAGGAATAGGTGATGTTCCTGGTCGAGACCCTTCTTCAGACGCAAATGGATACAGGTGAGTGCGGTTTGATTGTCAGATGGCCAGATTTTAAAACAACATTGCTTTTTAAAGACTAATTACAGGACATTTCATTTTTGTAAATCATTAATATCAAAGCGAAATATATATTATTTTAAAAATCACTTAATGTTCTAGGCTGACAATTCTTATTGAAAGTTACAGGGTCCCCAATCCAATGCCCAGTCCACGTTAACTCTGGTCTTGATTCAAAGATTGCCAGCTGATCTCTCATGACTCAGAGGCCACAGTCAGCATGACTTGGCCCTTCAACAACCACAGCTATTGTATCTGTAAGTTTATCTATTTGCCAACTGTTTCCAGTTGACAGTTCCAGCTCCGTACTTTTCTTACAATGCTTGGCTTTGACAGTGGCACAGTGGGGCACAGCAAGTGGAGATGCTGACTGACAACTCCAGCAACACGAGTTCAGTCCTGACCTCTGCTATTGGCTGTATGGAGGCATACAAGACTAAATGCTGTAATCTGGAGCAGCGACCTGCTGCAGAAATTCAACAGGTCAGGCAACAATTGTTGAGGGAAATGGACAAATAACCTTTGGGGTCAAGATCGCAAATGGCGACATGATGGTGCAGCTGCTGCCTCACAGCGCCAGAGACCCAGAATCCATCCCGACCTCTGGTGCTGTTTGTGTGGAGTTTGCAAGTTGTACCTTTGACTGCTTGGGCTCCTTCCATGAGCTCCGGTTTCTTCCCACCCACACTGCAAAAACTTGTGGGGTTGTCTGTTACAGATTGCCCCTAGGTTGTAGGGGGTGGATGTGAAAGTGGGATAACATAGAACTGCTGTGAACAGGTGATCGATGGTACCGCAGCGAGTGAAGAAAGCTAATGGCATGTTGGCCAAAGGAGTACAGGAGCAAAGAGATCCTTCTGCAGTTGTACAGGGCCCTGGTGAGACCACACATGCAGTATTGTGTGCAGCTTTGGTTTTCTAATATGAGGAAGGACATTCTTGCTATTGAGGGAGTGCAGCGTAGGTTCACGAGGTTAATTCCTGGGATGGCCGGACTGTCATATGATGAGAGATTGGAACGATTGGGCTAGATTTCACTGGAATTTACAGGGATGAGAGGGGATCTTACAGAAAAATATAAAATTACTAGACTAAGTGGGACCCGTTGGGTCCCTGCATCACACGGGAGGGCTGGTCCCCCAAAGCAATATTCCATCTCTCCACCAATTCCAATATTGGTGGTCAGTGGGGGGGGGGGGGGGGGGGGGCTTTCTGGAGTGCTAGTGTGGGTGTTGTGGGCTGAAGGGACTGGTTTCCAGAGGGCAAGTATGGACATTGTGGGCCGAATGGATTCTTGGGCTGGCGGCTCACTCACTCACGGCTGGTCGGCTGGCAGTTGACTCGCACCCTGCTTGAAATGGAATTTCAAGGAATAGCCGTAAGGCCACCAAATCCAAGTGCAGTTTCCTACCATTTCAAGCAGGGTGCAAGATCACTAAAGACAGTGAGTCATGACCTCTCCTTCCTCCATCTTGCAGAGACTGAGCCACACCCACACTTCTGGGTTTTATAGTCCCTTCATCCCTCCCACCAGAAGGGGCGTGGCCTTCATGGCGTGATTGACAGGAGAGAGAATCTCAACATTTTTTAAACACTAATAACTCTTTTATTTTTCATCGATTGGAAAAATCCTCGGCACCTGATGAGCGGAGGACTCTGAGTAAGATGGCCACAAATCACAGCCATACGTGGTAGCGTTTTTTCTAAAATCAATATAAAGCGCAAACAGGAAATGGTCAAGATTAAACTTTTAATTGTATTCGAGGGCAAGGCAACTTTAATTAGGCAAGGCAACTTTAATTAGGCAACACAGCTTTAGCATTTCCAAACCAAAGGCAACACAGCTTTAGCATTTCCAAACCAAAGACAACACAGCCTTAGCATTTCCAAACTATATTTTCAATCCACATTAAGGGCACTGACAGGTCAGTAAAACCACTCACAGTTCAGTAGACATGTGTTCAGTGTTATTCACTGCTCAGACTGAGAGATGTGACCCTGTCGCTCCCCCATCTTGCAGAGAGTGACTGAGGCACTCAACACTTCCGGGTTTTATAGTTCCTCCGGAAGGGGCGGGGCCTTCAGGAGAGAGAATCTCAACATTTTTAAAACACTAATAACTCTTTTACTTTTCATCGATGGGAAAAATCCTCTTGTCCTGCGCAACTGAGAGGGACTCTGAGTAAGATGGCTAAAAATCACAGCCGTAAGTGGCACCGTTTTTTTTCTAAAATCAATATACAGAACAACAGGAAGTGGTAAAGATCAGACTTTTAGTAATATATAGATTAAGGGATTGGACACGCGAGATGCAGGAAACATATTCCAGACGTTGGGGGAGTTCAGAACCAGGGGCCACAGTTTAAGAGTAAGGGATAGGCCATTTAGAACTGAGAAGAGGAAAAATATTTTCACCCAGAGAGTTGTGAATTTATGGAATTCTCTGCCTCAGAAGGCAGTGGAGGACGATTCACTCGATACATTCAAAAGATAGAGCACTTAGGGCTAGCAGGATGAAGGGAGCAGTGGGGGGTGGGAGAGGGTGAGCAGTGGGAGATGGGAGGGGGGTGAGCAGTGGGGGATGGGAGAGGGTGAGCAGTGGGGGATGGGAGGGGGTGAGCAGTGGGGGATGGGAGGGGGGTGAGCAGTGGGGGATGGGAGAGGGTGAGCGCGGTGGGGGATGGGAGAGGGTGAGCAGTGGGAGATGGAAGGGTGTATACAATCAGAGACAGGGACAATGACAAAGAATAGACAGGGTAAAAGCACAGAGTTGTTTACCCAGTGTGGAGGAATCAAGAACCAGAGGACATAGGTTTAAGGTGAGTGGAAGAAATATTTCATAGGAACCTGAGGGGCAACGTTTTTTATACAAAGGATGGTAGGTTTATGGAATGAGTTTCCAGAGGAGATAGTTGAGGCAAGTATTATCACAATGTTTGAAAAAAATCTGGACAGGTAAATGGATAGGATATGTTTAGATGGATATGAGCCAAACACAGGCAGGTGGAACTAGTGTAGGTGGGCAAGTTGGGCCGAACGGTCTGTTTCCACCCTGTTTGACTTTATGGGTGAGAGGTGGGGGATGGGAGGAGATGAGCAGTGGGGGATGGGAGGTGGTTAGTGGTGGGAGGAGGGTGCGAAGAATGGGCATATGAGGGGGTGGGGAAAGAAAGAGGATGATAGGGGCTTGGGTGGGGAGGAAGTGTGAGAGGAACCTGGTAAATACCGAAACACTGCAAAGTGTTTGGAGCAACAGCTGTATAATTATGGCTTTGATACTAATCATGCTGGCAGTTAATGCAGTCTGCTTTGGCAATTTATTTACTGTGACCTTCAAGATGCCTTTTGGTGAAACTGCATTACATATTATCTCCCACCATTCAAAATATCGATCAGAATGAACAGCCTCCAGTATATGTTTATTGGGAGGATGGTACAATTCCATAAAGGATTGAATCTTCAAAGCTTTACATTGTTGGCAAAGCTGCTATGAGTGCAGTAGATGGGAGGTCATGTTGCAGTTGTATAATACGTCGGAGAGGCCGCATTTAGAGTACAATGTTCAGTTCTGGGCAACATGTTATAGGAAAGCTGTTGTCAGGCTAGAAAGGGTACAAAGAAGATTTACGAGGATGTTGCCAAGACTCGGGGGCCTGAGCTATAGGGAGAGGTTGAGCAGGCTATTTCTTGGAGCGCAAGCGGATGAGGGGTGATCTTTTTGAGGTGCAAAAAATCATGAGTGGAATAAATCAAATAGATACAGAGTCTCTTGCCCAGAGAAGGGGAATTGAGAATCGGGGACTAAGGTGAGGTGTAAGGTGAAGGGGGGGTGGGGGGAAAGATTTAACAGGAACCTGAGGAGTAACTTTTTCACGCAATGGGTGGTGGGTGTATGGACCTAGCTGCTAGAGAAGGTAGTTCAGGCAGGTACAATCTCAATGTTTAGGTCTGTGACTATAGAAATCAGGTGCAGAGCAGAGAATGGGTGAAGCACAGAGGGAGGGTCTGCATCACGGTGGGGATGGGGGAGGGGGGCTGTTGGGGCACAGCAGGGGGCCGGTGCAGCAGAGAGAGATGCTGAGGCATAAGCATGGACTGTGACACAGAGGGGTGGCTGTCTGACAAGGAAAGAGCGAGAGAGAGAGAAATAAGTGGGAAAAGGAGGGAGAGAGACAGGATGCCAATTGATGGGATCCAACAACTGGTGTGGGAGACAAAAATGGCGAGGATTAACAAATGAACGAAACAGGATCAACACTGAGTGAACGTGGAAACATGCCGGAGAAAGATGCATGTGAAAAGCAGAATAAAGGTGAAGTGAGATGAGAGAGAAAAGCTGAACGAGAAGCGAATTCTATAAAGAAATGCAAGAGAATCCAAGAGAGAAATAAGAGGAACAAACAAGGGAGGTATCAAAGCACTGAGTTAGTGAAATGTCCACGTTACAAATATTGAATTCCTGCCTTTAGACCTCCAAAGGGTCTGATTAAAATAATTGACAATCAAATATAAATGAACATTTAAGAGTACTCATTTTTAATAAAGAACATTCCAGTGCATTTTCAAAATGGAATTTGAGGCAAAGCTGATAAAAGCACACAATACAGATGAGCATTTTAATCAGCTCAAGGGTCCCTGTACCCCCATAACGTAGACTGCAACGTTCATTATAATTATATCAGTAAATGAGACCTAAGCACAAGGCAGTAGCAGAAGTGCTACTTGCATGGTCATGCTTTTGGTAGCTATTGTAATTTTAGGAATGTAAGGTTGGAAAATGCATTGAAGTCTCGGTTGTTGGTCTCATTTACCCACTATAATAATTTTCTAAATGGTTACTTACAACTTAACAAATATAAAATTAAAACGTAAACGCATAAGACACCTGTGGTTTTGGCCCATCAAGTGAGACTAATTTTGTTCTGTCTGGTTCACTATTTGGTGAATTTTTAACGTGGTTTGTAGTGGAAGTATATATTGGATCTGAAAGAAAAAAATTGTCTCACACTTCTAAACTGACCATCTACTTTGATCCGTGTAACACACATTCCTTTCATTGCAGCACAACAGTGTATGGCACAACAGCTGACATGGTTTACATTAATATCAGGGCATCAGTTGTCAAATAGATGAACAAAAAGCTTATAAGCTACTCAAGGGAGTTCCAAGAATTGATGTCATAGAAACTGTTCACCAAGTGTTCTCACCAGATATATTTAGTGTTTCGTATTCATACCCAAGTATTACAGAGTAAAATAATTCATTTGTTAAGCCAATACCCGTTAACAGCACATTATCTGGTTCTTGTGGATTACACATGGGGTGTACTCACACTGCAACTGTGGCACAAACCTGCTCAGCACGAAAACCAGGATCAAGATCCAACTGAACAGAATTACCAGGGAAGGAATCTGCACCCACTTCAAAGCTAACCTGGACGTTGCAATGTTTCATTCATTATTTTTTAACTCAGTCATCGATCAAGTCAAAAGTGCAGCTGACAGTATTTCACCCTGGTGCAATACAGTTCAAAATGTTCAATAATCACTAGTCAGGATTTGGCAGAGCCAACTCAATAATTGCAATATAACAATGTAATCTTACAGCTCAACTGAACACGATTTAAACTGCCTTGATGCTCTGCTGAAAGCTTTGCAAAAAATAAATAATTTATGTTCTTATTTTTGTGAGTTCTTTCTGTCAAAACTGGAACTGTACCTTGTAGAGTTGGTGAAAGCCAAATGCAATCCCAGCCATGATAATTGCCAAGGCACCATATTCCCGCCATCTGGAAGTGGGTTCTGAAAGACATTAACATAATGCAATCAGCAGACGACAGGAAGGGCGATACACAAATGACAGAAAAAGCAAAACTCTGCTTGATCTTGAAGAATTGTTTGCATCTCACGATATCTATCTCACTTCAACGACCATCAGTCCCAAGCACAAGGTGGCATTATCTTTCAACAAGAGCAAATATATTTTTACAAACAAAAGTAGTTTGAACTGAGACTGAATTTCAATTTATTTTGTCCCATTTTCACATAGATTTAGAATTGGGAAAAGCAGCACCTCGAGTTAAATCAATCTGGGATGACGCAGTGGCCCTGCAGTAGATTTGCTGCCAGGGACCCAGGTTCGATCCTGACTCTGGGTAATGTCTGTACGAAGTTTGTAAGTTCTCTTCATGACCTGCATGGGTTTTTTCTGGGAGCTCCGGTTTCCTCCCTAAGACGTACAGGTTTGTAGGCTAATTGGCTTGGTGTAATTGTAAATTGTCCCTAGTGTGTGTAGGATAGTGTTAGTGTGCAGGGATCGCTGATCGGTATGGAGTCGGTGGGCCGAAGGGACTGTTTCCGCACTGCATCTCTAAACTGAGTTGAACAAAACTAAATTGCAATTGCAATAACTTCGTAACTTTGCAAAATTTTGACCTCCTCTATAAAAGACCAACCTTTTAGCACTGTCCATTTCATTGGTGGCCACATCAACACATATGTGCAGACACACATGCAGTAACACAAAATTGAAATGTGTACCAATGTCAGCTGGATTCTCTGTAATACAACTAGATTTATGCAAGAAAAAATATATTTCAGCACTTGGACTATTACAAAATATGCATTCTTCTATTGAAATAAAATCAGCAATGATTTTCAATGCAATGCGATAGTTAATATGTATCATTATATCTTTCATTATAAAATCCTAACATTAAAATCAGTTACAATTCCAGCCAACAGCTGGTTCACCTGAAAGAAAAATATTTTCAGAAAATCAGTATTTTCAGAACTTTATCATTCATTCATACGTGTTCAATTTTTATTATCAATGGCACAGAGGTAGAGTTACTGCCTTACAGTGGCAGAGACCTGGGTTTGATCCTGACTACGGATGCTGTCTGCATAGAGTTTGTTTGTTTTCCCTGTGACCGCGTGGGCTTTCTCCGGGTGCTCCAGTTTCATCCCACACTCCAAAGATGTGCAGGTTTGTAGCCTTTTATTGGCGATGACAAAGTGACCCACTGCCATTATTTAACATCTGATGCCAATATTGAAGCGAGGGAACTGACGAAGCCTGTGGATTAGGAAAGGGTTTATGGAGTGGGGATATCAGGGAAAGGGGCGGGATACCTGGGAAAGGGTTCAGGGGTTCACAGGAGGATGGAGGTGTAGGAGGAATTCAGGGGGTAATGGGTTAAAGTGCAGTGAAGTAAAGGCGATGAGATGACTGTAAGGAACTGATGCAAGAGCTGGCCATGGCTACTGTGGTCCCCACAACGCAGCTCGCAGGTGAAGGGCACAGGAGTGTTGTACTCTGAGACGTCTGCTCACACGTTCTTGGATTGGAGACGGAGCGATGAAAGAAGGACTCAGCCGTGACATGTTCTCAGATTGGAGGCGACGTGGTGCAGGGAGGAATTCGGCTGTGATTGCCAACCCAATCGACACGGGACATCACAGCTGAATCTTATTGCCCCACAGTATTTAAGTGACTAACATTTGCTGATGCTTTTGCATTTCATGTTCATTTCTCTCCACTCAAATTCCTTCAGAGGGAATTTTATTCCGCATCTCAAATCTTTGGGTTGTGATTTGTGAATTCCGTATGGATGAATTTCTGTTACCCAAACCGCTGGTTTTGCACTTTTAATTTACGGTAATGCAGAGTAAAAGATTAGCACTTAGCTAGAAAAAAGAATTCATCCAATCGAGATCTTCAAATGACAGCAAAAATCAGCGCAGAGTTAAAAGTTATCTGATACATTCGCCCATACATGTTGCAAACCTTACATTTCTTTAAGACTGAAGACGGAGGGTGACTCAGGGGACAGGATGCTGCCTAAAGGGCCTGTCCCACTTAGGCGACTTTTTCGGTGACAGACACTGTCGTGGCGTGACGCCGAGAAAACGGAGCGCTACGACAATGTCTACGACAGGCCACCATCTAGTCGACGTCAAGCTACGACAAACTACGTCCCAATTCTTCGCGACACGCGACGTCAACCCATGACAGCCTACGATAATATAGATGACAGCTTACGACAACCGGTCAACCTACGTCAGGCCGCGACAAGCTGAAGACAGGTGGAGTGGTGCACTTTTTTTCAAATGACGCAACGTGACTTATCGTGACGCCGATACTGTCGCAGGTTGACGTAGCATGACGTTAGCTGCCACCACTTGAATTCACCAAAGTCAGCACCCGGCGACAGCCAATGTCAGATGGCATCAACCTGGCCTATGACAGCCTACGACAGCACCTACACCAGAAGTCACGCAACGTCAAGCTAACTGAATATTTCAAAACCAAGCGGCGACAAGAAAAAGGCCACGGCACTTGAGGCAACAGCTCATGGCAATACAGGCGTCACGCCGCTTCACCCCGCCACCATGTGGCGGCAGCCTATTTTCCGGCTGTCGTCGAAAAAGTTGCCTAAGTGGGACAGCCCCTTTCCCCACTGAGTTACTCCAGCACTTTGTGTCCATCTCTGGTATAAACCAGCATCTGCAGTTCCTTTCTACACAATTCTTTAAGACTATTCATTGTCATCATGTTGCATGCTCAATTGATAGCCAGGCATCAATAGCTGAAACACAGGGAAAAGATGTGTGACACTGACAGGACCAAATAGATTTGTATATTGTTAAATATTATTATTTCCTGAACATAACAGTTTAAGCTATTTTATTGCAAAGCGAGTTAATATTTCTATGAGCCACAGATTAAAATTGTTTAAACAGACATTATAAGTAATTTATAACTCATTCCAAACCGAGAATTCAGTAACTGGTCAACTGCAATTATAATACAAGGCTAAATCAGACAAGATCACTTTTAGTCCCCCCAGAAAGTTCCTAGGATCTCACAATTTAGACACAGGAGATAGAGAGCTTAGCTTCGCAATGTGGTGTCCGACACCAAACTCTCCCTTAACGTCAGCAACATGGAGGAGCTGGTCCACAACTTCAGGAGGCAGGGTGGAGGATATACCCCAGCTTCCACTCCCCAGCCTACACCAATGGTGCTCATGTGAAGATGTTCGAGAACGTCACGTTCTTATGTGTAAACATCTCCAACAATTTGAACTGGTCCTACCACATTGTCAATACAGCCAAAACAAAAGGGGATAGAAAAGAACTGCAGATGCTGGTTTCAATTGAAGAGAGACACAAAATGCTGGAGTAACTCAGCGAGAAAGGCAACATCCCTGGAGAGAAGGAATGGATGACGTTTCAGGTCAAGGTTTGAAGAAGGGTCTCAACCCGAAACATCACACATTCCTTCTCCCCAGAGATGCTGCCTGACCTGCTGAGTTACTCCAGCATTTTGTGACGATCTTCAAAAAATAGGGGGATCAATGGGTCTACTTCCTCAGAAGATTAAGGCAATTTGGCATGTACCCAAATTACTCTTATGAATTTCTACACATGCACAAAAGAAAGCAACCGACGCGGACACATCACAGCTTGGTTTGGCAACTGCTCTGCCCAAGACTGCACATGGACACAGCCCAGTCCATCACTCATACCAGCTCCCCCAACCCCCACCTACACCTCACACTTCCTTGGAAAAGCAGCCAACCTAATCAAGGACCATTCACACCCTGGTCATTCTCTTCTTCCCTTTCCCGTCGACTAGGAAAATATGAAAGTTTGAAAGCACGTACCACCAGCTTCAAGAACAACTTCTTTCCCACTGTTATCACTCTTGTACAGACCTCTCATATGCTAAGGATATATTTCCGATCTTCCCATCTACCTCGTTAAGAGTTAGACGTTTGTTTAATCTGCACTTTCTTTGTAGCTATACTGCTATATTCTGACTGTTCATTTTCCCTTTTGCACAACCTGTTGCCCTTATCTATGGTGTGATTTACCTGGATAACACGCAACACAAAGTAGGCGAGGTAATAACTAACCAAACCAAATAATAGATTCCTTATTGGGCACAAGGAAATCTGCTTCTACTTATGATTTGTTAATATTTTTTCTGAATTGATCAAAAATATAAAACATAAATGGAATCTAGAAGTGAAGAAGAGTCTCGACCCGAAACATCACCAATTCCTTCTCTCCAGAGATGCTGACTGTCATGCAGAGTTACTCCAGCATTCTGTGTCTATCTTCAATGAAATCTAGAATTCAGTATTGGAGTAGAACACATGACAGTGCAGTACTTTTGATATGATCAGCCATGATCACATTGAATGGCGGTGCTGGCTCGAAGGGGCAAATGGCCTGCTCCTGCACCTATTGTCTATTGTCTATATGGAAATTCATTCAGAAGCATTAATGAAAGAATTGTGTAATGACAAATACACAAGGAATTAATTTTATTTAACTGCAGAAATAAACTTTAGACATCTAAAATATATAGACATTTTAAAGGAAACCAAACTATGTTTCTGAATTAGGGATCGGAAAGCAGCACAAGGCTGGCCATCCGTAACGGACAGGATGACAAATTGGTGTTGGTACAATGTGTTTAGATCACTGATACGGTGGGTGTTCTTTGTCATAGATGCTGTGCTAGGTTCAGTTAACTTCAGTGGATTCTGTCTACCAGGCTACCTTTGGAAGCAATCTTGATAAATTACATCATTCCGCACCACTATATTAACAACCTGCTTTAAAACAGGCATCAAAGCTGTACTTCATTAAAAATACAGAGTACCTGAATCACCAGGCTACTTCTTCAAGTGAAGACGTTAAGGCTCTTTGCCAGCTGCAATTACATAAACATTGAAACGTTGGTTTAACAGACCAAGATATGTTGTTCCTCTTCTGATTCACTGCCCAGCACTGGAGGGGTTCTCTCCATAACTGTCTGCAGCCAACCAAAGGAATACTCGAGTGGCTCCTGCAGTTCCACTGAAAGCTTAATTTACATGAAGCATGGCTGAAAAATGATGTTTTTTCTGTTGAATTGGTCCCTGTTCATGAACAGATATGTTAGAGGGAATAACGTCTTACAGGCCCTCAGGGCTGTCAGTATCCTAGTAAGTCTGCACCCATACTGTACCTCTCTCCAAGGAGGAAGCCAACTGCACCTGAACCCATTCAGCACATAATTGCTTTTGTTATCCATTTCTTAGGACACATAGAACCAAAGATACTAGTATCTTTGCATAAAACACATTGCATCACCCAATCCTGGTACAATTTATTTTTGCAATTCAAATATTAGAGAGCCTTGCAAAATATACTCTCCAGAATATTCAAAATTTTCCAGCAGATCGTCATGAATCCATTCAAAATGCTTACTACTTAAGCAAAAGTGCAAATATTTATTGAGAAAACGCATCGGTAAATGGCCAGATTGTTAAATGTGATTTTCTGTAAAAAAATTCTACACATCATAAGTTCCTTTAGATAAATAAACTAGACTAGGTGTGTTGTATTAACAGATCAGCCACTGACTTCAAAACCAATGACTTAACAATGAAGTCAATCTAATTTGCATGTAGTAAACCAAGTATTGCTACCTCTTCATACATCCGAAATGAAAAGTGGTTGGAATTTCATGAAGAGATGAAGTAAAAAATTGATTAATAACAAAAGATTTTGCATAATCTTCGGGACTGTCACTACACAATTGATTCAATGGCTGGCATTTACCCTTATCATCAATTGTAAACCTGTTACCAATAGAATAATTACTTTAGATCATGGACAATTCCAGGATGCATTACTGCCAATCAAAACTGACATGTATACTTTTAATAGGGCTTCCTTATTAAGAATAACTGTTTGCAGTGTTTTGCTCACCATGGGAGGCGTTCAGTTAAGCGGCTTCTCCTCCATAACTGCCAAAATTATTTTCTGTAGGTTTCTAATTAGTAACACAAAGCAAATTAGCGAAAAAGGGTGAAACAACAGTGTTTCTTCATTTGCATCATTCGATGATCAACTGGAGAATCTTAACCCCATTGTATGTGTTTTATTCCGGCAGAAGGTTCTCCAGGGGTTAACACGGCACTGTAAGCATCCTCCAACAGTGGGCTATTACGTTAATTATGTTTTATGATTATCATAATATAACTACTTTCTTGATTAGAACCTGCAGCTTACAAAAAATCATAAATATTCATAATCATAAAGAGCTTGCATTGAGACTCTGAAAACTCCAAGTTCTAAATTCATGCACTCAAAGACAAAAGTAATGCTGACTCCAAAATAGTAACAACATTGGAGTTTGCAATTAATTTGATACCAAATTTTAGTGACCTACATTTAGATTTTTCAATATTTACTTATTTTGTAACAAATATTCAACACATTATTGATTGCTCCGATTTTAAGGGAGATTGTGGAACTGTTCAATTTAGTTTAGTTTAGAGATACAGCGCTGAAACAGGCCCCGCAGCCCACCGAGTCCGTGCCGACCAGCGATCCCCGCACACTAACAACTACACACATTAGGGACCATTTACAATTTTACCAAGCCAGTTAGCCTACAAACCTGTACGTCTTTGGAGTGTGAGAAAAACCAAGACACCCAGAGAAAACCCATGTACGTCGTGGGGTGAACATATAAACTCGGTACAGCCAAGTACCCGTAGTCAGGTGGAACCCGGGTCTGGCAATGTAAGGCAGCAACTCCACCGCTGCACCACCGTCTCAGCCTCACAATTGAGGTACATTAATCTGGGAATTTGCACTTAGGGCATTACACAATAAACACAATTTCTTGATGCTGTTTCCATTGTATTTCAATTGTTCAGTAGACTAAAACTACATAGGATTCTATTGAAATGGCTGTTTGATGATATTAATCTTCTGCAGTTCACTACTTAAACAATTAATTCAAATGCACCATCAGCACTTTGTATCCCCTCTGTGCTGGCTGCAGTATCACACCAATCAACAGATTGAAGGTAGATAAAAAATGCTGGAGAAACTCAGCGGGTGAGGCAGCTTCTATGGAGCGAAGGAATAGGTGATGTTTCGGGTCGAGACCCGAAACATCACCTATTCCTTTGCTCCATAGATGCTGCCTCAGCTGCTGAGTTTCTCCAGAATTTTTATCTACCTTCGATTTTTCCAGCATCTGCAGTTCCTTCTGAAACAGTCAACAGATTGATGTATCTGCTGTTTCTTTTCTTTGTTTTAGACTCCCACTTTCTGCTCCTCTCTGTACTTCGTTACTTGCAAGGTTTCACTCAAACATTTGTCAGTAAATTAATATGCTAGGCAAATGTATATCACTCAGCCAGTTGCTTTTACGTGAGATCTTCTTTTTGCTCCTTGCCTATCTAGGCAGCCACAACATTGAATGTTAACAAAGGCTTCCAATAATCCTTCAGAAACACTGAATGGCCAAGGATGGAGTGCTGCTCTTTCTCAAATACAAAATGATCAATAAATAAGTTGTAAATATCTGGCGCACATAAATGAGAGCACTCTGTAGTGTGCTAAGCTTGCATTCACAAGAACCATTTCAACCTATTCCCGCTCCCTTTTAAAGTACATCATTTTTTAGAATTATGAGTCAAAATGAGCAGCACAACCATCAGTGTATGATATTATTACTCAAGTTGCCACATCAGACAAGTCCAATCGAGTTTATTGTCAGTGCACAAGTACAGTAAGGTACGGGTACCGTGAAAACCTTCATCAGTCTGAAGAAGGGTCTCGACCCAAAATGTCACCCATTCTTGCTCTCCAGAGATGTTGCCTGTCCCGCTGAGTTACTCCAGCATTTTGTGCTACCATGTAAACCTTGTTTGGAGTAGCACATAGATTCAGACAACGCACAAAAACAAACCGTACATAAATTACACATAAACCCTACAAGAGTGAAAAGAAAAAGAAACAAGCGCAATAAACAAGACATCAGTGCAAAGCACAATTTTTTTTAAAAGTCCACTGCAGTGCAAGGGGTGGCCTCTAGTGTTCGCTTGCCGAGGTAGGATTAAGGGCCTGTCCCACATTCATGAACTAATTCATGACCTCTGCCGAGTTTGCCTTTGACTCATACTCGCAGCATGGCCGTCACAAGGTCGTAGGTAGGTCGTAGCAGGCCGTGATGCTAGTCGTAGGTACTCGTGGCATCAAGTAGGTCGGGGCGTTTTTTCTAGCATGATGAAAAATGTCCACGAGTAAAAAAGGTGGTGAATGAGGTCGTGAAAGTGGGACAGGCCCTTTAAGGTTGTGAAGGTCAGTGGTTGTAGGAAAATAGTTGTTCCTAAACCCGGTGGTGTGAGTTCAGATTTCTGTACCTCCTGTCAGACATAGCAGCAAGAAGAGGCATAGCCCAGATAGTGGGGATTTTGATGATAGATGCTACCTTCTGGAGGCAGCACCTCATGCAGATCCTTTCATTAGTGGGGCGGACTGCACCATAATAACCATGCATGGAAAATTCAGGTATTCTGAACACACCTCTGTACTTTTACTGGCAGTGAGTGGCATTCTATTTTTTCCTCCACCACATTCTGTAAAATTAATATGAAACACCACCCCATCCCCAACACATCGGAAGCACCATGTACAAACCAAATGGGTGACCAAGTGACAACTCAGGAGACCTCAACACATTTTTTCTCTTCATTTCTAGGCAAGGAGCAGAAGGGAAACTTGGTCATACCTTCTCATTCAAATATCTTAAACTTTCGTAAATGCTGCCCTGAAAGAATCAAGTTGAGGTAGCAAACTGGTTAAAATGTTGAAGGAAAATGTTAAGATTTGCAGCTGTGTGCAGAAATTATATTGGCTTTGTGTAATATTTAATTTTATTATAAAGTTTGATTAAGTACGTTGTTTGATCTCTCGCCTGAGACTGGCAAGGTTCTCCATGAATAATGTCATGTCAAACAGAAGGAAGGGTCCCAATCCTCTGCAGGATAAGGAACAACATGAAATACCTGCTATACAATGCTCTTGTGACACTGCGCATGGAGTACTATATGCAGATCTGGTCTCTTTCCTTAAGGATATTGTAGCCATTTAGCTTAACTCAGTATATTATAACTAGAACCAGTTATCTTTAAATTGTATCTGCCCGTAATTATGTGGGTGGGATTGATTACATAGTCGGAGGCGTGTTTGTGGCTGGGATTTTCACACAGACGCTAGTAGTTTTTAGTATAGTTTGAAGAAGCATGGGGAAGGCACAGCTTTTGACCATGCACGAGTTTGACAATGAGTAAGATCAAAATGTACTTAAACAAGAAGAAGTTTGGATGAATATCTTACTGATTTTACTACGACAATAAAGAAACTATTAATTAAAAGACTGTGTTTTGAAGATTTATCTTTGGACGGCACTGAATGTCTTGTGGAGAACTCGCATGCGTAACGAGACATCTCCTTACCCCTGTCTTCAAACAGAGTGGCTACAGATATAACTTCCTTTAAAACACCACAGTAAACATTTATCAGATTGATTATAAATACAAGGGGTTGTCTCAAGAGAAAAAATTGCGTAGTATGAGACACTTTATATGAAGTTCAGAATGGGAGGTTAATGTTGTTGAAAAGTAAGGCCCAGAGCAGATCTGATCGGGATGGATAGTGTGTGTATATTTCCTGGTGGAGTGACTGAATGGTGTTAGAACAACAGCCTTGCTCTCAACACAGTAAAGCCAAGGAACTGAATGTTGACTTTGCAAGAGGAAGACTGAGGATCCACAAGCCTGTCTTCATCGACGGGACGGTGGTGGAGAGAGTGAAAAACAACAGATTCCTGGGCATGTATATCTCTGATGATTTGTCCCTGACCCGGCACGTTGATGCAATCATAAAGAAAGCCCACCAATGCCCCTACTTCCTTAGAAGATTGAGGAGATTTGATGTGTTGACAAATACTTTCATGAACTTCAACAGGTGTACAGTAAAGAGCATAATAACTGCTTGCACTATGACCTGGTTCGACAACCCAAATATCCAGGAACAAAGAAGATTGCAAAAAGTCCTGATATACGCGTGTGTGAGTGTATGTGTGGGTGCTTGTGTGTGTGTGTGTGTGTACAGACACACACACACCAATATATATATATATATATTTCATTGTTTCATTTCCAGACATATAACATTAAAACATTCTTGTCTCTGGATCGTGAGCCAACCACTTGAGATGGAGATGGTGTGTATTTCTCCCACAGAGAACTGTAAATGTTTGCAATTCTCTGTTTTAGTAAACTGTGAATGTACCTTTCAATAAGTTAAAGCAGGCACGGAAATCGCTATCAAAACATGGGGAGGAGGGGGCACTGGGGACACAATTTCTTGGTGGCCTTGGCGAGACAGGCAGAGTTGAGCTAGATTTAGTGCGGCTTCTCTGCGTTGGCTGTGGGCCTGGGGGCACCGCTCCCGTCTGACTCCTGACGTCTCTGGCCAACCCCCGGGTGTGGGGGGCGCTCAGGTGGGGACGGGGATGGTCCAGTGGTAGTTCTGCAGAGATTGCAGCGCCGGAGACCCGGGATCAATCCTGGCTGCGGATGAGGCGCAGGTCTGTGTCCAGGGCTGCCGAGAGTGTTTTTCACTTGTGACCCTATGACCTGGGCATGCAAATCAAGTTCCGCTCTATGATCTTTTCCCCACCAGGACGCCTCCCTCCTCCAATCACCGCACTCTATCCTCAGTCCCACCCCCCGACTTCCACCTCTGACCAACACCTCCCTCCTCCAATCATCGCGCTGAATCATTATGTCCCGCCCCCATTGCATGCTGACCGACGTCTCTCTCGTCCAATCGGCGCCCTCGATCATCAGTTCCACCCCCACTGTCTTGTGGAAAGCGGAGATTTCACCGAGTTTTAAAATCCGGATTACAAAAAATGTGGGGGACACGTCCCCCCTGTCCCCCCCGGGATTTCCGCCCCCGAGTTAAAGATGGATTTTTGAACTGTGGGAGAATCTTGGGTTATAGTGGTTAGGTAGGAAAGTGGAGTTGAGAACAGAGATGAGATTAGCCCGTCCGAGGAACTTAAAACCCACTGCAGCTCCTTTCCTTTTTATATTCTTTGCAGGGTATCAATTTCAGACCATTCAGAGGCAAGAAAAATAAAGCTGGCATCCCACTTCATTGTTTAGTTTTTAGTTTAGAGCTACATGTGGAAACAGGCCCTTTGGCCTAGCGAGTCCGCACCAACCAGCGACCCCCACACAGAAACACTATCCTGCATACAATAGGCACAATTTACAATTTTACCAAGCCAATTAACCTACAAACGTCTTTGGAGTGTGGGAGGAAACAGGAGCAAAATATTGGGGAAAATTGGGTAAATTAGTTCAGAAATAATAGGCCACTTACATCCAATCAAATAAATTGGCAATCACAGCAAAAGACCGTCCCGTGTCAATGACAGGCAAGTGGGTATAATTAGTCAGTTTATGAATTATACCAATTAAAGAAAAAGGTAACTAAATTGATTTTGAATCACAAGTATTTTACAAACTGCATTTTGAAATTTCTAATTTAGGACCCATGCTTTAGCTTAAAAAAAGTCTATCGACAAGCCCTTCACAGCAGTTAGTAAATAATCGCATGCCAGAAAATAATACCGCCTGTAATAAATTATAGCTACAAATAATCACAAGCTCTTCATCAATTTTATTTTCATATCACGCAAAATGTTCTTTTTTAGGATTAATCACAAGGAAAAATCCTTTACAACATCTTTTGAGCAATGCAACACCAATAGAAATGCCTCTCTTGTCAAAACACAGCAATAAAAAGGAAGTCTGAAGAAGGGTCTCGACCCGAAACGTCGCCTATCTCCTTCGCTCCTTAGATGCTGCTGCACCCGCTGAGTTTCTCCAGCTTTTTGTGTAACCCCCAATAAAAAGGAAGCAGTCAATTCACCTCCTGTCCAAAGAATCTCTTTGTCATTGTGCATTAAAATTATAAAACATCTGCTTCATCACTACCTGCCTGATGCTTACACTTTTCGGTATCTAGCATCTAAAATCCTAACTACTGCAACCTGGAGAATGTATCAGCCTGGTTTCCAACACGGATATATTGATCCTCGTCTGCCTGAAAAGGTCTAAATTGCTCTTGTATGCCGCCTAGTTGTCAATTCCACATCAGCATTAGTAAATGTGATGCAGGCTCCCTGGTTCTTTTTATATGTTTTCGCGCCCAGAGGCCAGTAGGATAACCAAGTGAAAATTACTTTCCTACAACTGAATAAAATTTCAGGAATTCACGCAGCACTCTACAGCTCCAATCTTATTATCATAAAGGCATCGTTCAATAGATCTAAACAGCAAGTCGAAAGGATGTAAAACACCGAGTCATCATTTTGAAATCAACAACCATGTAACAATCATGGGCACAGCATCTTCATATTCCACTCAAGTAGAATGCATCAATAACAGCAGGATTACAGCACACGCTTCCAGAGCCATGTTTTCTTATCTCTTCCCCTCACTTTGGATAAAGACATTCATAAATTTCAGTTCAATTCCAAACGTTAACAGTATCAGGAGCTAACATTTCCCTGTGTGCACGTTCAAGCTACCTGTCGAGTTTCGTGCCTGCTGAGAAGCCCACAGCGTGGGATGTGCTGACCATCATCTGTAGAAGCTCACAATCATCAAAAGGTGAAAACTGCGTTAATGCCCGTCCCTGCACTGTCATTGAGGCGCTCAGAAATAATCCCCAAAAACACTCACAGGGGTATAGTCCCTTGAAAAATTACAACGTTTTACCTATAAGGGTACTTGAGAAACTTCACCACTCTGTTGGCGACAGCTGAACCTCCTTTGTCTATTTGTAAGTAGAATTGTTCTGTCTTGGAAAGAGACCATGGTGCTAAACCAATTGGGGATGGACACAAAATGCTGGAGTAACTCAGCGGGACAGGCAGCATCTCTGGAAAGAAAGAATGGATGACGTTTTGGGTCAAGACCCTTCTTCAGACCTTCTTCTTCAGACTTCTTAGAGTGCTAAACCAATTGGTCCTCAACTGCATTCCATACAGTATTGCAAAATTATACAGTCAATACATTATTTAGGTATGTTACAATACCTACATTTAGCAGCGCTGCAGTTCTGCCGCTCCCCGTGTGCGCGACTTTGGCGCCTTTCAGAGGGGGGCAGGTTTAAAATGCCGATTTTTTCTAGGCAGTCCAAGTCGATCCATGTCGGGCGATTTCGTCGCTAAAGAGAAATTACTCCGACATTTCATTCATAAAGGTATTTTTAAACTACGCTAGATTATTTATTAACAAGAGTAGTTTAAAAATCATCTTCTAAAGCTCTGAATGGTGACAGCAAAACGGACCTAACGTAGGCGATAAAAGAAGCTACACAGTTTATTTTTACATAAAAACTTGGTTTTTAGGAAGGCTTTAATCACATTTTCATGTTGCGAAAAGGGGACAAAAAAAAATGTATGAACCGGCTGTATTTTTCATACCGACTTCACCGCAAACCGCAACGTTCTAATCCACCGCATTCCACTAAAACCCACTCGCTAGTTGATTTAAATGGCCATTAATTTACAGGCATTAAACACTAAATTCCTTCCATTTGGCCTAGAAATTCATGAAAATTAGATTTAAAAATTATGTTATATTGTGGATTATTGTGTGAATGTTATTTGGACACTTAGGCAATTTAAAAAAAGTTTATATTTTCTTAAGAAATGGATAGATGTTTAGATCTACAATTAGATAACTAACTAATTATATGCTGTAATTTCAGGTCATCCAAGTAAGATTGTTTCATATTTGTTTCAGAATGCTTCAATCTATAATAACTGAAACTTTCATTGAGTTCTCTTAATTTTTAAGAACGTTATGGGCTTTTAACTGTTCTAGATCACAGCTTTTGAGTTAAGTCAATTGAAAGGCAATGGGGAACAAGATGCTAATTTCCGAGTATGCAAATGGTCATAACTTTCTTAATTCTGAAGATATGAAAGCGAATTAGGTGTCAAGTTAAACTTTTTATGCTTTATCTGATGGGATAAATTGCAGACTTGATTTTTAAAATCTCAAAATTTTGTAACATTGCTACATTATTGGACTGTATTAAAGACTCCATTTGGTGATAATGAACGACAACTACAGTTCAGCAGCAACTGCTTCTACTTTCCATTCGTAGTTTGTTTCCTGATCCTCTTCCATGTTATTTTGGGATTTACCAATTGGCATCGAGGTCTGATCAGGCAAAGTACATTCCATGCAGCTTGAACCTTACCTTCACTTATTCCTGCTCTGCAGAATCATTAACACTTAAACTTTCCTCGTTTGTTTGTCCAGTCAGTAAGATGTCATTTAGGTAAACAATAGTATCTCCGGCTGAAGAAGGGTCTTGACCCCGAAACGTCACCCATTCCTTCTATCCAGAAATGCTACCTGTCCCACTGAGTTACTCCAGCATTTTGTGTCTATCTTTGGTGTAAACCAGCATGTGCAGGTCTCTCCTACACTGTGTCTGGTAGACCTTGGTTGACAATGTCTGTGTCCTCTGAAGAGAGCCCAGAGTTGATGTTGGTTGTACCACAGTCCAAGGTGAGTATTTATCATTGAGTATCCTTCAAACCTTTCTTCTACTCAATTTGCTGATAAGCACAGGACATGTCAAAAGGTTGTGTGGATCGGATACCTCCTAGCCGAGTAAACAAATATCAGAGATAGTTATCTAAGTTTGTTTTGTTGTTGATATTGAAGAATCTCTATAGATCCATACAGCGTCATTTGATTTCACTACATGAACAGTTGCAGTTGTCCAAGCAGAAAACTCAACCAGTTTGATGAAAGTACATCTCTTCTGCAACCTCTTCCTTCATAAGGCAGGTAAAGATCGTGCCTTCAAAGAACCCAGTGTAACATTCAGGTAAACGTTGGCTTGCAAAATATTGAGTGCATTGCAGAACATTACAACAAAAGAACAATGAACTTTGACCCACACTGTCTGACCATCACATGCCAAAACCATCACTTAGGTACCTGCACACAACACATATCCTTCCATTCACTGCATAACCATGATGGTCCTAGCCAAAAGTATTTTAAATGCCACTAACATTTCTGCTTCAATCACCACCCCTATGGAACACCAAAAGCTAGTTGACAAGTGCAACTGGTCTCTCCAAAACTAGTTTTATTTTTGAAGGCCACTTCAACCAATATAACTGACTCCCTGAGATTCACAGTCCCATCTAACCAATGGTTAAATTCAGCTCACACCTCATCCACATCATGGATGTGTCAATTTCCATTTAAAATGCAGTTTATTTTCTCTGAGCAGCCTCCTTTAAGAGTGCACATCTTGGAATCCATGTGAAATCTGTGATAAAGTCCACAACAATTTATTCTGGATGGTAAACCAATCTGTTAAAACTTACACCGGTGATCTACAGGACTGGATGTGGGGCACTTGTGCCACCCAACTGATCCAGCCAACTCTTCAAATGTCTTATCAGATAATATAGAATCATTAAACGCAAAAAATGGACCCGACCAAGTTCATATCGCATCCATGATGCCTATCCACGCTAATGCTAATTGTCAGCATTAGGCCGTTATCCCTCTATGCCATTCTCATCTAGGTGTCTGCCAAACATCTTTTAAACATTGCAATTGAGTCTGCCTCGACCATTTCCTCAAGCAGCTCATAACAGATAATCACCACCTTCTGCGTGAAAAACCAGCCTCTCAACTTTAAGTTTCACCCTTCTTATCCTAAACTCGTGCCCTATGGCTTAGAGTCATAGAGTGATACAGCGTGGAAACAGGCCCTTTGGCCCTACTTGCTCATGCTAACCAACATGTCCCATCGACACTAGTCTCACCTGCCAGTATTTGGCTCATATCCGTCTAAACCTATCATTCCCTGTACTATGTAAATATTTCTTAGCTCTATTATTACGTGCTTGATCCCTTGTTTTTAATTTATTTATATATATATACATATGCATACACACAAACACACACATGTACACACAAACACATATTATATAGAAATGTATAAAATGCTTATCATAACAAAATGGTATAGTGCACTATAGTGTAGTGTATCAGTGTAGTTGGGGGATGCATGCAGAAGCCTCCACGTGGCGCATCCCGGGCAATGCTGACGACAGAAACTGTACCACAGTGACTGACTGAAGTAGCCAATTCTACAACCACCGACCGTCAATCGTCACTGAATGCCATGTAATGGGCTGCTACCATTGTCTATTTATCCTTTTATCCTTTTTATCCATTTTATCCATGTCTATCCTTCTGTTAATTTATCGTGTTGCACAGGGAGCCAAATGCAACGTAATTTCGTTTGGAACTGCATATATCAATGTATTTCTAAATGACAATAAAGTTTGTTTGACTTTGACTTTTTTTGACTGACCGACCGGAAAGACGTGATATAGAAAATGGCCGGACACGAGGAAGAAGAAGAAGTGTAGCTGGGACATGTTGCCCGGTGTGGGCAAGTTAGGCCGTAGGGCCTGATTCTGCGCTGTATCACTCTATGACTCTATATAATAAACAACCAAAAAAGTGCAGCGTGTGTGTGTGTGGAAATATTATATAGAGTACTCTGTTTATGGTTCTGTTGTGCTGCTGCAAGTAAGAATACCATTGTTCCATATTTCAGGACATATGACAATAAAACACTTTAGCATTGTCTCTTTACTAGACTCACTGCCCTGGGAATAAGACTGGGTATCTATCCCATCTATGCCCCTCATAATGGTATAACCTCTTCAGGTGTTGAAGTTCCAGTGAGCAAGTCTGGCCTAGCCAAGTTCTTATAACTACAGATCTACATTCCAGGGAACATCGAGCTGAATATCCGCTGTACTCTCTCTAATGCTACCACATTTTTCCCCACTGTATGGCACCCAAGATTGGGCACAACACTCCAAATGCAGTCTAATTAATAGACACAAGGTACTGCAGATATTGAAATCTTGAGCAAAACACAAAGTGTAGGAGTAACTCATAGAGGACCAGGCAACATCTGTGCAAAATATGGAGGAGCAATTTTTCGGGCTGGGACCCTTCTTCAAGGGACCCAAGCCGAAACGTCGCCTATCTATTTGCTCCACAGATGCTGCCTGACCCAATGAGTTACTCCAGCACTTTACGTTGCGTGGTCAAATTAATGTACGGCTGCAACCTGGTGTCTCAACTCTTACACACTGCCTTAACCTATGAAGGCAAGCATACCAAAATGCTGCCTTCATTATCCTAATCCATCAATGTCGCTATTTTAAGTGAGCTGGGGACTTGTACCGCAAGTTCTCTCTGTACATTCATGCTCTGAGGTCTCTGCCATTTATTCTATGTCCTTCATTGATCGGGGTATTGAGTAAAAGAGTCACTAAGACATGTTGCTGCATTACAGGACTTCGGCGAAGCTAGATTTGGAATACTGCATGCAGTTCTGGTCATCCTATTGCAAGAAGGATGTGAAGACTTTTGAGATTGCAAGAAGAGGATTATCGGAATGGTGCCTGGATTAGAGAGCATTAGCTGTAAGGAAAGGTTGGACGAACTTGGATTGTTTTCTCTGGAATGTCAAAGGTTGAGAGAAGACCTGAGAGAGGTGTATAAAATGGTGAGAGGCACAGATGAAGTAGACAGTCAGAACTGTTCCCACAGGGTAGAATGTCAAAGACTAGGGGTCTTAGCTTTAGGGAGAGAAGGGCACATTTTAAAGATGACATGAGGGGCAAGTTTTTTTTTAAACAGAGAATCGTGGGAGCCTAAAAATCTGCTGCCAAGTGATATGTAAGCACATATGAAAAGCATTTAAGAGGCCTTTAGATAGCCACATGGATATAGAGTGATAGAGGGATATGGACCACATACAGTCAGAGTAGATCATTTTAATGTGGCATTATGTTCGGCAAGGACATTGGGGGCTGAAGGGCTTGTTCCTGTGCCGTACTGTTCTATGTTCTATTATCAAAAGCAATGGAAAATTGCGATCTTGATCTCCCACTAATCCATTAACCTAGGTTATACAATGCGTTTGGGTTATCACACTTTGAATTAAGGATTTAATCCTGTTATCTCACACACAAACTGGCCTGACATACTTCAGATCACTCTAAACTGAGAAGACTCTCAAATTTTACATGCAATGGATCTGTAAGCCTTGTGGCGTCACAAACATGGAACATTTGTAAATGAATCATTTTATAAAGATGTTTTTACAAAACCGCACGCATTTACTAAAAACAAACTTTTCACTTCCACAACCTAAAACACTTATCTGCTGAAAGCACTCGTGCAAAGGGAATTATAAACTGCAATCACAATTATTAATGCGAAGAAATCCCATTAGTTTACCAGTCACCCTGACATCAGATTCTAGAATGGTTGAATGGTTACAGCACAAGTGACCATTCAGCCTTTGTGTCTGTCTGCCACAGCATCCCACCAGTCCCACTCACCAGTCTTTAATCTGAGGCCTAAATAACCTTTTTTCGCCTATATTTATCCAACTCCCCTTTGAAGGCCACAATGGAACTTGTCTCAAAACATGTATAGAGTTTAAATGCTGGAGTAACTCAGCAGGACGGGCAGCATCTCTGGAGAGAAGGAATGGGTGATGTTTCGGGTCGAGACCTTTCTTCAGACTCAGAGTCTCAACTAGAAACGTCACCCACTCCTTCTCTCCAGAGATGCTGCCTGCCCCGCTGAGTTACTCCAGCATTTTGTGTCGATCTTCTATTTAAACCAGCATTTGCAGTTCTTCCCTACACATCTATAGAGAGCGTGCTTCATATTCTAACCACATGCTGGCACAAAACTCACTGCACCAATATTCCTTTCAGAGCATTTTCCTTCATTCTACACTGCCTCTGCTCGTTCTTCCTACCAAAATACATCGACACATATTTCTCCCCATTAAATGGAATCAGCTATAGGTTCCATAGCCCACAAACCCATTCATATGCTCCTGCAACTATCAATATCCTCATCGTAGTTCACAATACCGCCACGTTTTGTGCCACCTGCAAATTTAGAAATTGTGGTTTACACCCAAGTCCAACTCGTTAATATAGATTTAAAAAAGGAAAACTACAGCTTCAACACCTATCCCTGTGGAATGTCACTATTCACCTTCCTCCAATCTAAGAACCATCATTCACCACAATGTTGCCTGTCACTGGATTAACTTCATACACATACTGCCTTTCGCTCGGCACTTCAACTTTGCTGCTAAGCCCATTATATGATACTGTATCAAAAGGTTTCTGAAAATCCACATCAACTGCATTACCCTCATCAATTCTGTCAAGAAGGATAAACCGAATTTCCCCAAAACATATCCGTGCATGTTCTCTTCATGATGTCATCTCAACTTTTGAAGTATTAAAATTGCTTTAATATAGGAAATACCGCAACCATCTGGAGGCACATCAATACACAGAAATGCGACAACGGAACTAGGTACGTAATCTGCCATTGTATAACTGTTGACCCCGATATATCTACTGACAAAACTGTCCATTGAGTAAGTAGTGTAAATCTAACAATAATGGGAACAGTTTAGCTATGTAATGGCACAGATAAGGTAGGCAGTCAGAATCTATTTCCAAGGATAGAAAAATCAATACTAGGGGGCATAGCTTTCCGGTGAGAGGGGCAAAGTTTAAGGATACTGTGCAAGGCAATTTTTGTTTACACACAGAGGGTGCTGAGTACCTGGAATGTACTGCCAGGGGTGGTGGTTGAAGCAGATATGTTAGTGGCATTTAAAAGATATTTAGATAGGCATATAGATATGCAGGAAAAGGAGGGATATGTTATGTACAGGTAGGTAAATGAAGAAGGGTCTCGACCCGAAACGTCATCTATTCCTTTTCTCCAGAGACGCTCCCTGACCCACTCCAGTTACTCCAGCTTTTTGAGTCTGTCTTAGGGAAGTGATCATCTTGGCATCATGTTCAGCACAGACATTGTGGGCTGAAGAGCCAGTTCTTGTGCTGTACTGCTCCACGTTCCAAGTGGCTATTGCATGGCCAGCATTACAGCAGTGTGAATCTTTGCACTTACAAACATGGAATCACTGAATGAAACTGCTTGGGCCAAATAGCAAGACATTTCCTCAACAGAGCACATGGCGAATGTCAGTGAACATCTCCTTCCAGCTACCAAACACTTATCCAATCTGTCTGGGCTGGAGTTAACTATTTCAAAGGTGAGAGGACAGTTAAATAATCCGTCGTAAAACGAACATAAAATCACTTTTCCACAGCTGTTCAGAACAGTAAAAATGTAAAACTCTATTTGAGTTGCTGACAAGAATAAAACAAGCTATTTTCTGTCAGTCAGATGTCTAATTAAAAGGATGACAGTTAGTAATTGCAGATAATGAACGTATTAACAGGTATCTGCTGAAACAATGAAATTTGTTGTATAATGAGTTAGAAAGAGTTTTTAACAAGAATGTTTTGAACAAAGGCAAAGATGACAAATGGTAAAAAGTTTTATAGCTGTGAATAGGTTTCAAGAGGAATAGAATTGTAAGTCAATATCACATCAAACCATTGTTACAAATCAACAAATTAATATTAGTATTCTCAAATCTTTTAGGTTTAATTAAATGCAATCTTGCCTGAAGGTCCAGAGGTTGTGAATCCTCTAAGTTGCACATTCTGTTCGAGACATTGTCATTCAGGTGTGACATTAAGTCACGGTCCAGTTAGTGTTAACTAATATTCAATCTTCATTTATTGTGATCAACAAAAATTTAACCACGTCTCATTTCATCTCAATTGTTTGGTGATCAGAAAATTAGCTGCTTCATTATCTCCGCAAAAGGGGACTTTTAATATATCCAATTGACTTCAAAGAGCATCAATACATACCTAACGTCTCCATGAGAACCAAGAGCCAGGAACTGGTCAAAAGTCCCTTAAACCAACTTCATCACCAAGGAGATTATGGATAATCTGATTTTCGGCCTTCATCCTATCTTCCAGTTCAATTTCCAAAAGCTGTGTTCTTGTATAGTCCAAACATCTATCTCATCCTATACAATACCTAACTTAAACTCTAAAGCTCTCTGGAACAGAAAACTATAAAGATTTACTACTCAGAGAATAAATTCTTCCTCATATCTCCTCCAATCGCTAAATCTAAACTCTCCAACCAGAAGGAATATCTTTATAATATTCACTCTGACAAGCTCTTGCTCATTGAAACATCTTAAATGTTTCAATGAGATTTGGTTTCACAGCCCTAACATCCTTCATTAGTGTAGTCTCAATAGACAATATACAATAGGTGCAGGAGCAGGCCATTCGGCCCTTTGAGCTAGCACCGCCATTCAATGCGATCATGGCTGATCATCCCCAATCAGTATCCCGTTCCTGCCTTTTCCCCATATCCCCTGACTCCGCTATCTTTAAGAGCCCTATCCAGCTCTCTCCTGAAAGCATCCAGAGAACCTGCCTCCACCACCCTCTGAGGCAGAGCCTATTTCTCATCTTCAAGGCAGAGTCTCATCACAGCCTATTTTAATCTGATTCAAAAACAATATCCGGGTGTCCTTACAAAATAGTAAGTTCTTCAGATTGTTCCAAAGCACGTTTTAACCAATGAACTACATATGGAAACAGTCAAATTGTACAAAATGTGGCATTATACTCAATAAAAACTCAAGGAAAAGCAGGAGAATGCAATTCAGCCCTTGTGACGGCCCTGCCATTCAACAAGATTATATTTTAAATATTTACCTCAGTGCCACTTTCCTGTACTATTCCCACATCTCTCAATTCCCTTAATGTCTAACAATCCATCCATTTCTGTCTTGAATATACTCAATGACTAAATTTCTATGGTACTGTTGGAAGATTCGCAATTCTTTAGGAGAAGAAAGTTCTTCTCATCTCAGTCCAAAATTACAAACCCTTCTTTTGAAACTGTGATGTGTCGTTCAAATCGTCCCAGATAAATCATCATTCTTTGATCCACCCTTTAAATGACTGTTAGAATTGTGAGCAAAAAATCAAAGTGCTGGAGCATCTGTGGAGGGAGATGAATGAACAATGTTTTGGATCAGGACTGAAGAAGGGTACCAACATGAAACGTCATCCATATCCCTCAGCAGATGCTGCCTGGCTCACTAAGATCTTCCGGCAGTTGTGTTTTTGGTCAATATTCCTGCATCTGCTGTCTCTTATGTCTCTGTAATACTTTTGTCTGGCTCGGTGAAGACGTCTAATTTTTCTATATTCTACAGCATATGTTAGGTTTGCTTACTCTCTCCTCATTGGACAAGCCCCCAAATTCCAGAAATTACACCCTCCAATACAGACGGGGAATTAAAAAAAAAACTGACAGGATTGAGACAAAAACCCAAGTACCAGTGAGCATCTGAACGCCAATTTGTGGGAGGAGTGGTGGGGGCAGTAGAGCACTGGAGGTGCCTAGATCCCCACAGCTTCAAATCTCCATAAACAAACGATGCCACAATCAATTTTAAGCTTGTCAAATTTGTAGAAGACACTAAAATAGAAAGAGCAGCAGAGCGGAGAATACAGTTAATCATTTGCAGAAGCTTTTAGGTTATGCAAATGGTCAGGCAAATAGCTAATGAGATTCAATAATGAATGTAAAGTACTACACACAGAAGGGAAAAATGAGCAGTGGAAGTACCAGCGATTGGAATTAGCAGTGAGATTCAGATCGGACCCTGGGTGTAGAAATATACTATTGTCAATATCCAGACTAAAACCCCTGTCTCACGGTGCGAGTTGGCCCACGAGTGACCCCGAGTTTTCACTCGTGGTGATCACGTACAGCCAACGTAGCGGGAACGTGGGACCTCGCGCGATCAACTTGTCCACTCGTGGCGCTAACGGCAGGTACCCGCGAAACTTGTGAACTCGTGAAAAAAGTCAAACGTTTGACTTTTTCCACGAGTCAAATTTACTGTTCAAGTTTAAAATTGAAACATTTAGACTCGTTGTAAGAACGTAGGGCCCGTGCGTTTAACGTAGTGATTCGTGAGTCTACCGTGGGAACTCTTTAAAATATTTCAGTGCCATTCACACTCGAGTCTTAATCACAAAATTTAATTCACCCTAGACTAAATATTCTTTGTTTTTTGATCATTTTCGTCTTATTTTCCCATGTGTACAATTTTATATATAATGTATATCCTAAAAATATGTTTAAAAAAAACTAGGAGTGAAAAAAAAGTTTAATTACCACAGGAGTTGGAAAATCATTCTATTAGAATGATTAAAAAAAAACATTCCAACGTCTAAACACTGGGCTTCAGCCCTATCCTACCCTTTCGGGGGGTGATTACTGCAGTTATTTATTGGAAAATTAGCTATAAAACCATGGAGATGAATCAATGAACATTGGATTTTCCTGACGCGTAGATCTGGTTTTGGGGTCCCGCCAAGAGGAGGTGATGTGGACACGGTTTCAGTTACAGTTCTAGAGGAACATTGCTTCCGATCTAAGTCTCTTATGCACTCCTCAGAAGAACTGGGTGTGCTCTTCACCATTATGGCTCCCAGCCTACAGGTTTCTGATCTGAACAACTAACTTCTTCCCAATTTCTCCTCCACCCACTCCCCCACCCCCCCGATTTCCCTCTCCTCCTCGGCGCTCTTGTTCACTCCCTCCCTCCCTCCCTCCCTCCCTCCATCCCTCTCGCAGGGCTTGGTTCAAAGGGGGCAACGAGCCAAGCGGGGTCTGAATCCTTTCTGAAAACGAGCGCAAAGAGTAAAAAGTATTGTCAAGCGCCCCAAACTTCGTTTAAAATAAGTAAATCCGACCTTGGCTAATAATTTAAAAATAAATCCTTATACAAAACCAACACCCTACAATCTCTCTGTCTCTCACGCTGCCTGTTGCCTTGTGGGGGGTGTGTGTCGGAGAGAGGGGGTGTGGGTGTGGAGGGGACCCGATGTGAATGTTACCACTATAGGATGGCGAGCTCTGAGCTGCAGTGATAGAGAGCAGAGAGAGAGAGAGAGAGAGAGAGGGAGAGAGAGTGGGTGTGCGCGTCAGCAGCAAAGTTATATACAACGGGGGTACACAAAAGGCTGGAGAAACTCAGCGGGTGCAGCAGCATCTAAGGAGCGAAGGAGTGAAGGAGACAGGTAACGTTTCGGGTTGAGACCCTTATATACAACGGGCTTGTACGCGCTGGCAAGATGGGTTTCCTTTGTTCTCATCCGGGGCTTCAGAGAGATCGGAGAGAATTAAGTCTCCCTTGCACACCACTCCGAACCCAAGGGCCTTGTCACCCCAGACAGATTAATGACGCCCCCCCCCAACCTCCCTCACACCTGGGCACCAAAGCAGCTCAGGAGGCGAACCCTGAGCTCCGTCTCCCAACAATCTGATGCGCATTTTCCCTCTGTAGGTCATATTAATAGATGTAGCCGCGCTGATTTCTATCTTTAACTCAAAGCCACAGGATGGAGATGTTTTCTTTAACATTGTTGCTTTATTAAAACATACCTTCATTCACGGTTGGCTCAAGTGTAACGGGAGAGGAACTTGGTAACTCGGGAGAGCACCTTGGAACATCGCATAAAGAACATGCCCGTGGGAGCTCGGTTAAACACTTGACCATAAACTTTGAATCTCGTGCATAACCACGAGTCCGTTTTTTTTCTTTCACTTGGGGTCACTCTTGGGTGGACTCGCACTGTGAGACAGGGCCTTTACTGGCAAGGCAGTAAAAAAAGTAAATTGATTGCTCATATGGCATGTCAGAAGTTGAATGGAGATTTGATAGAATATATTAAATTATGAGAGGCATCGATAGGATAAACAGTCAGAACCTTTTTCTCAGGGTGGACCTGTCCAACACAAGAGGGCATAGTTATAAGGTGAGAGGGGGGAAGTTTAAAGGTGGTGCGCAGGGCAAATTTTTTCACAGAGTGTGGTGGGGGCCTGGAACATATTGGCAATGGTGGTGGTGGCGGCAGTTATGGTAGTGACATTGAAGAGGCTTTAAGGTAGGAACACGGAAGTGCAAGGATTAGAGGTATATAGATCATGTACAGGCAGATGACATCTTTTTTACTCTCCCTTCTATGCCCCCACTCCTCTGTGGTGCAAATGCCTTGATCTCCATGGTGAGCCAACCCCAGCAGCTCTCTAACACAGAGAAATCCAAAGAGTCAGGAGCCATGAACCTCAGAGAAGGAATTCTTCCCCACGTCCACGAGCCCTTTTTCTGAAATTAACTCCTCGAGTTTTAGATACGCCCAATGGGCAAAACGTCATTGAAACATCAGGAAAAGCAAGAATAATTGTAAAAGTTAAAGATTAAAGTATAAACAAAAGTTACTGGAGTCAAGAATATACTAAGACAGTTGGATGGTTCTTAAGTATGCTCGTAAAGTTAAAAAAAGTTTAGGGTGAGCATTTCTGAAATATTACTTAGTTCCTGGGGGTGCAGATCACCAACAGTCTGACCTGGTCGAATAACATCTCATCAACAGTTAAGAGAGCGCAGCAGCGGTTGCACTTTCTGCGCCGGATGAGAAGAGCTCACCTCCCCCATCCCATCCTCACTACTTTCTACAGAGGCACCATAGAGAGTATTTTGACCAGCTGTATCTGTCTGGTTTGGGGACTGTAAAGCCTCTGACTGGAAGTCCGTGCAGAGAGTAGTGAGGACTGCGGAAAAAATCATCGGGACCTCTCTCCCCTCAATCGGGGATATTGCGACCAAACGTTGCGTGTCTAAGGCCAGCAGTATTATAAAAGACCCCACACATCTCCATCACGGACTGTTCACTCTGCTGCCCTCGGGCAAAAGATATCGCAGCATAAGGAGCAGAACATCAAGGTTCTGCAACAGCTTCTTCCCACGAGCCATCAGACTCCTGAATGCCATGTAATGGGCTGCCACCATTGTCTATTTATCCTTTTATCCTTTTTATCCATTTTATCCATGTCTATCCTTCTGTTCATTTATCGTGTTGCACAGGGAGCCAAATGCAACGTAATTTCATTTGGAACTGCATATATCAATGTATTTCTAAATGACAATAAAGTTTGTTTGACTTGACTTGACTTTGACTTATAAGCAGAATGAGAGAATAGTTGAATAGCAATGTGCATGGAAGGAGGGGTGACGAGTTAGAGGGTTAACTAAAATTAGAAAATGTAACATTCATACATTGTGTTGTAGTCTGCTGAGATGAAATATGAGGTGCTGTTCCTCTAGTTTGCATATGGCCTCACCCTGACAGTGGAGGAGGCCGAGGACAGACAGGTAGGTGTGGGAATAGGAAGACAAACTGAAATGACTATCAAGTGGGTACTCCAGGTGGCCGCAGCAGAGGTGCTTGGCAAAGCAATCGCCTAGTCTAAACTTAGTCTCACCAATTAGGGGCAGCACAGTTGCACAGTGGTAGAGTTGCTGCCTTACAGCGGCAGAGACCTGGGTTCAATCCTGACTACGGGTGCTGTCTGTACGGAGTTTGTACGTTCTCCCTGCAACTGCGTGGGTTTCCTCCAGGAGCTCCGGATTCCTCCCACTGTCCAAAGATGTACTGGTTTGTAGGTTAATTGACTTTGGTTTAAAAAAATTGTAAATTGTCCCCAGTGTATGGGATAGTGCTGGTAGTACAGTGGCCACAAGTCGGCGCAGACTCGGGGGGCCAAAGGGACTGCTTCTGGGCTGTATCACTAAACACTAATGTAGAGGAGACCCTAATTGGTGGTGACGGCAGAAGTATATAGACAGGTGTTGCATCCAAAGATATCTCAAGTCAGTGACATTTATGGTTCATATGCAGGTAGATGGCTTAACTTGAGTGTTTACTTCTTAATGAAAGTCTATATTTAAACAGCAATCATGGGAAGGGGGGGTGGGGGGGGGGGGTGGGGCTGTTGTTTTCATTTTCACAATGCTAGTTAGATTATTTTCCCACTACCATTTTAACTCGAAGCATCATTCTAAGTAGACCCTCTATAAAGGCAATGAGAATGGGTATACAAGAGCATCAGTGTTCCAAATCCATTTTATTGCCAATAACATGAATAAATTATTAAACTCAGGTGGACAAAAGTATCCTGTTAAATATGCAACAAAGTATGCAGACTTCAAATGCAAAGACATTTTTCAAAAAATCTTTGAATGTATTGACCTCTACTCCAGGAATTCACGTTCATCCAAATTAATTAAACAATCATTCAATCTCATACAAAGATGTTAGTTAACACTGAAACACAGAGCAGATCTCAAGGACATTCAGTTTCAGGACAACAATGTTTCAGTTCCGATACAGATAAATTAGGAGAGATGCTTGAAAACATGGAATACAATATCTCCAATTGCTGCCGTATAATAAGACACAAAGTGCTGGTTAGGCAGCATCTCTGGAGAACGTGGATAAGTGACGTTTCGGGTCGGGACCCTTCTTTAGATTCCCTGTCGGAGAAGGGAAGGAGAACTCCTTCAAAGTACACATACCTTGAAGAGATATCATGGTGGGTTCTGTGAGACCCTCTCTCACTGCCAGTTCTGTGAGACCCTCTCGCACTGTTCCCCCTCTATGACTCCTGCTCCGACCAACACTGTTCTCCAGAGATGCTGCCTGATCCTCTGAGTTACTCCAGCACTTGCGTATCTTTTAACCAGCATCTGCAGTTCCTTGTACCCACAGCTGCCTTATAGTCACCAGGAATACAATCACAAAGGAGAATTTTGCTCTCTAACTTTCTCGGACAACAAGTTGATAAACTGTTACAAAGAAATTCACAGAACAGATTAGGCCATCCCGAATTTGGTTGAAGCCAAGTCAGGAAGATGTTGATCAGCATCACGGAAAATTCAGAATGGGCAGTAAGTCCAATATCCTGTAAATTAACTTTAAAACATAGTGATGCACTTCGTAGAAATGCTATAATTGGATTGACGATGGCTGGAGGTTTCCCTTGGGTCAGGGGAGTATTTTACTGTATAGGAACTCCAAAATATACACAGTGGAGATGAAGGCATCTTTAATAAGGTTTCACACTGGTGGTTCTTGGATCAATAACTAGCTTTAGGACTTGGTCATTTTAGACATACACTGTCAAAAAGCTGGGTTTTAGTGCACTGTTCAAAGAAACCATGCAGGTTTTAACACCCAATTACCTGCTGACCAAAACTGACAGTACTGAAGTGAACTCAAAGGAATTATTAAGTATATAAATAATTGGTTTTATACATCCAGCAACAACCTATAGGGAAGTTTAAAAACAGTCCTACCTGAATGTCTGATGCTGATCAACTACTTAGTGTCAAGAATGCCATCGTGGAAGCCTAACCAAGCCTGCACTGCACCCCTTTGACTGATTTTGACGATATTTCCATACATTTTAGGTACTCGAACATCTGCTTGGGCAGAAAAAAGCTTTTCACTGTACCTCGGCAGGTGACAATAAACTTAACTAAACTAAACTAAAGCTAAACTAAGCATTTCTTATCTCTCTGACCGGGGGATTTGATGCTGACATTAGCAAATTAAATCCCAACTGCAGAAAGTCACTGGCCATATAATAATTGCCATTTTTGCGGTCAGAATTTTCCCTGGAGACTCAGGAATCTTGTGAACACTGTATTTGGCTGGTTTGGGTCGTTGGACAAAAGACAACCAAGTAAAGAATTACCGCGATCAAATACAGGATAGGCTGCTCTGCAATACTTTTCGAAAATCATGGGCTGCCACAAATAAACAGCCAGACCTGCATAAACAAAAACAATGGAAGATCCACTGATTGCAAATCAGTCAAACTGCGGGAAGCTCATGGGAAAATCGAAACAAATGTACCCTGGAGAATAATTTCCCTCTGTTTGTAGGATGGAAATTTCTGATTTTGTATGCAGGTTAACAATAAAAAGAAGCGAGCCTTCATGAAGCAACTTTAAAGTAACAGATGTGATGACATTGGTGGGCCAAAATGTCAAGATGAGCATTACGGACACACTCCTGATTTACTCACCTAGGTTTTGTTTTACACCATAGAATTAAAAAATACATGCACTTTGATTTTTGGATAGTTAACACTAGATGTGAAAAGAAACAGGTTTTAGTTTACAGATACAACGCAGAAACAGGACCTTCGGCACATCGAGACCATGCTGACCGGTGACCCCTGCACATGAACAATATTCTACACACACAAGGGACAATGTACAATTATACCAAGCCAATTAGCCTACAAACCTGTACGCCTTTGGCATGTGGGAGGAAACTGCAGATCCCGGAGAAAACCCACACAGGTCACGGGGAGAATGTGCAAACTCAGTACAGACAAGCTCCTGTAATCAAGATCGAACCCGGATCTCAGGCGCTGTAAGGAAGCAACTCTACCGCTGTGCCACCACGCCATCCCGTGTGAGTGTAAACACATATACATTTTTCTAAAGCATTAATGAAACTGGATATTTTAGATTTAGAGTTTACATGTATGTGTGTTCTATTCAGATAATAAATTAACCGAGCCACACTGATAATGATATAATATGGTTTGGAAATTGTTAACAGCCAATTGTTTTCACCTTACTACTTAGCCAGGTCCATGGGATGGCAGACAACTAGTTTCCATCCTGACTCTGTGGATTTTAAGGTGACCAAGAAGGTCAATGTTCAACCACAACTCCACCAGATGCAGCATGAGAAGCTGAATCAGTTGGAGAGGCAGTACTTGATGGATGGCCTGCGGTTATTTACAATGGGTTTTTATGTTTTCCCCTCACATGGATATGCCAACCTGAATGCCCTTCTCCATTTTGGGCCAGGAATTATAAGAAATCAGTGGAGAATGGTTTTTTTTCCAGAATAGGTTTTCAAACAGGCAGCACAGTGGCACAGCTAGTAGAGCTGCTGCCTCGCAGCTCCAGCGAGCCAGGTTTAATCCCGTCTGCAGTTTTGATCTTTTCCCTGGGTTGCATAGGAACCACTGTAACAAAATCCGCTGTATAGAGGTCCGTTATTGCGAGGGTTTACTGTGTTGTATTTGTGGTACTTTTTCAATGCTTTGAGGTGCCTGCTCCCGGTTGCCTAAGCCTCGTATCAGAAGTATATATGAGGGTAGAGATTAATGCTGCCTGATCGACCACATGTTTGTGCCATGCCTGAGGTTTTTATCGTCAAACATCTTTATTCTCAATTGGCCAAAGGCTGCACTGGTGCACTGAAGGGGATGGTGAATATCTTCATCGATGTTCGCCTTGGCTGAGACGCGAGAGGCTTCTGTGATGTGAGGAAATAGCCCTAATTTTCCAGCTTTTCTCTGACTTTTTATGAATCATATACATTTCTTCACTAGCGTACATGAATAAGTGCGAAAATGAGCAGTAGATTATATATTAATTTAAAGTAATTGGAATTTGAGATGGTCAACTTCCCCAAGCAAATGGAAATCTTATTCTATACATTATCAGTAGTGCTATAGTATTAAATATTTCTAATGTTCCTAAAGTTGGCTACAGCTGTATAACGATTGGTTGCATAATTATGAGTGATACGAACAGCCTTAAGTTCCTGAATGTATATCTGAAAAATTAAATTATAAGACAACTGGCGGCATTCCATGGCTTTAAAATCAGTTGGTAGATAGGATTAAACCGGAGGAAAAATAAAACTCTTTTAATATTTCAGTCCTGTTTGGACTTGTCAAGCACTTGGTCCCGACATGATCTTATTGAACAGGTGTAGTAACAGAAACCCCCCAAACAACATTTGGGAACATATGTTAAGTAACTTTTTTTCTACATTGCTAAGAGAACATCTCCAACCCATTGGAGCCTCTTGAGGGCAGAGGAAAACATATAAATATTGCAGTGGTTCCTATGCAACAGACATTTAGCAGCATATGTCCTTGCTTTCTGTTAAAAGAAGAATGTGGTGGGCATCAAGGGCCTTAAAAAGGCATTGATAGGCAATGGTTTTATTACAAAAATAACCATGAATGAACATGGGAATTGTGAAGGCAAACTAGTATGGATACAATAAGGTGCGGTTAAATAAACATTATGGGAGAATGCAATAGTGGGCAATGCAGAGAAGATTTACACGAGGAAAGGATGGAAAGTGCTCCAAGCAAAGCATGTATGGATCCAAGGTAGACCCAAGATGCTGGAGTCACTCAGCGGGACAGGCAGCATCTCTGGAGAGAAGGAATGTATGGATCCAAATGGGTCGCCTCTCAGCTGTGAATCCTATGAACTAATGTTGCCTTCACTCATTGGAAGCTGACCAGCTGAGTTCTAAGTGGTGAAGATGTTCTCATAGTGCTGTTGGGTTGGTAGCTCCAGTACTGAGACATAGTGATCAGGAGGGATTAGCTAAATGAAGACACAATCAACTGCAGATGCTGGTTTACAATAGAAAAAAGCTACAAAGGACTAAAGTAACTCAGTGGGTCAGGCAGGAACTCTGGAGAAATTGGATAGCTGCATTTTGCGTCGGGACTCTTCTTCAGACAATACTCCAACACCGGAACGCAGAAGAAATTTTAACGGATGACTTTGTCATTCTAGTTGATAATGATTGTGGATTTGTGGTGTTGATAAAAGTATTTTGCCAACTTTGTGTGATGTTATTTATAAACGGCACACATTCTAGCCAAAATGCACAATGCCATGATATCAGTTAGACATACAAATAAAGACAGAGATGCAAGGGGATGGAGAGAAGACTGGGGTACGCGGGGGATGGTTGAAGTTTACATCCATTTTTTCAGATACAATTTTACTTACCTCAAAGTTACACAGGTTTACTTTAAAAATGTAAAACATGGCATATTGAATATCTTTGACTTAGTACAGCGCACAGTGAAAACATAATCCATTGAGAAAATTACCAGGTTCCTTGTACAGAATTAGACATACCAGAAGACCTTCAAACTACTTGGAAGAGGCTGAGGGAAGACTTGATTGAATTATATAAAACTATGAGGCATAGATAGGGTGGACAGTCGGAGCCTTTTTACCCCCAGATTGGAATGGTCAAAGACTTAATGGCATAGCTTTAAGGCCCTGTCCCACGAGCATGCGACTTGCATGCGGCAAGCGCGACCAAACCGGAATCAGGGGCCGCGCGGAGGTCGAGTGATCCCCGTACAGGGCCGGTCCCACGAGCATGCGGCAAGCGCGACCAAGCCAGAAGCGGGGGCCGCGCTGAGGTCGAGTGACTGACGTGAATTTCGAGCGAAGTCCGCGGGAGGTTCGCGCGTGACATACGGCGTCAAGACGCTGCGAACGACAATAATAATTTCTATTTTGTTTGCACAATGTAACATCTGAAGCCATAAACAAAAACTGGACCATTTTGAAATATTTTTCCCCTATTCTGCTTTCATTTCTGTTTTTGTATTCATTTTCAAGGAAAGATAAATAACTTAGATGCATCTTGCTCATTGACAATGCAATTTTTATGTACTTGTCAGACGTTCATATCTATGCAGTCCAAAAGCATATCATTTACAAAGGCATGTTTTTCCACATCACAGTTCGAGCGAAGTCCGCGGGAAGTTCGTACGTGACATACGGCGTTAAGACGCTGCGCACGGCGTCGAGGCGGCTGCGGGCCGACAGGCCGTTGCCGAGCGGAATTTTTGATCACGGTCAGTTTTTCAGAGCCCTGCGCGATATCGGGACCAGCTCCGCACAACTTCATACGACTCCGGCGATCGAAGTGGGAACGGCCCCGCGAGACCGTACGGCTCAAGCGACCACGTTAGGTCGAGCTTGCCGCATGGAGTTGCGGGACATGCCCTTTAAGATGAAAGGCATGTGAAGTGTAAAGGAGATGTGCAGGGCCAGCTTTGTCGTTTTACACAGAGGATGGTGGGTGCCTGGAACGTGTTGCCAGGGGTGGTGGAGGAGGCAGATATGACAGTGGAGTACAAGATGCTTTTAGTTAGGCACATGGATATGGAGCAGTATGGATCCTGCGCAGGCAGATGAGATTAATTTAGCTTGGCGTCATGTTCGGCTCAGACATTGTGGGCCAGAGGGCCTGTTCCTGTGCTGTACTTTTCCATTATCTATTTACTCAACATAATTAGTGGCGCACTTGACCCAAACAGTAATATTATGAATTGTTTCCAAACATTTGCAAGCTAAAAACTCAAACGTTAGGACATTTCATTGACTTGCTAGTTTAAAATCAAATAGGTGTGGAAAATATTGGTCATTGAATCTCAGTAGACTTTCTACTATACATTTTACCAACACATTTCTATTCCAAATTTTCTCTGGTAAAACAATCATACTTTCCACACCAAATTTAAGTTCATGTTCATAAATGATAGGAGCAGAATTGGCCATTCGGCCCATCAACTCTACTCCGCCATTCAATCATGGCTGATCTATCTCTCCCTCCTAAACCCTGCCTTCTCCCCAAAACCGATACCCTTACTAATTAAGAATCTGTCTATCTCTGCCTTAAAATTTTCCAATGACGTGGCCTACACAGCCTTCTGTGAAATTGAATTCCACAGATTCACCACCCTCTGACTAAAGAAATTCCTCTTCATCTCCTCCTTGAAGGAACGTCCTTTAAATCTGAAGCAATGTCCTCTGGTCCTAGACTCTCCCATTTAAGCCGTGTACATCTTGATAGCAGAGATAGACACAAAAAGCTGGGGTAACTCAGCTGGACAGGCAGCATCTCTGGAGAGAAGGAATGAGTGACATTTCGAGTTGACACCCTTCTTCAGACTTTGAGTCGGGGGAAATGGGAATGAGAGATATGAACGGCACTTAGGACAAATCGTCCCTCCTCCACCCTGGTTGCCGTACTAGTTTCACTGCCGTCCTGTTAAGATCCACTATCTGTATAACTCGTTATCACCTATCCCACAGGCAATAATAGACCATTGTGGGCTCCACATTTCCTTGATTATCGTTGCTTTTTGCATAACTTCCATTCGACCCGAAACGTCACCCATTCCTTCTCTCCAGAGATGCTGTCTGTCCCACGGAGTTACTCCAGCTTTTTGTGTCCATCTTCAGTTTAAACCAGCATCTGCAGTTCCTTCCTACACATCTTGATAGCGGGTCTGTTCAATGTGTCTGAGAATACGTACGGTATGGCACAGCAGCAAGGTATGAAGGCTGTACCAGGTGTGGTTGGATGGCAGGTCCTATTTCCTCATCACTGCCAGTATTGGACTGCTGGAGCGCAATCTCCACTTCTTCATCTGTTAAGCCTACGGAGAAAATAAATAGAAAATTAACTTTGCACATATTCACTAATATATTTCGGCAAAGATTGAGATTTCTCACACGATTATAGAAACTAACATAAATAATTGACACCCAAGGAAGTTCAAGCCTTTCATTGTGGGAAAATTGAAGTGAATGAACAGAACTCGAACAAAGTCACAACAACATATTTTGATTTAAACAACGATAAAAAACCTGGCATCATTACATTTGTTATCGTAGAATTCAACTAAAGAGCAAGAGGTTCCTAATGTTTTGAAAATCCAAGCTGTTCTGAATATTCAAAAGCTAAAACAAGTTTAATCATTAAACATTCATTCCGATATTTCAGCTAATTTGTTCTATGCTGCTACCAATCATTTTTAAATTAGCTGTAGCATTTCATTCCTCGAGATAAATAGAGGCAAGCAGCAGGAAATCAAATGGGTACTAAAATGGAAAGCTCACCAACCACTTATTCTAATTCATCCATATACAGCGCCCTCCATAATGTTTGGGACAAAGACCCATCATTTATTTATTTGCCACTGTACTCCACAATTTTGAGATTGGTAATAGAAAAAAAATCACATGTGGTTAAAGTGCACATTGTCAGATTTTAATAAAGGCCATTTTTATACACTTTGGTTTCACCATGTAGAAATTGCAGCAGTGTTTATATTTAGTCCCCCCATTTCAGGGCACCATAATGTTTGGGACACAGCAATGTCATGTAAATGTAAGTAGTCATGTTTAATATTTTGTTGCATATCCTTTACATGCAATGACTGCTTGAAGTCTGCGATTCACGGACATCACCAGTTGCTGGGTGTCTTCTCTGGTGATACCCTGCCAGGCCTGTATTGCAGCCAGCTTATGCTTGTTTTGGGGGCCCCTTCAGTGTTCTCTTCAGCATATAAAAGGCATACCCAATTGGGTTCAGATCGGGTGATTGACTTAGTCACTCAAGAATTGACCTTTTTTTTAGCTTTGAAAAACTCCTTTGTTGCTTTAGCCAATAAGTTTTGAGGCACTAGTTTGAACTTGAGCAGACAGGATGTGTCTATACACTTCAGAATTCATTATGCTACTACCAATAGCGGTTGTATAATCAATGACGATGAGTCCGTACCTTTAGCCCTACATGCCCACACCATAACACCCCCACCACCGTGTTTCACAGATGAGGTGGTATGCTTTGGATCTTGGGCAACTCCTTCTCTCCTCCATACTTTGCTCTTGCTATCACTCTGATATACGTTAATCTTCATCTCTCCTGGACACGACCTTTTTCCAGATCTGTGGTTGCTCTTTTAAGTTCTTCTTGGCAAACCGTAACCTGGCCATCCTATTTTTCCGGCTAACCAGTGGTTTCCATCTTGCAGTGTATCCTCTGTATTTTTGTTCATGAAGTCTTTTGTGGACAGTGGTCGTTGACAAATCCACACGTGAAGAGTGTTTCTGATCTGCCGGACATGTGCTTGGGGATTTTTCTTTATTATAGAGGGAATTCATCTGTCATCAGCTGTTGTGATCTTCCTTGGCCTGCCCGTCCCTTTACTATTAGTAAACTCACCAGTGCTCTCTTTCTTCTTAATGATATTCCAAACAGTTGATCCTCATGTTGATAAACAGCAATCAAAGGTGCCAAAGGAGATGGAAAGACTCGAGGAAAAACTAGGTGCTGAGAGCTCTCTTCTACCTGCATGAGGAAGGCAATTAAACACACCTGATTACAAACACCTGTGAAGCCATGTGAAAACGTTATGGTGACCTGAAATAGGGGACTATGTATAAACACTGCTGCAATTTCTACATGGTGAAACCAAAATGTATAAAATGGCCTTCATTAAAATCTGACAATGTGCACTTTAACCACATGTGATTTTCTCGATTACAAATCTCAAATTGTGGAGCACAGAAGCAAATAAATGATGTGTGTTTGTCCCAAACATTATGGACAATAGGGCTTGGAGCAACAGATTCACCAAGTAGCCCACATGAATGGGAGATACCTCAATGAAAACATTAAAATCATCAAAACAAAAATAAGTGCATTCAAGCTACAGTCGTGGAGGCATGGAAACAGGCCCTTTGGCCCAACTAATTCTTGCCAATCTAAGCCAGACCCATTTGTCCGTGTGGGGCATATATACTCTAAACTTTTCCTCTCCATGTGTTTTTTTAAATGCTGCCCACATGAATAATACTTGCACAAAAAGAAATTGCAAAGTTTTAAATAGAGGAGATAAAAATATTAAAATCATGACTGTGACTTACAGCTTTATTTAATTGAAATGAAAACCGGGTGCAGGTGGGGGTGGCACAGAAGAGTGGTGACTACCAATGTACTTGCAAGGGATGGACTAGTTGCTACACTTTTAAAGGAGTTTGCCTGCCTCAATACCGTGTCTTTTCAAATTAAACCTTGCAGCTGAAGCTCCGGGGCTGAAGTTTATCTTCTTCGTCCTCTCCCCGCTATTTTACACGCCTATATCCCACCATCACTCTCCCAACCTACCTATCTTCCTCCCCGACCCACCTAACTCCCCCATTCCCCTCCCACATATTCGCCAAGTCTTTCCGCATTCCTTGCAGTCGCCCCAAGTGCAAGATTTTCCAATCAACACTGGAGCCAGGCTAACGCCCTCAGAATTGTTAAGAGTGGGTTACCTCAGTCAGCGCGGCATTAAAATAAGCATGGCACATTACATTTCATGTATCTCATCACAACCTCAAATGGCAATTTGCATAAATAAACTGCAGAATTAAAATGGATACATAATTCTTAGAATAAATCAAAATGTTCCCAAATCTTTTAACAGAAGTAATAGATACCAAAGAGTAATTAGAGGACTGCAATCTCCTCAATAAGTACAGGAAGCACAACAGCTGTGATAGGAATTTATATTATACAAACAGCATAGAAAGCAAAAAAATCTTGGATTTATATGGCAGTTTTCATAGGCAATGAAGTACTGTAACGTTAAATCAGTCATTGTCGCAATGTCAGAAACATAGCAACTAAATAGTGTGTATCGGCTCCCACGTGTAATAATCTGAGCACATTCGGGACATGTTTCAGAATGTCAACAAAAACTGGACAGGAAACCGAGACTACTTTAGTGTTTTTCCAAAATAGTGCAAAATTATTATTTGTGTTCACAATCTAGTTAAAGTCCCTTATGGTCCAAAGGTTTGCACCTGCAACACAGCAGAACTACCTCCCTCCCTCAGTGTCCCACTTTGAGTGCCCGCCTAGCTTTTTGCAGTCGGACCTTAAACATAGCAACATAGAAAATAGGTGCAGGACTAGGCCATTCGGCCCTTCGTGCCTGCACCGCCATTCAATATGATCATGGCTGATTATCCAACTCAGTATCCCGTACCTGCCTTCTCTCCATACCCCCTGATCCCTCTAGCCACAACGGCCACATCTAACTCCCTCTTAAACTGGCCTCAATTACCTTCTGTGGCAGAGAATTCCAGAGACTCACCACTCCCTGTATAAAAAATGTTTTTCTCATCTCGGTCCTAAAAGATTTCCACCTTATTCTTAAACTGTGACCCCTTGTTCTGGACGTCCCCAACATCGGGAACAATCTTCCTGCATCTAGCCTGTCCAACCCCTTAAGAATTTTGTAAGTTTCTATAAGATCCTCCCTCAATCGTCTAAATTCTAGCGAGTACAAGCCGAGTCTAACCTTGCGGGATGACAATTGAATACATTCTGTCACACGTCGAGGTATACCGAACATTCCGCACATGGAACATGATGAACTCATCCTAATTGTTTTCAGAAATCAAACATTTCTCAGAAATGGGAGATGGTATCACAGTCTTATAAAGCATTAGGTTTTTTTTTTCCACTTAATTTGCAGAGTAATCCTGTTTTTGCCCTTCCCTCTCTGAGCTCAAATTTCATAGTATGCCCTGTGATCTGTGTTCAACATCTCTATTGAAGGTACAACAATTGCGGCATAAACATTACAAATGCAGAGACTGATAAGTCAACCGATTACTGGGAAATAACTGCATTCGCATTACAATATAACAATGCGTGCTGGGATTTGAAAGAACATATAGAATTATAATTTATCCATATCTTACTTAGCACAAAGTTATCAAAATAAAAGTCCAATATAACAGTGTTATGTGACAGAAAGTAAACCCAAGGGAAACAGCACAGGAAAGCAAGAGATCAGAAAGCAAGAAATAAGACTAGCTGAAAATCCCAAGTGGTAGACTGAAATTTGCAACACAATATATTTTGCCATAGAAATAAATGTCATTTTGTCAAAAATCTAAATGCTCAAATTTCCAAACAGCTTTAACCTATTCGCTTTAATTTATTACTTTATACGCATTAATATAGAATTGATAGTTTATTAGCACTGGATAAAAATGTATCCGTACAATTCTCATTATCCAATAACTGCATATAAACATGTTCAACACTTACTTCAAAAAGGGAATTATTTTACATTTGTTTCATTAATTCTGCATTTTGTGCAAAATTCATTACAATGGGCAATGACATTTCATTTGTACATCACTTATCTACTGCAACAATGATAAAAGAATAACTCTTCCATAATAATCCTGCTACTTAAAGAGTCCAAGGAATATGTTACATATTTTTGGTCATTTTAGAGCAAGGATCAGCAAAGAATCTGAATGCTCCAAGCTGAATTATCCAAGCTGTGCAAAAAATTACCAGACTTTTGTAAAATGTGACAGGAGTATTCATTTTTCTTAAGATATGAAAGAAAAGAGAAAAATCCTAAATTTGTGTTAGAAGTCAACTTGTAAAAAGTATTGACTTTGCATTAGATAATAATAGACATTTAAATTTATCCAGCCACCTGCTCCACATTAAGTAACATCAAGGCTGGTATTTTACCTCAGCACCACACTGCAGCAGTCACACCATACTCATAACTTCCCTTGATATTTAAAAACAAATCTACCATTACTGCTTTGAAAATGTTCAGAGACTGAGCCTGCCCAGTGCTCTTGGGTTGAGAATTTCAAAATATTCATAACCCCTCAGGAAAGAGATTTCCTCTCATCTCATTCCTGAATGACCTACCCCTTACCTTGAGACTATTTCACAGAGTCCCGACCCGAAACATCGCCTAGCCATGTCCCCCAGAGATACTGCCTGACCTGTTGAGTTCTTGTAGCGCGTTTTGTCTTTTTTGTTTAGCACCTGCAGTTCCTTGTGTCGAATCTTTCGGATCGATTTTTTTGTTCTGCTGCCATATCTAATGATCACTTTGACGAGTGTTTATTGTCGACCACTAATTGGGATGTTGGTGGTGAGCGACCTTCTCGAACTGTTGTAGTTCAGGTGGTGAGGGCCCTCTCTGAATCCTATTGGGGAGGGAACTCAGTGGTGGTGAATAAATGGGAAAATATTTCCAAGTTAGGGCAGTGTACGATTTGAAGGAAATCATGAGGTTTTGATGCACCTCCTGCTTTTGCGCTTCGAGATGACACAAGGTTTAAGTTTGGAGATGTGGTTAAAGATGTTTGATGAGTTGCCGCAGTCATCATGAAGATTGCACATGGCTGCACCATGCCACACTAGTGGAACTGCTGCTTCACAACTCCCACAACCTGGGTTCAATCCAGACTCTCGATGCTGTGGAGTTTACATGTTTCTTCTCTTCCTTCACACGGTTTCATCCCACGTTCCACAGATGTGCGGGCTGGTAAATAATTTGGCCTCTATGAATTTCCCCTAGTGTGTGGGCGAATGGTAGAATCTGGATGGAAGTTGATGAATTGTGGAGAGAATAAAACAGGATTAGCACAAATCATCAGTGTGGATTTGGTGAGCCATTGGGCCTGTTTCTACCCTGGCTCTATGAGCAGTCATGATGCCCCAATAATGGGTGAAGTGAATGCTGAAGGTAAAACAGAGATATCAAACGTACAGACTGTTTTGCTCTGGATGCTGTCAAGCTCACTAAATATTGTTGGAGTTGTAGGAAATTAGACTAGGTGTTCCGGGAAGATTCTTCCACCTCATTCAAGGAATTTAACCTGCAGACTCCCATCAATCAGACTGATGAGATGGTGTCAGTTTCCGAGCGCCAGAGAGGGGTTAACAAATCTGTCACTATTATTTATGAAAGGTATTCTTTGGATGAATATATATAGGAAGGTTCAGTACAAGCCATCTATCTCCATTCAGTCTAGTTCATTAGCTTGAGGTAAAATGTTTCTATTCTTACACTGTTCAAAACACTGCTGATAGCCACTAATATAATGCAATAGGTGCGTTTGTCAGCCTTCTGTCCAGCTCGAATTGGACAAGAATGTTCTGAAAATAATACGCAATGACCCAAATCCTGAGGGGCCTGTCCCACTTTCACGACCTCATTCACGACCTCTGCCGAGTTTGCCCTTGACTCATACTCGCAGCATGGTCGTAGGAGGTCGTAGGTAAGTCGTAGGCAGGCTGTGACGCTAGTCGTAGGTACTTGTGGCATCAGGTAGGTCGGGGCTTTTTTCAACATGATGAAAAATGTCCACGAGTAAAAAAGGTCGTGAATTAGGTCGTGAAAGTGGGACAGCCCTTTACTTCTGCACCATGTCAGATACAAAACCAATTTAACATGGAATATGCAGTCTATTATTAGTGAAGCAGAATCTTTGCATCTTCCCAAAGATAAGGCCGCATTAATTTTGCAGGTCTGTGATGAACTAATATGATGCATAAACTTAGCCTGGGTCACTTCTGCTCTGGCTCCCAGTCCCTGATGGAGAAGCTCACGATTGTATCTGCATTTGTTCTGGACCAAGCAACATCTTTTGCAGCTCTTAATCGCCGTTTAAAGCACACTGCCGAGTTGCTGATGCAGTCGGTCCAGCAGTAAGAATTTAAAATACAAACCTGTTTATCGTTGCATTTACCAGGGTTTGATAGTGTATTTGTGTTAGTAGGTCATAGAATCTTCAAATAAGTGACGTTGGCCAGTATATAGTATACCCATTAAGCACTTACATTAGGGTAGAAATAATGGTCATGAACTTCATCACTATCGAGCCAATAATGACTTTGCTCTTTGCTGTTTTTTATGGGATAAACTCTACATCCCATTGCTACCTATCATGTATCACCTATTTATTCTGAAAATATTTATAATGCACTATAAACACTTAACTCACACAAATTCACTCAATAGCATCCATTAAAACTTCAACCTGAAGCACTAAGGCACTGCACCACTCAGAAAATTGACTTTCTCAATTCACTTTACAATTCATTTAAACTGATATGGCAAAACCCGCCTTTCAGGCAGTGTTAACTAGAGCTGAATACTCTGTAATTTCCAGATTTATTGCCTCTAAAACGTTAAACTACCAAAGATATTAATATTGTTAATTTGATGGTGGTTTTAGTTCTTTGCTACTTCTGGACAATCCGAGTAGCTATTTCTGAGTCTGGGAAATGCTATTGATAAGTCCCTCACATTGTTTCTCGTACAAACTGGATTACCTCACAAGGTGAAAACTTCAACATCCTATGCACCAAAACATCAGGGTTGGGGAAGACATGAAGCCGCTTTAACGTCGAGACAGCGAGTCTGACATTGTTCTGAAAGTCTAAGTAAACTATCTTGGTGATGGGCTAAACTGTGGTTTGAAGTTATGTTCAGGATTACACAAGGTAATGTGTGTAGCATATGTGTTTAAAATGTGTTTAAACCGGAGACAGACAAAACTCTGGAGTAACTCAGCTGGTCAGGCAGCATCTCTGGAGAGAAGGAATGGGTGACATTTCAGGTCGAGATCCTTCTTTAGACTTTGAGTCAGGGTAACAAGAGATATATATTTGCACTTCGTACAAATCATCCCATCCCCACCCTAGTCGTTGTACTAGTTTCACTGTGGTCCTGTTAAGATTTACTATCTGTATAACTCGTTATCACCTATCCCACAGCCAACAATGGACCATTGTGGGCTCCACATTTCCTTGATTATTGTTGCTTTTTGCATAACCTCCATTAATTTGTCATAAGTACCGTTTATATCTCTCATTCCCCTAACTCTCAGCCTGAAGAAGGGTCTCGACCCGAAACGTCACCTATTCCTTTTCTCCAGAGATGCTGCCCGACCCGCTGAGTTTCTCCGGCTTTTTGTGTTTTTGGTTTATACACGGTAATGCTTGATACTCTGCCCTTAAGGAGGAGCTCATAACACAGTGGAACCTCCCCTTTGCTTTCACAACGGGAGAGCTGCCTCAATTATAATATTATACATTGGCCCCAAATATCTAGCCTTTTCATCTTCCAAGTATATTGATCTGTTTTTGGATAACGTTCTAACAAGAAACTGAATCTATCTTTGTAAAACTCCATCCTCTTTGCCACTGTATCTATTCCTCCCCATTCAAAACAAACAACTGCATCAAGAGGCACTCAACAGTTTAGTAAATATTTCAAGAATCAATGGGATGGAACACAGAGGGGTGGAGGGCGCCAACATCGCCTGGCCAGGCCGATCCTGCAACTCCCACCCAGTGCCGCTGTCAGGACAACCGGCCTTCAAGGCCAAGTTAACACTCTACATTTTTTAACAACTTGGAGTTGAATCAAGTTGGAAACGCGGGAACTCTTGTGTATTGCATAGTGTAAACTATGGCAGCTAGACAAAATTGGTGGAGAAACTCAGCGGCTGAGTTTCCTTCGCTCCATAGATGCTGCCGCACCCGCTGAGTTTCTCCTGCAATATAGTCTACCTTCGATTCTCCAGCATCTGCAGTTCCTTCTTGAACGTGTAAGCTATGGCAATTCTTCCACTCTATTCTTCCACTCTTGTACTTAAGTATCGTTGAGCTTATGGAGAGTAAGATTTGTGCTGAACTGTTTGCAAAAAAGGAATCTCACTGTACCTAATTTTGCTGTACATGTGACATTAAAGTACTATTGAACTGTTAAAAACTTTCTGTTCACACGCTTGCATTTTGTTAGGTTTAATCACCTTATTGCTTTGATACTTTCATCAATTTGTATAAAAGCATTTCTTGGCCCTCATAAGCCAGCGTGTCCTAGCGTTTGCCTCTGAGGGACATTGAGATGCATCTGAAGGAATCTTGACTGGGGAATTTGTCTTCCCACTAATTCTGGTTCATCAAATTGCTGGGGGTTTCTGCCGCACTGCAAAGCGTCTGTAGATCGACTAGCATTGTTGTGAACATCCAACAAGCAACAAATTGTCACAGTTCAAACGCAAGAAGGTAGATATTCTTGTAGTTTTGGGCATCATCCTGCCTAATGCACTACATCAGATACATCTTTCTTAAACTAGCTGCTCTATTGTACATGCATATTATTTGTCCACTTTATCAATATCCTACGTGGCGATGGCTTAACAATTAAAAGTAAACTATTCTCCCAGTGCTGTTGCATATCTTGCTCTGCTGTTGCTAAGTTAATCAATAGCACGCTGATTTATATCTGAGCATCCAGAAGTTTAGAACTTCTGACAATCAAATGCAAATCCCAGTCTCGACTCAGGCTTCTGGATGAAAGTTGGGGTTGAGTCGAGAAGTTCTTCTGGTTTAGTCGAATAATTTTCAGAAGACAGGACCTGAAATAGGGTCTAAATGCAGATGTTGCCACGCTCTTGTCAAACTCTCATGGCAACATCAGAGGAATGGCCTTGAGGCCGTGTCGGTAAAATGATTCTCATCACGAAGATTGACACAGTTATGAGGCAGAAAACTGATAATTATTTTAAAGAGTTTCCTTTACAATGGAAATGGAGGAAATCTACCGACCGCCAGTCCGCATGCCTTGTGCAGCCAACAGCAACATCAAAGTGATTTATCAGAATTGAAAAACGTAGGCAGCCAAGAAAACCCTGACCTTTTAACAAGTTGGGTTTGTATTCTTGGAAGTTTATCAGAATGAGGAAAGATTTTGTTGAAACATAAAAGATCCCGAGGGCACACTGGAGGGTAGATTCTGAGACGTTTTTATTAGTTGTAGGAGTATCAAATGAGGGGACATCGTTTTAAGATCAGGAACAGTCATTTAAAACTGATTCATCATTCTCAAAGAAGAAGGTGTTTCTCTGGAATCCTATGTTGTTGTGGAGCGTAGCTCATCAGAGGCATTTAAAGTGGGGGTAAATACATTTTTGAAAGATTGGGGGATTGAGGGCTATGGGAACCTGGTGAGGCCTGGGGTACAATAGTCCTGATCTTAAGAAACACTGGGGCAAGGTATGGGTCAGGTGACCTAAGCTTGCCTCGACTGCATTCCTGGAACTGCAGTGTAAATAATTGTTTAAGACATATTAATAACAAATACATTTCTATGATAATTAATGCAAATATAAACTGGAATAAGCAAAAATGTCCTCAAAGGAAGTTTTAATTCAACCACCATCCTGAAACACGCAGTCTTGGGGAACAGATTATGCAACAAAGCACCATACAAAACTTTAACATTTGAAGATATGCAATATATATATTTTTCAGTGTAACTTTCGGCATGTTCTAGAAGCATTAACAAGCAACAGATCACTAAACATTCTAGGAACAAAATATTTTTCATCTTATTTTCATAAGGTTTCTGGTAATGATTTAATACGTGGCATTATGCACCGTCAACCACGATCAACTGGAAGAAATGCAACAAATGGAAATTCATCCACCCTCGTAAAATACACACAACATAATCGGTTAGTTAAAGCACTCTTTTAAATACAGTTTAATCTCCATCGGGTTAGCCTGATATGCACAGCATCAAAACCAAACGCTGTTCATCCTGTAGCTCAGCCAACAGCAGGGGCACTTGCTGCAATGCAAAAACAAAAGGTCAGGTTCTCCCCAAATGAGGAAAATCTATTCCACAAGGCATTCCGCATAGCAGTCTAACTAAAGACCGATGGAAAAATTACACACAAGGTTATCTAAGTGAAAGTGCCCATTAGCTAGGATTTAAAGAGCATGACGATAGTCCTCTAACCACTTCAACAGATTCCTTCAACAGAATAATTTAGTAGCTCACAGCCAGTAACGTACAATATAGAATTAAGCTCCAGTGAGAAACTGCTAGCAGACTGTGATATACTTAAGGGGCTCTGATGAGATTAAACTAATCAAAAACCCAAACCAGGAACACCCCGTCACTCATTTTGTACTGAATCTTCTCATCATTTCCGAGTTCAGGTAGGCATTAACTACCATTTGTTTCACTTCCTGTTTGTATGATCTAGCTGTGCTTATTCCCTGTCTACCTTTAGAACAATGAACCAAGTTCAAATGTCAATTCATTGAAACTGAAGTACTATGAGGACGTGATCTCTCCATGACAAAGAATATTCTGTTTAGCTGTTTCATTAGTTTGACCTAACATTCAGAACGGTCTCGACCCGAAACGTCACCTATTCCTCCTCTCCAGAGATGCTGTGCGTCCCGCTGAGTTACTCCAGCAGTTTGTGTCTACCTTCGATTTAAACCAGCATCTGCAGTTCTTTCCTACACATTCAAGACTTTTCGTAAGGCAAGAAGAACCATGACAAAATAAAGTTGTGTAAAAAGGGGTGGGCTGTTTTAACAGGGAAATAATCCATTGAATTTTGTTTGGAAACTGAATTATTATTACCAGCTCAGCACCTCAGAAAGTCTAGAAAATAAATTGAGAAATTGATTATTTTTCATGCTGGGTCCACGTTTCTAAAGGAAAAGTTAAATGGGGGCACAAGAGACTTATGAGCCTGTCCCACTTAGGCAACTGTCAGAGTGGAACACGCACACACTCACTCACACAAAAACACATCGCTTCCTTCACCAGCCCGTTATGCAGGCGGGGGACAGGGCAAGCGGGGGGAGCGCTGTCTGAGTGAAATTCACACAGTGCAAAGCCAATGTGATACAGGCACACGGCACGATGAACAGGAAGGTTGGCACTGTAATTAATAAGCTAAAAAGCACAGTAAGTCCTTTAAAAGAGGGGGGGGGGAGGAGAGCGGGGAGAAGGTGGGGGGAGAAGGAGTGGAGACAACTTTTAAGAAGCCAGAGATACACGGCTGTGAAGCTCGGCGGACATTAACATTACCGGTCGGTATGCTTGGTTCTGAAAACTACGGCTTACTTTTTTTTTCCCCGGTGAGCCAATAAAATTCACCGGTCAGCACTAGCTACAACCAACGAGAACCTAAGAGAACCTTTGACCTCCTGGCAACCCACTAGAACCTCCTGGCGACCCACCTACGGCTCGAGAATTCTCGCTACTCTCCATGGCGGCTTCTTTCTAGTCGCCGTTAATTTGTGAACGTGTTAAAAAATCTGCGGCAACCATAATGAGGCCGCGCGCGACTAGTTCCTAGAATGCGGGAACTCCTCACCACCATGAAGGCGACTCCCCGGCAACCACTCGTGACCATGTGGCGGCCGCAGAGTCTCCTGCAGTCGCCTAAGTGGAGCATGCCCATAAGGAGGGATCCTCATCTAAAACCTTGTCTGTCCATTCCCATCCTCGGATGCTACCTGACCCGCTGAGTTCCTCCAACAGCTTGTGTTTTGCTTTAAAGGAAGAGAGCAGATTGTAGGATAGAGAATGATAATGCTTCTGAATTGGAAACTTTGCTTCAAGCTTTGCGACACAACTCTATAAGTGAATACATTTTGAAGAATACTGAAAAAAAATAAAAAACAGCATTTGTTCAAATAGATGACAAAATACTTTGATTTACTTTATCAAGATGAAATAGTTATAGGCATAAAAAAACAAATGCAAGTGTCAGTTAGGTTAGTCTGAGAAATGATGGCAATAAATTGGACTTTCCTTCAAGGCCAAGACATAAAAAGATAATTTTACCAAAGGTATTAAATCTAACCAATACAGTCTAACAAAATGGATGCCATCTCTTTAATACAATGCAATTCTGCAGTTCATTATACTGCATTATTTTAGCTCTTGATATGTTAAAGGCTCTGTTTATGGTCGCCTGGATCACCAAATGCAGAATCGAGGTATTCTGTGACCTTGTTCTTCTCACCGGGGCATGAAATTACAGTTGTGACACCTTGGTATTACAGTCATAAATACTGCAAACCGCATACCTAACAGCTATATATACACACTTTCTATTGTCTTCAAACATAAACCTGACCAGTATTTATTTAAGGGGGGGGGGGGGGGGGGGAATTGAAAAACATAGAATTTATTGCCCTATTTTCTTACCTTATTCCATTCCCTCAAAAGTTATTTTTTAAATTAGCAATGTGGTATTACACGATATCCTATTAACTCTATCCAATCCAGAATCCTAGTCACAATTATTATAATTGTGTAAGATGCAAACCATATCCCTGACTATACTTAGGGTAAATTAATTTATGTAGAAAATGTACAATATTTGACAAATTAATTTTCTTGAAATTAATATTCTGCAAAATACCTTTTTAAATTATTGCATTTCAGAACAAGTTGAGGAATTTTCAGCTTCAGAGAACAATTTTGAGAATTATTTTGTAGAGAAGACTGATAGCACATGGAAGTCCCTACCACAAACATTGATATAAGCAAAATCCATAATCCTTAAAAGGGATGCAGATAAATAATTAAAAGAGCAGGCATTCATATTTTGATAAAGGGGAAAGGCAAGCGTCTAAGGGGAAAGAGCAGAGTAACGGCATTATGTGGATAGCTCTTAAAAAGTGAACAGAGGCCCAATGGGCTAAACAGCCTTCTTTATTGTAAAATGCTAATTCAAATACTTCAGCTCAAAGGGTAATTAAACATTGAACATTAATGAGCACATTTATGCACAGACACAAATGCACACTGTATATTATTACTGAGCAAGTAAGAGGCATTACATTGTTAATTCAGTCATTACACTTGTTTTCCTGTGATATATATGAAAGTTAAAGTCTAATCATTAACCAAAACTTTCTATTATTTGCATTTATACAGAGTAAACTAACTATCGAACAAAAAGAGTATCAACTGCTAAATTAACCAGTTAGGATATCAATGCTTGGCGGATACAATTTTTTTTCTTCCAATGATTTAAAATATTATTGAACCACAACTGTATATAATGCATCTTAAATCAATCTGAAGAATCAGTGTCCTATCCCAGCCATTCTGGAATCCAGAATAGACTTTCTATGCCAGAATTTACTTATAAAAATGTAAGCAGCATCCAAAAAAGCAACTACCCTACTTTGCATATGAACCTTGTAAAGCATATCAGGAGATCTCCATCTGTGGAGCGTTCATTAAAGCATAAACCCACCATTTCACAAATGTAACAACATTCACTTCTGCTGCTTTGTGGAAATGTTAAAATGTAATAGTACTTACAGTAGCTTTGTCATGCAAAAGATGACAAGTAAATTGGAACAACATAATATCACAACATGTTAAACCATTTTCTTAACCAACTGATTTTTATGTTCACAAACAGAATCACTTAGTTAACATTGGAGAGTTGTTTTGAAACATATTTCAGACAATCTCTTCTAGTAACTTCTTAAATCTACCCAATTACTTAGAAACAAGGAACTGCAGAAACTGGTTTACAAAAAAAAAGGCACAAAGTGAAGTAGCTCAAGTCTGAGGATGTGAAGAAGTGTCCCGTCCCAAAATGTCTTCTTTGAGTTTGCATTTCGTTTATTGTCATGTGCACCGAGGTACAGTGAAAAGCATTTGTTGCGCGCTACAAATATGCGACGATATGATGACAAAAATTGCAACAATATGATTACAATCGAGCCATTCACAGAGTACAGATACATGATGAAGGGAATAACGTGAATAACGTTTAGTGCTAGCCATGTTTTCCAGAAATGTTCCCTGACCTGCTGAGTTACTCCAGCACTTTGGGTCATTTTTCCTTATCATGCCATTTTTGCTTCGGAATGCTATTATTACATGATCTACCTCCTTAACCCGCCCATTATTTTAAAAATCTTGTGACTTACAACTTTAAAAGAAGTTACATTGAATGGGGAAGAAAAAAATAATTTACATAATTTAAGGTAGAAAAGAACAATGTTAAGATACAAATTATTTGCTTAGTTATTGATGTAACTGATGCTGTCCTGACCTGTATGTCTACCCTTGACCTATAACTATAGGCTGTGCACGCCATACGCAAGAATAAGTTATGAACTTAATGATGCATAGTATATATATATTTCAGATATGTACAGAATATCACATCACTTGTAAAAAGGGCTAAGGTGGATGGTCGAGAGCTGTGAGCTCCTGGGCATGAATATCACCGATAATTTGTCCTGGTCGAACCACTCTGATGTGTAGACGACAAAACATCAGTCTGAAGAAGGGTCTCGACCCGAAACGTCACCCGTTCCTTCTCTCCAGAGATGCTGCCTGACCCGCTGAGGTACTCCAGCGTTTTGTGTCTACCTTCAACAAAGTACACCAATGCCTCTACTTCCTCAGAAGATGAAGGAAATTCAGCATGTTTCCGACAATTCCAATAAATATAGATACGCTGTAGAAAGCATCCTAGAAAGATGCATTACAACTTGGTTTGGCAACTACTCTGCCCAAGACCGCAAGAGATTGCAGTGTTGTGGATGAAGCTCAATCCAGAACACAGATCACCATGAACACTTCCCGCCAGCGTGAAAAAGCAGCCACTTACACCTCCAGTCATTCTCTTCCATCGGGCAGAAGATACAAAAGTTTGAAAGCATGCACTGTTAGATTTAGAAACAGCCTTTTCTCCTCCAGTGATCCGAGTGTCTTTCATAAGCTACGGGTGCAGTCCCACTTTCCCAACCTACGTCATTGCAGCACTTTTTATTTGTTTGCCTGCACTTATTCTCTTTTCCGGATCTTTCAGAACAACACAATGTGCTCTATGGAGTGAAATGAAAATTGCTGTGACATGGACAGAAGGGTGAGGGAATATTTGAAGTTACGATTAAGAAGACTTTCTAAAAGAAACAACTATTTTTCATAGCACCTTGCAGAATGCTGAGATTGATGTATAGTCTGTGAACTGATTTAATGCAGGAAGGAACTGCAGGTGCTGGTTTACACCGAAAACAGACACAAAATGCTGGAGTAACTCAGTGGGCCAGACAGCATATGTGGATAGAATGAATTAGGTGACGTTTCGGGTCGAGATCTTTCTTCAGACTTTTCAGATTCAGTAGACAAACACTGCAACCAATTTGTCACAGCATTATAGAACAAACAGCAGAAATATATGGCCAGTTAATCTATTGTTGGAGTAATAAATGCTAGCCATCAAATACTGCACTGGAATTTGATTTCAGATTGCTGGCTCACTTCTTGAAGTTAGTTTTGAATCATGAGGGTGAGGATAGGCCATCAACTGTGGGGTGAAGCGGGGAGATAATACACAGAGCAGAGATGAAGAACCACAGGCTGAGGTAGAGGACAAGAACGGTTGCCATGGTAGTGTGGGCCAATGTCATGAATCAACCTTGTAAACGGCATACAACAAAACAAACATTTAATTACATATCCTGCACCAAGTAATGAAACACTAATTGAATCGGACAAAACAATTTCTACATTATTGTACTCTGGGCTGGTACGGTGCTAGTATGGGTGTCAGGGGCTATGGAGAAAGGGCAGAAGAATGGGGTTGAGAGGGAAAGACAGATCAGTCATGATTGAATGGCTGCGTGGACTTGATGGGGCGAATGGCCTAATTTTGCTCCTATAACATGTGAATTTATGGAATGCTTATGTCAATGAAGGAACTTGCTAATCAATAAGCTTTTGTCCCTTCAGCCTTAGAACGTACAACTGTGTACTTCATCCTCTTTCCTTATGCATTTAACTGTGGACACAAGTGAATGTAAAACATCCTTTATGCAAAAGGAGGTGTCTTGCATTTGATTGCGTGGGAAATGTGAATGTGTCTGATGCGGTATCTATATCTTTGTTTCTACCACATACATCTGCTGACTTAGAAAATGAGCCTTGAACATATAGCTAAATTAGTGAACCAACACTGTACCCTGTTGGTCGGCAACAATGGATTTACTGACAAGATGTTAAACCACTTTATACAATGCACAATCATTTGTACTCGGGCATTCTGCAAGTAAAGCAAAAACTGGTCCATGACACTTCAGCTTGCAATTTTCCGGATACATCGCTAGAGCAATTTGCTTTTATTAAAAAATGTGATTAATTTTTTTCTTTAAAGTCATCTTTACTTTGTTATTGGCGTGAGACGTAACTGACACCCATGGAGAGATTGGTTGACATCAGGTTGATGGTTCGTTCTTCAAATTTGAGAAAGTGCATAAAAGGTAGACATTTGCTTTGCAGTTCAGATTTAAGTTCTCCATATTTATTATAAGATGACACCAGTATTTTCTGATGCTCAATAGCTACATATTGGGAATGTCTTTAATGCTTTGAAAATTAACAAGAGCAGCATTCAGCTTAAAGCCAAAAGCTGTCAGTACTGATTTAAGGTTTCATGAAAGTAAATTTGATGTGAATTAGAAAAGTCTAGCCTTGTTATACGGTTAGTCACATTAGCATGGGAAGGACACAAATGTCATTTGCTGGATTTTATGAAGATTAAAAGTGCATGGAAATGATGCATTTAAGGCAAATACATCATAAAGGGGTCTCAAATGTGACTGTGTTTTGAGCTGCTCACTCGATGTGACCTTATTTTCAAATCTGTAGAATGAAATAAGGCATTTTACTGAGGCATTTTACCAAAAAAAATCATCAGGTCCAGTTTTCTTTTTTTAAGTTTTCACAAAAATGTTGATCATTTAAAAAAAAATGTTTTTGGCATTTTCCTACGATCATAGAAACTGAGATAAAGTCATGCCTGTGGATTATGCGAAAGTAGCCTGAACAAAATCTTCGCAACTCTAAAGGATAGGCATGATGCTCAGTATAAAGCAGCGACTCCATCACTGATCAATCTCTATTCAAGAGATCTGAAAGGACACCTCTTGAACATGATTTTTTTTTTTCAGACTACTTGTGCGGTCACGGTGGTGCAGCGGTAGAGTTGCTGCCTTAAGGGCCTGTCCTACAAGCATGCAACTCCATGCGATTAGCGCGACCTAACGTGGTCGCTTGAGCCATCCGGCGTCGCGAACCTATCTGTAGGTGCCTCCGTGACCCTCTATGTGTGTGGCTCCGTGGCCCTGTGTGTGTGTGTGCCTCTGTGCCCCTCTCTGTCCTGGCGAACTTACTTAGACTTCGCTCCAAGTTCGCCTCACTTTGCGCCGCGTTGCGCCACTCACCCGACCTCCGCGCGGCCCTCGCTGCCGGTTTGATCGCGCTTGCCGTATGCAGGCGCATGCTGGTGGGAACGGCCCTGTACAGGGGTTCACCCGACCTCCGCGCGGCCCCCGCTTCTAGTTTGATCGCGTTCATCGCATAGAGTTGCATGCTGGTGGGACAGGCCCTTTACAGCGCTTGCGGCACCGGAGTCCCAGGTTCGACCCCGACTACAGGTGCTGTCTGTACGGAGTTTGTACGTCCTCCCCGTGACTACGTGAATTTTCTCCGAGATCGTCGGTTTCCTCCCACACTCCAAAGACATACAGGTTTGTAGGTTAATTGGCTTGGTATAAGTGTAAATTGTCCCTAGTGTGCGTAGGATAGCGTGAATGTGCGGGGATCGCTGGTTGGCTCTGACTCGGTGGGTCGAAGGGCCTGTTTCTGTGTGGTATCTCAAAACCAAACCACACATCAAATTATTAGACCTTCCCCCACTAACCCCCAAAATGAAATTCCTAAGCCCATCTAATTCAGCTTCCACCAGTCAGGTAGATGCCTAACTATAATAGTGTTGACTACTTATAGAATCTCATTGATTAGTCTACAACCCACCCAGGCATAATGAGAGGATAGCAGATCAAAAAATATATTTTTTCCTGTCTAATGTGCTACACTTAATCACATAGTCTCAAATACCAAAATATAATATATTCCAAAATGTTAGTATCTAAACATTACTGTTGGGCTCTGAGCAATCTACTTTAGCCATGAATTCGAGGAGGTTCGTGCACTGTTGGATCGGTCAGCTTGGGACACAAGGGATGAAATCCTATTGTTCATTGTACAATACAGCTTTTCCCATCCTTCCAAGCTTCTTCCAACTCTGGCTCCTTGCATTCTCCATTTTCTTCATCCCATCGATGGTAACTACACTTTAGCTACTTAAATCCCAAATTGTTGAAATGATTCCCAGTAAACCTCTCTCATCCTGCCAGACATCCCCTGAAATCTCCCTCGGCTATCTCAGCTGTCTGTCTTCAGCTCAGTTCATTTTGTTCTATTACCTTGAGGAGAAGCATTTAGGGATGTTTTAATACATTAAAAGTGCCATTTAAGTTGTGGGAGTGGTTGTTATTGATTATCCTTGAGGGGAACGTCCCAGGGAGAAACTACATCATCATTTCTTCTTGGAGGTCAATGCTTGACAGGCTAGGCGTTGCTGCATGGCAAAGTTGATTGGACAAACTGCAAGAGCTTTTCTGTTAGTCCATTACAAAGGTTCAGCTAAGATTGGAGTGGAATAAGCTATTTGTAGCAAATGATATAATACAAAGTCCTCGTTTGATAAGGCCACTTTAACCTCCTCCAGCAATTTATTTTATTTTATTTATGCTCCAGATTCTAGCATCTGCCGTCTCTGGCGTCTACTGATTACAATTATAATTCTTGATTGCTGAAGTTTATTTTTTCAGTTTTAGTGGAAAATTGCCACCAACATTTCAAAAGGCATCTGATATTCTAGAGCACAGAGAGGAACGAGGAGGCAGAGATTGTTTATATTCTCATGATTGAAAGGAAGCCTGTAGTTTATAATTCAAGTACGAATGAGTCCAGTCCCCTCAGGTACATCAATTATCACCAATTCTCATTAAGCCAATGTGCAATTTGTTTCCAACACATTGTCTATATTTTTCATTATATTTAACAAAATGCTGCCTCATATTGCACTAACATTTTCACGGCACTGGGCCATTGTTGTACATTCCCGGGCAGGATGCAGTATGGGAGAAAAACAGAAATGATTCACAAATGTTACAGGAGTTATCCCAGGATTAAGCAGGAATGAGTAGGAAGAGTACGATGAGCGATTGTCGGCACTAGGCCTGAACACACTGGAGTTTTGTAGAATGAGGGGGGACCTCATTGAAACATAGAGAATAGTGACATTCTTGGATAGAGTGGATGTGGAGAGGATGGGAGACTCGAGGACTAGCTGTCATAGCCTCAGAATTAAAAGGAAGGAGATGAGGAGAGATGTCTTTCGTCAGAGGGTGGTGAATGTGGAATTCTTTGCCACAAAAGGCTGTGGAGGCCAAGTCACTGGATATTTTTAAGGCATAGGTAGATTCTTGATTAGTACAGGTGTCAGAGGCTATGGGGAGAAGGCAGGAGAATGGGGTTAGGAGGGAGAGATAGATCAGCCATGATTGAATGGCGGAGTAGACTTGATGGGCTGAATGGCCTAATTCTACTCCTATCACTTACGAAATTGATTCTAACAATCATTCATACATGCAACCAGGTGCTACATGAAGTCACTGGTCATATCCGAGTAGTGTTAAGGCTGAAATCCAGTTGGAGTTCAGATGCTGGAGTAATTCAGTGGGTCGGACAGCATCTCTGGAGAAAAGGCATAGGTGACGTTTTGGGTCAGAACCGTTCTTCAGACTTCAGATGACTGTGAGAGCTGCTCAAATAACAACTAAAACAAAATGAACAGTTGGGTCTGCTTTGTGTTATTACTGTCCCATAATTTAAGATGCGAGACAAAAGAAATCTCCCTGAACCAGATACCTGTTTAGAACACAGTCCTTGTAACCCTTCTATAGACAGGTCAGTCTAACCACATGCATCAAGTTGAAATTGTTAGTGCATCAATCTCTTTTGGACACTACCTTAAATGGCTGTCGTGCATTCATTCTAATTGGGAGAAATACTTACTTTAAAGACAGTGTTCGCTTGTTAATGGACAGCTCACGGCAGTCTGCTATGACATGGAGCGTGTGGATGCAGCCACAGCTTTATACCCCAGGTTTCCCTACGCTGCAAATGCAACTCTGCCCCTGTTTTCGTTGCTTCATTGCTTCAGCGGTGCAATGAAGCCCAAAAGCTTTAATGATTAATTAGACCCTACATACAAGCTTTTCTTCAGTAAAAGATTGTTCCGATTATTTAATTGTGCAGCTGCAAAATTAGTTGGGCCTAACACAAGACTTCAATGTCTGCTTCCTAGCTAAGTTATCAACCGTAAAAAGGGTGATATCAAAAAGCATTTAAAAAAGGTTGTGATGTGCCAATCAATCCCAGTTCGTATGCCCTCGTGCAGTGTAGATAGTAGATCATTTCAGCTATCTTCAGCTCTTCAACACAGAAGTTTACGGTCAGTTACGGATCTCAAGCTAAGACTATGAAAAATAACTGGGCTATATTACAGCAGAAATTATTATAACAACAAACGGTATACGTAAATAGAACACTAAAGAGCAAGATTTGAACTGTGTCACACACATAGGGAATTTAATTGAACTGCATAACCCATCAGAAATGATTAGAATCAAAGAAACCATAATAAACTGATGGCCTAAAGAACCCGTCTGCACAGCAAGTAATACACAAGTAGTCATTTTAGTCAATTAAAAGACTATAATTCCATTCATCCAACTTAATGTCCAGAGAACTGTATAAGCCGATTTATATGATGCTTTATAAAAATTAGATATTGTAATAAATACTGCCTCAAAAAGACAAATTTATTATGTCTACTTCGAAATACTGGGCAGAAAAAAATGCAAATGTCAAGAAAGTCAAGAGTATTTTATTGTCATATGTCCCGAAAAGGAACAATTAAATTCTTACTTGCAGCAGCACAGAAGGTTTGTAAACACAGTACTAAGTACTCAACAGATTCCAACTCTGTCTATTAGCCACTGGAAATGGGCCAAAGATCAATTGCTAGTGAAAGGATTCACATCCTCACACATTGTCTTGCACACATTGAAAACCCACATAGTTCATGATTCAGCTTCCAAACACCCCAAAATAGCAAATTTAATCAGCATCTGAGAATAGGGTTAAGTGGACTGCTTCTCTGCCACAGTAAAACTGCATGAAGAAATGTGCTCACTTTTGACAGTGCCGTCAACTCCCAACAACAGAACCGGCACAGGAGTGACAGAGGGAATGATGGACCTGTGCTTTTTTTTTTGAGGGTTGGGGGTCAAAGGGGGAGAGAAAGAGAGATGTGTATCAGTTTAACTTCAAGCAAGAAACAAACAGCTGGAGATACCCAGCGGGTCAGGCATCAGTCCAGATGAAGGGTCGAGACACTGTCCATTTCCCACCGCAGATACTGTCTGACCTACCAAGCTCTTCCAGTTTTTTTGTTCCAGTCATCCAGCATCTGCAGTGTCATGCAGAGGGGGAGGGGGAGGGGGAGGGGGAGGGGGAGGGGGAGGGGGAGGGGGAGGGGGAGGGGGAGGGGGAGGGGGAGGGGGAGGGGGAGAGGGAGAGGGAGAGGGAGAGGGAGAGGGAGAGGGAGAGGGAGAGGGAGAGGGAGAGGGAGAGGGAGAGAGAGGGAGGGAGAGAGAGGGAGACCGTGTTCAACATGTATATGGAGTGTGAGAGGTTACTGCCCCTGTACCAATATCTGAAGGGGTTGTTCCTCAAGTTTTGGCTGCATTTTAGCCCCACAATCCTGGTGTTCAGACACAAGGCAGGGAGTGGGGAGAGCCGAGTGTGGGGGGGGGGGGGGGGGACGACTTACCTGTCGGTTTGCTCCTGGGCCTGGCTAAGATGGCCATTCGTGGGTCCAGGCAGCGGGCGGTCGATGGTCAGGCTAGAGTCGGCTGCCTGCCCCTCTTTCGGGCCTACGTCCATGCACGTGTGTCCCTGGAGAGGGAACACGCGGTGTCCACGGGGACTCTGGAGGCCTTCCGTCAACGCTGGTCACCGCGTGGGGTTGAGAGTATTGTAAACAATGAATGTACTGTTGTACTACAATGATTTGTTTGTTATAGTGTGATTTTTTGATTATGTTTTGATGTGTTGTATTATATGATTGTGTTGAATAAAGTTTTTGGAAAAGGAAAAAAAAGAGAGAGACTAGTGAAATGACAGACAAATTCCTGACGCATTTAGTGCAGGTAAGTGCAAAGTAGTGCACTTTGGGGAAAAAACACAGAGAGGCATTCAAAGTTGTGTTATGTGAAAGAGCAGAAGAAAGTATTAGACAATTAAGAAAGCACATTGGATAAACAGCTTTGTAAACAGATTACCAGAAAGTCACACTGAAGTTTTGCAAATCACTGCAGCGCTGTGTAAACTTCTAGGCCTGAAGTTAGTAAGGATGTTAGAGGCTGAATAGGGCGCAGAGGTCGTTTGCCAGAACGATTCAAGAGATTAGTGGGTTAGTTATATGGAGTCAGTGGAGGAGGTAGGATTGTTCTCTTTGGAGCAATTAGGTTAAAAGGAAAATGTAATTGGATATTTAAAGTTATGAAGAAGTTTGATAGCAAGTGCAGGAAGGTGTAAAACACCTTCTCTGTTAACAATTGTTTCTGTTAACAATTGTGTATCAGCTAATGAGTTTGATTCATACTGGTGCGTGGCACTATAACTGTACTCTAGAAGTAAACAATTTGATTGTACCGTTAACATCATCAATTTACTCCAAAAAAAGTTAACTTAAGAGCAGTGAAAACACAACCTATGTTTAAAAATTGCAGCAATCTCCTCGATTTTAAACAAGGCATTTTGACCAGATAAGCAGAGCAGTCGCAGTGGCGCAGCGGTAGAGTTGCTGCCTTACGGCAAAATGCAGCGCTGGAGACCCGGGTTTGATCCCGACTACGGGCGCTGTCTGTACGGAGTTTGTATGTTCTCCTCGTGACCGGGTTTTTTCCCGAGATCTTCGGTATCCTCCCACATTCCACAGACGTACAGGTTTGTAGGTTAATTGGCTTGATTAATTGGCTTGATAATTGCAAAAATTTCCAGTATAAAATTGTCCAACTTCCAGCATAGTCCCTGGTGGACTCTTCGGAAGGTACAAGGTTCATGAGCAGAGGATAGTAATACTCACATTATGTGTTTTAATTTCATCTCAGTCATTTGCAGCAGGCTGAACAACCATGGAATTATCCATTCCCCCCTTAATGTAACCTCAAAAAGGTTCACAAATAACTTTAAAAATCCTCACGCACAAATTTATGATGATCCAGGAAACAAATCTGAAATCAGATTTCATTGTGACTTTCAAAAGACATAAAGAGATCAATCCCAGCCTCTGCCATCCTTCCACACTCAACTGACTCATCCCTGCTGTCATTCTGGTGAAGCTGCCCGTATCTTTACCTGGATTTTGACATTCTTACCAAAATGTGGAGTCTGAATTTCAAGAGGACACACAATTGCAAAGTATGGAGGAAAACCTAGGTTGCCAAATTACACTGGACTGATTTCAGAGTTCTGGAATAGACAAGACAGGCCAAATAAGTCATTTCTTATACTAAGATGCCTTGTTGCTATTATATAGCAAATACTGTGTACTATGACTCATCAAGCTGTGAACTACATTTATGGATAGTATTTTTCCAAGGTTAATTACATGCAAATACAGTCGTTATGAATTACATGCAAATATAATTATCTACATCTTTGATGCAGATCTATGGATTTACAAAACAGTCACATAACATAATTTCTTGCTGTTCAGTTTGAGCTAAACACAGCAATGTTGGTTAAAAAAAGGTCCTCCGACTGAAGCCGTGATCGCATCATTTATAAATAGCCTGCCATTCACATAATCTATTGCTAGAAGTTAGATAATGATCTTATATTTTTTTGTTAAATATCAGGGGTTTGGCTGTACGGGTTGCTCGTGGAATACAAAATATTTTCCTATTTTACAATGCAGCAAACGTTCGGCGATTTTCCCTCAGCGGCAAAACCGGTTTATCCAGCTTTTGGCATAAGATGTCGCTTGAATATGGAGGCACCAGACAAAGAAGGGTTGGAAACACGAGCACAACATAACGTCCAGGAACTCAGCGGGTCAGGCAGCATCTGCGCAGAGAGATAGACAGACAACGTCTCAGGCCAGAAGGTAGACAAAAATGCTGGAGAAACTCAGCGGGTGCAGCAGCATCGATGGAGCGAAGGAAATAGGCAACGTTTCGGGCCGAAACCCTTGAGGAAATAGGCAAGGAAACCCTTGGGTTTCGACCCAAAACGTTGCCTATCTCCTTCGCTCCATCGATGCTGCTGCACCCGCTGAGTTTCTCCAGCATTTTTGTGTACCTTCGATTTTCCAGCATCTGCAGTTCCTTCTTAAACACTTTGTCTCAGATCAGAACCCTTCTTCAGGCCTGTGGAGTAGAGGGGAGAAAGCTGGTAAAGAGAGGGGAGAGGATAGGGTGGAGGCAGTGATAGATTCAAGATTCAAGATTCAAGAGAGTTTATCACCATGTGTCCCAGATAGGACAATGACATCTGCTTGCTTTGCTTCAGCACAACAGAATATAGTAGGCATAAATAAATACAGAACAGATCAGTATGACCATATACCATTGAATATATATATACACACGCACACATAAATAATCAGATAAAGTGCAATGGGCTATCAATGTTCAGAGTTTTGTTTGAGTTGAGTTTAATAGCCTGAGGGCTGTGGGGAAGTAGCTATTCCTGAACCTGGACGTTGCCATCTTCAGGCTCCTGTACCTTCTACCTGAAGGCCGCGGGGAGATGAGTGAGTGGCCAGGATGGTGTGGTTCCCTGATGATACTGCCAGCCTTTTTGAGGCAGCGACTGCGATAGATCCCCTCGATGGTAGGGAGGTCAGAGCCGATGATGGACTGGGCAGTGTTTACAGCTTTTTGCAGTCTTTTCCGCTCCTGGGCGCTCAAGTTGCTGAACCAAGCCACGATGCAACCGGTCAGCATGCTCTCCACTGTGCACCTGTAGAAGTTCAAGAGAGTCCTCCTTGACATACCGTCTCTCCGTAATCTTCTCACAAGGTAGAGGTGCTGATGTGCTTTCATTATAAGTGTTCTTGGACCAGGAGAGATCTTCAGAGATATGCACGCCCAGGAATTTGAAGCGCTTGACCCTCACCACCATCAACCCGTTGATATAAATGGGACTATGGGTCCCCATCCTACCCCTTCCAAAGTCCACAATCAGTTCCTTGGTTTTGCTGGTGTTGAGAGCCAGGTTATTGTGCTGGCACCATTTGGTCAAATGGTCCATCTCACTTCTATACTCTGACTCATCTTCATCTGTGATACGTCCCACAACAGTGGTGTCGTCAGTGAACTTGATGATGGAGTTCGCACTATGACCGGCTACACAGTCATGAGTATAGAGTGAGTATAGCAGAGGGTTGAGCACGCAGCCTTGAGGTGCTCCCGTGCTGATTGTTATCGAGGCTGACACATTTCCACCAATATGGAGGAGGGGGAGGGGTTGGCTACCGGCGAGGATGGGGTGATTGGTAGATGTTAGAGATAGTAACCTTGACTGGAGGTAAAATGCAGACAAAAAGGCACACTTGTGGAATCAGATAAGGGAAGGAGATGGGCGTGAAATGGAGAACTAGAGGGAGAGATAGTGGTTGAAAGAGAACTGGGGAATGGGGGGGGAGAGAATCAGGGAACAAATAAGAAAATGGAGGTGGGGAAAGAAATTGGATGATGGAGCAGGAGGAGTGGAGGGTGGGGGGGAACCAGGGGAGATGGGAAGTTGACCTGCAAAAGGAGAATTCAATGTTCATGCGGCAGGGTTGTAGGCTGCCTGAGCAAAATACAAGGGGTTGTTCTTCTAGTTTGCACGTGGTGGAGGAGGCAGAGGATGGAAATGTTGGTATGGGAATGGGAAATTAAAATGGCGGGTAACCAGGAGTTCCAGCAGGTGTTGGACAAAATGGTCACCTAGTATACACTTTGTCACGCCAATGTAATGGAGGCCACATCAAGAGCACTGAATACAAAAGACAAGGCTGGAGCAAAAACAAGTAAACCTCTGTCTCACCTGGAAGCCATGATGAATAGAGGCGAGAGAGGCGGTGAAGGGACAGGCGCTGCACCTCCTGCGATTGCAGAGGAAAGCGCTTGGGGGGGGTGAGGAAGATTGCTTGGGCTAGGATGCGTTAACAGAGCAGTTTCGGAGAGGTGACTGTGGAAAGCAGAAAGGAGTGGGGTAAGGAAGATGTGACGAGCTGTGGAATCGTGTTGAAAGTGGTGAAAATGTCAGAGAATGTTTTGGATGCAGAGCCTGGCGGAGTGAAAGATGAGGACGAGGGGAATTCGATCCCTGTTTTGCCTGGGACGAGACAGGTCCGTGGAAATTGGGGGAGACAGAGAGAGGGCTCCATTTTGAAGTGTGTGGGGGATGGGAGTGTCAGGGGAGGCGGGGTGAAGGGAAACACATTGACTGAGAAAGAGAACATCTCAGATATAGTGGAAAGCCTTGGTAACATTGGTAACGGTGCTGATGCAACTGCAGTAGTAGTATGAAGCATCTTAAAGATCTGAGGACAAATGGTTATCCACTTTGGCTCATTTATAAGATTTTACATCATTCTGAATGCTCATCTTTCAAGTAACAATTTACATAACAAAAAATGTGCTCAGCTAAAACATTATTAACAAGTTTCTACAGAAGATTTCAAGCACTACTCAAAACCATGCTTAATTTTGACAGAATTGTTGTTCAATCTGCTAGATTGAGACAGATTAAGACTCTTCCTGGGAAAGCATGCTGTGACTTCAACCCTCGAGGAGCATGTATTCCAGAAATTCTCTGAGGACTTCAACTGAAGTCAATGGGGGTAGTGCTACACTATCCTACTGAACAACCCGTTGGAGTCACCAGCAGATGAAGAGTGTTTAAGAAGGAACTACAGATGCTGGAAAATCGAAGGTACACAAAAATGCTGGAGAAACTCAGCGGGTGCAGCAGCATCTATGGATCTTGAAGGGTTTCGGCCCGAAACGTTGCCTATTTCCTTCGCTCCATAGATGCTGCTGCACTCGCTGAGTTTCATCAGCATTTTTATGTACCAGCAGATGAAGAGTACTTGGTCAATGGCATCTTGTTAGACATCATCTTGGGGTGGAGGAGGAATTAAGTGAAGAGACGGAGAGAGCAACTGTTGCTGAAGTGAGGATAGGAGGATGAGCTGGACACCATCTCCATTGTAGATAAAATACGTTCCTCCCCTGTATGACCTACGCCATGAAATCTGGTACCATGTCCAGGAACCCTCCTTTGGTCCACTGCGCGCCTCTGTACATCAGTGAGCGTTCTCAAGGTCATTTGTAGAGCTGAACGCGCATCATTTTAAAAAAAAGTTTTTTTTAAAAAAAGATACTTAAACTGACGTACTGTTAGAAGACCTGCTAAGTATTAATTCTGCAAGTATCACTTCTATCAATTTTAACCAAGTTTGATTCATTGTGATCAAAATGTCGCCACAACACTGCATGTCCTTCAGGCAGGTATTTGAGAACATTTTAAAAAAACATCCACTTTCACAGTTTTCACTCTTGCGCCAAATAACAATTATAATTATAATACTGTAGTGAATTAAAGTGTCCTCTCCTTTTAAATCATTAGTGCTATTGATGTAGTTAATTACAAACTGATGTCTCTCTGAATTTAGAGGTTGCTTGGTGTGAAGCAGTGAGATTTCACATGCACTTTCAACATTTTGGACACTGCAGCTTATAGAAATAACACAGATTTTAAGATTCTTTTAACTCTTTACTAAGGTATTATGTGTAACCTGTTATTTAATAAATGACCAAAGGACCCCATACGACTGACACTCAATCCAGATTATAGAGCTTGTTACAAAACGTGTGAAAACGCACACCTTCAGATTCAGGAACAGTTTCTTCCCACCTGTTAACAACTGTAGGCCACTGAACTATCCTATAAACAACTAGAGAGCAACCCTGAGCTATTATCACCTCCGTGGGACTTTACTGGACTTTATCCTGCACCGAACATTATTCACGTTATTCCCTTTATCATGTATCTGTACACCGTCGACGGCTCGATTGTAATCATGTATTGTCTTTCCGCTGATTCGTTAGCACGCGACAAAAGCTTTTCACTGTACCTCGGTAAGCGTGACAATAAACTAAACCAAGACAAAAATGGAATGCTTAATTGTAGTGTAAAGTTCAGCTGTGTTGTTTTATTTTATATTACTACAATGAGCAGGTTGCGAAGGAAAAGGAGGCAAATCACATTACATATATTTCTAAAAGGTTTTGGGAGTCAGCTATAACAATGGTGCAATCTTATTGATATGGAATGAAAGGAGGGCTTTAGTCATAAATGTGAATGTGAGGGGTAGTGGGTGATTTTATTAAAGTATTCAATGAATATTGATGACATTACTGGGCAACGATTAATGATACTAATGGAAGCGGAAATCATTTGATAACATAGCAAAAGTTGGCTGGCATCAACTCTGAAGCCTTATTTTTGCTTCCTGAAGAACCTGACGCACACTCCGCTCTCCTGCTGGTGTTGTATTTTTCCAATAGAGTAGTGCTATTTAAAGAGTGGCTAATCTGAGTAGATAACTGGTGGGGAACAAGGGAGGATAAAAAGAAAGAAATAAGCAAGAGAAAAAAATAATTTTGACCAACTGGATGAAAACGTCAGATGCGGGGCAAGAAAGGCAAGTGTGACAGGCAGTGAAGATTTAAAATCCTTTGCAGGGAATGTGAAGGAAGAAAGACAATCAGCTATGGCTGATATTGATAATTATGGCATGTGTAAAGAGTTGCCAGAAGTTGCTGGAGGAGTTGAAGACCCAATTATAAATTAACACTGGTCAAACAATGGGCACTGAGGAAGAAAGCCGGTAGGCTATTTGGTTAGCTTTTAATATTTTTATTCTTGCTTTCAAATCCTTTCATGGTCTCGCTCCCATCTCTACACCCGCCATCAGCCTCTTCATTCTCTAACGCATATGCACTCCAATTCTGACTTTTTGAACATGTTTGAATCTAGATATATCAATGTAAACTGTGGCTTCTGTTACCATGGCTCTAAGCACTTCAATGTTTTCATCAAGCAGTTTTAACATTTCTTATGCCTTAAAGCTTTACTCTATGGTAATCTTATAGTCATCCACCCTGATGTCTTCTTAAGAGTTTTTTTTTGTTTTAATTTATTTATTAGAAGTAAGTACATTACATTTTAATGGTACCTTTTTACAGGTTCCCAGAATTATTAAAACATTCTTTGTACAACTTGCTTTTTTTTTTAGAAAGAAATGAGAAAGAAAGAAGTATCGAAGAGTAAAGAATAGTCTAGTGAGTGTAGTGTAAAGAAAGAGATAAGTGAGGAAGTGTAGCAGAGAGGAGATTCTCGCACGCCACAAGTCGATATATATATATTTTCTTGTTCTTAATCATTTTTCACTCAAACCCAGAATTTTTAATTTTACGATGTTATTACACCCCATGAATCCACAAGATCAATGAATGGAGACCAACTCATTAAGAATTGGTCTATTTTTCTATTAGGAGGAGTCTCATTTCTTCCAAATGGGCCGTTTCCAACATTACCAATCCACATTTTGAGTGTAGGTATAGTAACCTTTTTCCAGAATTCGAGTATGAGTTTTTTCGCTATTACTAAACCATAATTAATAAATGAGATTTATGATATATTTAATTTGTTTCCATCTCCTAATACTCCAAATATAATCATTTCCATGCTAGGTTCCCTTTTTATATTAAATAAACTAGTGAAAATATCAAATATATCACACCAAAATCTTTGAAGTTTTGTGCAAGAAACGAAAGAATGTGTGAAGTTGGCATTTTGAGAAAGGCATTTATCACAGATGGGAGAAATATTTGAATAACATTTACTCAACCTAACTTTTGAATAATATAATCTATGTAATATTTTAAATTGAATTAAATTATGTCTAGTGTTAATCGAACATTTATGTATATATATCAAATACCTCTCCCATGTTTCTTTAGAGATTTTTATCATTAAATCTTTTTCCCAGTCTTCTCTAATTGCCTCTGTTGATGGCAACTCTCTGTTAAGAATACTGTTATATAGATATGATATTAATTTTTGTGAGTCCGCCTTAATATTCATTGAATCTTCCAGTGGGTCTATCATTATAATTCTTAAATCTTGGTATATATTTTTTTATAAAGTCACATATCTGTAAATATTTAAAGTATTGGTTATTATTCAGATTAAATTTTGATTTTAATTGTTGAAATGATGATAGATAACTCTTCTTAAGAGTTACGTGGTATCAATTATTTGTTTTTGGTACCACACCTGTGAAGCAACATGGACAGTTTTGACCCATTAAGGATACTCTCCTCATAGATGTCTTTGATAAGAGTAAAGTTACCCATTGTATGTAACAGAAGTAGCGCTGCCTAGGATTAAAATGTCACACACCAATTTTATTAAAGTGCAGTTGTCCCTCCCAGTTCAATTTGTTCAGTTCAGCATTCAAATGCTAACTGATTATCCAGCCAAGTTTGGTTTCATTATCTCATCAGGCAAATCAATCCAAATAGTCGTCAGCCTTTGAACCAATATAATTTCCTCTGATCTATGACAAATTTCCTTTCAGTAATTTAAATGAATACTCACCCAGATTGAAAAGTTCACCTCATCCATAAGGTTATATTTTACAAATAAACAGAGGCCAATCTGAGCGCACAGTTATTTCATAAGGTCATAAGTAATAGGAGCAGAATTAGGCCATTCGGCCCATCTAGTCTACTCCACCATTCAATCATGGCTGATCTATCTCTCTCTCCTATCCCCATTCTCCTGCCCCTCTCCCCCCCCCAATAACCCCTGACACCCATATTAATCAAGAATCCATCCATCACGGCCTGAAATATATCAATTGACTTGCCCTCCACAACCTTCTGTAGCAAAGAATTTCACAGATTCACCACCATCTGACTAAATAAATTCCTCCGCATCTCCTTCCTAAAGGAATGCCCTTTCATTCTGAGGCTATGACCTCTAGTCCTAGATTCTCTCACTATGAAAACATCATTTGGCATGGACATTGGGGGCTGAAAGGCCTGTTCCTGTGCTGTAGAGTTTTATGTTATATGTAAAACAAGTATTCACTGTTCATTCTTATATGATGGTAACGTAATGTGGAACTGGTGCCTCCTCGCCTGAATAGCAATTGTGAGACAGTTGAATTTTTACCCCAATGATCTTACAGATTTTGTTGCATATCTTTCAGATAAGCCTTCAAACTCCAGTTTGCCATGGTGGCGTTTGAACTCTTAATCTTCAAATTGATGATCGAGTGTCATAGCAATTGACTCCCAACCCAATAGCTCAGAAGATAAGATGTGACAGTTTACCATACACATCTGTTTCATGTGTTGCCCAAAGTTTAAGGGACCCTTTCCTCAAATAAACTCTAATGGGCCTGTCCCACTTACGCAATTTTTTCGCCGACTGCCGGCACCCGTCATAGCTGCAGCAGGTCGCCTGTATGGTCGTGAGTAGTCGCCCAAAGAGTCGTACCTTTTTCTTGCTGCGACTATGACGGTTTTGGCAGTCGCCCAAAAATTCATGTAAGTGGGACAGGCCGATAAGATTTGTTACAGACGGATGGGGGCAGCAACTAAATTAACACTTTGAAATCAATGCCCAAGTAAGAGTGACATGGTGTAGGCCAAAATCTTCTTCAGTTTACAAACCTTGGTATGCTGAACGCACAAGAAGAAAAAAATTAAAATACTTTAATTCAGACGTTCATAATTTTGGGAAGTACTGCCCAAAGGCCAAGAGTAAAACGATTAAACATAAATGTTGCCGAAATGTATTTTATTAGATTCTCAGAAAGGTTTGCAATGCAAGCCTGCCCTCAAAATAATATTTTAAGCCAGTTTAAAAAGACTGACTAATTAACTTGACATTGACTGTTCAGCAGGACCATTAAATACTGAACGCTCTCTGGATATGTAGCAAGTGGATAAAAGGACATACCTTTCTTTTTTAAGAAGGACTTTCTTGTTGCTACCGGACTCTGACGAACTCTTGAGTTTTGCAAAAATTTCACTGCTGTGGCAATCTACGGACAAAGAGAAATACAGACACTCCGGTCAGTTAGTGAAACTAAGACATTACTATAGTTTAACATACCTATTGTTAGCAACAAACGATACAAAGTGCTGGAGTAACTCAGAGGGTCAGGCAGCATCCCTGGACAACATGGATAGGTTTGGTGCAGGAAGGACCTGCAGATGCTGGTTTAATCCGAAGATAGACACAAAGAGCTGGAGTAACTCAGCGGGCCAGACAGCATCTCAGGGAAAAGGAATAGGTGATGTTTTGGGTCGAGACCTTTCTTCAGATTTGGCTCATTTTGGCACAGGACGCTTCTTCAGACTGACTGTGGTCGGATGGGGGGGGAGGGGAGGAAGAAAGCTGGAAAAGAGGAGGGGCAGGACAAAGCTTGGTGGGTGACAGGTGGATACAGGGAAGGGGGCTGGGCTTGATAAGTAGATAGACACAAAATTCTGGAGTAATTCAGCGGGTCAGGCAGCATCTCTGGGGAACATAGGTGACGTTTCGGGTCGGGGCCCTTCTTCAGTCTGAACATTTTGTGTCTATCTGTGCTATGAACCCGCATCTGCAGTTCCTTTTTATTACATTGATATGTAGATGGTTGGAAAAAGGCCAGAGATGAAGAGACAACAAAATGTGCAGTCGAATATAAGAGGTGCGAATTACTGTTCGCAACTTCATTAACAATCCAAAGCAGTAAAATAAAATGGACATTAGACAGGGCATTTTTTAATTCAAAATAAATTTGCTGTGTACAAAACTTCTATGAGAACATCTGCAATGTCAGAATAAATTCACAGAATCAATAGAATCTTGAAGAAACAGAAAGCTATGGTGTCCTTTTGTAACAATAAATGCAGTTTATCCAATGCATCGAAGGTAGACACAAATGCTGGAGAAACTCAGCGGGTGAGGCAGCATCTGTGGTGCGAAGGAAATAGGCAACGTTTCGGGCCGAAACCCTTCTTCAGACTGTTTCCATATAGCCAACCTTTTATTTCTCTCTTGGCAATTTTTTTCCAATTAATTGGAAAGGGTGGTGGGTGTATGGAACAAGCTGCCAGAGGAGGTAGTTGAGGCTAGGACTATCCCATCGTTTAAGAAACAGTTAGACAGGTACATGGATAGGACAGGTTTGAAGGGATATGAACCAAGCACTGGCAAGTGGGACTAGTGCAGCTGGGACATTGTTGGCCGGTGTGGGCGAGTTGGGCCGAAGGGCCTGTTTCCACATTCTATGAATGTCTACCAATGAGTGGCAGGGCCATTTATATCAAGTAGGTACCAACCCAAAGCTTTGTCCCACAGACTGGAACTAGCTTAGCTACACCCGCTAAGAAGCCATCACAATCAATTTCATGGATCTTAGATTGTGGATTGGAGGGGAAGAAAAGATAAGGTTCGGTATCCAGACCAGGCAACTATTTATGTGTTAGTCACAAAAGTGGATGTGCAATCACCTTTACAATCGCAGCAACGTTTCTTACTTTATCTTGCACTAAACATATTCATGTTATTCCCTTTATCGTGCATCTGTACACTGTGGATGGCTCAATTGTAATCATGTATTGTCTTTCCGCTGACTGGTTAGCACGCAACAAATGCTTTTCACTGTACCTCGGTACCCGGGACAATGAACTCAACTAAAACTCAATGCAACATCACCCCTTTGTATGTCTCATTAATAATTTTCCTTGGGGAATAATACCCTAGAACCAGTCTGGGCTCAGCTTTCATGTGCTTCTTGGTAAAATATTCAGACATCACTTTGCCGCCGTCTGTCTATTTATTGTGCAACTCCAACAACAGACTTGCCTTAAAGTCTCTTTTTTGGAAACAAAAAAGTCCACAGAGCCATACAGAGTCTTTCTGACAAAATAGATATGAGGAATTGCAGATGCTGGATAACAAAAAAAAAAGACACAAAGTGCTGGAGTAATGCAGTGGGTCAGGCAGCATCTGTGGAGAACATGGATAGGCAATAATTTTGGTCAGAACCATTCTTCCGACTGAAGAAGGATCCTGTCCTGAAATCTTGCCTGTCCATGTTCTCCACAGTTGCTGCCTGACCCACTGAGTTACGTCAGCACTGTGTCTCTGACTTTCTGATATGGTTAACTGTAACAGGTCATAACAGTTCTTGTTTCAAAAATTTTCTCACTCCAGTATTTTATTTTATTGTGAAATTAAAATTCCTTGTATAACTCTTTTTTGTGCAGTCTCTAAACTCACATCTCTCCTGTCCTGGTTTACCCCAAACTCTTCACAGATTTAGCATTATAGCCTCTTTCATTAGCTTAACTCCTTAGTAAAGGGTGGCACGGTGGTGCAGCGGTAGAGCTGCTGCCTTTAGGAAACCTGAAAGGAAACCTCTGGAGACTTTGCGCCCTACCCAAGGTTTACGTGCGGTTCCCGGAGGTTTTTGTCAGTCTCCCTAATGGTCAAAAGTGGTTTCCGCTTCTTCTATGTTCCGGGAGACTGACAAAAACCTCCGGGAACCGCACGGAAACCTTGAGCGGGGCACAAAGTCTCCAGAGGTTTCCGTTCAGGTTTCCTAAGTGGGACAGGGGCATTACAGCGAATACAGCACCAGAGACCTGGGTTCGATCCCAACTGCGGGTGCTGTCTGCACAGAGTTTGTACGTTCTCCCCGTGACCTGCGTGGGTTTTCTCCAAGATCTTCGGTTTCCTCCCACACTACAAAGGTTTGTTGGTCAATTGGCTTGGTAAATGTAAAAATGGTCCCTAGTGGATGTAGGATAGTGTTAATATGCTGGGATCACTGGTCGGCACGGACCCAGTGAGTCGAAAGGGCCCGTTTCCACGCTGTACCTCGAAACTAAACTAAAGATCTTTAAAGGTAGACAAAAAATGCTGGAGAAACTCAGCGGTTGAGGCAGCATCTATGGAGCACATTGCGTAGACTGAAGAAGGGTCCTGACCCGAAACGTCGCCTATTCCTTCTCTCCATAGATGCTGCCTCACCCGCTGAGTTTCTCCAGCATTTTTTGTCTACCTTCGATATTTCCAGCATCTGCAGTTCTTTCTTAAAGATCTTTAAATTTCGCCAGAAAACTCCAAGCAGTTCCTTCTCAGCTCTATGTGATTTATTGTAAAGAAAAATAGTACAATATAATATTAACACTCGTGAAATGTAGTCTAAATGTAGTTTACTCGTTTTATTGATAAACAGCTGACAATGTCAGCATTAAACAAAGATCTGGTAGTCAAATTGGAGTGCATTGTGACATTTGACTTACATCTCAATGAGATAGAGATATTGACTTGATCTGCTGTGTTTTTTTAAAGTAAGGTTTATATTACACAGTTTCGGTCAAATAACAACGAGGCATCATTTAGGATAAGTCGTCTTTGCATTAAAAGCGTTTCTCATATCCAAAAATCATTACAGCAACATGTTCAATTTTGACACCTGTGGTCAGGTGGTTCAATTGTAAAAAAAAATCATTCTATAATTGGTTGACTCTTTGATCAGCAATATTCTTTAGAAACAGTAGATTTTTTTTTAATGTCAAGTTTTCTTTTGAAAATTCACAGTAAAGAGAAATGCATAGATAAAGGGTCTGGTTTAACTATTAATAATCGGGAGCATGATCACTCTTCTTTGGAAAGAGTAGCTTGCACTGAATGGTACCTTCATTTGTGTTCCAATCAATAGGTTACTCCATAATTGTGTTTCAAAATAAAATTATTTCACCGCAATGATACTTAAGCTGTCAAGCACCGGGTCAGAGTCTGTCATTCATTTATTATTATATACTTAAAATTCGATGTCTCTAAATTACACCCACCCCCACCCACCATTTCCCCAAATATTCTATCCCATTTAATTCACATTTGAGCAAGTTCACAGTTCTACTATTTGCATAGAGTTGCAGAATACTGCAGAAACAAAAGCAAATCCAGTAATGAAGAGCATTCAAGTAAATACTGTTCGGTCACCCAATCCTGAAGAAATCTCATCATGCGCATCTATCTGGGGAGAATGATTTCAGCTGATGCTTAAGTTAACAGATTCATCTGCGGTCGCATACAATTTTCTGAAGATATCATATGTCTCATCTCCAAATGTTAGTGTGCAATAATTTTCTATTTGTATCATAACAAAGTACATATAAAAGCAACTGATGATAGGCTACATCCCATGAGTAATAGAAGGAAGACGTTAAGCTTTTACTTATTGTGGTGTACCATGTACTTGTCATTTTACTTGCTTTAAAATCAGGAGCCAGAAAAATATCATACATAAAATTTCCGAATGCTTGCAGCAACAAAACAACAATCCCTAATATGCTTTGTTTCTCACAATGACATCATCCCTGACAATATGCAAACGTGTCACACTTGTATCTGATTAGTTCAAATTTCCTATTCATAAAACATCAGAAAATTACAACCGAACACTCCACATGCAAAGCCATTAACAAATAGCCAATCGGAATGAAACCTCCTTGTCACCAAGGTCAACAAATGACAAACAATTTAGGGACAACCAACTGTGGACACTAATGAACAAATGACTAAGTAATTAAACTGCTATATTTGTTTTGATTAAACTAACCATTGCAGCAACATTTGAAACGTTAGAAATGGCTCTAGAAAAGATCAATTCCTACATGAAAACATAAGCCAGCTCTCCTGGTGTCTCTTTGGAAGCCGGACAACCTTAAATACCAAAAAGTTCTACTGATATACCCTGCTGTAGATATTACTTAGCAAAGTAGGATAGATGCAAGCAAAATTAAACCAACATCATATGTGTTTCTTTGCTTTCATTATACAATGGTGCACCACAAAACAGATGGGCAATAAAGGTAAAACAGCTGGTCCTTGTGTTACAAGCAGCATCTATTTATTTATGGAGTACCGATATACAAAAATAAATATATTAATCAACCTGCAAGGAAAACAGAATTTCTTGGATCTAATATAAAAAAAGCTGTTTTCTCATTCAGCCACTTCAACTTCCCAGTATAGCAGTATCCCACTCATTGGGAGAATTTTAATCATCCATACTATATATATATATACCCAAATCTACATGGGGAGACGGGTGAAGGTATTATTCTAAGAGTGATTTCGATTAAGTCATCTTCATGGGAGAGACAGAATGGATCCCATCTCTCAAAGAATATTTCCTAAACTAATGGAAGAATTATTTCAAAAATGAAACTTTATACTTTACACAAGTAGGAACGCAAAAGTACTCGACCTTCTGCCCTCAAATGAAAAATGTGTTCACTTTTCTGAACATAGTTTCACAAAAAAAATGGTATATATTCAATTTAACCATCTAGGTTCCATCAAGAATTTTACCATGGGTAAAAGGTAATTAATTAAATTATACTTCATTTTTATATACTCTGAAACAAGCGTATAGATAATTAAATGCTGAAATAGGTTCAATTAGCATTTCTTCATGAAGCACACTTTTATTTTTGTTTAAATCGTTTAGAAACATTGGACTTACCCAGAGGGGAAAACCAACTGGTGGAACTTTAAACCATCAAAGTAGTTGAATTACTTACAATGGTCATGGCTGACAAACACAGATCTGCCCCAGGTTATTGTGCCAACATGGAAGTATACTGACCTTTGTTCATCTCTGCAGGTGCTGCTTGCTCTACTGTGTATTCCCACCAATGTGTGTTATATTTAATTTGGGATTTCCAGAATCCAGCAAGATTATAGTACTTTACTGCTGTAATACATGACAGATTTATTTACTGCATGCTACTATAATTCATCAATACGATCCTTTAGTTAAACTAAGACGGTTGGTTTATTCAATATCATTTTATTGACAGCAGCACCTCTAGCGTCCATTAAATTTAAAAAATGCTGAATGTTGGTAAGTGTTATAGTGGTGCACTGATTTTTATTTTATTTTAAAGCAGTGCACTGGGACAGCCACTTCACAAATCTACAGGAGCTTTGCCCTCATGGAAAACTACATCATCTAAACAAATTGAAGTAGCCGTTAAAAGTGATCCTTTGTATAGAATTTGCGGTGTGCAGGTTGTTAAAAAAAAAATACACCCTCACGTCCAAAGCACGTTCATTTAAGCTACAAATTAGTAGTAGTGTGTAAATTTAAAATGAAGATGGAATGACATAACCCCCAAATGTCCATCTGTTTGCAAATGAACTACCAAGACACACAGAGAAATGGCAAGCATATTGCGCCCTCTAGCTGAGGTCTAAGATATTTCAAAGGAAAACATGCCAGGTGCTTTGAATCTACTGCAGCTATCAAGTTATCTTATGAAAGTGCTACTTTTTCCACTAATGGTAATGCTGCTGCAAGCCAATAATCCTGTATCACCTCAATCAATTATAACCTAATTCAGTTGTTTTTAGCTGCCTGTAGCAATGCTGCTTTAACATCCTCCTTCCTCTAAAGGGACATGAGAAGTTAACTCCCTACTAGGTTAACCCTTCAATTGCCACCTTGTTTTTACAACTTCCCAAAAATGACCTTTTCGTCAGCAGACCGCATTAATGCACAGAGCCTTTTACTCAAAGTAGAGGGGCCACGAACCAGAGGACATAGGCTTAAAGTAGAGGGGGGAGATTTAATCGGAACCAGAGGGGCAACCCTTTCACACAGAGGGTGATGGTATATGGAATGAGCTGCTAGAGGAGGAAGTTGAGACAGGTACTACAAAAACATTTAAATAACATTTGGACAGGTACACGAATAGGACATATTTAGAGGGATATGGGGGCAAATGCAGGCAGGTGGAGTGGTGTAAATGAGATATTTAGGTCAGCATTGGCAAGTTAGGCGGAAGGGCATGTTTCCCTGTTGTACGACCCTGATTCTAATTTTATCCAATATCAGTTGCTCAAATGAGAAACTTAATTAACTTATTGCCGCATTTACATTTTAAAAATTAAACAACAAAAACATTTTTCTTAGTGTCGATTTTATGTATTCCCTTGCATGACTTTCATCTTTAGTTTGATACATACATGCCCATATTATATTTTCCATTACAATAGAGAAGGAATACAAGCCTCTATAAATGAAGCGGGCTATCAGAAAATCTCACAAAACCATGTTTAAATGGATAAGCACTGTCGTAATTCTGGCTGCATTTTACTTCACAGGCACTCTGGTATATCAGGAGACTTTATGAAGGCTTCTTCCTTTATTTCTTTCATAGACAGAAAAAAAGTTGCTTGACTTAACGTGAACATTTGACGTTCATTGTAAATGAAACCTATGTCCCCTGTTCAGGCCCAATTTCACACTGGAGTAACAATCCTTGGAGATGGAATTTAAAGATCAATCCTTATTCCACTTAATATCAGGTTTGAGCTGTTACATCCTGATTACACAATACCAAGTTTTCTCAATATAAATGTGAAGTGGCTTCTCAGTAACAGAAAACTTGTATAAATTATATATTTTGCAGAGGTGCATACAAGATATTTTCATTATAAGCTGATTTGAACAAAAAATCTCATTTATAGATTCCACATCTTTCAAAATAAAACTATTCCTTTGTCAATCTTCCATAAAGTTGGTACTTGCAGTGTGGAAATGATGGCAGGATGCAATGGAACTATAACAGTTCTATTATAGAGCACAATTCACAAAACAAAGCCAACCGCATTCTTAGATCTCACTAGAGAAATGCGACCACCAAGCCTTTGAAGTAATTAGGGTCTATATTCAACTCTTCCCTACGCAAATTCTGGAAGTGATTATGAGTGCTGTGTGGTAAATAGAGAAAAGGATGTGAAAAGTTCCAGTGCCAAAAGTACTAAGATAGAACATAACTAGGCATTTTGTACATTCTGTGCTTTATTCCCCTCTAATAAGAACAAGCAATGATTGCAAGCTTGAATCAAATCTTTATTTAGAGTTGATAGAATAGCAATACTTCCCTAAAAGTCTCAACTATTAACTCAAATCTCTGCGCTTTAGGAAAAATGTTGATGACATGAACGGATTTGCCAGAGAGACTTCAGTCACGTGGAAAGAGTGGAGACGCTGTGAAAGCATGCCTTACAGCAGATAAGTTGAGGGGAGATTTAGGGCAGGCAGTCACTGTGGCGCAGCAGTAGAGTTGCTGCCTTGCAGCGAATGCAGCGCCGGAGACCCGGGTTCGATCCTGACTACGGGTGCTGTCTGTACGGAGTTTGTTTGTACTTTCTCTCCATGACCTGCGTGGTTTTCTCCGAGATCTTCGGTGTCCTCCCACACTCCAAAGACGTACAGGTTTGTAGGTTAATTGGCTTGGTAAATGTAAACATTGTCCCTAGTGTGTGTAAGATAGTGTTGGTGTGCGGGGATCGCTGGTTGGCGCAGACCCAGTGGGCCGAAGGGCCTGTTCCCGCACTGTATCTCTAAACTCAACTAATAGAGGTGGTCATGAAGGATTTTGCTAAAGTCAGTACGAAATTAGCAGGAAGGTCAGTAACCGGATAAGGCAGTGGTAAATGAAGCAGAGGGACGACAAGGAGAAATGATTTTATCCAATAAGATAGAACAGAATGCAGACTAGTGTTCCTGAAAGTAGATTCCACAGTAACATTCAAATGGGAATTAGACGTTTATTTGAAATAGGAAACAATGCAGAGCTAATTTTGGGCAGGGATGAAGTCAGGAGTGGGACTAATTGGATTGCTTTTTCAAATACCTGGCATCGGCACAATAAGCTAAAGAAGCTCCTTCTGTTCAATCATAAAGCTTATCTAAGTTTAACACTGGAAGTTCTTCAATCAATCTAAGTATGAGAGCACTCGGCAAGTTAAAACTTCAGCTCCAATTTTGAAACATCACAATTTTAATGTTTGCCCAACATTGTATTCTCCAACCTGTAGTTTCTGATAGCCAATTCCAACATTGCATTTTTAAAAATTAATCTTCCAGTTGATTTCAATTGCATTTTTGACTTACAGCACGGATGTTTGAAAATGCTATATAAATGACATTTCCAAAGCTGCAGGCTGTTTGATATATTCATTAATCAAAAAAAAATCACTTTAGATGCTATTACATAGCTGCTTCAAGTAAAAAGATAAAATCATTAACAAGAACCAAATTCAGCCTGCAGATCAATTCACTTTATACATTCATGTAAAAAATATATTTTATGCAGTAAAGGTTCATAACATGTCTAAACCTTGTTATGCCAGTCTCAGGTTCCTGTCAAACAGTGGTTTTAAAAAAATGAAGCTCTATTTTAATTAGCAAGATTCATGAGTGATTTGATAACAGCAGTAGTTGCTTGAATGCTTTCAGCTTGATGGGATATGGATACATGAAGTCTGCAGCTAGAATAGATTTGATGTAACCAGATATTTCTCTTTACTCTTCCTTGTGACATGTGATTATTGTCTATTCTACACTTCAACCTTTCTGCCCCAGGCCTATCACAATACACAGAAGATTTGTGGAGAACATTTCAACCTCCAAACCAACCTAAATTATTCTTGAAACAATTATCCAATAAATGGCAATTCAAACGTTTTTATTTTGAAAACCATAGGTTTTTGCAATGAAATATAGACACACCATTTGAGGTACTAATATATTTACAGTGCCACATTTCAAAGGTGCAATTTGGAATAACCCAAAGATACCTGTACATTTGTGTATTACAACGTGCACGAAGCAAGATTCCTTATCTCACCCGCACCATATTCACAACAAGAGTCCTTTGGCTGTCAAACACTCCAGCTCATCCGCTCCAGGATAAAGCTGAGAGCTCCTTGGGCAACTGTTTGATTGGTGGCATTCTATTAACAATATTATAGGCCACAAAAAGTAGGTAACCATTTTTTTTTCTTGGGGATAAAGAGAAGCGTGTGGGAAGAGGAAGCCACAAATGTGTAAAAGCAAAAGTCAGAAAACAAAGTCACTGGCTCCATAGCAGCTCCACAAAAGAACGGGAGAATATGCCAGAGATAAACGACCATCTGCTTTGATCTGAATTCAGTAAAACGCTTGCACCATTTGGTCATGTTATGGCCGCTGTCTTATAATTTAACGAAATAAATGTGACAAATAAAACACTCCCAGATCAAACAATTAATATCAACTTTCGCTGCATATCATGAATTGATAAACGATCGCCATCATTCCGTACATGATGAGATTTAAAGATAAACTTGCAAACCATGACCAGCTTCTAGGGGATTAACACAGAAGACAAGCATACTTCTGGAAATATTCATATCCTCCCCTTAGCCAGAAATATGGTTTGTATCATGAAAAATGTAGGGAGAGCGCGATCAATTAGTTTCTTTTTTGTAGAAATGCAACATGTAAACAGGCCCTTCGGCCCACCAAGTCCACGCTGACCATCGATCATCCATTCACACCAGTTTTATTATATTCCACTATCTCATCCACTCACTCCACATTTGGGGAAATTTTTCCAGAGGCCCACTGTCCGGCATGTCTTTGCGATGTAGGAGTAAACCTGAGCAACCAGAACAAACCCCCACGGTCACAATGAGAGCATCCGAACTCCACACAGGCAGCATCCAAGGTCAGGATCAAACCTGGATCTCTGGAGTTGAGAGGCAACAGCTCTACCTGCTGCAACACTGTGCCAGCATTTTTTTTTCATATTAAAAAAAACATTTAATAATCTTATCTTCTAATGCCAATTATGCACAACCCCAATAATCAATGCTCTCACTGAGAGGCCAAAAGGACACACAGGTTGGGCCTGCCAGCTATTTCCCTGTTTCTATGAATTTTATATCCATGGATTGACCATCTGATTCACTAATCCACATGCAACTAATCCATCCTTGTACAGCAATTGCTACAGATCCAAGACAATGGGATTAAAGGCTCTACTGCATTAACTAATATCTTCCAGCCGCAAAGGTGATCACTGTAAACTAAGTTGCCAGGATACAGGGTGAGGTAGAAACTGATTAAGACTAAGTACTGTACTAGAACAGTGGAAGTACTTACCTAAAACTAGATCCGCCATTTCAGACAAAATGCATTCTAAGCCTCAAACGGAAGAAGGAATTACAGAGATATTGGACTTTTGATATTGGGATGACTGCAAATGCCAGAGATTGGAAATGTTCCACAATTGTTCAGTAACAGGGGAGACATTTGTGGGCAACCGTTTAGAATTAATATCCGAGAAAATAATTCACAGCCACTTTCAAAGTATAGACTTTCAACCCGAAATGTCACCCATTCCTTCTATCCAGAGATGCTGCCTGTCCCACTGAGCTACTCCAGCATTTTGTGTCGATCTTCGGTGTAAACCAGCATCTGCAGTTCTTTCCCACACATAGACTAATGGAGACCTTCCACAGATGTTTCAAGAACAAGTTATGATTAACTAAGTTAGCTGAGACTCTTTTGATCTGGCAACAGCGTGTGGAAGGGGATACTGAAACTGATAAGTACCACTTACATGAGCAAACCTGATGCCCCTGGATAATCAAAGTATGGGTACAAGATTGCACAATGGGCAGAACATCAAGTTGTGGTGAATAGCCGCTTTACAATTTAGTTGGTTTTCTAGACTGGATGATACCACACAACGGAGTTCACTGTTTTTCCTAGGCTGGTTTTGATACACTTTCATGACTTGGACAGGGCATCATTTCAAATCTTCCAGTGGGCTTTATGCATTAACAATGAGGAAGATTAACTCTAGATCCAGGAACTGTAAGTACACCTTTACCACAAGGTCTGCTGCAGTTCAAGACGACGGCTCGCTGCCTCCTCAATAACAATTACTGATGGGCTATACATGCCCGGATCCCCAAAATGTAGTGTGGATTATCAACCAGATGTATTGAAGTTACTCATCTGGGCAAGCCCAACAGCACCACGCAAACCTGCAATTGGAGGACAAGGACCTTGGGCACATGAGACCGTCAACACCTACATAGAGTCACGGTGTCAAGCCTATACAACACAAAAACAACTCCTTTGGCCCACCTTGTCCATGCCAACCAAGATGGCATACTCGGCAGCATCTCTGGAGAACATGGCTAGGTGAGGTTTCAGGTCAGATCGCTTCTTTGAAGAAGGGTCCTGACCCAGACCTTGTCTCCTTGTTCTCCAGGGATGCTCCTGATCCACTGATCTACCTGAGCAGTTTGCATTTTTCCTTGGTAAACCAGCATCTGCAATTCCTTATTTCTAAAGATGGCATACTGGGGTAGCCCCATTTCCCTACACGTGGCCCATAGCCCTCTCAGCACTTCCGATCTATTTATCTGTCAAAATGTCTTTATAAGTCATAACTGTATCTTTAGCTTCTACAGCTGCCCCTGGCAGCTTGGAATGCTCCCCTCAGTCATATATCCTTCTAACTGGGAAATATTTATCTTTCTTCATTATCCCAATCCTGGAAGTTCTTCCCCAACAACACTGTAGGAACACTTTCACCAGGATTCACCACCCTCAAGGGCAAATAGGGATAGGCAATAAATGCACTGTAACACAATGACCTTGGAAACGGAATAAAACAAAGCTTTCAATACAAAATGAGGAAGCTATTTTTTTTTTTTGGCTGATTATCCAGTGTCTCAAGGACCACGCTTACTAAATTACAGTGTAACATATACACATTCAAAATTAAAAATACATCGCTTCACTTGATGCTTGTTCCCACCTTTCAAATCAGATTGCCGAGCTAAACAGGACTTGGCTTCTTCAAGACAAAATGCCTAAATCTTCAAATAAAATCAATAGATTTCTGCAGCAATGTGGAAGAAAGCAGGATGAAGGGTTAATTTTCAGCTATGCAAGGATAACTCGTGGCATATCACATCACAAGGAAAGATAATACAAGTTGACAGTGTCACCATTCTCATCCATCACTGAATCTTAGTCATCCCGCAATTCAGTGTGGAGTTTCTGCCACCAGTAATTCGTTAATCCATCAGATTTCCATAGGATTTCCTGCTCAATCCACAGCAAGGACTATTACCTTAATATACCCAAAGAAGGGTAAAGAAAAACACCAAAGGCTCCAGTGTGGGTGTCTATTTACACCCCTTTAAAGTCATTCTGGTCTTTTTCTGAAAAAAATAGGCTGATAATCCAAGATAGACACACAAAGCTGGGGTAACTCAGTGGGACAGGCAGCAGCATCTCTGGAGAGAAGGAATGGATGACGTTTTGGGTCGAGACCCTTCGTCAGACTGAAAGTCACAATACTGCTAACGGCAGCCTGCAACGGACTATTACAAAGCGTAGAAAATAAGGACAATAGAAACGGGAGTAGGATTAAAAACAGGCCAATTGGTCCCTTCTGCCTGCTCTGCCAGTCAAATCGATAATTTCTAATTCAATCGCAGTCTCAGCACCACTTCCTTGTTTCTCGCCAAGACTTCCTTGTGGCTCAAATGTCTGTCAGACTTTTCCTTCAATCTATTCATGGATTCCTATTTTAAAGGATAGACACGTGGGTGATTGATTTGCGGGTGACAGCGGTGGATTTGCTACCTTTACAACGCCAGACACGCGGGTTCGATCCTGACTGGGAGTTTGTACATTCTTCCCCTGACATGCGTGGCTTTTCTTCGGGTGCTCCGGTTTCCTCCCATATTCCAAAGACGTACAGGTCTGTAGGCTAATTGGCTTGGTAAAATGCTCAAATCTTCCCATGTAAGGTAAACATGCCACTCCATGAACCAGTCAGGTGAAATCGCCTCTCTGGGGTGGAGAATGCCAAAGGTTCACAAACCTCTGCGAGAAGAAGTTCCTTCTTATTTCCAGCTGAAATGGGCAACATCTTGTTCCGAAACAATTACCTAGTTCCAGTCACTCTCACCGGGGAAAGAATCCTGTCAGGAGCCATCCAGTCAATTCCTCTTGGAGTATTATATGCTTCAATAAGATCACCTCTGACTTTGCTACACTCCAAAGTGCACGAGCCCAACCTGCTCAACCTCTCTTCATTCAACATCTCCTTCAGACCTGGGGTCAATTTAGTTCACCGTCTATGCAATGCATCCAATGCAAGCAAATGATTCCTTAAACAATGAGATCAAAGTTGCCTGCATTACTTCAGGTTCAGTATCTCTAGCATCCTGTCAATCCGCATCAAAACCTCTCTCCTTGTTTACTTATACCCTTATTGCAATAAACCCAAAATTTAATTTCCCATTCTAATTACTTGATTTTTTTCAAGTTGTATGTAATGCAAGCACACGATCACCTTGCACCACAACTTCCTTGTGCCTTATTCTGTATTGACAATAATATGCTTTTTCATTTCTCCTTCTAAACTGGCTACGGTTACATTTTCTGGCATTATATTCCATCTGTTAATCTCTTATCCTTTACTTAGGCAGTGGATATTCCTTTGCAGGCTCCCTAGGTCCACTTCAGCTTGCTAACCCACCTATTTTTGTATCGGCAACAAATCTGGTCACCGTTCACAGTCCTTCATTCAAGGCATCAGCTGAGATTAGAGCTGGAAGAGCTGCTGCCTCAGAGCCCCAGAGACCCAAGTTCGATCCTGACCTCCATCCTTCACCTTCTCAAGATTCAAGATTCAATTTAATTGTCACGTACCAATTAAGGTACAGCAACATTTGAGTTACCATACAGCCAAACAAAGTAAACAGCAAAAATACACACAGCACATAAAATAAAGTTTAATATAAACATCCACCACAGTGGAATCAACATTCCTCACTGTGATGGAAGGCAATAAAGTTCAGTCATCTTCCTCCTTTGTTCCCCTGTGGTCGGGGCCTTTGAACGGAGCCGTTGCCGCTGTTCAAGCCCTCGCGTCGGGATGATCGAAACTCCGGTGTCAGGATGGATCAGAACACTCACGGAGCATGGAGCTCCCGTTGGCAGCTTCTTACCGGAGACCGCTGCTTCACGGTTTTAAAGTCCACAGGCCCCACGGTCAGAGCTCCAACACTGGCGATCCTCGGCAAAAGTTCCCAGGCTCTGCGATGATAAATCCGCACCGTACCCGCGGCTTGAAGCTCCCGGCCGGTCTCCAGGAAAGACCGCAGGATGGGATGGAGATGCGACACGGAGAAAATTTGCATCTCTGTCGAGGTAAGTGACTGGAAAACTGGTTTTTAACTCTAAGGATCAAATTATAATTAAAGTTCACATTTGTTACCACTAAATGGGAAAGACAATTGCTCAGGTTTGTAACTGGTTGCTTGAGATCAGGAACTTCCAGGTGGAGATGCAGTGCCCTCCATAATGTTTGGGACAAAGACCCATCATTTATTTACTTAATTGCCACTGTACTCCACAATTTGAGATTTGTAATAGGAAAAAAATCACATGTGGTTAAAGTACACATTGTCAGATTTTATTAAAGGGTATTTTTATACATTTTGGTTTCACCACGTAGAAATTACAGCTGTGTTTATACATAGTGCCCCCCCCTCCCCGGGCACCATAATGTTTGGGACACATGGCTTCACAGGCGTTTGTAATTGCTCATGTGTGTTTAATTGCATTCCAACTAAGACCTGGACCTGGTTCAACAACAACAAGCCCTGGTTCACTTCAGGACTCAGACAGCTCCGACGGTCTAAAGAGGACGCCTACAGGAGCGGGGATGCAGACCTCTACAGGCAGGCCAAGTACCAGCTGAGAAGAGGAATCAGAGCTGCCAGGGTAAGGTACTCTGAGAAGTTGAGGAGCAAGTTCTCAGCTAGTGACTCTTCTTCAGTTTGGAAGGGCTTGCAAGAAATTACCAGCTATAAGACAAGCTCGTTGGACAATCATCAGCTGACCAACGACCTGAATGAGTTTTACTGCAGGTTTGAAAATCAGAAACGTAACCCTGGTACCCCCTCCCCCCTCTCCCCAACCAACACAGCCAGATCTCAGTCTGCAAAGAATGGACCCTGCACCCTCTCCTTCCCATTCACCACTTCACACCTACTTAAGGCAAGACTCCAGTATGAAAAGACTGGACCATTTCCCACCCCGACCAACACTTCACACCCACTCACAGCCTGACCTCAGTCTGCAAAGACTGGGCCCTTCTACACCCACCCCCATCCATTCACCACTTCACACCCAATCACCCACAGCCTCCTTGCTCAACAACATCACTTCATCAACTATAAAAATAGAGGATGTGGAGAGGCTTTTCAGAAGAATGAAAAGCCGGAAATCTCCAGGACCTGACAATGTTTCCCCCTCTACTCTCAAGCTCGGTGCCAAACAACTGGCATCGGTCTATACAGCCATTTTTAACCAGTTCCTGCAAACATGTACTGCCCTGCCTGCTTCAAAGTCTCCGCTATTGTCCCTGTACCCAAAAAGACAAGGATTACTTGTCTTAATGACTGTAGGCCTGTCGCACCAACCTCTGTAGTCATGAAGACACTTGAAAGGCTTCTGCTGGCCAAGCTGAAAAATATCACGATCCCACTGCTGGACCCTATGCAGTTTGCATATCGGGCCAATAGATCTGTGGATGATGCAGTCAACCTGGGCTTGCACTTCATCCTACAGCACCTAGACTGCCAGAGGGCCTATGCGAGGATCCTGTTTGTTGATTTTAGCTCTGCATTCAACACCATTGTGCCAGAGCTACTACACTCCAAACTTTCCAAGTTGACTGTGCCTGAACCCCTCTATCGGTGGATCACCAGGTTCCTGACAGACAGGAAGCAGCATGTGTGGCTGCGGAAGCACATCTCGGACCCGCAAACGCTCAGCACGGGAGCACCGCAAGGCTGCGTAATCTCTCCTCTCCCGACACCAACGACTGCACCTCCACAGATACTTCTGTCAAGCTTCTCAAGTTTGCGGACGACACAACCCTGATTGGACTGATACAGGATGGGGAGAAATCTGCCTACAGACAGGAAGTGTTACAGCTGGCGTCCTGATGCCGTAGCAACAACCTGGAGCTCAATGCTCTTAAGACAGTGAAATTGATTGTAGACTTTAGGAGAGCTCCCCCTCCCCTCACCCCACTCACCATCAACGACATCACAGTCACATCTGTGTAGTCCTTTAAGTTCCTGGGAACCATCATCTCCAAGGACCTTAAGTGGGGGGCTACCATCGACTCCACAGTCATAAAGGCACAACAGAGGATGTACTTCCTACGGCAGCTGAGGAAGCACAATCTGCCACAGGCAATGATGGTCCAATTCTACACGGCCATCGTAGAGTCTGTTCTCACCTTCTCCATCATGGTCTGGTTTGGCTCAGCCACCAAGCACGACACCTGGAGGCTGCAGCGAATCGTCCGATCGGCTGAGAAGATTATTGGCTGCAACCTTCCCTCCATTGATGAACTGTACACTGCAAGGGCCAGGAAGCAAGCGGGCAAGATCATCTCTGACCCCTCTCACCCTGGCCACAATCTCTTTGAATCACTTCCCTCTGGAAGGCGACTCCGGACAAAGCTGCTACAGCCAGATATAAAAACAGTTTTTATCCACGAGTAATTGCTCTACTCAACAGCCAACAATCTGTAGACTCCCTTTGATCAGGTATTTTGTTGGTTCACATCTCTGACTTGATCAATGATGTTTTATCATTAATGTTTTATTATTATTACTAACGTTTAGTGTTTTCTGAGTCATTCGTAACTGTCTGTATGTCATGTTGTTACTTGTGAGCGGAGCACCAAGGCAAATTCCTTGTATGTGAATACTTGGTCAATAAACCTACTTACTTACTTACTTAATGCAGGCATAAGAGAGTTCTCAGCACCTAGTCTTTCCTCCAGTCTTTCCACCATCTTTAGAAACTTTTATTGCTGTTTATTAACATGAGGACCAAAGTTGTGCCAATGAAAGTCTAATGGGCCTGTCCCACTTAGGCGATTGGTTGGGCGACTACAGGCGACTGCCGCAAAATTTTCAACATGTTGAAACATTTTTGGCGACTGCAGCGACAATTGTTGTTGCAGGTTGCAGGTTGTTGCAGGTTGTCTTCGGTGCTGTCGTAGGTTGTCGCCAGATGTCGTCGGTGAATTCCATTAAAACTAGTTCCTGGCAGTCGCCTAAAGAGTCGCCTGAGTGGGACAGTCCCATTGGAAGCCATTATGAGACTGAGAAACAAGAATAAAACTGTTAAGAGACATCAGTCAAACCTTAGGCTTACCAAAATCAACTGTTTGGAACATCATTAAGAAGAAAGAAGCACCGGTGAGCTTACTAATCGCAAAGGGACTGGCAGGCCAAGGAAGACCTCCATAATTGATGACAGAAGAATTCTCTCTGTAATGAAGAAAAAACCCAAATACCTGTCCGACAGATCAGAAACACTCTTCAGGTGTGGATTTGTCAATGACCATTGTCCGCAGAAGATTTCATGAACAGAAATACAGAGGCTACTCTGCAAGATGCAAACCACTGGTTAGCTGCAAAAATAGGATGGCCGGGTCACAGTTTGCCAAGAAGTACTTAAAAGAGCAACCACAGTTCTGGAAAAAGGTCTTGTGGACAGATGAAACGAAGATTGACATATCCGAGTGATGGCAAGAGCAAAGTATTGAGGAGAGAAGTAACTGCCCAAGATCCAAAGCATACCACCTTATCTCTGAAACAGATGAGGTGGTATGCTTTTGTGGCGTTGTGTGATGACGTCACCTGCCCAGCTGATTGGTAGGTATGACGCAAATGACGTCACGAGTGAACTCCGCTTCCGTTAGGTCGCGCCAAACGCATGCAATCGCATGCAAGTGGGACAGGCCCTTCAAGGACACATTTAAGTGAAACCGCTATAGACATGTTATAATGAAAAGATAAAGACACATTTTAGTCTCAACATAAAACTGGGTGATTCAACTTTCCATAAAGTTTATATCAAGATCCAGCAACATTTTTAATCGAACTCTTAAAATAAATTCATTGCTCGATTCCTTTGTTCGAGTTCCCCAATGAATTTTCATAGAATTAGAACCACTGTTAAAGACAATTGCGTGATTTGCCTCTGAAAATACTTATCGGGGACATAAAATTCCCAGTAAAATCAGAAAACAAATGATTTAAGTGCTTTAAATGGGTTCAGCCTTAATGTGTGGTGAACTATTGTATACTCAACAAGGAGAGGTTCTTTTGATGGTATGCCAATTCCTTCACTAAGAGCTCAGAGGGTTTTCTACATATTTGCACATAAACATATGTGCAATAGTTATACCACTTGCATTTTCCTCGTCTTAAATATAAGCCACATAAAAAGTCACCAATACTTACATAATGTAATTAGACATTTTCAAACATTTCTTTGGGCTTCTCCCCTCAATGTTTTGCGAAACATTGCATACCCAATAATTACGATTGAATTTCCAAATGCACGCAATGCAAAAAAATTTAACAAGTAATATTATCGAATGAACATGTCAATGCTCTTTACGCACTTCATGCAATCCTTTTATATTTGCTAATAAGTAAATTTTACGTAAATTACAAATTAAAAGGGAAAGGACCATCAGGCCCGCTCCTTCCAAACTCATTGCAGCAACACACACCACCAACATGCACCGACTTAAGGCGCTGAATTCGAATGGGTACGTGAAAACCCAGGAAAAATATACCCTTATCCTAGAGCATTAGTTCAAACGGATCCATAATTCTCTCATATTTCCGATCCATAACTCTCGGTATTTTGCTCAATAATCTATCACAGTCGTTGATCAAAGTTAACATTTATTTGTGTGGTGTTTCTGACCTTGACTCTAAACACCAGCTTCCAGACACTAGTCGCACCTGCCTCCACAACGTTGGGATGTGCAAGGAAACCAGAGCAAACCCTCGCAGTCACAGGGCTAATATACACACTCCACACAGACATCACCTAGAGTCAGGATTTAACCAAGGTCTCGGGCATTGAGAGGCAGCAGCTCCACGAGCTACACCAGTGTGCGTGCTGCCCTCTTTTTTGGGCACAGAAATATGGCTTCATATTTGAACTTTTCACAATGTGGCCATTCGATTAACACAGGGGCCTCCAAACTTTTCAGTTTGAGGGGCACATTATATATTAGGCACATTTTTGACACACACTCACACACAGACACACACACACAGATCGCCAATCATCACTGTCTCCCCGGGGCCACCGATGCTGCTGCCACCAAACTGTATCTCTACTCCAGCCCCACACGGGCCTCCACCCTCGACTCCGCCGACCCTCGCCTCTCCACTGGCCACCAGCGGGCCAGAGCGGTCACCTCACCAGAGTTCCAGGCTCAGCACCAGGCCCACAACCTCCACGATGCAGACAACGCATGGTCTGGCTCTGCTGGGCCCTAGTGCTCCCACTCACCTATAGGGAACCTCAGTAGTGATGGGTCTTCCCCGACCACACACCCGCTAGTGAAAATTCCCTGCTGTTTATTTTGGCTTTTCTTTTACAGAGGTGGCCGAGCGGCGCTCCAGTGAGCTCCGGCAGCACTGCACCCTGGGGTGTTAGTCACGGACAACTAACAGTAACCTGTCAGCAGCTGCACACAAACCCTCAACTTGATAGACTACGGCAAACTGACGCGCAAGTTCCCGTGCTACCACAGAACCCACTAAATAGTCCACCGCACGGAACGTGTTAAGAGCTTGCTGCGGGCCGGATAAAATCTCGTGACGGGCCGGATGTGGCACCCGGGCCATAGTTTGGAGACCCCTCCATTAACACAACACCACTGAAATCAATGAGAGAGTATTGGAAAGGATGAAGATGACAGAGATGATGTCCGAGAGCCAAATCTCAACTACAGAGGAGTATCAATTCATTCAGTCCAATAGTAACTCTGAGATCCATAGATCAAATCATTAATTCAATATACTTTCATATCTATATTACTAAAAGTCTGATCTTGACCACTTCTTGTTGTTCTGTATATTGATTTTAGAAAGAACGCTGCCATTTACGGCTGTGATTTTTGCCCATCTTACTCAGTCCCCCTCCGCTGCACAGGACAAGAGGATGTTTCCCATCGATGAAAAATAAAAGAGTTATTAGTGTTTAAAAAATGTTGAGATTCTCTCTCCTGAAGGCCACGCCCCTTCCGGAGGGCCAATAAAACCCATGTGTTGAGTGCCTCAGTCAGTCTCTGCAAGATGGGGGAGTGAGAGGGTCACGTCTCTCAGTGTGAGCTGTGAATAACACTGAACACATGTCTACTAAACTGTGAGTGGTTTTACTGACCTGTCAGTGTCCTTAATTTGGTTTGAAAATATAGTTTGGAAATGCTAAAGCTGTGTTGCCTTTGGTTTGGAAATGCTAAAGCTGTGTTGCCTAATTAAAGTTACCTTGCCTAATTAAAGTTGCCTTGCCTTCTCTATAATTAAAAGTCTAATCTTGACCATTTCCTGTTTGCGCTTTATATTGATTTTAGAAGAAAACGCTACCACTTACGGCTGTGATTTTTGGCCATCTTACTCAGAGTCCCCCTCCACTCATCAGGTGCCAAGGATTTTTCCCATTCATGCAAAATAAAAGAGTTATTAGTGTTTAAAACATGTTGAGATTCTCTCTCCTGTCAATCACCGTATGAAGGCCACGCCCCCTGGTGGGATGGGGGTAGGGACTATAAAACCCAGAAGTGTGGGCGTGGCTCAGTCTCTGCAGGATGGAGGAGGGAGAGGTCACGACTCGCTGTCTTTAGTAACCTTGTACCCTACTTGAAGTGGTAAGAAACTGCACTTGAATTTGGTGGCCTTGCACCCTGCTTGAAATGGAATTTCAAGGAATAGCCGTGAGTCAACTGCTAGCCCACCAGCCGTGAGTGAGCTGCCAGCACAACGGGCTTGAGTGACTGAGCCGCCAGCCCAAGAATCTATTCGGCCCACAATGTCCATACTAGCCCTCTGGAAACCAGTCCCTTCAGCCCCCCCCCCCCCCCACATTGGCCACCAATATTGGAATTGGTGGAGAGGTGGAATATTGCGTTGGGGGACCAGCCCTCCTGTGTGATACTGAGACCCAACGGGTCCCACTTAGTCTAGTAATAATTTAAAAATCATTTGAAAAGAAGTCATGTCCATCGTTTTGCCATACGCCAGAGGCTTGTATACTCTGGAGTTTAGAAGGATGAGAAGGGATCTTAATGAAACATATAAGATTATTTAGGGTTTGAACATGCTAGAGGGAGGAAACATGTTCCCGATGTTGGGGGAGTCCAGAACCAGGGGGCAGTTTAAAAATAAGGGGTAAGCCATTTAGAACGGAGATGAGGAAACACTTTTTCAGACAGAGAGTTGTGAGTCTATGGAATCCTCTGCCTCGGAGGGTGGTGGAGGCCGGTTCTCTGGATACTTTCAAGAGAGAGCTAAATAGGGCTCTTAAAGATAGCGGAGTCAGGGGATATGGGGAGAAGGCAGGAACGGGGTACAGGCCAAATGGCCTACTCCTGCACCTATTGTCCATTGTCGCAATTAATTTAAGGTTATTGCTAGGCTCCAAACACTTTGTATTTTGCAGGTCATATTAGATTCTGGCATTGTAGGAGTTGTGTTGATGCCTAATGTGATTCCGTGGGCAGCCAGCATCTGCAGTTCTTTGTTAAACAACTGTGGGCAGTAGTGTTTGTTTCCATGCCATTTCATTCCGTGATTCATTATGGAAGAGAGTAAATGAAAAGGAGGGAGATAAAGTGGGTGAAGGAATGAGCAGGTCTAGGGGAGGAAGATTAATGTTGACGATGTGGGTGAAAAGGGTTCAGGGAGTGAATCGAGGGGCAGAGAGAGCTGGTGGTCCATAAGGCGAGAAATGGGAGTAAATGCCAGGGAGAGAAAGGAGGAGGAAGAGAAAGACAGGACCGGGCAGGGAGGTACTGAGAGAAGCAGGAAGAATGTGGAATAGAGAGAAAGAATGGGGTGGGGGGAGAAGATGGAGAGGAATTGAAAGAGGAATGGATTGGAGAGTGCTACCGTTGTGGAGAAAATGGGAAATAGACAAACAAACATATTGGAGACGGCATGTCCAACAAATCCACTTTGACTGGAATTCTGGAAAATAGTAGACATTTGGACACAAAATGCTGTTGTAACTCAGCGAGTCAGGCAGTATCTGTGTAGAGCAGGGGTCGGCAACCTACGGCCCCCGGGCCGAATGCGCCAGTAACCCGAAATCATCCGGCCCGCAGGCAGATTTTTTCCCCCGTAATCATCCGGCCCTCCGAGTGCCCGCTCCGAACGCGGCCGAGCTTTGGCGGTATCGCATCCTGCGCAAAGACGCCGGCACGGCCGCGCATCTTCTGCAAACATGCTTAAGAAAGAACTGCAGATGCTGGAAAAATCGAAGGTAGACAAAAATGCTGAAGAAACTCAGCGAGTGAGACATGCAAGGATTGCATGAGGCTGCCTCACCCGCTGCGTTTCCTCAGCATTTTTGTCTACCTTCTGTGAACACGTGATTTGATGCCTGCCATCCGGGGCGGGACCCATGTGTACACGTGATAGATGTGGCCCGCCATCTGCTCACAGACATGCGTCCCGGCCCCTATGCAGAACAAGGTTGCCCACCCCAGCTGTAGAGCATGGATAGGTGACGTTTCAGGTTGAGAACCTTCTGAAGAAGGGGCGTCACGGTGGCGCAGCGCTAGAGTTGCTGCCTCACAGAGCTTGACTCCTGGGTTCGATCCCGACTACGGGCGCTGTCTGTACGAAGTTTGTACGTTCTCCTGTGACCGCGTGGGTTTTCTCCGAGATCTTCGGTTTCCTCCCACACTCCAAAGACGTACAGGTTTGTAGGCTAATTGGCTTGGTATAAGTGTAAAGTGTCCCTAGTGTGTGTAGGAGAGTGTTAATGTGTGTGGGGATCGCTGATCGACGCAGACTCAGTGGGCCGAAGGGCCGGGTTCTGTGTTGTATCTCTAAACTAAACCAAAGGGTCCCGTCTGAGAAGAGGTCCGACCTGAAACGTCGCCTCTCCATGTTCTCCAGAGAAGCTGCCTGACCTGCTGAGTTATTCAGCACTTTGTGTCCTTTTGGCCAAACCATCTACAGTTCCTTATTTTGTACATCGTACACATTTACTTCCTTCAAGCCTTCAGTAGTTTAGTTAGATCGTGGTCAACCAGTAACTCACCTCCATCTACTCCCTTTGATTTAGATTTCATGATAACAAAATCCCACTAATCACAGCACTGATTATTCCAGTTGACATAACATTCACAGACTTTTGGAAAAATTCTAGCATGCTTCAAAAAAAAGGGTTTTTTGATTCATTCATCGTAGAATGGTTTTAACGTGAGATGCCATCTTATCCTGACTTTGTAATCCTCACCTAAAAGAGTCCAGTAGCTGTGTAAACTAAATGTACTATATGATGCATTCATGTATACATGAGGATTTACGTAGCATTACTGAGCAAGTTCTTGCTCTTATCATTTCATGTAACCAACCCGACTAAAGTAAATGTTAAGAAATGAATATCATCATTCACTTTAATACGTGGCATTTTCGAAAACTGCCTATCATCTAGTTTGGAGATATGCTTGTTTTATGGCCAGTTTCATTAAATCATTGACAAGCTGGTCAAGTCAATAATTTTTTTAAATAAAATAAATTGGCTTTCTGTAACAGTTTGGTGGTGGCTGGTAAAACTTTACAGCTCCTCAGCCACTTTCCCCCACCTTGCTCCGTCAGGCATTTTAACCCAACCAATTTATAATAACTTCTCTCATCTGAGCTACTTTAAACATTTTTAGTCTACAGAGATTTAACACACATTGGTAAGTGTCTTTGACGTTGTATAATTTAAACCAACATGTTTGGCAACCTAGTTCTGGCAGCAGGAACCTCGACGTTGACACTAGTCACAACTAACAGCTGCAGAACAACCAATCCAGAACTGTTTTTTTTTGAAGAAGAAGAATCACAAACTTTAACCTCTCAGGATGTTAAGTTACTTTTGGGCAGACAGGTTTACAGGACTTGAGAGAAGGAATGGGTGATGGTTCGGGTCTGAAGAGGGGTCTCGACCTGAGACGTCACCCATTCCTTCTGACCAGAGATGGTGCCAGTCTCGCTGAGTTACTCCAGCATTTTTGTGTCTATCTTCAGTATAAACCAGCATCTGCAATTCCTTCCTACACAGGCTTACTTAACTGGTCCTGTCATTTTTTTAGTCCTAAGCTCATATCTGTCTTTTCAGCTAATGCTTTCAGTTCCTGGCTCTTCAATAGGATAGCAAATGGACTCCAGAAGCAACAAGTGACCATAACTATTCAAGTGGCCGTTTTTTTAAATAAGAGAAGCAGGAGTAGGTAAAGGTATCATGACCATAAAAATAGAAATGTAATGAATCTAAACTGGCATATTGATTAGATTAGGTAAAAGTGAATTTAACTCTTATCCGAAAACGGAGGGAGCCAGCAAGGACGGACTTCAGGACAATTAACATTTATTATCAGGATAATGGCAGTATATTTGGGGGGAAATGAATCAAGGTAATCTGATAAAGTCAACATGGTTTAGTGAAAAGGAAAATATGTTTGACAAATTTATTGGAGTTCTTTGAAGTGATATGTGCTATGGATTCCAGAAGTTTTTTTGATAAGGTGCAATGTCAAAGGTTATTGTGAAAAATAAACGCTTTTATTCTGATATATTTGCATATAGAGATTAATGGCTGGCTAACAGGAAACAGGAGCCATAAATGGGTGTTATTCTGGTTGGCAGGTTTACAGGCTGGTGTGCCACGGGGATTAGTGCTGAAGTCACTTTATACTATTTATATTAATTACTTGGATTAATGCACCAAGGATAAATGTGCTGATGGCACATAGATAGGTAATACCCAGTCCCCCTCCTCTATTTCCTCTGCCCTCCTCGCCCCCTAACTAGCGCACACCATCTCTCCCACCATCTCCTACCACACGTCACCTTGTTGTTTTCCCCTCCTCCGTATGCTCCTCTCCCATCGCTCAGTGTAATGTTCCTTTTAACTCTTCGTTCCGCCCGCCAACTTTACATTTCACTCTTCTTACTTTATCTGATGCCCTTTTGTTTCTCCATCTCCAGCATTTCTCACTTACTCTGCACATCTGCCAATCAACCACCCCTCACCTGTATCCACCTATCTCTTGTGCAGGAAGGAAGTCCAGATGCTGGCTTAAACTGAAGATAGACAGAAAATGCTGGACTAACTCAGTGGGACAGGCAGCATCTCTCGAAAAAGGAATAGCTGACGTTTCGGGTCGAGACCATTCTTAGGGTCTCGACCCAAAACGTCACCCATTCCTTCTCTCCAGAGATGCTGCCTGTCCCACTGTCAGTCCAGCATTTTGTTTCTATCCACCTATCACTTCCCAGGATGTGCTCCACCCCTACTTCCCTTTGTCAGCTTTCTCCCTCCTACTGCAACAGTCTGAAGGGTTCTGACCCGAAATATTTTCAGTGCTCTCCCTCCACAGATGCTGCTAGGCCTGCTAAGTTCCTCCAGCATTTTGTGCTTTGCTGAAGATTCCAGCATCTGCACTTTCTTGTGTCTCCATCTGGAGTACTATATTCAGTATTGGTCAAATTTAAGGAAGATGCTAATATACTGCAACTTGCTCAGAGAACGTTGACTAAACAAGGGGTTTGTTTGTCCAAGAAGAAATGACTGGACAATCAATGTGTATTGATCGAGTCAGAGTCACGATTAATGGAGCATGGAAACAAGCTCTTCAGCCCAACATCCATGCCGACCAAGATGTCCCATCTAAGCTAATTCCATTTGCCTGCATTTGGCCCATATTACTCTAAACTTTTGCTTTTCATGAACCTGTCCAAGTGTCTTTTAAATGGTGCTCTAGTATCTGCCTCAACTACTTGCTATGGCAGCTCATTCCATAAACCCACCACTGAGTGAAAATGTTTCCACTCGGGTTCCTATTAAATCTTTCCCCACTCACCTTAAACCTATGTCCTCTGGTTCTTGATTCGCCGACATTGGGTAGAAGACAGGACTCAGCGTGAATGCACTGGTGTTCATTCACCCAATCAATTTCCCCTCATAATTTTATATTCCTCTATAAGATCTCCCCTCAGCCTCCTGCACTTCAAAGAATATAGTCCTAGCCTGCTCAACCTCATCCAATAGAAGTCTGAAGAAGGCTGTCGACCCAAATGTCACCTATCCATGTTTTCCAGAGATGATGCCTAACCTGATGCGTTACTCCAACACTTTTGCGTATTAAACAGTATCTGCAGTTCTTTGTGTAGGAGAGAACTGCAGATGCTGGTTGATATCAAAGGTAGACGCAAAATGCTGGAGTAACTCAGCGGGACAGGCAGCATCTCTAGAAAGAAGGAATGGGTGACGTTTCGGCTTGACACCCTTCTTCAGACTGATGTCAGGGGAGTGGGCGGTACAGAGATAACATGTAGTCGGAGCCAGTAAGACTGGTGGGAGAACTGGGAGGGGGGAAGAGGATGGAGAGAGAGGGGAAGCAAGGGCTACTTGAAGTTAGAGAACTCAATGTTCATACTGCTGGGGTGTAAGCAACCCAAACGAAATATGAGGTGCTGTTCCTCCAATTTGCGCTGGGCCTCACTCTGACAATGGAGGAGGCCCAGGACAGAAAGGTCAGATTGGGAATGGGAGGGGGAGTTAAAGTGTGAGCAACCGGGAGATCAGGTAGGTTTAGGCGACTGAGCGGAGGTGTTCAGCGAAACGATCGCCGTTACTGTGCTTGGTCTCAATAGACAATAGACAATAGGTGCAGGAGTAGGCCATTCGGCCCTTTGAGCCAGCACCGCCATTCAATGTGATCATGGCTGATCATCCCCAATCAGTACCCCGTTCCTGCCTGCTCCCCATATCCCCTGACTCCGCTATCTTTAAGAGCCCTATATAGCTCTCTCTTGAAAGTATCCTGAGAACCAGCCTCCACTGCCCTCTGAGGCAGAGAAACAGGTAATAGTCTCGCCTACTCTCCCTGTAGGTAAGCCCCTCAACTCTTGGCAACATCCTCATGAATCTTCTTGGCACTCTTCCTCACTTAACAACATCCATCCTATAGAAGTGTGAACAGAACTGAACACAATACTCTAAATGGTTCCTACCAACCTATTGTACAACTTCAACGTAACATCCCAACACCGTGTTTGAAGAAGACCAAAACCCTTCTTTATCACCCTTTCTACCTATGACATCAAGTTCGGGGAACTATGTACCTGAATTCATAGATCCCTCTGCTCTAAAACACTTCCCATGGCACTACTATTCACTGTGATGGTCCTGCCCTGGTTTAACTTCCCAAAAATCTATGGAGTTTAGAAGAGTGAGTGGAAATATGATTGAAATTGGTGATCCGGAAAGGTCTTGGTTGGATGACTGTGGTGAGGATGTTTCTTCGTGGGAGAATCTAGAAACTAGTTTAAAAATAAGGGATCACCCATCTGAGACAAGATCCTTTTTTCTCTTTGAGGGTCTCATGTCTATGGAATGGACATCCTCAAGGGACAGTAAAAACAGAGTCCTTGTATTTCTTTAAGGCCAAGCTGGAGAGATACGTGGTAAGCAAGGAGCTAAATGTCACGGCTAGGCAGAATACAGGTTTGAGGTTATAGTCAAATCAACCTTGCTCTTGTTGAATGATGAAAAAAGCACAAGGGCCAAGTGACCTACTCCCACTCCTAATTCATAAATGTGGATGATTGCTGGGTACCTCTAATGATGTTGCAATAATCTGATCTAATGAAATACTCCTTTACGCCACCTGATGGTAAACAATATGGAGTAGGTGTCACAAGCAGATCAATGCTGCAAAACACTATGAGGTTGTGGGAGGCCTGGTCGCCATAGTTCAATTAGTTGCATTCTCATCTCTTGGTGACAATTTCACATTCACATCCCAAGCTAGAAACTAGAGCACAAAAAATCTAAGCTAACACTCTGAGCCGAGTTTTAAGAAGTGCCGTCCTTTATAAAGCACGTGAGACTGTTGTCCCCTCTGTTCTCCAGACAGACGTACAAAAAACATGGCACAACTTTGAAGAGTGGGAGTTATCCACAGTGTCTGGGCCAATACTCGTCTCTCAAGTTAACAGAAAACCATTGGTAGATTGGCGTTTGTGAGAAATTACTGTGCATAATTTACAACCTGCATCTCCTGTATTACAACAGTTCCTACACTTCAAGATACTGCAATGGATGTGAAAGAGCTTTGGTTTCCAATGAAACTTGTAGGTGTAGGTGTGGACCATTCATTGTCATTCCAACAGAAGTAGCCAGAAAGTGAGAAGCAATACAAACCTTCTCCCTAAATCAGTAGCCAATTTAGCAACTATCACCGGTTAGACAAGATTGCTGTTGTCTTCCCTAACAATCCTTCTTAGAATATTATTATATACTTCAATATAAAACATAATTAAGCATATATTAGCTGCCGGACATCCTCTTGCTAAGAATCGATTAAAGCCAATAACTATTGGCATTGAAAGATAATCTCAATAGAAATGGAGACTCTTTGATCGCAGATAAATTTAAAAAAAGCTATTTTCATCAAACTTATTCAGCCTTCAGACATACAGCGCAGAACCAGCCTTTCAGCCCACCTAGTCAGCGTCACGCCAGCAATCACCCCTTCTTCAGACTGGTCAGGGATCAGGGAAATGAGAGATATAGACAGTGATGTGGAGAGATAAAGAACAATGAATGAAAGATATGCAAAGAAGTATCGAAACAGGCCATTGTAAGCTGTTTGTAGTGTGAAAATGAGAAGCTAGTGCGACTTGGGTAGGGGGGAAGATAGAGAGAGAAGGAATGCCACGGCCCGAGGGCTGAGGGGAGGTGGGAAGGGGAGGAGGCAGCCTGGGTTAACAGAATTGAGAAAATTCAATGTTTAAGCCCAGAGGATGCAGACTCCAAGCGGAATATGAGGTGCTGTTCCTCCAACTTGCGGTGTTGCTCACTCTGGCCATGGAGGAGGCCCAGGACCGAGAGGTCGGATACGGAATGGGAGGGGAGTTGAAGTGCTGAGCCACCGGGAGGTCGGGTTGGTTATTGCGGACCGAGCGGAGGTGTTCGGCGAAATGATCGCCCAGCCTCCGCTTGGTCTCACCGTTGTAGATCAGCTGGCGTCTGGAGCAACGGATGCAATAGATGAGGTTGGAGGAGGTGCAGGTGAACCTCTGTCGGACTTGGAAGGACTGCTTGGGTCCCTGAAAGGAGTGGATGGGGGAGGTGAAGGGACAAGTGTAGCATCTGTTGCGGTTGCAAGGGAAAGTGCCCGGGGAAGGGGTGGAGCGGGAGGGAAGGGAAGAATTGACAAGGGAGTTGCGGAGGGAGCGGTCTTTGCGGAAGGCAGGCGGGGGGGGGGGGGGGAGATGGGAAGATGTGGCGAGTGGAGGGGTCACGTTGGAGGTGGCGAAACTGGCAGAGGACCATCTGTTGTATGCGCCGGCAAATTATAGCATCTCTTGCGGTTGCAAGGGAAAGTGCCCGGGTTTATAGCATCTCTTCCATAGCGCCACTGTGCCACCCTATCTTTTCCCTTTTTTGAAAGCAAATGCATACATTCTATTTCAAACACAAACTTTGTGTTAACTTTAGCCGTTTAAACCAATAAGGGCACAGAGAGTACAGTCGTTGAGCTTCCCTCATTGTCACAATATCAGTTCAGCAACAGTACAAAACAAAATATAGGCACTCAAAGCAAGCAAGGATGTCTAACAGGAGAGGTGTTAAATGGTATGATGTCCCAATACATCCACCTAATGCTCCTACATATTAATACAGCAACGGGTGGAACATGATGCTAATCTACAATAGGCCAGTCAGCCAACTCTAAAGACAAGTTAACAATGCAGAACTGACATTATGACAAGTGGTGTAGAACAAGACTTTTAACTGGAGAGCACTGCAGTTCAAATATTATTACAACTTTATGAGCAGATTGGAATTATAGACGAACAGAAACTAATAATCTATTATCATGAGTAAAACAGTAATATACTATTTGCACTGGGAGCATTCTGTAGTCATTACTTGCAAAAACAACAAGGCTTAAAAATCTTTTATTCTGTCAACTCAGCTGAAACAGCGTATATTAAACACCACCATAAACAGTGATGGAGAAAACAGAACACTGTGATAATAAATAATTATACTAATGAAGAACTATGTTCAAAGTTATTTCCCACCCCACCCTCACTTTAGCATTCCCAATCCACCTCCCCTTCCTCAGATAAGTTCGGCTTTTAGTAAGCCAGGACCATTTCTACATTGGTTTCATAGCTGCAGTCTGTGCAAGAAACAACAACGGTTACAAAGAAGCTGGTCCACAAACCTGATGTGTCTAGTTTAGTTTAGAGATGCAGCAATGGAAACAAGCCCTTCGGCCCTCTGAGTCTACGCCTACCAGCGATATAACCATATAACAGATAACCATATAACAATTACAGCTCGGAAACAGGCCATCTCGGCCCTTCTAGTCCGTGCCGAACACTTACTCTCCCCAAGTCCCATCTACCTGCACTCAGACCATAACCCTCAGACCATAACCCTCCATTTCTTTCCAGTCCATATACCTATCCAATTTATTTTTAAATGATAAAATCGAAGCTGCCTCCACCACATCCACTGGAAGCTCATTCCACACAGCTACCACTCTCTGAGTAAAGAGGTTCCCCCTCATGTTACCCCTAAACTTCTGTCCCTTAATGCTCAAATCATGTCCTCTTGTTTGAATCTTCCCTACTCTCAATGGAAAAAGCTTATCCACGTCAACTCTGTCGATCCCCGAACACTATCCTACACACACAAGGTACAATTTTTACTATTATACCAAGCCTACAAACCTGTACATCTTTGGAGTGTGGGGGAAAACCAGAGATCCCAGAGAAAACGCACATAGGTCACGGGGAGAACGTACAAAACTCCATAGACAAGCACCCGTAGTCGGGATCGAACCCGGGTATATGCCGTTGTAGGGCAGGAACTCTACCGCTGCGCCACCGTTGCACATCCTTCCTTATGTAATCATCAGAAAGTGAAGGACTCAAAATGCACGATAAGACAGTTTTAAATTATTGTTCAGAGCCAGCTGACGATTGCTATATTACATCTAAATTGCAAAAATGTTTCGAGATGAATTATTTCCCATCACTTCTGTGCACCACTACCAAAATAAAACTCTGGATTCTTATTCTGAGAAAATCTGAAAACAACAGCAATTTTGGTACAGCCGCAAAGATTTCCCATTATAGCACAAAGCAATATCTACATATTAATTCATTGTACCTCGGGAAATGAAAAAGAAAAATAAAATCCCCAAATCACAAAGTGAAAAGAGAACACAGTAATGATTCCAAAACTAAATTAAAACCAAAAAAAGTAATACAGAAAATCCACACCAGAGCTTCCCCCAGGGACTTTACGGGCCTGTCCCACTTATGCAATTTTTTCGGTGACTTGCCGGCACCCGTCATAGTCGCAGCAGGTCGCTAAAAAATGTCGAGATGTTGGAAATCCAGCGGCGACCAGAAAAAGGTACGACTCTTTGGGCCACTACTCACGACCGTGCAGACGTCGCATGTCGAGATGACGGGTGCCGGCAAGTCGCCGAACAATTCGTGTAAGTGAGACTGGCCCTTTACATTTAAAGTGGGCATGTGAAGAAAAAGCAACATGGAATATCTTCAAACGTTTTCAGCGACAAAATCAAAAAGAAACAACAATTGTAAAACCAGCCGCCCCACTAGCCGTCTAGTCATGAGATTTGCTGACACACAATGTAGGCACGATGGCAAAATAAGTCTCATTATGCATAACTTTTATAAAATGATTAACCAAGTAAACTACTGAAACCATCCCATGTGCTTTTAGTTACGCCTAACAGCTTTTTATTTTGTCAATTAGATTGCAACTCTAAGACTTTACACACCATATATTGCAGAATTAGCAGCAACACGGTCTAGTTATGAGATCTGCTGATGCACAACTGTAGGTGTGATTGCTAAATAAGTATCATTATGCATCATGCACCAAACACATGAACATTAATCAGAGACATCCCACCCACTCCATCTACACTTCATACCGCCTCAGGAAAGCAACCAACATAACCAAAGATCTTCGCCACAGCTATTCCCTCTCTTCTCCCCTTTACTGTCAGGCAGGAGATACAAAAGCCTGAAAGCATGGACCGCCAGATTCAGGGACAGTTTCTTCTCCCTGTTGAAACATATGCTGATAAGCAAAGGCGTAGTCCTGATCTTCCAACCTACCTCATTGTGAACCTTGGACTTTTTCCTCTGTAATTGTAACACTCTAATGATGCGACACTCCATTCTGCACCCTGGTATTTTTCTCTTTACACCACTTGTGCTTGTGTATAGCTTGATTGGACTCGAGTACAGTATGGTTTGACTGCATAGCATACAAAGCTTGTCACTGTACGCTGGAATACATGGCAATAGTAAATCAATACCAATACCATACTTAAAAAGTGAAATTTAAAAAAAACAAAGCTGTTGAAAGTTTGCTAGATCATAGGAACTTTACCACTGAAGATACAGGATGCTTAATGAGCATATACTTGTGCTGATCTTCAACCAGCAAATAGAATATAAAATGCTGAAAGTAGAGCAGTACAGCAAAAGAGCAGGCCCTTCGGCCCACAATGTCTGTGCCGAACATGATGCCAAGACCACCTCTCTTATCTATCTGCACATAATCCATATCCATGTGCCTATCAAAAAGTATCAGATGCCACTATAATATCTGCCTCAACTATCACCCTCTCCTCCCCTTCGATAACACATTCCAGGCACTCAACAACCTTTTTTTTAAATTAAAACTTGCTCTGCGCATATCCGTTAAAATTTGCCCCTCTCACCTGAGAACTATACCCTCTAGAATATGATTTTTCAATCCTAGGAAACTGTCTAGAAATATTGAAATAACACTGAAGGAAAGATCAACTTTGATTAAAATATGATACTCTTTTATAGTAAGAACAGAAAATGCTGTAAATACTCAAGTGTCTGTGGGGAAAGAAACAGTTCATGTTTCAGGTTGATCATGTTTCATCAGAGAAGGGTGTAGGGATGAAATCTGTGATCGGCTTTTCTTCTGTTCTCTCTAACCCTCACCCTTGCCTGTAATTTAAAACCTGTTTGATTTCTAACTTCATGTCGGGAGGAACTGCAGATGCTGGTTTAAACGTAAGACACTCACAAAAGACTGGAGTAACTCAGCGGGTCAGGCAGCATCTCTGGAGAAAAAGAATGGATGACGTTTCGGATCGAGACACTCGTTCAGACCAAGAGTCAGGGGAAAGGGGAACAAGAGATATAGACAGTACTTAAAGAGAAAAGTCCCCAAGTACCATCTATACCATCTCCAGAGATGCTGCCTGACCCGCTGAGTTATTCCAGCCTTTTGTGTCTACCTTTGGTTTCTAAAGGGGCTGTCCCACTTGGGCGACCTAATCTGCGAGTTCTGGCGAGTTTGTCCTCGACTCAAACTCGCAACATGGACGACACAAGGTCGTAGGAGGTCTTCGAAACTCTCCTTCATGCTCGAGAGTGGTCCCCGCATACTCAAGGCCTCAGCTAGGTTGCAGCGTTTTTTTCAATATGTTACAAAACGCCCGCAAGTAAAAAAAGGTCGCCATGGAAAAAAAATCGATACTTTTTTTACTCGTAGGTTTAGTCGTAGTAGGTCATAGTAAGTCGTAGTAGGTCGGCATGTTAGTCGTACATAATCGAGGGTAGTCGAAGGTAGTCGTAGATAGTCTTCATCATAGTCGAAGGAGATCGTTTTCATTCTCCACCATTCGGTGTCCAATTTTCCCGAAGTTAGTCGTAGCTAATCGAAGCTAGTCTTCAACATAGTCGAAGGAGGTCTTCTACATATTCGAAGGAGGGCTTCAACATGTCATTTTTTCAAACTCTTCTAAACTCGAAGTGGGACAGCCCCTTAACTTATGTCAGTTCCTCATTTCTCTCTCCATAGGTGCTGCCCAACCTGCTGAGCTTGCTTTTATTTCACATTTCTAGGGCCTGCAGTTTTAGCAGATTTAATGGTATGCGGGATAAAAAATACATTTAAAATCTAGAAAATGCTAATATATGTATTAAATATATAAAAATGCTCACTTTTAATTATGCACATTGCTATATACCCTCTTAAGATACTTATTTGGTTTTCAAGTGCAGCAGTCCAAATGTTGAAAAAATATTTTGTAATATAAATAGAAACACAGGAGGAGGATGTGCAAAAAGACACACTTTTAATACGTTCACAAAGGCCTTTTCAATTTATTATAACAATAAAGATCAAATTCATTGTACTGTTAATACAACAATGGCATGAGCAACCCTTAAAAAAATTAATCACTACTGTTCATTACAATGGGACATGCAGCTAATGCAAAATTCCAGTTCTGGGTAGTTGTGGCCACTGATTACCGTTGCACAGACTCTAGAGAGACAAGGCAGCAATAACCTACTGAAATGATTTAAAAGCAGGTAGATCCTTAAAACACTCTACCTCATTTAGTAGAACTGGGTCTGATGGGAGATGGGAGGCTGCATTTCAGCGCAGATTGTAAATCTTGGCAGATTGTAAATTCTTACCTAGAAACTCGAGAACATAAGAAAATACATAGCACCCAAAGATTACAATTTCAAGCTCAATACGACATAAACTACAATAAATGTATGTTATTTGCAAGTGCTAAGGTACTCATTTACCCAAGTTACTTTACAACTTGTAGGAAACTAAACAACTTGGGAGAGCTCCCATTGGAGTTTGCAGTTTCAAGCTATAATCAACAATGGTGCTCTGTGCCCAAGATGGTTCCTCATGAGACACTTTGATAACATCCCCTTGACAGAAGATCAGAAGAAATCAAGAATGACAACCTGCATGTCGTTTTAAATTATGTTGATTCATATGAGGGTACTGTCAATCTGAAAGCATAACCATGAGAAAACATAACACTTCCATGCATTTTTAAAATGGGCCTACTTATTTTCACTCTGTCATCAGCAATTGAACAAGATAACTGTGGTCTAGATGTATCAATGAGCTAATTCATTATTGCTCTATCACTTTGTCCTTATTATTTTCCAATGCTTAATTTCAGCTCATCTCTTCTCCATCCTTGGAATGTACAGGGCTTGGAGAGCTCTGGGGGGGTGGGGGGGGGGGAGAAGGAGAACTTGTGGTGGATTGTTACCTAAAATGGGAGAATTTAATGTCACACCATTGAGATGTAACCTACTAGTTCCTCCAGTTTGTGTATGGCCCAGAATACACAGGTTAGTATGGGAATGGGAAGGGGAGTTAAAAGAGTTAGCAATGGGAGATCCAGCAGGCCTTGGCGGGCTGAACATAATTATTTGGCGAAACAGTCGCCTAGTCTAGAGTTGGTTCTCCGATGTGAAGGAGGTCATATCAGGAGCATCAAATACAGGACAGGCTGTAGGTGTCCCCCTCATCCTCCCCTCTCTTCCTTGTCCCCCATCTGAATGTACGCCCATTTCTCCTGCTAGCCCGCCCCTTTCTCCTTCCACCTATATTCCTTCCTCTGGCTGTTCACATTTCGCTTCTCTTCTCTCCTTATCTCAAGATCATAAGTGAAAGGAGTAGAATTAGGCCATTTGGCCCATCAAGTCTACTCCGCCATTCAATCATGGCTGACCTATCTCTCCCTCCTAATCCCATTCTCCTGTCTTCTCTCCATAACCTCCGACACCCGTACTAATCCAGAATCTATCTATCTCTGCCATACATATATCCACTGACTTGGCCTCCGCAGCCTTCTGTGGCAAAGATTTCCACCCTCTGGCTAAAGACATTCTTCCTCATCTCCTTACTAAAAGAACGTCCTTTAATTCTGAGGTTATGACCTCTAGTCCTAGACATTTCCACTTGTGGAAACATCCTCTCCACATCCACTCTATTCACTAAGCCTTTCACTATTCTGTACATTTCAATGAGGTCCCCTCTCATTCTTCTAAACTCCAGCGTGTACAGGCCCAGTGCCGTCAAACACTCATCACATGTTAACCTACTCATTCCTGGGATCCTTCTTATCTCACAACGTCTTGTGTTTTCATCTCTGGCCTATTTCCCCATCCATCTGCTAATCAAAACCCCTCCTTTAATCTGTATCCACCTATCACTTGCCAGGTCGTATACCCATCCCCCACCTCTGTTCCACCTTTCTCCCCCCCCCTATTACAATTGGGCTGAAGAAGGGTCCTAACACAAAACATCACCTATCCACGTCTTCGAGAGATGCTACCTGACCCACTGAGTTACTCCAACATTCTGTGTAATTCGTTTTCCACAATGCATAGCATTATTGTGATATTATTCAGTTTTGTTTTTTAAATTAGCCATGGGCTTTTACAAAGTCCCCTAAGATTTACCCCTTAATTGTACTGGAAGTGACAAAATAAACAAAAGCAATACCAACATTTTATTTGGCATGGATTACAGTAAAGTTTCAATGTCATTGCAGTTCTTCATGGTGAAAAAAGGGAAGCTTTGTCACAAGTCTAAAATGGAGTACAATAGGAAACTGCTTTCAGGTATTAACATTATGTATCGCCCTCTCCTACTAAATGTATAGGTTGGGTATATTAATTCAGATTGTGTAAAATGTAAAAGTAAATTTCCAAATAATTCCAGTCTTAGTTATGTTCCATTGGTAACCACCTCGTTTGAGTCAATGAGCTGAATTTCTAAGATACATTTGAAAAACCTCAGATTCAGAGTAGTTTATCGTTATATAAAGCAGGGTGCAATGAAATTCCTTGATCACAGGAAGCCCACAGAACACCGTTATCATAATGTAGACAAAAGTGCTGGAGAAACTCAGCTGGTGCAGCAGCATCTGTGGAGCGAAGGAAATAGGCAACGTTTCGGGCCGAAACCCTGAAGGAAATAGGCAACGTTTCGGGCCGAAACCCTGAAGGAAATAGGCAACGTTTCGGGCCGAAACCCTGAAGGAAATAGGCAACGTTTCGGGCCGAAACCCTGAAGGAAATAGGCAACGTTTCGGGCCGAAACCCTGAAGGAAATAGGCAACGTTTCGGGCCGAAACCCTGAAGGAAATAGGCAACGTTTCGGGCCGAAACCCTGAAGGAAATAGGCAACGTTTCGGGCCGAAACCCTGAAGGAAATAGGCAATGTTTCGGGCCGAAACCCTGAAGGAAATAGGCAACGTTTCGGGCCGAAACCCTGAAGGAAATAGGCAACGTTTCGGGCCGAAACCCTTCCGGGTTTCGGCCCCAAACGTTGCCTATTTCCTTCGCTCCATCGATGCTGCTGCACCCGCTGGGTTTCTCCAGCACTTTTGTCTACCTTCGATTTTCCAGCATCTGCAGTTCCTTCTTAAACAGTTATATAATAACGGATACAACAATGAAAGCAATGATAGATGCAAAACATCAGAATGGTGCAAAGATTGCAGTGTGAAAACTATTCAAGTGCAACATCAAAAGAACCAAGTTAATGAGGTGGGGTGAAGTTATGGGTATCTGTGGCAGGAAAGTGGTGGGAGATACTTCTTGGTGCAGAACTGATAGCAATCGGGAAGGTGTTCTCAACACTGGACATCTGGGCTTTCAAGCACCTGTACCTTCTCTCAGAAGGTAGAAGAGAGAAAAGGGATGGCTGGTATACTTGATCTGAACTTGATCTTTGTAATTCAGCTGAGTGTCAAAATGCCAGATTCAGATCTGTCACTTTGTGACTAAAATATGAGATTCTGGCTGCATGTGCCAGTTGCAATGGGATGCTAACTGTTTCCTTGGGTAAGTTGAAGAGGAAGGAGTTCTCAGAGTATCTTGACTTCCCTCAATCAAGACGGCAAAAAAAGATCAACTGATTTCACTTCTTTGGTGTGCTGCATCTGGCTGTTTGCCTACACAAACAGCAATGGCACTATATAAATATAAATGCATTGGCTGTGAAGTGCTTTGGAATATGAAAGGCACAATATAAATATAAACTCATTATTTATTCAAACCCCACAAGATTTCATTCAATACAAGGTTGTTACTCTGTGGCTGGCTGGCATCCGACATTCTACCTTCCATGAATGTTGAGGTCAACCAACACTCACTGCCTCTATTTTACTTGGTGAACGATACTTGGTGTGGAGTCTCGGTTGACCTCGAATTTATGGAAGCCACCATGTTTTAGTTTGGAGATACAGCGCGGAAACAGGCCCTTCGGCCCACCGAGCCCGCACCGACCAACGATCCCTGCACATTAACACTATCCCACACACACACTCGGGACAATTTACATTTATACCAAGCCAATTAACCTGCAAACCTGCACGTCTTTGGATTGTGGGAGGAAACCGAAAATCTCTGAGAAAACCCACGTAGGTCACGGGGCGAATTCTAGCGTAATGCAGCAACTCTACCACTGCACCACCGTGCCGCTGTACAGATCCATATTCACTGGCTGCTAAACTATTCAAAGTTGCTTCCTTATGTTTTCAAATCACTCTATCATCTCCTCCTCCCCTACAACGTTCACTTTGTGCACTGATGCTTTGGCCTCTTGAACATTCCTTAATGTAATTACTTTCTTGCTAGCGGCTGAGTTTTTTTGGTTGCCGAGTCCCAAGTCTTGGAATTCCCTTGCTATTCCCACCTCTCCTTCCTCCATTAAAATGGTTTATTAAATCTCCCACTTCTTGTCTAATCTCTCCACTGTCAAATTTGACAAAACTTTTGCAGAATGCTTCTTGCCAAAAACAAACCCATCTACCTGGTATCCGCCCCCAACAACAAAGTTGAAAATAGAGATTTGGTTTCCAGAATCTGTTCGCGGACATGCAATGCCCAACGAGCCATCAGTGCATTTAAAGTCTCCAAACTGCAAAGGGTGGCCTGCTATGGGTTGCCCAGGTTTCAGAAGCATATATACGTTACTCATAAATATATATATTGACATGATATAGGGCACTGCACTGCTTTATGCCCTAAGCATATTATATTCACTTACTATATTTATATGACAACAAGGCATCAATTTTCCTTTCCAACATCGATAAGCCTAAGAGGTTATTACACTGAGCCCAGCCCACACTTTCTCAGTGTTCAGTGGTATGAGGATCCTATACAGTGGCCCATAATGCCTTTGCGGGGGCTACACCAAGCTTCAGTGTAGAGGCTGTACCAGGCTTTCAGCACATACTCCTGCACCTTGCAAATGTGGTTGTCTGCAGCATCCCATGGGCAGAGAGACCGCTTGGTAATGCAGACCAAAGCACGCCTTTCATCAACCTGATGATCTTCCAGCAGCGGTCAAGGTTTGTCTCGGCGTGTGCCAGTGGGAATAGCCTACAGCGCAGTGCTATGCAGTTGCGTGGGGCAATCCTCGACAAAGTCCACTATATCCCTTTCCAGACCTTACAAACACACACCAGAAGGCAATAAATGATTGCCTCATATGCACCGCAACCACCTCAAGACAGCGTGCAGTGGGAAGGAGACTACTGCTCCCGAGGAGTTAAGCAGTCTTGAAGAGCACGCCCATCGTGGATGCGTGTAATACTTTTCTCCCCAAAACCTTTCCCGATCCAATCCAAGACTAGCCGATTGTGTAGAAGCTGGAAACCCACAGTTCTGAGGAAACATAATTGAACTGTTGAATATTTCCAGCAAATGTATGAAGGTCAGTTATCTCACATCGACCCACTGAAATATCTGGCAGCAACCCTGATTTAGCAACTGCTGCTTAACTCTCTACTAACAAATGCCTAACAGAGAAAGGAGACAAGAATAAGCTAAGCTATTCAAACCATGTGGCATTTCAAATTGTCGTTAAGAAAATATATTACTTCTGAAGTGCAATCACTGTTAGTTTGTAGACAAAGGGCAATCATCAAAGTGTGCAACGATGTGTTAATGCTTGAAGCTTTCATAAGGTGAATGGGTTAAACACAGGCAAGTTATGTAGTACTGCTCCACAATTGTGTTCTAGAGACAGAACTGATACTCTATCCAAATGTATCTGGCTTAAGGAGAAAGGGGAGAATTCATCCAAATGAATTGCTTCCTGGGCGAGTTTCACCAATGGAAGATGAATTGTATTTTTTCCAATACCCGTCACAGTGCTACTAGCTTCTGACTAAAACACATTTCGTCTCATCATTTTGATTCACTTTACAGGCACTTTTGATAACCGCTCCAGCAGCAGAGTTAAGTCAGGGTTATTGCCAGATATTTCTGTGGGTCGATGTGAGATAAGTGACCTTGATACATTTGTTATTACATCTTGTTTGCTCCAGCTTTGATCAGATGTAGCTTCAAATTAATTGTAGTGGAACAAACCTTCAAAATCTTAAACCTGAAGTCACAAGGCCAGGATTTTTTAATGTTTAATCATCACCGAGCACAATGATATTCTGAACGAAACATGATGGAGTTTAGCCTCGTCTATTTTCTTCAGGAAACGCTACATTAAGACAATGAATACATATAATCCTTGACAGCTGAGAAAAATGATGCATTCATTTTTGCAGCTAACTAGAGACAAACTTCACAATCAAATTGCATTTTCTTAAATTATCATTCAATTGAACACTAAGGCACATTATGATCAGGGCATACAGTAGAGCCCAATCATTTAAAAGTAGGATGAATTACCTTGTATATATTGTAGCATAGATGGCAAGACAATAATTAAGCTTTACAATTTTACAGAAAGTAAAGTCTGCTAGAATTTAACCCTGCAACAGCAAATGCTGCAATGGATACATTATCCAGTCATAGAAATCACTAAACTTCTAATCAATAAACTTCCAACAAAAGAATGGTCTCACAGTTTGAGAGTTGAAGTGAGCACATTGTGCTGTCATTCTTTACATTTTAGTGTTGAGACTTGAGCAATCAGTGAGAGAATAAACATCTTTATTTAGACATTATAGCACCACCAGCTGTTTCTCAACATTTTTCCGTTAAAAATACAAAAATCGCATGCTTACAGCAGATGTCATTGTTCCTCAAATATCCGACATAAACTGGAAAAACTTTAGCAAGCAGACTTTTGATTGGCCCTTCCGATTCTGAGACACTTCGCCCACTCTTCAACAACTTTCAATTTCTCGCTCCCAATTGTCACATTTTTACCATGGATGTCCAGTCCCTTTAAACCTCCATCCCCCACCAGGAAAGGTCTCTAGGCTCTCTGGTTCTTTCGTGAAAAGAGACCCAACACTAACATTTCCTCCACCTGACGGAACTTGTCCTCACCTCATATCACAGCAACACCATTGTCAAATTTGCAGATGACACTACGGTGGTGGGGCTCATCTCCGGGGGGGACGAGTACGCCTATCGGGATGAGGTGGAGCAGCTGACAGTGTGGTGTGGAGAAAATAACCTGCTCCTGAACACCTTAAAGACCAAGGAGATAATAATAGACTTCAGGAAGAACAAAACAGAACTGGTACCACTAATCATCAGAGGGAACTGTGTGGAGAGGGTGGCGGATTTCCGCTTCCTGGGAATCCATATTGAGGAGGACCTGACGTGGAGCGTGAACACCTCTGCGCTGCTGAAAAAGGTCCAGCAGAGACTGCACTTCCTGAGGGTGCTCAGGAAGAATAACATCACACAGAGACTGCTGCTGTCCTTTTATCGGTGCTCCATTGAGAGCATCCTAACATACTGTGTATGCGTGTGGTACACCAGCTGCACAGCGGCTCAGAGGAAAGCGCTCCAGAGGGCCATTGACAATGCCCAGAGGATTGTCGGCTGCCCTCTCCTTACCTTGGAAGACTTACACAGTTCCCGCTGCATCAAAAAATCCCAGAATATTATAAAGGACATTTCCCACCCCGGACACTCCCTGTTTGAACTGTTGCCGTCAGGCAGACGGTACAGATCTACAAGGACAAGGACAAACAGATTTAAAAACAGTTTTTACCCCACTGCTATAAAGGCACTAAATGTAGCCGCCAAGGAACGCGGGGACTAAGGGACTGTGGTTGGTACACTGTGAAATCGACAGAAGGATGTAGGGTTGGGTGTATATGCGTGCCATTTTCATATTTCATATTTATTTTAGTTGTTTATCTTTTTTAATATTTTACCTTGTATGTATCGTTAGCTTTTATGGTTTGAATGTTGCACTGACTGGTTGACATTTTTAAATTTCGTTGTACATGGTTCATGTTACAATGACAGTAAAGAAACTATTCTATTCTATTCTTTGACTCATCTCACATTCCCAAATTAAAGGGATAGCCATGTGCACTTGCATGGGCACCAGCTATGCCCTGCCTTTTATGTTGGTTTTGTTAAATAGTCTTTATTCCAAATGTATGCTGGAACTTTATGCATCTCTTTGCAAATGGATCCTCATCAACAGGACACAATTGGTATGAACTGGCAACAACATTTCCTCCTCGATAACCATCAGCACAGGCGCCCAGCCCCTTGCTCTACTCACTCTATACCTGCGACTGTGTAGTCGGACGAGTTTCCCCACTCAATCTTTAAATTCCCACCGTTGTTGGGCAAAGTACAGACAATGATGTACAGTAGAGAGCATATTGACTGGTTGCATCACGGCTTGGTTCGGCAACGCAAACGCCTAGGAATAAAGATGACTAAAAAAGTGAACACTGTCCAGTCCATCGTGGGTACTGCCCACCCCACCATCGAAGGGTTCCATTGGAGGTACTGTCTCAAAAAGGCAGCCAATAACATCAAGGACCCACACCACCCTGGCCACGCTCTCATTTCACGCCTGCCATCGGGAAGCTGGTCTGAAAACTAATGCTCCGGTCAGGAGCAGCTTCTTCCCAACAAGCAACAGGTTATTGAACACGACAAACTCCAACTAAACTGAACTACATACCGCCTTTGGTCCTCGGATTTTCAGGTTTTTTTGCACTATATTGGGATTTTTATTATTGAACTTTTTTTTTTAAATGTTTCTTTATTATATTATCTATTGAGTGCTGTGTTAGCAAAGGTGTTGTGCTGCTGCAAGTAAGAATTTCATTGTTCCATTTAGGAACATTGGACAATAAAACTACTCTTGACGCTATCCTCCAACTCGTTTGCCGCAACATCAACGACTGCATCGGAGCTGCATTCTGCACCCGCGCAGAACTCGATTTCATTAACTTTACCACCAACCCTGACCTCAAATTCACTTGGACAATCTCTGACGCATCTCTCCCCTTCCTTGATCTCTCTGTGTCCATCATAGGGAACAGACTATCAACTGACGTCCACTATAAATCTACCAATTCCCACGGTTACCAGCACTACATTTCCTCCCACCCTGCCTCGTGTAAAGACGGTGTCCCTACTTTCAATTTCTCCCCATCGGGTCCGAAGATGAGGCTTACCATTCTTAGACATCAGAGATGTCCTCTCTCTTTAGTAGAATTTAGAAGATTGAGGGGGGATCTTATAGAAACGTACAAAATTCTTAAGGGGTTGGACAGGCTAGATGCAGGAAGATCGTTCCCGATGTTGGGGAAGTCCAGAACAAGGGGTCACAGTTTAAGGATAAGAGGGAAGTCTTTTAGGACCGAGATGAGAAAAACATTTTTCACACAGAGAGTGGTGAATCTGTGGAATTCTCTGCCGCAGAAGGTAGTTGAGGCCAGTTCATTGGCTATATTTAAGAGGGAGTTAGATGTGGCCCTTGTGGCTAAAGGGATCAGGGGGTATGGAGAGAGGCAGGTACAGGATATTGAGTTGGATGATCAGCCATGATCATATTGAATGGCAGTGCAGGCTCGAAGGGCCGAATGGCCTACTCCTGCACCTATTTTCTATGTTTCTCTGTTTAGTACATGTGGATTACCCCCTGCGAACAGATAGACCCCTCAACCCGCGTCTCGTGTCCGTCATTCTGCTCTCGCAGGACACCGTTCCCCTCGTACTCGCCTTTCACCCCACCAGCCTCCACATTCAACATCCACATCATTCTCCCACATTTCCATCACCTCTAACATGATCCCACCCCTTTCTGCTTTCCATACAAACCACTCCCCCGGGATCTCTTTGCTTCACTCATGCCTTCCTGGCTGAACTATCCCTGCCCGCAGAGAATTACCTCTGCATGGCAGGAGTTGCAATCCCTGTCCCTATACCTCCTCCCTCACCTCCATTCAGGGACCCCAGCAGTTCTTCCAGGTGAGACAGAGGTTAACATGCACCTTCTCCAACATCATCTACTGCATTCATTATTCCCAAAGTGGCCACCTGGCGATCGGCAAGATCAAGTGCAGACTTGACGACATTTCACCGAATGCCTGCGCATGGTCCGCCCAGGCCCACTGGACTAAAGGTGTGGGGGTGTGGTTTAACTGGCCACAGTTGTACTGGCCCAACCATTTTAACACTTCCTCCCCTTTCTGTCCTGGGCTTCTTCCTTTGCTAGAGATTAACCACACAGAAACAGATGGAACGGCACCTCATATTCCACTTGTGTAGGTCACAACCCAATGATATGAATATTGTGTTCTCCAATTTTAAGTAACCCCCTCACCTTTTTTTCCCCACCCTCATTATCCTATACATCACCTGGGTGCACATCCCTCTCTCCCACTATCCTGTCCTCATTCCCGTTCCTCCTGTACCTTTTCACCTATATCCCTTCCTCTGGCTTCACGTTCCATTCCTCTTCTCACCTTATGCACACTTTTGTCTTCTTTTTATCTCAAGCCTTTGTCCACACATCTGCAAATCAACCCCTCCGCCCTCCCCAGTATCCATCTACCACTTGCCAGGCTTTGTCCCAACCCCCACACCTTTACCAGCTGTCTCCCCTACTAATACAATCAGTCTGAAAAAGGATCTCGACCCGAAACACCACCCATTCCTTCTATCCAGAGATGCTAACCGTCCCGCTGAATTACTCCAACATTTGGTGTCTATCTTCGGTGTAAACCAGCACCTGCATTTCCTTCTTTGACAAAATAGTTCTTTTTTTAGAAAATAGGAAGAATTTTACATCAAAGCTGTGGCATTTTGCCTTATAATTGCAATTATATTTTGTGACTGCTTCCATTTATATATAAGCTGACAGTCTTTCCCTAAAATGTATATTATGACTTAATCGGCAGTTCTGACACCTAGTCTTAATGACTGTTAAGGGCCTGTCCCACTTGACGATTTTTTTGGCGACTGCCGGCGTCATATCAGTGTCACCAAAGGATTTTGAACATTTCCGCAAATTTTTCGGTGGCCTGATATGTCAGTCAATGACGCCGGCAGTCGCTGAAAAAAATCGCCAAGTGGGACAGGCCCTTCAATTAGGCCCCTTACTCATTCAAGAGGCTGGCATCATCTCCCAATCTTAGGGTTAAATTGGTAACAAGATCACACAGTATGCTGCAGTGATGTTAATATAAAAACGCATACTTCACATAACAGAATCACTACTACGTCGACAAAAGAGATGCAGCACACAAAAACTGACATGATGTAAAACACCATGATGTTCGTAACATTTTTATTTTTCACTTTATAAAAATTCTCCACCGCACTTTTCTCAACTACCCTCTATCTCACCTCCAGCTCTTCACCTCCACCCCCTACTGCAGTCTGAAGAAGGGTCCAGACCCAAAACATCACATATCCTTGTCCTCCAGAGATGCTGCCTGACCCACTGTGTTATTCCAGCACTTTGTGTCTATCATTATCATTTTGCCAAAAATTAATATTGGTATTGGTTTGTTTAGCATTAGGGCACCAATTTTACAGTGATGTAGATGGCAAGCGGACCTTATGACTTCAGTTCCACTTTACGTAGTTGATTCTTTGCATCCTGTTAAGCAGCTCTTCAAATAACGTACACAATAATTGTGACAACATTCGAGGGAGAAGGTATTGTAAGCAGCTTTGTCAGCCACAGACACATTTCTTTTTTAAAGCTTGTGGGAGAATAGAAAATCTGCCTAGAGGCAAGAGAGTCGGGAGTGCTTTATTATCATACGTACCAAAATGGAACGATTACATTTTTACTTGCAGCAGCACAGCAGGTTTGTAAGCAGTATTCAATAGATTAGAAACTGAAAAGTTCAATAAATAAAAATAACAATGTAGTGCAAATACAAAACAAAGCCAAGTCCCCAATACAACCCGGGCAATTCACAGTTCTAGAGATTAGTTGGAGTTTGTAATGTTTAATAGCCTGATGGTTGTTGGGAAGCTGCTGCTCCTGAACTAGTCTGACGTTAGTTTTCAGACTCCGACACCTTCTTCCGAATGGCTGGACTGAAATGAGAACATGGCCAGAGTGGTGTGGGTCCCTGGTGACGCTGGCTGCCCTTTTGAGGCAGCACCTCCTATGGATCCCTTCAATGGTGGGCAGGTTGCAACCTTTGATAAACCGGGCAGCATCCACCACTTTTTGTAATCCCCTGCTGTCCTGGGGGTTCGAATTGCCGAACCAGGCCATGATGCAAAATACCAATGTATTGATGCAAAAAAGCTGCAAAATGTGCGAAGGAGCATGTCAGTCCCTACCATTCCAAATATTCTTCTACATTGGTTACACAAAAAGCTGGACAAACTCAGCGGGTGCAGCAGCATCTAAGGAGCGAAGGAGATAGGCGACGTTTCGGGTCGAGACCCTTCTTCAGACTGGGCCATTCTACATTGTTCATATCAATTACATTTTAGTTAGCATATTTCCTGCCTTACGGGGAAGCTAGTGTTGAAGAGCTAATACAGGATTATGGTCACTCAAAAACGGCCCGTTAATCAGCAATTTCAAGGATGGACAATGTAGCAGACTTGCATGCATCCTACAACTTCTGAGAACAAAGGAGTGGAACATATGGTATAATTAAATAATTTACAAGTAAACTGCTCAGGACACTGATCGTTCAGCTCCAGAACCCAGACACAAACCCAGCCCACACCGAATGGATGAAAATCACTTCTATACGTTGAGGGTCAGAATTGAAAACCTAAGTTACAATGATATCAACATGACAGCTTAAACTGATCAGGAAAGATTGAACAGGCTAGAATCTCTGCTGCAGGAAACAGAAAACTGTACTGAATGAAAGCATTTGGTAGAATGGAAAAAGACAGCTACCAATTACAGATAAGGCCCAATGTGGAAGCTGTTACATTTTATGGTTTATAATTAGTAACTTGGGAGAAAGTTGAGCAGAGCTTGGCTAGAACATGGACCTCACTACCACAAAGTGAATAGTGTGGATGCATTTCAGGGGAATCTCTACTAAAACACCAACAAGAAATGCAAGCCCACATTAATATGAAGAACAGCAATATGCTTATCATGACGAAGGGTCAAGACCCGAGACGTCGCCCATTCCTTCTCTCCAGAGATGCTGCCTGTCCTGCTGAGTTACTCCAGCATTGTGTCTATCTTCAGTTTAAACCAGCAGCTGCAGTTCGTTCCTACACCACATTAAACTGTTGGGTTAAAAAATGTTTGTGCTGAAAATATTTCAGAAGTTGAACTGAAAAGTGCGTGGACAGTTTCAATGCATTTCCATCCGCACCCGATGAAATGTCAGCATAGTGGCCAACATACTGTATTAACGTCCAGAAATCTGAAGTATTAATACTGAAGCAGAAATTTAATTCCACCATGGCAGCTGAGAATTTAAATTCAAGTAATTAAATAACAGCGATGATAGCCATGAAACTACAAAATCATTTTAAAAGCCCAAGGCACAGGAGACGACAGATATTGGAATCTCGAGCAAAAATAACAGGAGAGAAGCACGAGGGACTCAGCAGGTCAAGCGGCATCTGTGGACAGTCGATGCCTTGGGTCGGGACACTTCATCTTGACTGAAAGTGTAGAGGGGAAGGAGCCACCATAATTAGGTGGGTGGTAAGGGTTAGGTGGATAAGTGTTAGGTGTATGAGGAGGGATTGATTCGCAGATGGGCAGACAGGTGGGGAGAAAAAGGATAGAGAAACATACAAAGGCTGGGAGGCGAGTGGGTGGCACTGTGGTGCAGCAGAAGAGCTGCTGCCTCACAGCTCCAGAGACCCAGGTTCATTCCTATCCTTGAGCTCTGTCTGTACAGAGTTAGCACGTTTTCCCTGGGTCTGCGTGGGCTTCCTCTAGGTGCTCCGGTTTCCACCCACGTTCCAAAGTCGTGCAGGTTTGTAAGATAATTGGCGTCTGTAAGTTGCCCATAATGTGTAAGATAGATAGAACTAGTGAACGGGAGATTATTGGTCAGCACCGACTCGGTGGGCTGAAAGGGCTGGTTCGGCGCTGCATCTCTAAACTAAACTAAGTGGAACATAAACATAAGGTTGCGGATTCATGAATCTCGTAGGAAAGGAAGGTGAAGAGTGGAACTGCATGAGGAGTTGTGTCGGAGGCAGAAGGTGATGGATGGGAAGCTGGGTGCAAGTGTGAGACAGAGATTTTCCTGCCTCTCCTCCAATCTCACAGATTGCACTGGGTACTCTAATTACGGCCTTCTCTACATCGGTGAAACCAAATGCAACAAAGTGTCCAAGATGCCGTGCATCATCCGCTGTGGCCGTCTGGTTCTCCTGGTTGCCAGCATTCTAATTCCCCTCCTTATGCCCCCACCAACTTGACTGCCCTCAGCTTCTGCTACTGCCATCTAGTTTTAGGTAAACTACAGAAACATTATCTCATGGGTAGACAAAAATACTGGAGAAATTCAGCGGGTGAGGCAGCATCTATGGAGCAAAGGAAATAGGCAACGTTTCGGTTCAAAACCCTTCTGCAGACGCCTGAAGAAGGGTCTCGACCCGAAACGTTGCCTATTTCCTTCGCTCCATAGATGCTGCCTCACCCACTGAGTTTCTCCAGTATTTTTGTCTACCTTCGATTTTCCAGCATCTGCAGTTCCTTCTTAAACATTATCTCCTATTCTGCCTAGGTAGGTGATCTCGATCATTGAATTCTTCTATTTCAGGTAACCCACACCCTCTGTCCCCTTCTCTCTCCTCCTATCTACCCTGGTTCCCTCACACCCCTCCAGTCCCCTAACACCCTGTTTTTTCCCCCCTTCCCACTCACTCTTCCCACTGGACCCCCTTCCTTCCCTTTGTTGTTCCATTCACCCACCACCCCTCATTCAATTCCAATCTTCACCTTCCATTCATATCAGAGTCCAGGATCTGCAACAATCTGTTCTCCATTCACCTCCCAGCCTCCACTCTGCCTGACTGTTTTCTACTGATCAACCACTCTTCTCCTATATTCACCCTTCATTTAATAGCTCTCACCCCACCCTGCACCCACTTCTTTACACCAACTCCTTTCCTTCTATTCTTTCACTGGGTCTCAACCCAACGATGACTGCCCAATTCCATCCACAGTTGCTGGCCAACGTGCCGAGTTACTCCAGCTGCTCTCCTTCTTTTGCATCATAAAAACCCATCTTGTTTACTGCTTTGAGGTGAGAAGGGCAAAGTTAAAGAGATGTGGGGGGCGTTTTTCTTTTTTTACACAAAGGGAATAGATGCCTGGAATGCGCTGCTGGGGGTGGTACTGGAGGCAGATATGATATTGGCACTTGAGATATGCAAGGAATGGATGGATAAGTATTACAATCGTCGTGAATGAAGAGGGGCCTGGCCGGGGGGGGGGGGGGGGGGGCTGCCATGTGCGGCGGCAGACAGAAGATAGGACGGTTCGGTAAACGTTCGTCACTTTGTCGGCGTCAGAAATATGGCAACACGGCTACTGTCCAAGCCCTTAACAATCTTATATGTTTCAATGAGAGGGTACTCATTGAAACATATAAGATTGTTAAGGGCTTGGACACACTAGAGGCAGGAAACATGTTGCTGATGTTGGGGGAGTCCAGAAACAGGGGCCACAGTTTACGAATAAGGAGTAAGCCATTTAGAACGGAGACGAGGAAACACGTTTTCTCACAGAGAGTGGTGAGTCTGTAGAATTCTCTGCCTCAGAGGGCGGTGGAGGCAGGTTCTCTGGATGCTTTCAAGAGAGAGCTAGATGGGGGCTCTTAAAAATAGCGGAGTCAGGGAATATGGGGAGAAGGCAGGAACGGGGTACTGATTGGGGATGGTCAGCGATGATCACATTGAATGGCTGTGCTGGCTCGAAGGGCCAAATGGTGTACTCCTGCATCTATTGTCTATTGTCTACTGTCTATGTGAGGTCTCCTACATGATTTTACCGGGTTGCATGCAAAACAAAGCATTTCACTGTACCTCGGTACATGTAACAATAAAGTATCATTGTTTAAATGCAGGCAAATTTGTATTGATCATGGCATCATGTTCAGCACGGACATTACGGGCCGAAAGGCCTTTCCTGTGCTGTTCCATGTTCTATGATATCACTCGGGAAGAAAATCCGCCATTCTCACCGTGTGGGGCTTACATGAATCCAGACTCTTTGCCCTGGAAACAGGCAAGCAAGGCAAACGGTTCAAGGACAAATTAGAGATAAATAATAAATACTGGCCTTGTCAGCAATGCCCACATCCTATGAATGAATAAGTAAAGCTCTGATCTATCAGATGCCAGAAAAAATTCTGGCTGTAAAAGGGACAAAATAAAGCATGTCACTAATTTTAAAGATGCAAAACTAATTAGCTCCTTGAAGCATTTACTCAATTTATGTCCCAGATTAAATCCAATCACCCTCCACAGTTCTGTGGGCATTCCTAATTTCCAATGACAATACAGGTCAAATTCACTGCATAGTGAATTTTCAGGATTACACAGGAAATAAAAGTACTGGCAACTCACAATAGATTTTCCAATAATGTATTTCAATGGCTAGGATATCAGACAGACTCTGACACAGATATATGATTCTCACTGTAGAACCAGATGCTGGAAGAGAAAGTTCTGCCTAATCACAGTGCTATTTTATATAGCCAGCACAGTAACACATTGATAAGACACAAAGTGCAAGAGTAACTCAGCGGATCAGGAAGCATCTCTGGAAAGAAAGGGTGGGTGAGGTTTCGTGTCGGAACCCTTCTTCAGACTCAGACCTGAAACGTCACCCATCCTTTTTCTCCAGAGATGCTGCCTGACCCGCTGAGTTTTTCCAGCACTTTGCATCTATCTTTGGTATAAATCAGCATCTGCAGTTCCTTCCTACACAATTGAGTAGCACATTCACCCACTCAGTGCCACGGTTATTTTGCACAAAGGGAGCCTTCATGAATCGCAGAGAATGTCACCTATCAAATAATGAAGGATGCAAGGAAATAATTTAGATCAGAAAAGCTGTGAAGTTGGTTTTGGTTCTTTCTCCAACTGCAGAAGTAGTTTGCACAATATCACCCATTTGATCACCTATTTGAACAACCAGCTGGGAGATCCATGTTTACCACATAAAACAACTGTTCTGGAAAATAACTTGTCTTTCAATTCGTACACTTTGAATTGTTGCCATGACTACCTCAGTTAAAACATTCTTATTCATATACACTTCTCCAATATCCAAAAGAGTCAAGTCAAAAGTGTTTATTTGTCATATGTACCAACAACCAAACAATGACATTTTATACTTGCAGCAGCAAGTGAATATAACGCAAATAAATATACAATAAACACAACTCTACAAAATAATGACCCCAATACTACAGGGCAATGCAAAACAAAAGCCCAAAGTCCTTAGTGCAACAAATACAGTTCCAACTTTCTAGCTGAGGTTAGTGTTGTGTACAGACGCTCCCTGGTTTACGATGCTTTGACTTACGATATCTCGACTCTACGATGGTGCTAACGCTGGGCAACGACACCGAGCCGCACGCCACTTCCTGTCACGTGATCAGAATGTATTAATCACGTTTTCGACTTGCGATATTTTCGATTTACGATGGGTTTATCGGATCGTAACCCCATCGCAGGTCGAGCAGCAGCTGTAGTGTTCAAGAGCCTAATGGTTGTTGGGAAGAAGCTATTCTTGAACCTGGTGGTCTTGGCTTTCAACTCCTGGACCTTCTTCCCACTGGTGGGAGCAAAAGGAGTGTGTGGCCAGGGTGGGTGGCGTGGATCTCTGGTGCTACCGGCTGCCTTTTGGAGATCCCTTCGATGGTGTGGAGGTCAATACCTGCATTGGACCGGGCAGTGTCCTTATTATGCAACCTTACTTCTCAATATACATGCCATGTATAGGGCAGCTCCTAAAATTTGAAAACATCAAAAAGATTGTTATTCCCATGAAAATAAATCTTAATATTTTTTCTTCCAGCTCTCCCTTTCTCTCATCCCTTGCCATTAGTCTAATTTGCAGAACACCAGGTTCACACTGCACCAAGGTAGCATGCCTACCCCACCCTAAACTTCACCTCCAGTGAAATGTGTTCTGAAATTACTGGATTCAAACTCCATTTTCACATCGAATTAGATCTGTGGTCCCCAAAGTATTCTAACCCGATGGAGTTCCTCTAGGTCAGTTATCAACCACTTGGTGGATTTTGATTTTCACCACGAGTCAACAACTCCATCATTGCATCATGGCAACTATCAGGATAATAAAAGGCTAATTACATGGGCCGTGGATTTCGTTTTTGTGCCGAGTAAATCTACCTGCAATTGCATACGTAGCAAAAAGTACTTTGCTGCCAAACTGAAGTTGGAAGAGTACTTCACCTCCAGAGCATACCTACACGGCAGTAGCTAACTCAAGGCTCCTGATGAACAAAATGCTGCTCAAGTCTTGGGCATGAGAGGCCTTTAGGCTTGCAAGTCTATACCAGACTTTTGTAGACTATCCCATTAAATCCCACTCTTTCCCCGACGTCCATCAGATGGGTTTCAGACACTTATCCAATTTACTCTCAAAAGTTTAGATGAGGTTATTAACCTGTTCTCTCAACATTTAAATTAACAATTGTCCAATAGATCCTTTTAAAACAGCGGCAGATACTCAGGATCGATCCTGACTTTGGGTGCTGTCTGTATGGAGTTAGTACGTTCTCCCTGTGACCTCGTGGGTTTTCTCTGAGTGACATGGTTTCCTCCCACACTCCAAAGACGTATCAGTCTGTAGGTTAATTTGGCTGCGGTAAAAATTGTAAATTGGCCCTAGTGTGTAAGATAGTGTTAGTGTGTGGGGATCACTAGTCGCGCGGACTCCAATGGGCAGAAGTGCCCGATTCCATGCAGTATCTCTAAACTAAATTAAACTAGGATATACAATAGCTAATATAATCACTCCCCTTGAGAAATACACTGCGTTTTATGCCAGAATCAGCTGTGCAACCTCAATTCAAAATTTACATTGCCAATACAGTGCAAGTGAAATTGTACTGCAGCAAGAATAACCTTGCAGAACAAACAAGCCTTCTATTAAAATAAGTAGTCTCCAGCAGCTTATTCCAAATTCACTGCGCCAAATTAGAAACGGGTCCGAAAGTCAATGTTAAATATGAACCTGCAAGTAACTTGTTTTTGTTTGCGAGAAGTGTTAAAGTCAAAGAGTTATGCAGCACAGAAACTGCCCCTTCAATGTCCTTGCCAACCTTTTTTCCCCAGCTACCTAATCTCATTGCTCGCATTAGGCCATCCTTCTATGCCTTGCCTATTGAAGTGTGCAGCTAAATGCCTCTTAAACGTAGTCATTATATCCAATTCCGCCACCTCCTCTGGCAGCGCATTCCTGGTCTGTTAATGTGAAATTCTTATCAATCGGAATTGTTCTTCACATTCCAGCTAGATAACTGCCCCAGAAATACCTAATGTGACCACTCTATTTTACCACTCATGGGATTGTTATTTTGTGAACCATATCAGTGTCCTAGAAATGTGCTTTCAGATTGAAGAACTTGAATTCAGACAGTGAAATAAATTAATGATAGACACAAAAAGCTGGAGTAACTCAGCATCTCTGGAACGGAGGAACGGGTGATTTTTCGGGTCGAGACCCTTCTTCAGACATCTCGACCCAAAGCGTCACACATTCCTTCGGTCCAGAGATGCCGGCTGTCCCACTGAGTTACTCTAGCTTTTTGTATCTATCTTCAATTTAAACCAGCATCTGCAGTTCCTTCTTACATGAAATAAATTAATGATTCAGAGCCAGATTCATTGATTAATATGAACCTTCCTCCGAACAAAAAAAATAAGAGGTCATTCTACTTTTTCATTTGAATGGTTTGGCCTTGAGTGGAGGGAAAAATCCAATATTTAAAATGGTTTAAAATTAAAGTACACAAGATTTAAATTAGCTATTTCAAATCATGCTTTATCAGCTTACCTGCAAACTTCTAAATAATCAATACCATTCAATTTGTTTACACATGGTGCAGATGTGACCAGAGAGGTTGGGGGGGGGGGGGGGGGGGGGGGTGGGGGGGGGGGGGGGGGGGGGGGGGGTGAGTGTGAGTTGAATGGTGCACCATTGCAGGTTGGAAAAATGTGATGTGCAAACTCAACGAGTTGCATTATTTCCAGAAAAGAGCCGTGGCTGTTATGAACTTCATTTTAAGTGGATATTCCCAAGCAGAGGCTAACATTTAATGGCAAACAGGTCATTAATTACCATAGCAGCAAAAGAATGCACTAGGCACTGCTGAGGTCTGCATTGGCTCATGTAGCACAGTTGAAACATTAATACTGAATAAGCTTCAATTCTTTTAGGAAATATCAATTTGCTTTTAGAACCGTCTTGGGGGGATAAGAAAGAAAAACTATTTTTCTTCCACTAACTGCATTGCTTTTAAAAGATTTACTGGCTAAATAATTGGATTAATTTCCTTCATATATATCTCTGTCAATGTCCGTCTGCAACGATACGGCTGCGTCTCAACCTCGGATTTGCAACTGCAGGCGCAAGTGGCAAATGCATGAAGTAAAAAACTTGCGGTAATATTTCTCATTTACAGTAATTGAACAACTAAAAGTTTTATGAGGAACGTAATGTTTGTCAAAAGGATCATATCATAAGTAATGGTCAACATGTTCTCAAGTAGGCATGGTCTACTGTCCTCATTCCCAGCTCGTTCAATCACTCAAAAAATTCTTGATACTGCAACATCAACAAATGTGTTCATCCTTTTTGCAACCTCCTCTTCCAGCAGGCAAACGGTAAAGATGGAGGCATAAATAATGCCTTGAACATCATTGTGATTGACATGCTTATTTGCTTTAAGCAATTTATAGCTCACATTTGAAATAAAATTCACATGACATTCAAAACCTATATATCCATGTTCTCAGGAACAGTTTACAACACAAATGTTTAATAATAAGAACTGCGCTCATGCTTTACATTCTAAAGGACCTGTCCGAATTTTCGGCGATTGGCGGCACCTGTCATAGTCGCAAGCAGGTCCCCAAAATTTTTCAACATGTTGAAAATCCAGCAGCGACCAAAAAAAGGTACGACTCTTTGGGCGACTGCTCACGACCGTACAGGCGTCAACCCGCAACGCGGTGTAATCAGTAATCAGATGCTCTGCTTCTACGAACATCCATGGATCTCTCAGACGTAACAACCAAACCTACATTTTGTTTTGCAGAATATGAGAAAGGGATCAGAAAACGTTCTTCGTTTCAGAGTCAAATAGTCAAAAAGGTACAATTAATATGCACATTTCATTAGAACAGGCAAGAGAATTTTATTACCAGCTGCAGCCCTATTGACAATTATTAATTAATTACATAATATTATAATTCTCTGTATCTTTTGAACTTTACACATTGGGGAATTCATATTTGTTTAAATGTGACAAACTGCTTCAATGGTTTACCAATCACATATATTAATACTGACAGTTAAAATACATTAGTGCAAACCCACCAGATTACTGATAGCTGATCTAAGGTATTTTTTTAAATTACTGATCAATTCTGGGCACTTCTACAGTATTTATGTGCAACCAATATGGTCATATCATATTTTAAGCTGTAAGAAAAGAAATTATTCCATTCAGTACTGTAGAGTGTTTAAATTGGTTTAAAAATGCTTTCAGATTTAGTTGAATTTATTAACATATTAAAGTCATCAAATTTTTATTTTTGCCTAAATATTTAATGTTTATTTTATAAATTAATAATTACCGTTTAAAAAGGAAATCCTCTCAATTTAGCTGAGCAGATAAACTGGTTTTAAACCAACCTCAGCGTGATTATCTTCTTTAGCAAAAATTAGCAAGAGTCCTCGGGAAGTTGATTCCAAACCTTGTGATCCACAAGCATGACATAATGATATTTAATGATAACTATGATACTGCGCATAGTTCGTGATAATTTCCCTTCCCCCCCCCCCCCCAAATAAAGGAAACACAAACTGACTACTTGACAATAAAATCAAGCTCAGATGTCAGAGGCAGTTGCTAAAAATTATATAGATCATATTATTATAAAGCCATTAGATAGCAGCTTTCCAAGGAATCAACATTGAACATTTTAACTGACAGCAAACTAAATATTTGACCATCTGAATCATCTAATGCAGGCATTTCATTGTACCGCACACTAATTATTTCAGAGAATAATACCTTCAACGGGGAAAAACAGTCCAGAACCCAGGGTATGAGCACTTGGACTGACACAGGCATGCAGTCACTCAATGCCCTACTATCTCAAGGGCAATTAAGGAAAAACAATAAGTATTACATCTTGTGTACAATGCTTAGAACCCCCCCCCCCCCCCCCCAAAAGCAAGATCATTCCAAAAAATAATCTTTGCACAAGACACTGAATTCTAAATCTGCATTCAATAACAAAGCATCAATTTGATTTTTACAAGTGTACAGTTAAGGAATTGGCCACATGCCCAATTGCAAAATAAAATAAAATGATGCCACGAATGATCCTGGGGATGATTGGGTTAACGTACGATGAACCTTTAATGGCTCTGGGCCATAAATCGCAGTTTAGATGTTTAGATGGACAATTGGGGGGGGGGGGGGGATCTCATTGGAACTTCCCGAATAATGAAAGGCCAGGATAGAGTGGATGTGGAGAGCATATTTACACTAGTGGTAGAGTTCAGGACCAGAGAGCACAGCCTCTGATTAAAAGGATGTACCTTTAAAAAAAAATGAGGGGGAATTTATTTAGAGGTTGGGTAGTTAGTTAGAGGATGGTGAACCAGTGGAATTTATTGCCAAGTTTTGGGGTATTTTTAAAGCAGAGATTGATAGGTTCGTGATCTGTTAATGTGTCAAAGATTGTGGGGAGAAGACAGGATGGGGTTGCGAGGGAAAGGTAGATCAGCCATGATTGAATGGCAGTGTAGGCTAAATGGGGCAAATGGCCTAATTCTGCTCCTATGACTTATCAACCTGCTGAGCACATCATCCTTTTGCATTGGTTTTGACCCAAAATATCAACCATCCCTTCTTCCAGCACGGATACCCACTGCTCGGCCCATAAACAGAAGACTGTTTGTTCTCACATGTTCCCGTTCTGGTTTTTACGACTCAAACATTCTTCTGTCTATGTTCTCACCCTCCAATTGCTCCCAATAACTCATTGGGCAGATAACAGGGGTTTCAGTTTATACCCTTGGGCATCCTAGTTTTGCCCCATCAATGGCGTTTCCCCTACTCCAACCTTCTCACCACTCTCTGCAGCTTCCCTCCCCCCCCCCTTCCTATTGATACAACTATTGATTTATTATTGTCATGTATATTGAAAAAAAGTGTTTGCATTCTATCCAATCAATTCATACTGTACACAAGTACAATAGATAATGCAAAGAGAAAAGTATCAGAGTATAGTGTTACAGCATGGTAGCATTATAGTTAGAGATAAAGTGCAAGGTCCACAATGAGGTAGATTGGAAGATCAGGACTGTACCCTGGATTATGGGAGAACTGTTCAGTGGTCTGATAACAGCAGAGAAGAAGCTCTTCCTGAATGTAGTTGTATGTGCTTTCAAGCATTAGTACCTTCAGCCCAATATGAGAGGTGAAAACCGAGGTGAACAACACCCTTGATTATGTCCGTGTCTTTTCCGAAGCTCTGCGAAGTACAGGTGGAGCCAATGATGAGGTGTGAATACTAGACTTCAAGCATCTGCAATTTTTTGATATCCAGCACCATTCCTAATCTTTAGCAACAGTTGCCCAAGTCAACCCAGCTCAAAGATTGCCCGTACATTGCCATATATAATGGTTGAAGCATTCCGCCAATATTAGCATTAAAGTGAAAGATCTGCAGACAAACTAGTGTATGGTTGTTTGAGAAGGCACTGCAGATGCTGGAAAATCAAAGGTAGACAAACGTGCTACCTATCTATAGATGCTGCTGCACCCGCTGAGTTTCTCCAGCACTTTTGTCTACCTTGTGTATGGTTGCCAAATCCCTAAAAGCCATTGTTCAAGGCCAACAGCACTGGATCTGGAGGCAATTTTTTGTTGCAATGCTTGAATTTCTGAAATGTCATCTGGTTAGATGGAAGATCTTTGTACATCGCAAAACAATCACAAACAAGTTGTTACTAAAATTATTTACATTGCTGAGCCTTTGCAGCACAAATGCTTTACTTTGAGGCCTCAGAAATATACCCCAGAAAATTGGGCATAGATGAACTGACCAGCAGCACAATGCACCAGATGAGAATTTAAGCGGCCCCTCCAAACATCGACCATAAGGAAGAATTACTTGCAGCGATTGAGCCACGTCCAAAAATGGGGAACTCATTCAACCAGCTACACCTTTCCAATAACACAGCACATTTAGTACAGAGCTACATTTTCTCGACTAGTTTTCAAATTCCCCAAATATTACTATGTATACATCAATGCAAAATGAGTACAGCAGCAAATAAGCTTATAAATTCAGGAGTAATTTCACTCAGAAGATTTGGCAATATGATATATGAATAATGAAGACAGCCTGCAGACCAATTCTAGTGGATAGTCACCAGCTTAATACGCCCAGGCAGTTCACTGGGCTGCACGGGATATTTAATCATTCAATCCACCTATTCCACTACAGATTCAAATATTTACTGTTCATATAATTCCCCACAGAGCTCTCACAGGAACAAGATTCTATCTTCCTCAATATCGTTTAGATAATGTTACGTGCAATATCTTCCAACATGCAACTGCTCCCTCCACATGTTATGCATAAAAAGTCTGCACTTTGTATCCAGTGATTTATCCTTAAGAATAGTTGGATAAATATCTGAAAAAGAAAAAAAGTTAGCAATATGATGAAATTGGGGAAATTAGACTAAATTAATTGCACTTTGTCTCTCCTATACATTTCACAAACCCAATAACCTCCTTCAGTGCCATGTCATTCCATAATTCTTCCATCTTGGTTGATCTCACCCATTCCATTTTATATTCAATTAAAACCCTTAAGGTAGCAATGTTACAAAATTTTGAGATTTTAAAAATCAAGTATGCAATTTATCCCATCAGATAAAGAATAAAAAGTTTAATTTGACACCTAATTCACTTTCATATCTTCAGTATTAAAAAGGTTATGGCCATTTTCATACTCGGAAATTAGCAAATTGTTTCCTATTGCTTTTCTATTGACTTCACACAAAAGTTGTGATCGAGGACAGTCAAAAGCCCTTAACTTTCTTAAAAATTAAGAGAACTGAAATACATTTTCAGTTATTATAGATTGAAGTATTCTGAAACAAATATGAAACAATCTTACTTGGATGACCTGAAATTAAAGCATATAATTAGTTAGTTACCCAATTGTAGCTAATTACAAAATTCAATTACTAGATCTAAACATCTATCCATTTCTTAAGAAATTAAAAAAAAAAATTAAAGCCTAGGTGTCCCATTAACATTCACACAATAATTCACAATATAACATGATTTTTAAATCTGTCATTATTTTTTAGGCCAAATTGAAGGAATTTAGTGTTTAATGCCCATAAATTAATGGGCATTTTAAACAGCTTGCGAGTGGGAATTTCTGGAAAGCGATGGTTTAGAACGTTGCGGTTGTGATGAATTTAAACCCAATATCGGCAGGAAAAATTCTGCCGGTTCGTATGGGGACTAAATCACCGTTTCGCAACATGAAATGTTGATTAAGGTCATCTAAAATAGCAGGTTTATATGAAAAAAGAAACAGCTTTCACTTACCTGTCCCCTACGTAAAATTGGTCCCCGTTGTCGCCGTTCACGGCATTAGGAGCTAATTTTAATTTACTCCAGCGCTGAAATAGTCGGGCTAATTATTTTTTTTAAATGAACTTACCGGCAGTCGGAACAAATCTCCAGAAATAGATCGCACTCCGACAAAAGAAAGCTCCGGATGTCAAGGGAAAAAACACATTTTAACCCCGCCCCCCTCCCTTAAAAGCGCCAAAGTCGCGCACACGGCCAGTGACAGAACTGCAGCACCGCTAAAGGTAAGTTTTGTAACATACCTACTTAAGGGCCTGTCCCACTGTACGAGGTATTTCAAGAGTTCTCCCGAGTTCTCAGGGCTCTCGTGGACATTTTTCAACATGTTGAAAAATCTACACGAGCTTACCGCGTTTCCCTGAGTACCTGCCGTTAGCGTTACGAGCCGCTAAGAGACGTCCCGAGCTCCGGCGTACCCACTACGTACATTCTACGTACTCACCACGAGTTTGATTTTTTTTTTTAACCTCGGGAGAGCTCTTGAATTACCTCGTACATTGGGACAGGCCCTTTACATTCGTCTTTTCATACACTGTATATGTTAAATTATTTCCTTATTTCGGAATAAAACAGGACAGGAGATGACATCATTATGTTTAGAGTGCAATAACTGCATTATTAGTCTCCTGATGCCGTACCCTTTTCACCAACTAAAACATTGTTGGACTGAACAAAGTATTCCATTGTGAAATGCATACATTGTTACACCATCTGGAATCAATGACAACAGCCTAATGGATTGAGTTAACAATGTTAAATCCATTCATGGTGCTGCGTTTCCAGGTGCAAGACACCTATTGCCCAAGCTTTTGAAAACACAATCTTAACTTGCAATTGTTATTCCTAATATCCTGGTTTTATATCGCTCTTTTTAATTTGATTCATTTGTAAAACGCGAGTAGTAAAGTACAAAGATTTTGCTCTGCTGATTAACTTGCTGATCCCCTGGAACACTGTAGCTGGCTTACTTGGGCCTCGGTGGTCTCAAGAGTCACTTTTCATGTACCTAAATATCATCATGATTTATTCTATTGAAGTGCAATTGAGAGACACTTTTACACAGTGCTTGCCAACTCCTTGCTGGCAACTAGAAATAGGACCATGTTTCAAAAATGCCATTGCTCTTTTTGATCTGCTATTGAACCACTGGATATCAAATGCAAATCTGTCAGATATTGGTGCTGTTCTCTGACTAGCTCAATATAGATTTTTGTTTAAAAGCCACATTAGAACACAATCCAACTTCAATAATGAATAAGCAAGTTTCACTTTAAAAGCAGCAAAAAGTCAAAGTAATACAAAAATCATTAATTTCTTGACCTGGAACTTTAGTTACATTTACATGGAAAATGGCTCATAATATTCGGAAAGAAACATGAAGCACATAAAGAAAATGTACCAAAATGAAGAATGATAAAGCCAAATTATAAAGCACAACTGAACACAATTCACTGAGTAGATAATGTCAGAGTAAACTTTTGTATGATGGTCCCGAGGCACGTCACATAAGTTCCTTAAGAAGTGAAAACTTGTTACGATCTTAAATCAGAAAGGAATAGATAGGAACGATTTGGAGAGATACGGGCCACATGCCAGGGATAGTTTGGATGGGGCATCTTGGTCAGCATGGACAAGTTGGGCCAAAGGGCCCCATTTCCATGCTGAATGACTATGATTCTATCCATTACATCAGATTACTCTCTCCATCATGGAGCCCAAACACAATGCCACCAGTATAAGCACAAAGCAATGAATGCATCAAAGATAGACACTAATTGCTGGAGGAACTCAGTGGGTCAGGCAGCATCTCTGGAGAAAAAGGATAGGTGATGTTTTGGGTCGAGAACCTTCTTCAGACTGAGAGGCAGGGAAGAGGGAAACTAGCCTGACCCTCAGTCTGAAGAAGGGTCTCGACCTGAGACGTCACCTATTCCCTTTCTCAGGAGATTCTCAGCCTGACCTGCTGAGTTCCTCCAGCATTTTGTGTCTATCTTCGGTGTAAACCAGCATCTGCAGTTCTTTCCTTTACAAGCAATGCCTCAACCCTGAGGCGATGGAAAAAACTGGACGATTCCAAAGTTAGTTGGTAAACATGCATAAAAATAGAAAATAATATTTGTTTTTTTAATTTGCTGTTAATTATTGAGTTACTGTGGTTTTGTGTAAGTGATTGTATTCCTTTTGGACACGAAAGCATAACTTATTGAACGGATATCATTAACACAGCCTTCCCAGCCTTAATCATTTTTCGCTCTCACTAATAACCACCCAGGTAGTTGTTGCCATTCAAGTCAACATCTGATATGAAATAATTACAGAGTGGAGTGTTTCTGCAGCATGGTTCTAATTCACCATGGGAATCTCCAGGTATAAACAGATATCATCTACTGCAGGAGAGCATGTAAATAAATTAACATCAAAAAACTTAAGAGGCTGCCAAAACAACTTCACAACCATATCTTCCAGCCAAACACTGACTATGTTAGCAGGCACAATGATTTAAAGAAACAATTCAAAACATAAACCAAACAAGTGAGCATAGAATTTAAGGTTATGATTAGAAAGCATCACAATATGGGAAAGATAAACACAAAAAGTTGGTGTAACTCAGCGCGCCAGACAGGATCTCTAGACAAAAAGGAACAGGTGACGTTTTGGGTGGCGACCCTTCTTCAGATCGTGGGTATCTTCGGTTTAAACCAACATCTGCAGTTCCTTCCAACACAGAGGCAGGAGAAACCCTCTGTATTAGGTATCACCAGTCATGTGAAAGATTGCCTTCCATCACAGTGGTGGATGTTTATGTTAAGTTCTATTGTGTATTGTGTTCTTTTAATTAACCATATAACCATATAACAATTACAGCACAGAAACAGGCCTTCTCGGCCCTTCCAGTCCGTGCCGACCATTTATTTCCCCCTAGTCCCATCTACCTGCACTCAGACCATACCCCTCCATTCCCTTCCCGTCCATATACCTATCCACTTTACTTTTAAATGTTAAAATCGATCCTGCCTCCACCACTTCTGCTGGAAGATCATTCCACACATCCACCACTCTCTGAGTAAAGAAAAGGATGGCTGCATGGCAACTCAAGTTTCACTGTACCTTAATTGGTGCATGTGACAATAAATGTGAACTTGAACTTATTTTTAACTGGAAATTGGCAACGTGGACAACCGTAAACTGGGAGCTGGTTTAGCTTTTTGTCATCTCAATGGTTACCAGGAATTAAAGGAGCATGTGGGATAAGATTTTGTTTATCAATGATAACACGATTGAAGCTCAAACCTCAAGTATCCGATTAAACATTTCTTGTTTACTATGAAATATTTTTGTTGGAATCTTTGTTTATGAAAATATACTCAGAATCTATCTAAAGTTGGTGGGTATTTCCAAGGTTTTGCAACTATCAAAAAATATATATATTGAGACCATCAATCTACGGGTGCAAGTTCAATCTTATTATTCGAAACAAATTGTAAGCTGTCATCAATTTTCTTTAATATACATATAAAACTAAATTGAATACAGTTACATTTCTGGCTCTGCTATTCTATTGAAGTGTTACAGTACATACGAATTACAGAAAAGTGTTCTATATCCATTAAGCTTCTGTATTTACATGACAGGGAAAAATAATTTTGGGCTCAGAACTGAAGCATAATGCATTTTAGATAGTTTTTTTTTTAAATCACATCACATCTGTTAGGATTTTACACTTGACATCATGTGTTGAAGTAAATATGCTGCTATCAAGATCCAAGTTATCACTGAATTTTAAAAGTTTATATTTTCACCCTTTCACTTTAACTGCCAGTTGCCACAGTATAGGATTCACATGGTACAACAGCAGCATCTAGTGGCATCATTAGCACAACACAAGCTCAGGAAGACGTGGAATCATGTTAGAAAGACACAAAATGCTGGAGTAACGCAGCGGGGCAGGCAGCATCTCTGGATAGAAGGAATGGGTGACGTTTTAGGTCGAGATCCTTCTTCAGATTGAGTCAGGAGAGAGGGAGATACAGAGATAAGGAACTGTAAGGTGTGAAAACGAGATAAAGGGGATGGGTATCAAGGAACATGTCCGGACAGGTGGGGAACTTGAAGCTGTCCAAAAGGAAAAAAACTTGCATCATTACTTTTATGATAAAAATATCATTAAAAATTGCAATGCATCCTAAATCAAAAGCCTGGCATAGAACAGGGAGAATATCCAAAGCAGGTGGTCATTTAAAAGAAGTTTCTACCAATGCCTGCAGCTCCGGCAAAATGCTAAACAAACAAATACTGCATGTTAACAAAAGGCACAAAGTGCTGGAGTGAGTCAGGCAGCATCCCTGGAGAACATGGATAGGCGACATTTCAGGTCAGAGCCCTTCTTCAGAGTACCAAATACGACATGTTGACAGAATCTACTCAGTCCGAAATACAATTACATCCCAATTCACCAAGTAACTGTTCTGACCTATGATTAAAGTCCTCCCGCTGCTGCCAAGCCTGTCCTTTAGAAATGTTGTTCTTAACGTTGAGATGTTAATGTCATTCCTGATATGAAGCACGAGGTTATAGATAACATAAAAATAACACTGCTTTAGTCACAGCAAAGGTTATCACAAAAGTTACATTTTAATGACATTCTAAAACTTCAGTTATCGTTAACAAATTGAATACATTCAATTCAGTTTTTATCACATTTGCAATTCTTGCCATTTTCAGGCTCACACATGAAAGTGGTAAAGGAAGCTTCACGTGGCACCTGGACTGTGGTAGACTGCGCACAAGTTATAGGATGCTACACAACTTCGCAAATCATTGATTAAGAAAGGAGGAACCCATCCAATTTAAGATTATGTTTACACCTAGTGAAAAGTATAGCCCAAGTTATCACATTGTAATTTTAATCAATTGAGTGACACATGTGACATCCTAATAAATAAAGTACCAGATTTCTGCTTCCACCCTTGCCCATCCAGCTACAAACATCCACACTGGCCTGTGGTGCCACTTGAAACATTTATGCAGTTCCAGTGGTGTTGTTGTCTGCACCACACAAGCTTTAGATGGCACTTCGTCTTGCAGAGCCAGCGACCCAGGTTTGATCCTTACTACAGGTGCTGCCCGTACGAGTTTGTACATTCGCTCTGTGACCGCGTGGGTTTTCTCTAGGTGCCCTGGTTTCCCCCACACTCCAAAGACGTATAGGTTTGTAGGTTAATTGGCTTCTGTTAATTGTAAATATTCCTTAGTGTGTAGGACAGTGCTAGTGTACGGGGTGATCGCTGGTCGGCGCAGACCCAGTGGTGCTGCGGGGCCCGTTTCCACACTATCTCTAAAATAAAATAAAATCACTTTACTTTATTTGTGATTGGCTAGAAGATATAGTAAAACCTGTAAAACAAATCAGCTTAGGCTTAATTTTGTGTTTGTGAATTCAACCCACCCATCAGTTTTACACTGGTTCGGTAGCACCAGTCTAAATTAAACACAATTCCATATAAGGGGATAACATTCAAACAGCTATGTATTCAAACCCTAGCCCTTTGACTGGATACATAGTTAATTAGGAAAATCAAGGAACTGCTCTTACCACTTGTTATAAACCTAGTATTTGTAATCCATCCACAGGGAAACTCTAAAGCAAGGCACAGTGACGCAGCTGGTAGAGTTGCTGCCTCACGGTGCCAGACATACGGGCTCCTGGAGCAAAGAGAGGGCAGGGGAAAGCCGGACAGGTAACAGGTGAACACGGGTGAGAGAGGATTTTTGATCGGTAGATAGATGGACAAAGCCAGAGACGATGAAAAATCAAATGGTGTGAGATAAGGATAAAAGAAATGTGAATGCGAAGCCAGAGGATGATATGTAGGTGGAAGAGATGGAGGAGAGGAGAAAGGGGTGCACATCCAGGTGGCACACAGGGATTTGGGGGAGGGAGGTTTGGTTAGTTACCGAAAATGGGAGCATTCAATATTCACACCGTCAAGTTGTAACATACTCAAGTTGAATATGAGTTGCTGTTCCTCCAGTTTACGCCTGGCCATACTCTGGCAATGGTGAAGGTGCAGGACAGAACGGTCGACACGGGGAATTAAAATGATTAGCAACCAGGAGATCCAGCAGGCCTTGGTGGACAGAGCGCAAGCATTCAGCGAAACAGTTTCCGAGTATACACTTGGTCTCGCCGATGTACTGGAGGCCACATTGCGAACACTGGGTGCAGTAAATGAGGTTAGAGGACGTACACGTGAGCCTCTGTCTCACGTGGAAGAACTGTCAAGTCCCTGGATTCATGCGAGTGGGAAGGGGACAGATTTTACATCTCATGTGGTTGCAAGGGAAAGTACCTAGTGGGGGTGGATGGGTGGGAATGGATGAGTGAACCAAGAAGTTTTGGAAGGCAGAAAGGGATGGGGATGAGGACATGTGGCTAATGGTGTGATCATGTTAAAGGCGGAGAAAATGTCACAGAATGATGTGTTGGATGCGGAGGCCGGTGGGGTGAAAGGTGGGGAAAAGGGAAACAATTATATTGTTCCTTCTGTTTGGGGGGGGGGGGGAAGATGCAGGTGCGGGATCCGTCGATGACAGCAGGGACGAAACTTTATTTACTAAAGAAAGAGGACATCTCGGATGTTCTAGAATGGATAGCCTCTTCTTGGAGGCAGATGCGGCAGAGACAGAGAAATTGAGAGTAGGGGATAGTTTCTTTAAAACTAAAAAACAATTTTAATAAATTATATCATTTCGCTATATGAAATATTTGTGCCTTCCTTCAGACACTTTATCGAGGCTTTAAAAACGTGCTACTCTTGTTCAGACTGTATGCTCAACTTCACAGGGTAGCTATCTTATCCATGTTTCTTCATGTTTTTGTAACAGATTTTAAATGAATTATTTTTTATGGCATTCTGCACAAGCCATAATGTAGTTAAATCAGTGTGGAAAACTATTAAATGCATAATAGTTATTCAAAATAATTTTGTGTGGTTACCAGATAATCCTTCCACTGGCTAATTGGGATTATAGAAAACTCCTTAGTATAACATGACATGACATTCAGGATTCTCGTGATATTACTGTTGAATACTGCTTTGGACTGTTAATTACAGATGGTATTTTGCTAAAGTAGCTTATTGAATCACATCTGCTTCATATTCATTCCTTTCACAGGATGCCAGACATTTGTGAAATGTCTTATCCAAAGAAATATATAAAACTATGTGAACAGAAATATAGAGTTTGCGAATGGGTTACAATGATGAGTTCATAACATTAGTAAATTAACCAAATGTTTTTGTCATAACTGTGTGAAAATAAAATCTGTGAGATAATTTGCTTCAGACAAATACGTCAAATGGAAGAAAAATATTTTTGATGAAGTGCAACCTATGAAAAATGCCTCCACTTTGGCGTACTGCTGCGAGAAACTGAGAATGCAAACTGCAAATCTAGAAGGAAATAGATAGAAGCGGACCCATTATGTACCGACATTTAGGAATTCAATTGATGAGTGCCTGGCTTTCAGGAGCTGATGGGGGGAGATTTGAGTGAATTTGTTGCATGTCAAATATCTGTGTACAGGTGTTTCTCGATTTATTTACCTAGCAGCATCTCATGAGCCAGATGTGGCAGAATAAAGAGTAAGGTTGGCACAACTCTTCCCTAACCCTAGGCTTGGAAATGGTCCTCGCACAGATGTCGCCACAACTTAACTGAATGGGAGCTCCTGTGCAGCTTACATTCAAAGGAACCAGAGGTAAACTGTTATTTAGTTTAGTTTAGACATACAGCCTGGAAACAGGCCCTTTGCCCCACCGGGTCCACAACAATCGTCAACACAACACCAGTTCCACATTATCCCACTTTCACATCCACTCCCTGTACACTCGGAGCAATTTGTAGCGGCCGATTAACCCACACATCTTTGGGATATGTTTCCTTTGGGAGGAAACCGGAGTACCCGTTAGAAATTCATGTGGTCACAGGGAGAACGTGCAAACTCCACACACACACAGTTGGTAACGGCGGTCAGGATCGAACCCGGGTCTCTGGCGCTGTAAGGCAACAGCTCTACCAGCTGCACCACCCATTCTTATTCATTGATCAATAGACCTTCGTAGCCAAAGACGAATGTCTGTCATCCTGAATTAGTCTTGAATCCAAGTTTCAACAGGCAAAAGGACGGGGTTTAATCGATGAATCAATCATTACCTGTTCCAAACTCATTAAGAACATTACATACAATTTGCCTTGTTTGCTCCAGCCAGCCAACATAGCCAGTCAGGCAAACTGATAACATTACAGTCCCACATTATATTCACAATTGCAAATTCACAACTTTAATTTCAGCAGGCATTCACTAAGAAGTCTTAAAGGAAACTTACTTGAAAAAATAAATAATCGGGTTAAAATAAAATATTGCAGCATACGTTAAAATTGTTTAGGGAAAACGCTTATGACAAGGTTGCCAAGTATTATTGTAGGGCTGATTTCTATTATTAGTATAGATCAGCACATATGGATCATTTGAACTTAGACAGAAGGAACATAATTTCAACATCTTGACAGGAAGAAAGAAAGAAATTTGTTAAATAGCAAGAAGAAGTCTCAAAGAATTCAGAAAAAACGGATGTGGTACAAATAAGTAAACATTTAAATGGATGAGAGTTAGGATATAATTCTAAGGGGGGAGTATATAGAATACACGACCCAGCCAGATCATCTAATCATTCTTACATTCGTGGGAGCCAACATCTTTTACAAATTTAATGCTGCATTTGATTACTGCAACAGTGATAACACTTCAAAAGGAACTATGCTGCTGTGAAGCAATTTGAAACAACCTGAAAGGAAAATGACATGTGCTGCTTAAATGCACTTCTATCTTTATTTATCATGCCTTGAAAATTGCGAAAGCAGGTAGATAAAGCCAACAGGCCAACAGCATAGACTTTTATAAACTCCACTGAGTGAGGCAGCAACGACCAAAACACCAATTACACCGCTGCGCATTTCTGGCACAAGTATAGAAAAGCTGTTAAAGCCGCGGGCAACTTATGTTTTAGATTTAACTCAATAATCCATCGCAGTTACCAAGAATCATGGAGTGGGAACTTCAGGAGTCAAAACCCCGGTCTCAATTGCACAAGAGAAGGCCAAGAAAAATGTTTACTTTTGTCTTCCCTATTCTCTCACCGTGAGCAGTCCATGATAAGAGGTCTATTACAATCAAGGAAGTGAAGGGAGAGGTGCTCTTTATTCAAGGATCATGACATGTTAAAAAGATTAACATTCTGAGGGAGACAAAAGATGATCCGGGGAGATTGTGGGGCAGTGGGATAAGCATTGGTCAGTACTTGGGAAGAGCCAAAGACGCAATGTGGCAAACAGCCAACTTTTGTTTTCATATTTAATGGCTCTACAGCATCTACAGGGTCAACGAGAAAGCTCTCCAAGCCAAATGCCAAATGAATTCGAAATTCTGCCAAATTCAACAGCAAATCAGAGCGCAATAGCACCAGTCAAAGCTCCTCAGGAGGTTTAAATGGACAGCAATCACCAACTCCAAACTCACAAAGTGATTTGCTTTTACAAACAGTTATTGGAGCATTCTTTAAGTGACAAGATCTTTCTGGTAGATTTAAAATGACTAAACAATAAATATTTCAACAGCAGCAATTTTTATGCTGCCGTCTCAGACAGAACATTATTACTTGGCATCCATCATATAAATATACTACTCTCAGCCTCAAAGGAGGTGGTGATGATAAAAATAACTTTCACTAGTCCTGTGGCAGCTTCTTTGTAACTGTGCAAATGTGCATTACAAGATCAATTAACACCCTGCCAGCAAAATGATCTATTGCCACCTTGTCAGCCAAGTCAGTAGTAATGGCCTGGATTCTACCATTTTAATGATAGCGAACTGCCAGTGTTTGCCATCATTACTCCTTCAAATTGACAACAACATCTGGAGGATGCTCATGCGCAGTTAAACAGAAATCCAGAGGCGGCTCTCAGGAATTCCCAGCTTCCCCATGGGGTTCACTGTTTTCCAGCTTCCTCCAACACGATAAATGAACTAATGAGAACTTCAGGTGTTTACGAACTACTCTCGCAGTAAAATGAAACCGTAAAAGTTTCACTTTGTGGCATTTGGTGTTAATTGGTTTTCAGGGTGTACTAAGCCAGGATAACTGGTACAGGGTGGCACGGTGGCACAGCAGGTAGAGCTGCTGCCTCATCACGCCGGAGACCTGGATATGATCCTGACATCGGGTGCTGTCTGAGGAGAGTCAGCACAAAAGGAGGAAAGAAGGTATAAGTTATTTCACTTCCATCACAGCGGGGAATGTGAGGTCACCAAAAAAACTCGACGTGCACAAACGGAAGATCAAATAGAATAAGTTGTCCAACAACTTTAGGTTGTGCACGCCACACGAAAGAAGAAGAAGAAGAAGAAGTAGTATGAATGGGTAATCAATGATCGGAATTGACCTGATGGGCCAAATGGCCTGTTTCCATGTATCTCTAAAGTAAACTTCTCTGACCACCAAAAATTGAGAGTTGGATGTTACATGTTGATTCCCTCAATTCTTTCAACAGTTGCGTTTTCTTTAATAAAACACAATTAATTTACTTAAATGATATTTCAGCTTCTACCAATCTTTCACGTATAATCCTATTTTTTTTATTCTCACCTTGTGAAATCTGATTAAAAACGTGCTGTTTACTGGTTGTGGCCTGAGAATTCTGAAATGCCATTTGTTGTTTGGCCATCTCGACATCCACGCCTGCTGCTGAACACCAAGAGATTTTATCCCTTTCACTTTGCACCAGAACAATCACATTGGAAATAGACACAAAATGCTGGAGTAACTCAGCAGGACAGGCAGCATTTCTGGATGGGAGGAATGGGTGACTTTTCGGGTCGAGACCCTTCTTGAGAGACTGAGAGTCCGGGGAGAAGGAAACACAGAGAGAAGGAAGTGTCAGGTGTGACAACGATACATCAAAGTGGATGCTGGTCAAGGAAAATATAGAATAGATCTTTGTTAGCTGGGAGAAGATGACAACAGAGATAAAATGTAATCAGAGGGACAGTCTTACGAGAGAGGGAGAGGGAGAGGGACAGTCTTACGAGAGAGGGAGAGGGAGAGGGACAGTCTTACGAGAGAGGGAGAGGGAGAGGGACAGTCTTACGAGAGAGAGGGAGAGGGAGAGGGACAGTCTTACGAGAGAGAGGGAGAGGGAGAGGGACAGTCTTACGAGGGAGAGGGAGAGGGAGAGGGAGAGGGACAGTCTTACGAGGGAGAGGGAGAGGGAGAGGGAGAGGGACAGTCTTACGAGGGAGAGGGAGAGGGAGAGGGAGAGGGACAGTCTTACGAGGGAGAGGGAGAGGGAGAGGGAGAGGGACAGTCTTACGAGGGAGAGGGAGAGGGAGGGGGAGAGGGACAGTCTTACGAGGGAGAGGGAGAGGGAGGGGGAGGGGGAGAGGGAGAGGGAGAGGGAGAGGGAGAGGGAGAGGGAGAGGGAGAGGGAGAGGGAGAGGGAGAGGGAGAGGGAGAGGGAGAGGGAGAGGGAGAGGGAGAGGGAGAGGGAGAGGGAGAGGGAGAGGGAGAGGGAGAGGGAGAGGGAGAGGGAGAGGGAGAGGGAGAGGGAGAGGGAGAGGGAGAGGGAGAGGGAGAGGGAGAGGGAGAGGGAGAGGGAGAGGGAGAGGGAGAGGGAGAGGGAGAGGGAGAGGGAGAGGGAGAGGGAGAGGGAGAGGGAGAGGGAGAGGGAGAGGGAGAGGGAGAGGGAGAGGGAGAGGGAGAGGGAGAGGGAGAGGGAGAGGGAGAGGGAGAGGGAGAGGGAGAGGGAGAGGGAGAGGGAGAGGGAGAGGGAGAGGGAGAGGGAGAGGGAGAGGGAGAGGGAGAGGGAGAGGGAGAGGGAGAGGGAGAGGGAGAGGGAGAGGGAGAGGGAGAGGGAGAGGGAGAGGGAGAGGGAGAGGGAGAGGGAGAGGGAGAGGGAGAGGGAGAGGGAGAGGGAGAGGGAGAGGGAGAGGGAGAGGGAGAGGGAGAGGGAGAGGGAGAGGGAGAGGGAGAGGGAGAGGGAGAGGGAGAGGGAGAGGGAGAGGGAGAGGGAGAGGGAGAGGGAGAGGGAGAGGGAGAGGGAGAGGGAGAGGGAGAGGGAGAGGGAGAGGGAGAGGGAGAGGGAGAGGGAGAGGGAGAGGGAGAGGGAGAGGGAGAGGGAGAGGGAGAGGGAGAGGGAGAGGGAGAGGGAGAGGGAGAGGGAGAGGGAGAGGGAGAGGGAGAGGGAGAGGGAGAGGAGAGGGAGAGAATTGGAAATTCATACCTCATCTTCAAAATCAACAACAAATGTACTGGCTTCACAATTAACCGGCAATGTCCAAGCCAATAAATTGCAGCCACGACTTATTCAGTTTTCAAAGTTCAGCATCACATTACTGGATGTGTAATCACAAAATAAAACATCCAGGACAATAAATGAATGAACATTAAATGCTGGCCTTGATTGTGATACCTGCATCCACTGTACTAAATTAAGGACTTTGTAGTTTCATAGAAAGGTATGTCAAGCAAATTCAGCGTGCTTCCCAGAATATGCCATATTTTTCAGTGGATAAGTTACATAAGTGAAATCTAACACCTGCAACGTAAAAAGAATGTCCAAAACAAATTAGATTGCCAGTACTTGTGGTGCTGACTCAAAGAAATGTGAGTGTACACAGTGAACCACTTGACTGCATATTTAACAGGTTACTAAAATCTATTTCATACGCTTGTTCTCAGCCACCCTCTCTGCCAGAGCAAGAGAACCTCACCTTCCACCCCACCAGTCTCCATACTCAATGAATTATCCTTTGTAACCTTTGCAAACTCCAATGCGATTCTACCACTAGACACTCTTCCTCTTCACTTTCAGTGGAACTATTCCTTTATAACTCCCTAATCCACTCTCGCATCGCCACAAACCACCTTCCTTGTCATGACATCTTCACTCCAACTACAGGAGCTGCAAGATCTGCTCTTTTATTTCATGCCATCCCATCATCCAGATACCCAACCAGTCCTCCTCAGTGAAGGAGCAATTGACTTGCACGTTTAGTTTAGTGATACAGCGTGGAAACAGGCTCTTCGGCCCACTGAGTTTGCACTGACCAGCGATCCCTGCGCATTAACACAAGCCTACACACACGAGGAACAATTTACACTTATACCAAGTATACAAACTCAAGCCAATTATCCTACAAACTGTACGTCTTTGGAGCATGGGAGGAAACCGACGACCTCAGATAAAACACACGCAGTCACGGGGAGAACGTGCAAACTCCGTACACTTCTTCCAATTTCAACTCCAGTTTTCTCTGCAAACCAAATACCTAATGCAGATTAAGCGACTGCTATGTAGAAAGCCTCCAACAATCAGTTTACAAGGGTGGCCCTGAGTTTCCACGTGTCAGTCACTTCATCTCTTCAGCCCGCTCTCACTCTGACCTCTCTTTCTGTGGCATTCTGCACTGTTCCAATAAAGTCCTTTCGAAGCCCAAGGAACAGTATTTCATCTACTATCTGGGCTTATTCCAGCATTTGAGACTCAACATCAAACTGAATCACTTTTCTTAATTTGTGCCAAAACTGGTCATTTCAGCTGTAAATTTATTTATCTGTAATATTACCAATTTTAATTTTTCTACAAAAAACACTTGATCATCTGGGCATTGGGGTAGGCGATTGCAACCTTCATGTGGTCCACCCTGTTTCGACTAATGCAATCAACCTGACGTGCACAAACAAATAGATCAAATAGAACAAGTTGACCAACAACTTTAGGCTGTGCACGCCATATGCAAGAAGAAGATCTGGGCATTTCCAGTGTTTGCCTTTTGGTTTTAGGTTTCGGCATCACCTCATGCTCAGACTGACATTTCAGTCCATCAATATATCCCCACTAAATTTCTCTCTCTCCTCCCGAGACCGCACAGCCCCCTTCCTCATCCTGAACCACCTCGCTGTACCCTCACACCAAGCCCCCCCCGGTCCCTTCCTCACCCTCCCCCTGCCTTCCCCTCCCCGCTGCCACCTCGTCCTCCTCGGCCCCAGCTTCCCCCCACCCGGCCTCTGCCCCCTCCCCCACCTGGCCTCTGCTACCCACTCCCCCTCCCCCACCTACTCAACTCTACTGTTTTCATCGTTCTATCACCCTCCCTAACCTATCTTCTCACTTTCCTATTTCTATTGAAGGGGTTTGACCAAAGACATTAACTTCTCTCTCTGCGGACGCTATCTCACCTGCTAAGTGTTTCCCGCATTAGAGGTGGAATGGAGGGATGTTGAGGCTATGCGGAAGTTTACAGAAATTAGCCGCTGTGTATAATGAAAGTCTCTTTTCATGGCATTTCAATAAAAAGGGTTTTACAGTCTGGTAAGCAATTTAAACTTTTTGTGAGAGTTACTAGATTGGACTAATAAAAACTGGTCCTTCACCAAAGCCGATTATGGATTGAAGAATAAATCAGTAATGTTGTCACAGGCCGAATATTTGATATTTATGATAGCTATATTTTAAAAGGGTGGCTGACCCATGGATTAAATCACCATGTTAATCACAAGTGCCCAGATATACTGGTTGAAATGCCTGCGCATTGCCAATGTCACATTACCCAAAGGTTGGATTATACACTGGGTAACATGATACATGAACAAAGTAATCCCTATGAACTTGGCCTGAACATTTCGGAAGAATATTCCAGCCTTTTTTGTTAAGATATTTATAGAATTGTCTTTTTATGCCTCTCCTAGGACTGGTGATGAGTTGGTTGCTCACAAGATCATGGTGCTCTGTTGAATCACGATTGTATGGGCCAGCCTCAATGAACCAGCTGGTCTTCTTGCATTCATCATTAGTCTTTTAAAGTGCTTTCGAGTGGCATCTTTCAATAATAAATTTTCTTAATTGCACAAATACATGATGTTGGACAGGAAGCCGCCATATGGTTCATTCAAATACGTTTCCCCCTACACTATAGGTCTGGTTTCACTTCACTGAACACCACACTCTGCTGCTGCAAGCATTCCTCTAATTAAACTTTGTAAAATGCCACAATTTCAAGTCACCAAGGAGCATGATTAAATCTACACCAATCCACAATTGATGTTTAAAACCTCAACCTGCACTTGACGCTTTTATGGGATCAAAAACTTACTTTCAGACCCAAAACATTCATCTGAAATGTGGCCTTATATTCATATACGTAACAGTAACATGAACTGATTCTGATAACTGAAAACATATTAAGCTTGCATTCCACAAACAGTGTCACATGGCTGAGATGTATTTGCTGATCACTAAACATGTCTGCAGTGATGTTATTTTCACTCCTGCCTGCAGCAAGTCACATACAGTTGCGAGAACCAGGTTTAATTAAAGTAAAACCTCAACAGGTCCCTCACATGCTTTATTTTCCCCATCCACTATTTGAACTGGGATCCCCAGTTAATCTGAATAACAAATAAATCTTAGAAAATCCTGTCCTTTTGTAGAAGGGTATTTAAGTTAATAGGAAAATCCACACTCTCATATCTTAACACCATGCCTCCATCAACCAGGTCATTAGTGGAAACCAACAGAACGTTATACAGTTAGAACCCAACAACTGTTACAAAATAAAAATGATATAACCATAATTGGCACTTGCTTCCGCATAACACCCAGAATCCTTTTATTTCTATTTATGGACTTATCAATTCAGAATTTGCAGTGAAGAATTCATTCGGCACATGATGTGAATGACAGTCATAGCTCTTCACATGGAAGTGACTCTTCATTTCCCCGTGCCTGGATCCTTTGATATCTGCTCTTTTCAAAATTTTCTCCAATTCAAACAATATCACCATACTGGTGCTTGTTCTACATGCTTCTTTGAAAGTTAGGTCCAGCATATCAAAATATTTCTCCCTGTTCCCTGGCGGTGAGTCTGAACTCTAAGCATTCTTGCAAAGCATGGTCTAAAAAAAAGTGCAAAAAGTTTGCCATTTTCCCCCCTGTGTTTTTAACCTAATCACCAGCAAAACACAAAGTGCTGGAGTAACAGCAGGTTAGGCAGCATCTGTGGAAGAAAATGGATAGACAGCATTTCACACTGAAGGACAGTCCCAATCTGAAACATCGCCTATCCATTTCCTCCTGAGCTGCTGCCTTACTCAAGCACTGTGTTTTGCGCAGCATCTGCAGATCCTTATGCCTCCATACATTCTCCAACTGGTCCCTCTATCTATTCATAGCAAAGGTGTCGTTCTTTAAATTTCCAATAACACTAGTTTTTCGCATCCTCATACAAAACTTTGCAGTGCATAGTACCACTGCCACTTCCAATCCTACTACCAGCAATAATATCATGTTCCACCTCTTACATATTACCACATTTCTCCATTTAACACCCTCAAAGACTTCAGCAACATTATTGGCTCTCCACAGCATTTCCACTCATTCTAAATACAAGGTAGACAGATAAACACATTCAAACTCTTCAGCTTCCTGATGTATCAGACATGTCCAATCCTTGCCAACATGAATACTTTGAGAAACCTATTCACTTTGTTACATGATCTAGATCATTGTCCTTCTACTTCAAGAAGCAACATTCAAAACATAACACCAATGTAAGCAAAAAATTATGGTTGAGCTATCAACTGAACATCCTTTGTTAAAGACAGCAACTCTCAACTGAAATAATGTCATTGTTCAATTAATGAATAGGATATCCTCCAGGAAACGGTTTTGTTAAGCAAAATGTTGTTAATCCAAAAGACTGCACGAAATGCATTATAGACATTTGCTCTGGTGTATTTCTGTGGTTGAAAAGTGCATGCAACCCATTATTGTATGTCAAAAGCTCAATGGTGTTATAACAAACGTTCATAAATCAAACTCCTAATCAAGAAATAAGTCGTCAAGACCAAGTCAAGAGAGTTTATTGTCATGTGTCCCAGATAGGACAATGAAATTCTTGCTTTGCTTCAGCACAACATAATGTAGCAGGCATGAATACAGAACAGATCAGTGTGTCCATACACCATTATATAAATATATACACACCTCAATAAATAAGCAGATAAAGTACAAATAATCAGATAATGGTCTATTAATGTTCAGAGATTTTCAGTTGAGTTTAATAGCGCGATGGCTGTGGGGAAGCAGCTATTTCTGAACCTGGACGTTGCAGTTTTCAGGCTCCTGTACCTTCTACCTGAAGGTAGCGGGGAGATGAGAGTGTGTCCAGGATGGTGTGGGTCCTTGATGATGCTGCCAGCCTTTATGAGGCAGCGACTGCGATAGATCCCGTCGATGGAAGGGAGATCAGAGTCGATGATGGACTGGGCAGTGTTTACTACTTTTTGTAGTCTTTTCCGTTCCTGGACGCTCAAGTTGCCGAACCAAGCCACGATGCAACCGGTCAGCAAGCTCTCTATTGTGCGCCTGGTGAAGTTAGAGAGAGTCCTCCTTGACATTACCGACTCTCCGTAATCTTCTCAGCTTTCTTAATAATTGCATCAGTGTTCTCGGACCAGGAGAGATCTTCAGAAATATGCACGCCCTGGAATTTGAAGCTCTTGACCTTCTCCATCATCGTCCCATTGATATAAACGGGACTGTGGGTGCCCATCCTACCCCTTCCAAAGTCCACAATCAGTTCCTTGGTTTTGCTGGTGTTGAGAGCCAGGTTATTGTGCTGGCACCATTTGGTCAGTCAATCGATCTCACTTCTATATTCTGACTCGTCCCCATCAGTGAAACGTCCCACAACAGTGGTGTCGTCAGCGAACATGGAGTTCGCACTATGACCGGTTACACAGTCATGAGTATAGAGTGAGTACAGCAGGGGGCTGAGCACGCAGCCTTGGGGTGTTCCCGTGCTGATTGTTATTGAGGCTGACACATTTCCACCAATATGAACAGTCTGTGGTGTTTGAATGAGGAAGTCAAGGATCCAATTGCAGAGAGATGAGCAGAGACCCAGTTCTGCGAGTTTGGTAACCAGCATGGAGAGGATAATTGTGTTAAATGCCGAGCTGTAATCGATAAATAACAGCTTGACATATGAGTTTATGTTGTCCAAGTGGTCCAGAGCGGAGTGGAAGGCCAGCGACATCGCATCCACCGTTGATCTGTTGTGGCGGTAGGCAAACTGCAGTGGGCCCAGGTTTTTGTCGAGGTAGGAGTAGAACCTCAGACCTCAGAAGTGAGAGGTTGAAAATGTCTGCGAAAACTCCAGCCAGTTGGTCCGCACAGGTTTTTAGAACACGACCGGGTATACCATCAGGACCAGGCGCTTTTCGAGGGTTCACCCCTCTGAAGGATTTTCTGACGTCGGCCTCTGTGACTGAGACTGAAATGCCATCACAGCGAATGGGGGCTCGAGAAGGCACATCAGTGTTCTCCCTATCAAATTGTGTGTAAAACGCATTGAGCTCGTCAGGGAGTGATGTATCGCCGACATCCCAGCTACCCCCTGATTTCGCCTTGTAGGAGGTGATTGCATTCAGGCCCCGCCACAGCTGCCGAACATCGTTCTCATCCTCCAGCTTGGAGCAGAAGTTCCTTTTGGCCTTTTTGATGGCCTTACCAAGGTCATATCTGGACTTCTTGTAGACCACTGTATCATCAGACGTGAATGCCCGGTGTCTGGTCTTCAGAAGAGTGCAGATCTCAAAGTTCATCCAAGGCTTCTGATTGGGAAACACTCGCAAGTTTTTTGTAGGGATGCAGTCCTCCACACATTTCTTTATGAAGTCTGTAACGACTGTGGTGTATGCGTGCAGGTCCGTTGCTGAGTCCCTGAACATTGCCCAGTCTAGACTCCAAACAGTCCTGGAGTTGTTCCTCTGATGCACAGTTTGACACATTTACATGCTGCCTGTGCTGCTTCTATTTTAGGCTTTCCTTGAGCAGTTTCAAAATAACTAACCTCTGACTGCATTGCCCTTTGCTATATTTTAGACCCTTTGCCATGAGTTCAAATGTTAATCAATTGTGTCAATCCAAGTAAACAAAACCACAATGTGACTTTTTTTTTAACGAATACTCTTCCAAAATAAGCTGGTTCCGTTCAAAATCTGAATTGAAATACAAAAAAGAGGAATTAAATATTATCAGGAAGTGCTTGCAAATGACTTAAGGTGCCTCCTCCCATTGTGAAAGCCGTCAAGTTTACAATGGAAGTTACTGCACTAGTCCCATGGTTAACATTGTAACTGCAGGTATCCAAACCTATTTATGATTTGTGTAGGAAGGAACCTAGTTTAAAACGACGATGGAGTAACTCAGCAGGTCAGACAGCATCTCTGGAGAAAAGGAATGGGTGATGTTTCAGGTCATAGAAACATAGAAAATAGGTGCAGGAGTAGGCCATTCGGCCCTTAGAGCCTGCACCGCCATTCAATGTGATCATGGCTGATCATCCAACTCAGTATCCCGTACCTGCCTTCTCTCCATACCCCCTGATCCCTTTAGCCACAAGTGCCACATCTAACGCCCTCTTAAATATAGCCAATGAACTGGACTCAACTACCTTCTGTGGCAGAGAATTCCAGAGACTCACGACTCTCTGTGTAAAGAATGTTTTCCTCATTTCGGTCCTAAAGGAATTCCCCCTTATCCTTAGACTGTGACCCCTTGTTCTGGAAAAGGTCGAGACACTTTTTTAGGACTGTGAAATGGTGATGTATTTGTGCCTTTCAATCGGCTATAATTTCCTGCTGTCTTCCCCGCAGGTTCAAAAGGGCTGTGTAAGTTAGTAATACAAATAATCCTCCATTGCTGCGAGGGAAGCATCAGGAGGTGCACTTCAGCATCTAAAAAAATGCCAGCTCCACCAACAAGCCGATTTGCATTAATACTGTATTAACTGACATAGCAAGGGGCAAAACCCAGTTTAGTTTAGAGATACAGTGTGAGAAACAGGCCCTTTCGTCCACTGAGCCCGCGCCAACCACCTATCTCAGTACACTAGCACTATCCTTCATACTAGGGACAATTTACAATATTTACCAAAGTCAATTAACCTACAAACCCGCACGTCTTTGGAGTTTGGGAAGCAACAGGAGAATCCGGGGTAAAACCCAGTCACGGGGAGAACGTACAAACTCCGTACTGACAGCACCCGTAGTCAGGATCACACCAGGGTCTCTGGTGCTGTAAGGCAGCTACTCCACTGTGCTGCCTCTGTTCTACTATGGTGTGTAGCAATTCCTTTATAAGGAGATTTCAACACAGATGGTAACTCCTCAGTGTAAAGGCATTATACGTGGATTCAAGTGGATTCATATTCAAGGGGATCCTCCCTACAAAATGATGATGTTAATGTCTAGGCATTTAATTATTTCAACATTCAAAGCATATAGTACAAAAATTATTCCCGACAAAAGTTACACACCAGGATCTCTGAAACAATCACCTGCCCAAACTACAGGATGTAAATTTGTCCTGTACTTTGATTAGTAATAACCATTGTTAAATGGGCAATTATTCAATAGCAAAATCAATACTTGTGTTCCTTCCTCAATGCGCTCATCACCCCAGTCTAAGCAACCCACTCGACTGGCATGTCATCCACCTATGTGAACATTGCATCAATTTCCAGCACATCATAGCTGCATTGCGCACTCTTCAAAATACACCATATTAACTTACAATGGCTATTCCATGAGTACATGGAACATAGAACAGAACAGCACGGGAGCGGGCCCGTCAGCCCACAATGTCTGTGCCGAACCCAATATCTAGATAAACTGACGTCACCTGCCTGCACATGATCCATATCCTTCTATTTTGCTGCACTTCCCTGTGCGTACACAAAATCCTCTCAAACGCCACATTGTAATGGGTTTTGAGGCCTCCGCATTCACCCCAGGCAATGTGTTCCAGGCCTCCATCACACCGAGTAAAAAAACTTGCCGCACACATCTCCGTTAAACTTTTCACCTCTCACCTTATAGCTATGCCCTCGAGTGTTGGACACTTCCACCCTGGGAGAAAGGTTCCGTCTGCCGACCCGTTCTATGTCTCTTATAATTTTATATAAGTCTTCCCGCAACCTCCGTCGTAACTCTATTAGACGGGACATTGAACATCATTTGCTGGTTCATCTCCCATGCGCATGTCATGCGGACATGGAAATCTCTCATTTTCTCTCATCTTTGCCAGGACTAAAAGTTGCAAGTTCTGGCCATGAGCACAGTGGGAGCAAATGCAGGACTTGCTACAAGTAATTTGATTGTTAAAAGTGGCAGCTCATCACCACATCTTCAAGGGAACCAAAGAAGGAATGTAAATGCTGGCCTTGCCAGCGGCAACCACATCCTTAGAATTAATTTAAAAGCCCCCCCCCCCCCCCCCCCCACAGGAGCAGCTCACTAATCATCAAAATGGTTGCTAAACAAATCTTAGCTTCTATCAATGTCTTGCCCTCAAAACCCATTAGGAGGCAGGATTAAATACCAGTAATTAATTATTTAATCTGTACCCACCTCCAGGCAAAATGCAAATCCATCCTTTCCAGCAGAAGAACAATCTTTAAGCTAATGAATGAGAATTAGCCACTTCAAAAATTACAATCATGAACTACATCCTGTTATTTCAGTACATCCGTGAAGAACAATATAACCTCAAACCCTATAATTTTATCTTCAAATTTTTATTAATGCAATTTTATTTTAAAAGAAGACAATTGCAGTGAGCAGTTATTTACTTGGACTGAAACACAAGGTAGTGTCAATAAGGGGGCGGCACAGGGGTAGATTTGCTACCTTACAGCACCTGTGCCGTCTGTATGAAGTTTGTTCGTTCTTCCCATGACATGCGTGGGTTTTCCCCGGATGCTCCAGTTTCCTCACACACTCCAAAGACGTACAGGTTCGTAGGTTAATTGGCTTGGTAAAACTGTCCCTGGTGTGTGTTAGTATTAGTGTGCGGGAATCGCTGGTCAGCGCGGACTCAGTGGGTCGAAGGGCCCGTTTCTGCACTGCATTTCTAAACTAAACTACGATAATTATTAACAAATAATTGAATAACTAACTGGCAGAAGAAGAGTAACTAACATTGGAGATATTAAGTTCGGGAATCGCAACAGAGTTAAAGCTACCCCGGTGTTTTTTTACCAGAGACTACCACAATGGAGCACAACAACAATTTGCAACCGAGTGTATTGCAAATTTAAGTTGGAAGAGAACAGGTGGAAGAGAAAAGGTGAGGCGTCAGTTCTGACAAAAGGTCTGGGACATGAAACATTGACTCTCCGTTTCCCACAGGTGCAGCCTGACCCACTCATGTTTGTAACAGAAAAAAAGCCATTCAATCCACTAAGCATGCTCACTTTGTCCAGATCGCCCACATTTCAAATGTGTTGCAAAGTCTGAAATGTCTAGGATTGCCTAGGAATAAGGGTCTCTATAGAATCTGAAAAGTTGCTGCTCTTTGCCACCACACAATTAAGTTAAAAGATATATGCTTTGCAGGGAACATACATATCTCTCAACACATTGTGTTTCTTGTAAGTAGAAATAGGTCAATCTCTAACCAAAGGATAGATTCTAAAATTTCAGAATGTTTATTACTATATTAGCCAAACATTGCCAAAGCCATACATGTCCCTAATCACTGATTTTGAATAGACAGCCTTGTTGTGCCCCCATGTTACACATCATGGATCTGCAAGTCAAGTTGGGTAATACTGATTGCTACAATGATAAGTGCAGTCAGCAATATCCCCAATAAAGTCATTACTCCACCACTAAATTAGATTTATTGTTGCAACGTGTACAAAATATAGTGAAAAGCTCAGTTTTGCATGCTCTCCAAACAAATCACCACATATCATAGACCATATATAAATACAATCAAGTCAAACTCAAGTACATAAGTAGAGCAAAGGGGAAGATACAGAGTACAGAATATTTCTCTCAGCATTGTGGTGTATTACTGTGCATCAGTTCCATAGATAAAGTCCAGTGTCCTCAATGGGATAGAGGTGAATTGGACAGTACCCTAGCTTATGAAAGTACCATCCAGAAACCTGATAACAGAGGGGACAAAGCTGTTCCTGAAGGACAAAATCCAGAAATTCTATAGAAATTGTGACCACCTTCAAGAACATTTACAGTAGTCAGAAAATACAGCCTGTGGCAGACATTTCTTGTGTTAAAAAAAAAAAAGAAAATTCAGTGAGGCTACAATAAAGTCACAACTTGTTTTTGCAGGGAAAGCCAACAGTGCCTATTTAGGTCCCCTGCAACTGCATAACACAATCCTCCCCAGATTGGCACAGGGTAAACAAAGACTTAAAGTTCTGTGGAATTTTCGAGAAAGCAATTTCTCATCTAAAACATTATGTTTATGAGTAGGCTATTGTCATGAAAACTTTCCATAAACACAGTTTCGAGAATGTTTGACGACTCACCAGCTGTTCCCTCGGCACACCTTCCTCCCTCCCCGGAGGCGAGTCTGACTGCAAACAGAATAAATATTAGGTTAGAGCATCATCTACTGGATGGCTTCTTAACTGATCTGCATCAGCCTAATTGACACCATATAGTTAGCAATGCAATTCTGGGGAAACTGGAAATAACGTGTGATGAGAAATTAAATGTATTATTCAACTGGGAACACTTCCTCTCGATACTGAATCTTCCCATTTTTCTCAGTTTCTTTCCTTTTTGTGAAGTGTTGGCATTTTCAACAATATTGACAGTATCTGTCAGCATCATTCCATTCAGCTCTGCAAGTAACTTGGGACTGGATCAGGTGGATTCATCTTAGAAGTTCCTTTGCAGGAAAATGGAAGAGGTCTTCAGTAATTCACTGAAGGCACGCCAGAAACAATTGAGAGTACGGCCTAGGGAAATGTGTGGCAAATTTGCACCTCACCACTACTATAACACAATGCATTAAGACATCAACATGTTCGTCTGAATGGTCTGTGACAATTTGAACTCCACGCAAAGGCTCATTCTCTGGATACTTATCGTTTTTCTTGCACAAAGTAGTAACTGGGGTAATACTGGGGCACAGTGACATAACCGCCTCTTCCAACACCTAAGTACAGTCCAAATACAAGTGAGAACTCATCTCTACATTACCCAGACACAGTAAGAATAAACACGTTGGGCTTGTACATTTTGATGCTAAACGAGAATTAATTCTACTTTAATGGCAATTCCAAGAGGCTTCACATTATTTATTTTAAGCAGAATGTTATGCCTTAATAAGGAAACTAAGAGTTGCTTGGAAAACCTGTCGTGTTTAACACATCTAAGACCAAGGAAGAAAGTGAAAATAACTGAAGCAGAAATGGCTACACTTTTGAATCCAGTATCACCAACTGTCCAGCTTTTAGGGACAGTTTCTTCCCAGTTGTTATCAGGCAACAGAACTATTCGACCACAACTAGAGAACAGTCTTGAACTACTATTAATCTCATTGGAGAACCTCGGACTATCTTTCATCGGACTTTACTGGCTTAATCTTGCACTAAACGTTATTTATGTTATTCCCTTTATCACGTGCACTGTGGATGGCTCGAATGTAATCATGATTTGTCTTTCCACTGACTGGTTAGCACACAACAAACACTTTTCACTGTGCCTCAGTACACGCGACAATAAACTAAACTCAAACTACAACAAGACTTATTCAAAATAAAACTGAAACCGAACGCAGAATTTATTATTTTTGGAACAATGGAAGTCAGCTTTGAACTGACTTCGTTCCAAAAGAGCTTGCTCAATTATGGCAAAAAAAACTCCCACACCAACGGTAAAAATGTGAATTTCAAATATGTCTGAAATGTTACACCTCGAAGATATGAGATTCGTCCTAGCAGGAAAATCAGACCATTTCCAAAAGATTTGGTCTCCATTTACCGACTTATTACAAGCATAGGTTGCAACACAACTTTGAAAATAAACAGTTTCAGGACCTGGTGAGGGGTGTGTAAAGATACAAAGTAGGTCCATCCCTTTTATCTTATTTTACTTTCTTATATTTTATTTTTTCTATTTTTCTCTTTCCTTTTTTTGTTGTTTTTTTATTCTTTCTCGTGTTCTACGTTTCTACGGGCTCTTCTTTATCACTTGTTCACGCACTTACTATCTTATCTAACTTTCTCTATTTTTCTTCTTCTTAAAGTTTAAAACAAGAAGTGGTACACAAAATGTATTATGGTATTTTTGGCTTATACTACTGTAATGTACATTACTTCTAATAAATAAAAAAAATTAAAAATAATTTTTAAAAACTACAATAAGACACAAGTGCTGGTACTGAAGATGGGTCCTGAGCTGAAACGTCACCTATCCATGTTCTCCTCCAGCCTGACCTGTTGATTTAAACTGGGTTTTTTTGCAAACTACCCACCATCTGCAGTTCCTTGTATCTTCACGCTCACATTTCTTAGATTTAAAGTTGCTCAACTTGTTACTTAAACTGCTCACTAAAGTAGATTAGAGGACATATTTTGTGCAGCTTCCCTCTACCCTCGTTCCCTTCCCGGCACTCCAGTCAGTCTGCAGCCAGTAACTTTTGAAGAAAAAGGTATGCTAGTCCATTTGCCCAACGGATAAACTTTGTAAAGATTTTCTAATTTTCTTTTTCCTATTTATGTGAAACCGTAAGTCTTTCTATTATATTGTTTACCTAGATATATAAATTGTGGTTTGAGTCTTTGAAACGTCAACTTATAAGAGTAATTACTCACATGATACATTGTAATTAAAAGTTTTAAATGCTTCAGATTTTCAGAGTTGTTCAGGCTTGTACACTCTGGAGTTTAGAAGGATGAGAGGGGATCTCATTGCGACATAAGATTGTTAAGGGTTTGGACACGCTAGAGGCAGGAAACATGTTCCCGATGTTGGGGGAGTCCAGAACCAGGGGCCACAGTTTAAGAATAAGGAGTAAGCCATTTAGAATGGAGACGAGGAAACACTTTTTCGCACAGAGAGTGGTGAGTCTGTGGAATTCTCCGCTGCAGAGGGCAGTGGAGGCAGGTTCTCTGGATGCTTTCAAGAGAGAGCTAGATAGGGCTCTTAAAAATAGCGGAGTCAGGGGATATGGGGAGAAGGCAGGAACGGGGTACTGATTGGGGATGATCAGCCATGATCACATTGAATGGCGGTGCTGGCTCGAAGGGCCAAATGGCCTACTCCTGCACCTATTGTCTATTGTCGGGATCTGGAACACTATCTGAGGTGGTTGGTGAAAGCAACTCGACAAATACCAACACCATCTCTGCAAATGCCTCCAAAGTAATTGGAGGGATAGTAAACCAAACAGCATTCCCTCCTCGACCAACACCCATGATGGAGGCCATGGTTGGGCTCGGCAGGTTCTGCAGGGTTGGCAACATCTTTTGCACGTTCAACACCAGACTCCCAAAACAGTGGGAGGAGATTGTCAGGTGGTCAGGAAAATAAAGATTCAAGATGTGCTCAATGCTACCCAAAGGAACAATAAGATCCCCAATAGCTCCTGGGTACCTCCAACTCATGACATCCAAAGTGGAAAGAAAGAATTCAGGAATGGTATTGTGGCCATGCATTGGCAGCACATGGAAGCCCTGTGTAAGCAGCAGCAGCAGCAGCAGACCACTTCAGAAGCTGCCCGCCCATCCCGTCAGCCACCTCCTCCATACCTGGCAACCAATCTGTGGTACCCTCACTAGCCTGCTAGCCACTTATACACCCACAATATCAGAGTGAAAAGCAAGCTATCCTCGAACCCGAGGGACCATCTACTGTCTGAAAAGAAAGATGTCCAAAAGGTTCCCTCATCCGTGTCACCTCTGGGTCCCGTAGCTCTGTTCCTGCTCTCTATCCCCTCCCCCTCCTCCACAGATGGCACAAGGATAGAGCCCCCAGGTCCTCGCCCTTCACCCCATCAGCCACCCCATCCAACACATCATCTTCCAACATTTCCACCACCTCCAACGTGATCTCGCCCCCAGCCACATCTTCCCAAGGCCACGCTCTCTGCCGTTCGCCGAGACCGCTCCCTCACAACTCCTTGTTTCACTCATCCCTTCAGTTCAATTTTGTTTATCGTCACGTGTACCGAGGTACAGTGGAAAGCTTTGGTTTTCCTGGATGCATTCCCTCCAAACCTCATCACAGGATTACCTACATGACCAATTTATAATTTAAACATTGTATATTCTTGAACAGACTCTTACAAACCTTGCCCAAAAATGGCTCTAAAACATATCATTTGCACTGTAAGGCTTTGATCGCACTATGTATATTTAATAATTTGAGAAACTACACAGACTTGGGTTGCTATGTAACAAAACAGAAACATTGCTCTACTTAAAGGTTACCCCTTTCAGAGCTCCTACGAGACTCATAAAATTTCAACTGGCGCTCTGCTAAGAAAAACAAAAGTAATGAGGAATAAAAATAAAATTCAAAGTGATAAATACTACAAAAGGAGAAATTCAAGGCAATGTATATATATCTCCCAGAAAATCAAACGTCTGTCTCTTCAAGCACAAAAATAATTGCAAATTTGTGTTCATTGTTTTGAAAACCTTGTTCTGAGAGGTCATCCATGCCATGGAAATAATATTACTTATAATTAATTCTTAATAAGTACAGCAGTACATCAGGAGATCCAGTTCCCCTGTTTGCAGGCAGAGGATAAGAATATAATATGTCTCCAAGTATAAGAAGCAAATGCAAAACAAAGTAACAGCTTTGGTCCCATCAAAGCCACTCTAACTATAGTCCGGTGCAATTATTTCAACGTGAGCATGTTCCTCCGCTCAGTCCGTCTTCACCTACCCGATCTCCCGGTTGCTCAGTACTTCAACTCCCCCTCCCATTCCCAATCTGACCTTTCTGTCCTGGGCCTCCTCCATTGTCAGAGTGAGGCCCAGCGCAAATTGGAGGAGCAGCACCTCATATTTCGCTTGGGCACCTTACACCCCAGCGGTATGAACATTGACTTCTCTAACTTCAGATCGATCTTTGCTTTCTCTCCCCATCCCCTCCCCAGTTCTCCCACTGGTCTTACTGTCTCCAACTACATTCTATCTTTGCCTCGCCCCCTCCCCTTACATCAGTCTGAAGAAGGGTCTGGACCCGAAACGTCACCCATTCCTTCCCTCCAGAGATGCTGCCTGACCTGCTGAGTTACTCCAGCATTTTGTGTCTACCTTCGATTTAAACCAGCATCTGCAGTTCTTTCCTGCACATGTTCCCAATCTCACCATCAACGGCTGGTCTTCAACCTAAACTCATTGCTGTTCCACCTGGTTCATCTTTTAGAGAACTTCAAAACAAAAAAACCAACAGTGGGTCTTCACGATGCTTTTCCCTCTCTTGGAAATGTGGTCTTTACAGCAATGGAAGGAAATCCAGCTGTCAACATATGCGTAGCAAGGAGCTTCCGACCATAAAGATATAAACACCGGAAAACCAGCTATTGGTAGCTTTGCTTGAAGTATAAACACTGTCCAGAATATCAGAACTCTTTCTTCATCTGCCAAAAGGACAATAAGATCTTCTGTCAACTTGAAAAGGTGGATGGGTACAACACCAAAAATATATTGTGTAGGAAAGAACTGCATATGTTGGTTTAAACCGAAGGGATACACAAAATGCTGGAGGAACTCAGCTGGACAGGCAACATCTTTGGAGAGAAGGAATGGGTCAAGCCGTTTCTGGTCGAGACCCTCCTTCAGACTAAGGGTCAGAAAAGGGGATACAAAATGTTGGAGGAAGTTTAAAGCTTCACCAAAGCAACTTTAAACTCAGGGAATACATTGTAGAACACCAACTTTTAATTGAAAAATAAATCAAACCACAACCTCAGGTGTTTCTCTCACAGGTGTTTTGTTTTTTCCGTAAGTCCGTCGTGTATATGTGTTTATACCACACATGTTGGCTGATTGTTCCCACAGAACTCCCCAGCTACAATATTTAACAGACTGGGACACCTCATCCTTACTCCTAGGGGACTGCTAGAGTACCTTGAGGTGACGTGGCAGTTAGCAAGCTCAGAACAGAGACTATTGGTGTGCACACCACGCAGTGAAAGAAAACAGTCAAAATTTCCAGTGTTTATAACAGAAATCCTCACAGAGAAGGTTGCAGCAAAGATTTAATTTTAAACTGGCACCAAAGGAAAGCGAGGACTCCCATTTTTGATGCCCACTTGTGGGTGATGGAACAACAAAACTGCATTGATATAATAATGCAAATTTCAGAACTAATTCACAAATTCACAATTAGAGTGAAAAGCTTTTTTTGCGTGCTAACCAGTCATCAGAAAGACAATACATGATTACAACCGATCCATTTACAGTGTATAGATACATGACATTTGTGCAACAAATATTCGGCAAAATGCGGTTTCACAATCCAAAAAAAGAAAATAAAGTGCAGTTGCAAACAAGGTTGCCTAGTATCAAGCTTTGAGAGTGAGCGAACGCAGTTCTGGGGATACAAATGGATTAGGCTGTTTGATCACAGGTGTTTTTTTTTGTCATAATTCCAGGTATTCCGATGTGTATTGTTTGTGCCACGTGTTCAAGTTTCCTTTGTACAAACAGAAAAATGCTCCCTTCATCATTTGACGGTGCTGATATAACACAAATAAGAAATTGACCAGATATAGTGAAGCATGCATTTAATAAAAAATAATGCTTGTTCTTTACCATCTAGAGACGTCCATTTCACACAAAAACAATGGAAATGGTGGCAAATCAATTTGTCCTGGCAAACAGCATTATTGCTTCGATCAATGGTCAATGCAAATCCTATTTGACTTGGAGTTAGGGGCCAAAATAATATTGAAATAAAGTGGTGAAAGTATGGTTGGACACCCTCTGTGCAATAAGATCAAACATTTGTATGCGAGTTAACATTCCAGTATTGGTTTTGTGAAGTGATTTCAGTTTAGTTTAGTATGGACCCCAAGTTTGTGCAACTCAAACATAATTGCTGCCTGCTGTGCTGGGTAAATGCATCACAATACTGTCTAATACTCCCAGTCATCCGCCTCAAAATGACAAACAGCACTGTGTTCGAGCACTGCACCCCTGTGCCAGTAGATACACACGCTTTATCACATCTCTCATTCCAATTTGAGGGGAAGGGGGTGCATGTTTCAAACTAAATCACAGATTTGCTCAGTGGGCAGATTACAATTAGAGACAGCACTGCACCCATCAACAATTCCACGGCAAAAGGTGCCACCTGCAGGACAGGAGGAGGAAAATGCAGAAGAGAAAGTGTCTGGAGTAAAGATCCTATAGCGGAGCAAGATGCACTACTCCCACGAAAAACGCGTAATACGGTCATGGGCAGATTCATGGGTAATTATAGGACCCATTTCAGCAACCAGCCTCCGCCATCTTGCCTCCGCCATCTTACTTTCGCCCAAAGATATTATCTTTGCTTCCGCCTCCGTCTTCGGGGTTGAGGCCAAAGATCCTATCGCGGTCCCGTTTCCTCCGCTGTTGCTGCTGCTTCATGGCCGCCGCCTCTCACTCGCTCTCCCTTTCCCGCCTCTCCGCTCCAAAGCTCCTTTTTTGGGGGTTTTTTTTCCAGGCCAAAGAATATCCGGTTTTATTTTTGCGAGGAGAGGAGAGGTGGCGGGCAAGACCACACTGGTGCTGCGAGGAGCGGGTGGGCGGACGGACGGACAGACGCTCGCTCCTTCACCGGGCGGGCGGGCTTTGCGCTGCTGTGCGGATTGGGTGCTCCTTCAACCGTGCGGTGTGTGCCGTGCTAAGCTGTACGGGCGGGCAGGCACTCCTGGGCTGTGCTATACTGTGCGGGCGGGCGCTGCGGATCCCGGGGCTCCTAGGCAAAGATCCTATAGGATCTTTGGTTTTTCCGGAGCTCCCGCGGCAATAGCTTTGTCCGCTGGACTGGAGGGCGGCAGCTTCGGCAGCTTCGACCATCCCGGGACGCGGAGTTTGAACCGGCCCGTGGCAATATTGGTGCCATATGCTGCACTGAAGAAAATTACCAGAATCAAAATTTATATACATTTTATTCTTTAACAAGAATCAACAGAGTTATGAATCTAACCCCTATATCACACACACAAACTGTTCCCCCGCAATATTGATTACACTGCGAGTCCAGTCGGGTAGGTTCCGGTTACTATAAAATCAACTCAAACACAGCTTATGAGCCATTAAAAAGAAATGATTTAAAAAAGAAAATTACCAGATCAAAATTTATTCTTTAACAAGAACTCACAGAATTATGAACTAACAGAATTATGAATCTAGCCCTATATCACACACACAAACTGTGTCGTCGTCACCTCCCCCCACCCCCACCCAGCAACGTTGATTACACTGCGAGTCTGGTCGTGTAGGTTCCGGTTACTGAAATGGACGAAAAAAAAATGCCCATGTTCCGTTCCGTTGTGTAGTACTCGTCAGCCCTTTGCATTTCACAGGCGTGGCCTATCTTGCTCTGCTATAGGATCTTTGGTCTGGAGTAACTTAGCGGGTCAGGCAGCGTATCTGGAGAACATGGACAGGTGACGTTACAGGCTGCGACCCTTCTTCCCCGACCTGAAACATCACCTCCAGATGTTGCCTGACCAACTGAGTTACTCCAGCACTTTGTAGTTTTTTTTTGTAAACTAGCATCTGGAGATCCTAATTTTTGTTTTAATATCTCATTTTACAACTGAAACAGGATGAGAGATAACTATTGAATATTTTGCCCCCTTCCTCAAAATTCCCATTTGCCCATGGTTTGTAAGCAGCAAAGGGCCCAAATTGATGTCTGTTGTTGCACTGGGGTCCTGGTAAGATTAATAATCCACTACCCCACTATCATCAGCTTTTGCAAGCAAAAATAACTATTCAGATTCTGATTGGCTCCAAATCGCAAATTCATTACAACCATTTGACGTTTCTCGTGCAGTGGGATGGTGCAAACAAGATTTCACGATACATTTATTTCTTACGGAACAAATTTCAATTGAAATTTGTCATGTTACCACAATCTTTCATTATTAAATTTATCCTTCCAACTTTCTGGAGAAAAATAAAAACTGAGCAGGGATTTTCACAACTTTTGGATAAGACACGGACTTGCCCATCTTTCTTAGGTGAGCAGGAAAGTGTCATGGCACTGTTTCAAAGTAAAGGGGAGTTATCCCTGACCCCCTGGGCAACATTTCTCACCTAGTTTATACAAGGATCATCAAGTTATTATCACAATGCTACTTCACTGCGCACAAAATAAACATATTTCTTGTATCTCAACAGTGAATACTCACAATAACGGATCTCTATATAGCCGATTTTGGTTAAAGCAGACCGAGGCTCCCGTTCCACAACCCCTCCACCTCCGCCAGTCACCCAATGAGATGATACCACTATAGGTGGTGGGAGCTTCCGGTTGTGGTAGTGGAGAGAGTGAGCAGCATGAAGCATGAAGGCAGTGCGAGTACCAGGCCTGTCCCTGGCGCACCGCATGTAGGACTGGGGGCTCAGCTTCTCTCCGCCCTGTGAATTCCCGCATTTTTTAACTCCCCCAATCACCGTGTTTCAACCCTCCTGGCCTTGGGTAAAACTTTACCCCCCCCCCCTCACTAGTCCGTTATTGCGAGGGTTTACTGTATTTCAGAAACACTTGATGTATTGAAAAGCCCTTTGGATGTCCAAACTGGTCATTGAGAGATGCTGTTAAAATATGGGTATTAATCTGCAATAGGTTGGAAAGCATGCATTGAAGATAGACCAGCGGTTGCCCGGGTGCCATTGACCACTCAAAGTGCCGCCGGGCAACCTAAAAGCCGAGTCATTTTGCCAGGCTTGGCAAGCAAATACTGGTTTATACCGATAGACACAAAAAAACTGGAGTAACTCCGTGGGTCAGGTAGCATCTCTGGAGAATAGGAACGTGGCGTTTCTTGTCGGCGGCGGCTGTATTGCGAGGCAAAGATACTAGGAGCAGGGTAACAAAGGGTCGGAGCGAATGATGGGCCCCGCACAACGCCAACAGCGTCCTCCTCCCGCACCCTGCCCAGCGGAAGGAGATCTCCTGCTCCCTCCCTCCCTCCTCCTCACGGCCTCGGCGTGCGAGAGGGGTTGTTTTGAAAGCGCCGTTGGTGGATTTGCAAGCAGCGCTATCGCTATCGCCCTGATAACGGCCGCTGCTTGCAAATCAAAACAACCGCTCTCGCACGCCGAGGCCGGGAGGAGGGAGGGAGGAGGGAGGGAGGGAGAGAGAGGGAGAGGGAGCTCGGTCTCCTTCCTCCATCTGAAGCAGCTGCACCAAAGATCCTATAGCTATAGGATCTTTGAGCTGCACCGCTCGGCCCCGCACCTTCCTATCGGCCGGCGAGGAGATCCCAACCGCCACCCCCTTTGGCGGCGGCACTTCGCCGTTGGACAGGGACGGCCCAGGCAGCGGGCGATGTTGTCCGAGGAGCGCTGATCTCTCTCCCTCCCCCCCTCCCCCTCTTATCCTGGGACCCCTCCTCTCCATCCCACACTGATCCCTTCCCTCCTCTATTCAGTCCTCACTGACATCCCCTGTGCTCCCCTCCCCATCGACCCCCCCCTCAATCTATTCATCACCCTACCCAACTTGCATTGATTCTCCTGCAACCCCCCCCCCCCCCCCCATCCATCCTACACTGGTCCCCCAATTCATCCTGTACTGACCCTCCTTCCCATCCATCCTGCACGTCTCCCCCCATTCATACTGTACTGACCCACCCATTCATCTTGTACTGACCCACCCTCCATTTACCCTGCACCAATCCCCCCATCCATCCTGTAGTGAGCTCCCCATTCATCTTTTACTGATCCACCATTCACCCTGTACTGATCCCCTCATGCATCCTGTACTGATCCCCCATTCATCCTATACTGATCCCCTCATTCATCCTTTAGTGCTCCCCCATTCATCCTGCAGACCCTCCGATCCACACTGTTCTGACCCCCCTCCCCATTCATCCTGTACTGAACCCCCCCCCTCATTCATCCTGTGCTGACCCCCCCCCCATCCATCCTGCACTGATCCCCCTATTCTAGAAGAATGGGGGGAACAGTCTGAAGAAGGGTCTCAACCTGAAACGTTGCCTATCTCCTTAGCTCCATAGATGTTGCCTCACCCACTGAATTTCTCCAGCATTTTTGTCAACCCCCATTCATCCTGTACTGATCCCACCATTCATCCTGTACTGGTCCCCGCCCCCCACATCCATCCCGTACTGATCCTCCCACCCCTATCCATCCCGTACTGATCGCCGCATTCAACACCACTGACATCCCCCATGCTCTCCCCTCACAATTTTACGTACTCCAACCAACGCGTACTAATTCACCTGCCTCAATCCATCCATTCTGCACCGATTGCCTTCTCATCCCCCCCCCCCCCCCGCCAACTATCCACCCCGCACTGATCCACACACCCCCTGACCCTATTGTGCTTCATGGTCTTCAGAGCAAACATTGACAATGTTTGATAACGGAATGCAATCAAATGTGTTTTAATTCCTAATGTTATTATTTGTTTTGACACCTTTTAAACATATTACCAAAAGAACATTTGCTGCAGTTATGTCCTTTGGCCATCTCTTGTCAGTCAGATGGCTATAGTCGGTTTTAACAGCTATTATAATAAAATGCCTTTAGAAATTTCCTTGCAACCTGTATATTTTGTTATGGATAAATTATGTGGGAAGCCAGAGTGTTTCTGTGCCAATAGCAATAATGACCCATGTTATGGCCATGTCATGGTAATTTTCGGTCCTTCACAGAAAACATGCTTGCATCAATCTGTAGTGTGCATGGGTAAGTATATATGTTACTACGGTCCAGGATTTATTGACACAGGTTGATCATATGCTGAATAATCCAACCACATTTTTGTTTGGAAGTGGAAAGAACTAATAAAAATTGCATTAATTGCAATGTGTAAAAAGAGTTGAGATATTGTATTATAATTTTGCTGCATGTCATTGTGGTATATATCATGTCTTGAATTGTGAATATGTTTAGTTTGTGAGTTATTTGAAGCAGAAATAATATGTGAATGTAGACCGAAGTGTTGGAGAAACTCAGCGGATGCGGTAGCATCTATGGAGTGAAGGAAATAGGCAACATTTCGGGCCAAAACCCTTCATCAGACTGCAACGTTACCTATTGCCTTCGCTCCATAGATGCTGCTGCATCCGCTGAGTTTCTCCAGCACTTTTGTCTACCTTCGATTTTCCAGCATCTGCAGTTCCTTCTTGAACATAATATGTGATTGCTTTCTTGAGCATAATTCGTCCGAGCACATTATCGCACGCGTCATGCAAACCATCTTAAATGACTATCTAAACTGTCATTTGGCAACCTAAAAAGCCGTCAAGGTTGCCCAGCTGGCAACAGGGAAACAAAGTTACGCGAGAGCCCTGCAAACCCCTGAAAAATAACCCTGAGCTCACAGTGTTTGGGGCGGCACAGTGGAACAAGTGGAGTTGCTGCCTTACAGTGCCAGATGCACGGGTTCAATACTGACCATAGTCGCTGTCCATACAGAGTTTGTATGTATGATCGCGTGGATTTTCTCCGGGTGCTCCAGCTTTCCTCCCATGCTCCAAAGATGTGGGTTAATTGGCTTTGGTAAAATTGTAAAATGTCCCTAGTGTGTGTACAATAGTGCTAGTGTACGGGGTGATCGATGGTCGGTGCGGACTCGGTGGGCCGAAGGGCCTGTTTCCGCGCTGTATCTCGAAAGTCTAAATTAGGATACAGTATATTGTTATCGCCTCTATGAATAGATTTTCATCCAAATTAGAGAACAGGGATTGGGGGAAGACGCTAATCTACAGATTACTCCAAAAATATATACATAAAGAGATAGAAAAAGATATCAATTATTACAATTCAATCTAACCTTTAAACCTTCTGGCTAGTGAACAGCACTGAAAAGGCAAGTGAGTGTGGCAAATGTAAATGGAGATTATAATCACTCACTTTCAATCCATAATGAACATTAGACCAGACTACTAGAGTTTTATATTCATCACCAGATGTTTGCCAGATGGCAAAGCCTGGCAAAATGCCAACAGTATTGACGTCGTGGGCAGCGCAGTGGTGAGCAGTACATGCTGTTTGCACACAGCTCAGGCAAAGAGAGTTCGATCCTGACCTTGGGCTGCAGTGTCCAGAGATTACACGTTCTCCCCGTGACCCGACAGGCTTCCCCCATACGCTCTGGTTTCTTCCCACATCCCAAAGCATGTTGGTCGGTAGGTTAATTGGCTGCTGTAACTTATTCCTAATACAGGTGGGTGGCTGGAGCATTGCAATTAGTTAAAGAACACGCCAAAAAAAAAAATTACGGGAAAGTGAAGGGAGTGGGATTGCTTTGTTAACGTGGAGTGTTCTCCTAATAGACCAGCATTCCCCTATGTTGTAAGAAAATATGAAGAATATGTTAGACGTGAACATGAGAATACAGGCAAATAAATCGTTAACTGCATTTTGCTGAAAGTCTTGGACACCCAGGACTGAGGTGTATGAAACAGAGGTGTTTCAATTAGACAAGGTGAACCTCCCTTAGATAAGAGATAACTAGAACACAGGTGCTTTATATAAAAGCTTGGAGGTCATGTCAAAAGCTTGAAGGTAGAGGCAGATATTCACCATATGTCAAAAGTATTAGGATGGATCTTTGAAGAGCTGTATGCTGCACGGCTGCATGTTGAAACCTGGTAGAGGAATTAAGTAGCTCAGACTTTGGCCACTGAACTCCATCAGCCAAAAAATTGGAGTAGTTTGACTGGAGGAACAGCACCTCATATTCTGCTTGTGTAGCTTACAACCAAATGCTGTGAACATAGAATTCTCCAGTTTTAGGTAACTAACCAAATGCAAACCGTCCCCCCCCCCCCCCTTTTTTGGATAGTGGGAGAAATGGGTACGCATCCAGGTGTGGCTTCCCTTTGCCTCCCTCTTGGATGCATGTCCATTTCTACCACTATCCCATCCTTTTCCCCTTCCACCTATATCCCTTCCTACTTCACGCTTCATATTTCACACCTCTTCTCTCCTTATCTCAGAGCCTTTGGCCTTTGTCCACTCATCTGCCAATCAGCACCCACCTGGCAAGTGCCTGGCTTTGTTCTGTTCCCACCTCTCTCTCCCCTACTACAATCTGTCTGAAGAAAGGCCCAAGCCCAAAACATTGCCAATCCACATTCTCGAGATACTGCCGCTGAGTTACTCCAGCACTTTGTGAACAAAGTTCGGGCAGACCAGAGAGCGTCTTTCACCGAGTTGATGACCCTCCAGCAGCACTTGATGTCAGTCTCTGAATGTGTCCCTGGGAACAGTCCGTAAATCACAGAGTCCTCTGTGACGGAGCTGTTTGGAATAAAGCGTACCAGGGATCCTTGCATTTTCCTCCAGACTCTTTGGGCAAATCCACACTCTGCAAAGAGGTGGGCAACCGTCTCCACTCCATAGCAGCCGTCCCGAGGGCAGCGTGCGCTGGTAGTGAGGTTCCGACGGTGCAGGAAGGATCTGACTGGGAGGGCTCCCCTCACCGCCAGCCAAGCCAGATCTTGGTGCTTGTTGGTGAGTTCTGGCGATGAGGCATTTTCCCAGACAAGCTGGGCAGTCTGCTCAGGGAACCACGCCACCGGGTCCATCGAGTCCTTTCCCTGCAGTGCCTGCAGGACATTCTGTGCTGACCACTGCCCAATGGACATGTGGTCAAAGGTGTTGGTCATGTCCGTCGGGGAATGTTGCCGACTGGCCCACTGCAGACTGCAGGAGTACGTGCTGAGGGACGCACTGAAGCTCGGTGCAGCCAACGCCAAGGCTCGGTGGGGGAGGGCCACAGTCTAAGGTCCTTCCGCTGCTGGACATGGGGGGCACAGTATGGTGGAGACGCCCCTCAAAATAGGGAAGGTATCCCATGCCGGGGGCCACATGAGTGGCACGGGTGGGGGATCGATTCGCGAAATTTGAAAAATGTATATAGACTGCATGGAAGAATTTGTATAGCCTCCGAAAAGGTCGGACGGATTTTTCGCACGGTTGATGTATTGTATATGTTTATTACTCGAATAAAGTCTATTTTGAAATATTTTAAAAAAGTTACTCCAGCACTTTGTATCTTTTTTTGCTGCATTATAGGTAGGCGGCAACAAAAGACTACATACCACCTTTTGCACTACACTGGACTTTTTTCTTCTCGTGTTTGCCCCAATGTCTTGATTTTTTTTTTAAACTGCAGTTTTTTTCTACTGTCTTGCAGAATTCTGTGTAACTATGTATTATTTATGGTTTTGCGTGTTAGCTTGTGCCTACATGTCTGTGACGCTGTTGCAAGCAAGATTTTCTTTGTACGTTTTCCTCACACTACTTTGTGTATGTGGCAATAAATTCAACTTGACATGAGGATCAGAGAAGGTTAATGCACATGGGAGAAAAGGTTGCAGAAAAGTGGGAGAAGTGGACTGATATGAATCGTCAGCGAACCTGCCGTCACAACAGGCCGAACACTTTCTGTAAGATATTACGGCCTCAGCATGTAGGTAGAAACAAGCACAGGTTTTCTGTACACGCGTTGCCAGTGTGGGTCTTCCTTATTTTACAAAATTACACTACGCATACTCACACAGTCATGAAACTGATGAGATGTAGAATATATCACATGACACAAACCACACGAAACCAAAACGTCACTAATTCCTTCTATCCGTAGATGCTGCCTCATCCACCGAGTTTCCCCAGCATTTTTTGTACTCAGTTGTTAAAGTTAGTTACCATTCTATACACTACACTGCTCTCCCCTTAGAAAGTAAAATAACTTGTAAATTAGACAAACAAGAATAATTTTATATATTTAATCTGCAGGGCTCGAAATTAGCGGTTACCCGGGTGCCACTGACCACTCAAAGTGCCGCCGGGCAACCTAAACACCGAGTCATTTTGCCCGGCTTGGCAACTGGTTGATACCGAAGATAGACACAAAAAACTAGAGTAACTCAGCGGGTCAGGCAGCATCTCTGGAGAAAAGGAACGTGATGTTTTGTGCCGGCAACGGCTGTAATGTGCGGGAAAGATACTAAATGTGGCGTGACGGAGGGTCGGAGCGAATGACGGGCCCCGAACAGAGTGGCAAGCAGCGGCCGCGATAGTGGCTCCATCTCCTCCTCCTCCCCGCCCGCCATGTTAGCGGCCGCTGCTTGCCACTTTGCCAACGGCGCTTTCAAAACAAACCCTCCCGCACGCCGAGGCCGAGAGGAGGGTGGGAGAGGGAGGCCCCCTTCCGCTGTCTGAAGCATCTGCACCGCTCGGCCCTGCACCTTCCTGTTGGTTGGCGAAGAAGGGGAGGCGGTGGCGAGGAATTCCCAACTGCCTTCCCCTTTGGCGGCGGCACTTGACGAGGTGGGGGGGGGGGGGGGGGGGGGGGGGAGGCGGCAGGGTGACACGTCCCCCCCTGTTTTGAGAGGTCCCCACCAGAGAGAGCACCCCCCCCCCCCCACGCCGGCCAGAGACGTCGGGTGTCAGACGGGCGCAGCGCCCCCAGGTCCACAGCCAGCGCAGAAAAGCAGCTTACGGGAAATATGTCATCAGTTCAGGCATGACCAGGTGAGACAGGCAGAGTTGAGCTGCATTTAGCGCTGGATTGAGCTCCAAAGCCTCGTGCGTGTGTGCATGCGCACACGGCCGCCAAGATATTCTGTCCCCCCCGTCCCCTCCATATTTTGATAGCGTGCCTGCAACAATGATGCCGGTGTTGTCCGAGGAGCGCTGACCTTCCTTCCCACCTCCTCTGCCCCTTCCTCTCTTTCTCTCTCTCTCTCTTGTACGCCCCCCTCCACTCCCCTTATCCTGTGACCCCTCCTCTCCATCCCGCACTGATCCCCATTCCAACCTCTATTTAGTCCTCACTGACATCCCGTGTGCTCCCCTCCTAATCTACTCCCCCCCCCCCCCCATCTATTCATCCTGCACTGATCTCCCGATCCACCTCGCATTGATTCTCCTGACACTCCCCATCAATCCTACACTGGTCCTCCAATTGATCCTGTACTGACCCCCCATCCCATACATCCTGCACTGCACCACCCCTTCATCCTGCACAGATCCCCCATTCCACCCCACTGTCATCCCCCGTGCTCTCCTCTCACAATTTTACCTACTCCAACCAACACGCACTAATTCCCCTTCCTCAATCCATCCATTCCGCACCGATTGCCTTCTCACCCCCACCCCCCCACCTCCATCTATCCATCCTGCACTGATTCCCACCCCCCCTCCCCCACGACCCTATTCAGAGCGAACATTGACTATGTTTGATAACGGAATGCAATCAACTGTGTTTTAATTCCCGATGTTATTATTTGTTTTAATCCACAAAGATGGATTAATTAAATTGTGAACACGCGAAACATTAAAACCGCAGTGTTCGATTGTCACTGCAACCGTTGACACGTTATTACAGAATTCATTTTAACGTCAAATTAATGCTCTTAATATGAAGTATCAGTACTGTAGTTATTTAATGAGCAACATTCACAACTATACGTTGGACTTATCCAGGTTTTACTTCTACAGTCGGTCACAAAGATCACAAATTTGGTCAGGAGATATTTCAGTGGAAATGTTAACGTTAATTCTGAAGTGGGAATGATGGAAAAAGCAGTTATCAACAATTTTTTTTTAATTTGTTGCTTACAAACTGGGTATCTTCATTGCTGTTCACAACACATACATCAAATCTGAATGTCCGGTAATGTGGCGTCTTGACACCTTTAAATATATTACCAAAAGAATATTTGCTGCATTTATGTCCTTTGACCATCTCTTGTTAGTTAGTGCAATGTTTCACCTCTCAGATCGGTATAGTCAGTTTTAACAGCTATTATAATAAAATGTCTTCAGAAAGTTCCTTGCAACCTGTATATTTTGTTGTGGATAAATTATGTGAGAAGCGAGAGTGTTTCTGTACCAATAGCAATAACGACCCATGCTATGGCCATGTTATCATTTTCAGTCCTTCACAGAAAACATGCTTGCATCAATCTGTAGTGTGCATGGTTAAGCATATATGTTATCACGATTCAGGATTTATTGACACAGGTTGATCATACGCTGAATAATCCAACCACATGTTTGTTTGGAAGTGGAAAGACATAATAAAAAATTGCATTAATTGCAATGTGTAAAAATTGTTGAGGTACGGTGTTATAATTTTGCTGCATGTCATTGTGGTATATATCATGTCTTGATTGGTGAACATGTTTAGTTTTTGACTCTATTTGAAGCAGAAATAATATGTGAATGCTTCATTGAGCACAATTCCAACTGGTAACAACACACTTCGTCCGAGCACATTATCGCACACGTCATGCAAGCCGTCTTAAATGACCACCTAAACTGTCATTTAGCAACCTAAAAAGCTGCCTAGGTTGTCCGGCTGGCAACAGGGAAGAAAAGTTAAGCGAGAGCCCTGATCTGGCGTCTGTTTTACGCATTCTTTCTGATCTTCCGACTGGTTTAAGGGGAGTGTCAGGATGTGGTTCTAAAGAGTCAAGTTCAGGATCATTTACTTTTGTCTCGACTTTGTTTGGGGATGCTGCTCTTACATCTGAACTTGGAATAATACCAAAGCCTGACAGATGTACTTCTTCATTCTATGCTTTGCTCTTAAACCAGTTCATCCCTTGCTGGGTTCATATAGTTTATGTGCACACTTCTAACACATCCTCCAATTTCTACCAAGCACCTCCTGGTACCACACACTTCAACTACTGTTCCCACCTCCCATTTGTTTGCTTTATACGGGGGGGGGGCAGAGAACACAAACCTGATCAAGGGTATTGAACCTACGTTCTTTTTGACTTCCACCATAATGAAGTTTCTGATCAGTTTGGTTGCGTTCAACCTTAAGAGATGCATGAGGTAGAACCAAACTCAGTCTAGTTCTGAGCCTTCTTTTCATGGGAAGTTCAGCTGGGGTATACCCTGTGGTAGACTGTGGCGTGGTATGATATTTCAGTAAGATACTAGCTATCCGCTGTGACATACTGAATTTTGCATTCCTTTCAAGAGCTTGTTTCTTGAGAGCTTCTTTGACTACCCTGACTGACCTTTCAGCTGCACCGTTAGATGCCGGATGGTAAGTTGGCACGAGAGTGTGCTTGATACCAATGAGCTTCATGAAGGTTTGGAACAGTGCAGCATGAAATTGGGGGCCGTTGTCAGAGACAAGCTCTTCAGGTAATCCATGACATGCAAAGATAGACCGCAATGCGTCTATTGTTCTTTCTGCTGTGTTTGTACCCACATGTAGCACCTCAATCCACTTTGAGTGGCTATCTACCAAAACAAGAACATTATTATTCCCGTGTTCACAAAAATCCACATGAACCCTCTGAAAAGGTCTAGCATGCCAAGACCATGTAAGCAAAGGGGTTTGGCCAGGCCTAATGCTCCAACTCTGACAGGTGCTACATTTGCTTGCCATTGTTTCTATGTCATTGTCCAATCCTGGCCAATAAATGCAACCTCTGGCTGTAGACTTCATTCCCACAATACCTGTGTGTTCACTATGGAGTTCTTCAAGTAATCTTTGTCTTAAACAATTGGGTGCTACCACTCTGAGATCCTAATTAATACACCCTTGCTCACATGACAGTTCATGTCGTCTATTGTGAGAAGGTTTTAGTTCATTAGTACATGGTTTTATTTCTGAGCATCCACACAAAATGTGTTTGTATACTTGTTTAACACTGTGTTCTTTGGTTTGCAAGTGGACCAACATGGACTACAAGTAGTGAAGGGAAAGATTGAAGCTATAGCAAACACACCGACACCACAGAATGTGTCCAACTCTGCTCTTTCCTGGGTACGGTGCAGTATTATGCACAATTTGGATAAAAAATGGAACTGGGCCAAAGAGCAACAAAACACTGAAGATGCATGTAAGAAGAGCTTGACCAGTGATGCATTACTTGTTTACTACGATGTAAATTGTGAGTTAAAGTTAGCTTGTGATGCGGCTAGTTGTGGGGTGGGAGCTGTGATTTCATATGTAATGGAACATGGACAAGAAAAGCCTATAGCATTTGCATCACGTATAATTACACAAGAGTGAGCATAATAATGCACAAATCGAGAAAGCCCTTGGTATCATCTTTGGGATCAAGAAATTCCGCCATTATCTGTTATGTAGGAAATTCACCCTGGCTACAGATCATAAGCCACTTCTTGCTGTTCTTGGTCCTCGGTCAGCAATACCAACAATGGCAGCCTGGAGGATGCAGCGCTGGATAGTTCTCCTGTCACAGTATGACTACAGCATTGAGTATCGCAGCTCAAAAGAAAATGCTATCGCTGATGCATTGTCACGTTTGCCTTGCAAAGAATCAGATGTGGGCACTGAAGGTGCTATCTATGTCACAGAAGCAATGGGCAATTACATTCCAGTCACAGCAGCTGAAACTCAAAAGTATAGGAAAGAGCGGAGTTGGACACATTCTGTGGTGTTGGTGCATTTGCTATAGCTTCAATCTTTTCCTTCACTGGTTTTGTCCATGCTGATCCATTTTCAAACCAAGATACACTACTTCGGTCTGTACGAATGCACATTTGCTTCTTTTCAACTGTTCATTGTGATCGTCAAGCCATTTCAACATTTCACTGAGTATCTCCAGATTCTCCTCCTCAGTAACAGTCGCAATCAGCAAGTCATCTTGATAGCTCAAACAACGTGATGTTCCTAGCAGAATCTTGTCCATTGTAGCTTGGAGGATTATTGGTGCTGACCACACCATAAGAATGAGCAGGTTAGCGTATGATGAGCAGTTATCGGCAATGGGCCTGTACTCGCTGAAGTTCAAAAGAATGAGGGGGGACTTCATTGAAACATACAGATTAGTGAAGGCTTGGATAGAGTGGATGTGGCGAGTCTAGGGCTAGAGATCATAGCCTCACAATTAAAATACTTTCTCTTAGGAAGATGAGGAGAAATTTATTTTGTCAGAGGGTGGTGAATCTGTGGAATTCTCTGCCACAGAAGGCTGTGGAGGCCAAATCAGTAGATATTTTGATGGCAGAGATAGTTTCTTGATTAGTACATGTGTCAGAGGTTATGGAAAGAAGGCAGGAAAATGGGTTAGGAGGGGGAGATAAATCAGCCATGATTGAATGGCAGAGTAGACTTGATGGGCCGAATGACCTAATACTACTACTATCAGTTCTGACCTTGTATGAACATACTAACAGGGTGTATCTTCACATGTTAGTATGTGGGGCTATTTGGGGTAGTCATAGTTTTTCATGAATGCCTGATAAGGACACAGATTCTACTAATCTACTAATTTTCACCTAGATTAATTTTCAAGATGTGACCACCAACTATGCTTGTAGATCAATAAAAATATACTAGACATTTATCTACGAAGATTTAATGTGGTCTGACAACTGAAATAATTGAAATAGATTTTTTTTTTTTTTTTAATGTTTGAAGACTTTTTTTGTGTTTTTTAAAAAAAAATGTCTTTATGTGGGGGGTAAGAGAGTACGGTAAGGGGGACACCGTCCTCCAGTCGCTTCCTGGAGAGGATGCGACTATTATTCGAGTCGCGTCCTCGACCCCCTCCCCTCCCCCCCCGTGGCCTACCTACTGGATTGGTGCGGCCTTTCCTGCCGGGACCGACCAGAGCTCCAGCAGCAGCGGCGCAGCGTTGGAAACATCGCGGGGAGGGCGATGCCTCACCGGGGATCGTCGTCTGGAGCTCCGGAGTGCTGGGCCTGCTGCACCGACATCGCGGAGCTGTGGTTTGCGGAGCTCCCAAAGCGGGCGGCGCTGACCAACATCGCGGAGTCCTGCGACTCCGCCCTACTTGGCCTGCGGACTTTGGGAGCCGCGGAGGTGGCTGACCTGGAGGTCCGGGCCGCTGAGGATGTTCTCCGTCGGGGTTCCATCATTCCCAGCGAGAGGGCCTGAGCATCATTCCCGGCGAGAGGGCCTGCGGGTGCTCGGGAGACCCCGACCACGGGTGAACATCTGGGAAGATCGGCAGGGAGGCTGGCTGGACTATGGTACCTTCCTTAACTCTGGTGCCGCTGTGGGGTTATGTTGTGTGTGGACTTCTGTGTTTGTGCTTTTTTTTTTAAATATGTTTATTTATTTGTTATTTACTTGTATGTTACTGACTGTAAGGAAAATCCATTTTGTTGTCTAAAATGAGATCATGACAATAATTTGAATACAACACCAATTTTGTTAAAATATCCAGTTTGAAATCTTTCCACTTCCCTATGGTTACTTCCTTTAAAGTAATTTTTTTTTTTAATTAATAATAAAGTTTGTGATAGGCTGAAAACCACTGGGCAATATAGTGAACTCCCATTGTGATCCCATGGCGAGGCCTTCTGCAAACGTTGACAGTCCTAACCTACAGTCTAAAATAGTGTTAGTTACAAAAAGGAAAACTCTCATCTTTGCAGAAGACAATTTTATAAATACACAAGTTCACAAGTTATAGGAGTAGAATTAGACCATTTGGCCCATCGAGTCTACTCCGCCATTCAATCATGGCTCATCTCTGCCTCCTAATCCCATTTTCCTGCGTTCTCCACATAACCCTTGACATCTGTTCTTACCAAGAATTTGTCTATCTCTGCCTTAAAAATATCTACTGACTGCCTCCACAGCCCTCCGTGGCAATGAGTTCCACAGATTAACGACCCTCTGACTTTAGCAGTTCCTCCTCACCACCTTTCGAAAAAAGCACACTTACATTCTGGGGCATTGACCTCGAATAATAGTCTCTCCCTCCAGTGGAAACATTCTTTCCACATCCACTCTATGTATGCCTTTCATTATTCTGTAAGTCAATGAGGTCCCCCCTCAACCTAAACTCCAGCGAGTAGAGGCCCAATAAATACATACCATCAAAAAGATACATGTTCAAGAAAGAACTGCAAATGCTGGAAAAATCAAAGGTATACAAAAAAGCTGGAGAAACTCCATCAAAAAAGATAAAAGTCAGTTTTCTAATAGCAGAAAGTCTACAACCTATATCATCTGAAACATATCTAATAATCTTGTCAAATTTGGCTTCCGTTCTCCACACACACATCAAATAAGATTCTTCCTGGTTCTTTTGAAGTTTGCAAGTTGTTGATTGTACCACATGGTGGCACCAAATATCAGGTTAACTCACCAAGAACATTCTGAATGTTAGCGTGTGCAGGAAAGAACTGCAGATGATGGCTAACACCGAAGATTTCCTTTCCCTATTCCGTTTCTCCAGTGATGCTGCCCAACCCCCTGAGTTACTCTAGCAGCTTGCGTCTACTCTGTGAATGCTAGCGATTGTTCTTGCATTTGTCGCCTGCAATTTCGACTTGCCATGTGATGAAGGACTGAGCTAGGCCAGTATGACCAGGTCAAACCCCAACTGTTCTAACAAAGTGTACGTCCAACCCAAACCCAGCGCCTGGTTCAGGTAATTTGCAGCCTTCTCCACAGACCATCGGAATGCGAATTTAAGCGGTAAGCCAAAAAAGCTTGAAAAATACAATCAGCTGCACACAGGGTCATGTCAAGTATGGTAAGGCAAACAGTCAGGAAGTCTCATTTAATTATTTCACATGTGATGGATTTTACATAAAATGTTAACTTTTTAAACTTCTTCAACTTCTGGTTACCATATGGTGCCAGTAGTGCAGCTGGTAGAACTACCACCCACCTTGCATTCAATCCCGACCTCCAGTATTGTCTGTGCAGTTTGCAGCTTCTCCCCGTGACCACGCAGGTCCCCTCCAGGTGCTCGTTTGTCTCCCGCATCACAAAAAGGTGCGGGTTCATAGGATAATTGGTCATCGTAAGATGTGTAGAATCTTAATGGAGTGGGGAGTTGATGGGAATGTCAGGTGATTAAAATGGATAATGGGGAAGACTGATGTAATGATGAGTGGGCTGTTTTTGTGCTGCATCTCTATGACATTATGCCATCATATTTCATAGGTGATGATCACAAAGTTTCAGTTAGTTAAGAATTATGCTTTTACTTTCCTTTCTACATACAATGAGAATTCCAGAATGCAACTGGCTGCTCAGACAACTTTGTGTCATCACTATTGCTGGCCATCAGGGCTCGCCTGAAAATTGCAGCCCGTATTAGAAAAGGGAAAGCTTCCACCAGACTACTGGACATTTTGTGGCCCGTTTTCTTCCAACACGAGCGGCAAGTGGCCTTGCTTCACCATTGACCCCAAATTCTGACTCTTTGCAACTAGGTACAATTGGCACAATTCCTTCATAATATTAATATCAGGTTGGAAAAATCTACTATGCTTGATTGATATTTCTCTTCCGTTATTACGAATGATGTCCCTCTCCCTCATGCATGCCATTATGCCGGTGACTACCAATATTTAGTCAAAACTAAGTGGGAAGGAGGGGGAAAATGGACTAATTTGCAACTACTAATGCCTGGTTACAGTAACTCCATGCTCCAGAGAGGGGCACTGTAATAACAAAAGAAAAATAACAATCAAGCACAGTATATTTTCCCTACCTAATATTAACATCACTGAGCAATTATTGTGTGCCAATTTCACAATGTAATTGCGCAGGAAGGGACTGCAGATGCTGGTCTAAACCAAAGATAGACACAAAATACGGGAGTAACAGCAGGACAGGCAGCATCTCTGGAGAGAAGGAATGGATGATGTTTCGGGTTCAGACCCTTCTTCAGATTAAGAGTCAGGGATACAAGAAATATAGACAGTGATGTAGAGAGAAATGAATGAAAGATATGTAAAAAAAAGTAACGATGAACAGGAAAACGGGGCATTGTTCGCTGTTTGCTTGGTGAGAAACATAATTGCACAGTTAAGCTCCGTCAAAATGCAAACTAGGTTAATTTTAGGCACACAGCTCGCAAACAGAGATTTCAACTGAAATGACTCTTTGCTTACAAAGACTATTTAGCTTCTGTATAGCGACAAATAGATAATTAAATCTGAGATCCCACTATCATTACAACGCCCCAAAGAGAGGGTAAAACAGTGATTGTTGAATAGTCTGGGAATTTGGCAGAAGTATGATAAACAGATATTAACCCAGTGGGGGGGGGGGGGGGGCGTGTGGGGGAGGGGAGGGGATTGTGTGGGGGAGGGGGTGTGTGCGGGGAGGGGGGGGGGGTTTCGGGGAGCTATGGGGGAGGGGATCCTTCAAAACCTTTGTACTATTTCACCGATCAGAACAAAACATATTTGACTTGCAGCAAAGGAGAATGGCGAGTAAGGTGGAGAAAAATCGTAGCACTATGGGGGATTGTTTTTGCACAAATGTAATTACAATGCAGACAGGAAGTTGTCATTTAAGAGTTTTAGTAATATATAGATATACAAATATTTGTACTTGCAGAGTTTATAATTTTCTTCCATGGAAGCTAGAAGGTATTTTGTACAACACTCTTGAACAAACTTTAATGTAAGTGTCGAAAATCAATATTTAGTCAAGTACGAAGGAGGGGGAAACTGACTAATTTGCAACTGCTGGTGCCTGATTACGGTTCACCATTATTGTTGTTAAAGAAATAAAGTATTTGATTCCAATTAGTTCACCTTGTCTGGAGAACAAGGAAGCATTTCCTTTTGAGGGGTTTGGTTTACCGGTCTAAATGTTTCTAAAACATTGCTTCCACCACCACTCCACAAATCTCCTTTAAACCTCCACCCACTTACACCCATGTCCTCTACTATTAAACATATCACCCAGGATAAAAAAACTCAACTACCTACCCTATCAATGGGTTTCATAATTTTACATACTTCTATCAGGTTGGCCCCTCAGCCTCAAACACTCCAGAGAAAACAATCCAACTCTGCCCTTACAGCTAATACTCAATTGCAGACAGCATCCTAGTGGAAAGAAACATGCTGGGGAACTGGGCGGTGGCGACGAGTTCCCAACCGCCTCCCCCTTTGGCGGCGGCACTTTGGCGTTGGACAGGGACGGCCAAGGCAGCGGGGCGATGTTGTCTGAGGAGCGTTGACCTTCCTTCCTCTCCCCCGCCCCTTCCCCCCCCCCTCTCTTTCTCGTACACCCCCCCCCCCCCTCCACCCCTCTTATCCTGGGACCCCCTCCTCTCCATCCCGCACTGATCCCCATTCCCTCCTCTATTCAGTCCTCACTGACATCCCCTGTGCTTCCCCCTCCCCATCTACCCCCCCCAATCTATTCATCGCCCTACTCACCTCGCATTGATTCTCCTGCCACCCCCCCATCCATCCTACACTGGTCCCCCAATTGATCCTGTACTGACCCCCCCCCCATCCATCCTGCACTTCTCCCCCCCATTCATACTGCACTTATCCTCCCATTCATCCCGTACTGACCCACCTTTCATTTACCCTGCACCAAACCCCCCCGACCATCCTGTAGTGATCTGCCCATTCATCTTTACGAATCCCCCATTCATCCTGTACTGATCCCCTCATGCACCCTGTACCGATCCCCTCATTCATCCCATACTGATTCCCCCATTCATCCCATACTGATCCCCTCATTCATCCTGTAGGGATTCACCATTCATCCTGCACAGACCCTCCGATCCACACTGTCCTGACCCCCCCCCCCCCCCAATTCATCCTGTACTGATCACCCCCCATTCAACCTGTGCTGATCCCCCACCGCCCCATCCATCCTGTACTGATCCCCCATTCAAGAAGAAGGGTCTCGACCCGAAACGTTGCCTATTTCCTTAGTTCCATAGATGCTGCCTCACCCGCTGAATTTCTCCAGCATTTCTCCAGTGATCCCCCCCCCCCATCCATCCCATACTGATCCCTACATTCAACCCCACTGACATCCCCGTGTTCTCCCCTCACAATTTTACATACTCCAACCAACACGTACTAATTCACCTGCCTAAATCCATTCATTCCGCACCGATTGCCTTCTTACCACCCCCCCCCCCCCCCCCACCCTGCACTGATCCACACACCCCCTGACCCTATTGTGATTCATGGTCTTCAGAGCGAACATTGACTATGTTTGATAACGGAATGCAATCAAATGTGTTTTAATTCCCAATGTTATTATTTGTTTTGACACCTTTAAACATATTACCAAAAGAACATTTGCTGCAGTTATGTCCTTTGGCCATCTCTTGTCAGTTAGTGTAATGTTTAACCTGTCAGATGGCTATAGTCGGTTTTAACAGCTATTATCATAAAATGCCTTTAGAAATTTCCTTGCAACCTGTATATTTTGTTATGGATAAATTATGTGGGAAGCCAGAGTGTTTCTGTGCCAATAGCAATAACGACCCATGCTATGGCCATGTCATGGTAATTTTCGGTCCTTCACAGAAAACATGCTTGCATCAATCTGTAGTGTGCATGGTCCAGGATTTATTGACACAGGTTGATCATTTGCTGAATAATCCAACCACATTTCTGTTTGGAAGTGGAAAGAACTAATAGAAATTACATTAATTGCAATGTGTAAAAAGAGTTGAGATATTGTATTATAATTTTGCTGCATGTCATTGTGGTATACTTCATGTCTTGATTGGTGAATATGTTTAGTTTGTGAGTTATTTGAAGCAGAAATAATATGTGAATGTAGACCGAAGTGTTGGAGAAACTCAGCGGATGCGGCAGCATCTATGGAGCGAAGGAAATAGGCAACGTTTCAGGCCGGAACCCTTCATCATAGAAACATAGAAAATAGGTGCAGGAGTAGGCCATTCGGCCCTTCGAGCCTGCACCGCCATTCAATGTGATCATGGCTGATCATCCAACTCAGTATCCCGTACCTGCCTTCTCTCCATACCCCCTGATCCCTTTAGCCACAAGTGCCACATCTAACGCCCTCTTAAATATAGCCAATGAACTGGCCTCAACTACCTTCTGTGGCAGAGAATTCCAGAGACTCACCACTCTCTGTGTAAAGAATGTTTTCCTCATTTCGGTCCTAAAGGAATTCCCCCTTATCCTTAGACTGTGACCCCTTGTTCTGGACTCCCCCAACATCGGGAACAATCTTCCAGCATCTAGCTTGTCCAACCCCTTAAGAATTTTGTAAGTTTCTATAAGATCCCCCCTCAATCTTCTAAATTCCAGCGAGTACAAGCCGAGTCTATCCAATCTTTCCTCATATGAAAGTCCTGACATCCCAGGAATCAGTCTGGTGAATCTTCTCTGTACCCCCTCTATGGCAAGGATGTCTTTCCTCAGATTTGGAGACCAAAACTGTACGCAATACTCCAGGTGTGGCCTCACCAAAACCCTGTACAACTGCAGTAGAACCTGCCTGCTCCTATACTCAAATCCTTTCGCTATGAATGCTAACATACCATTTGCTTTCTTCACTGCCTGCTGCACCTGCATGCCTACTTTCAATGACTGATGTACCATGACACCCAGGTCTCGTTGCATCTCCCCCTTTCCTAATCTGCCACCATTCAGATAATAGTCTACCCTCATGTTTTTGCCACCAAAGTGGATACCTCACGTTTATCCACATTATACTGCACCATGCATCTGCCCATTCACTCAGCCTATCCAAATCACCCTGCAGCCTCCAAGCATCCTCCTCACACCTAACTATACCCCCCAGCTTGGTATCATCTGCAAATTTGGAGATGTTGCATTGAATTCCCTCGTCCAAATCATTAATATATATTGTAAATAGCTGGGGTCCCAGCACTGAGCCTTGCGGCACCGCACTAGTCACTGCCTGCCATTCTGAAAAGGACCCGTTTACTCCTACCCTTTGCCTCCTGTCTGCCAGCCAGTTCTCTATCCACATCAATACTGAACCCCCAATACCGTGTGCTTTAAGTTTGTATGCTAATCTCTTATGCGGGACCTTGTCGAAAGCCTTCTGAAAGTCTAGATATAACACATCCACTGGTTCTCCCTTATCCACTCTACTAGTTACATCCTCGAAAAATTCTATCAGATTTGTCAGACATGATTTACCTTTCGTAAATCCATGCTGACTTTGTCCAATGATTTCACCACTTTCCAAATGCGCTGCTATCCCATCTTTAATAACTGACTCTAGCAGTTTCCCCACTACCGATGTTAGACTAACTGGTCTGTAATTCCCCCCTTTCTCTCTCCCTCCTTTTTTAAAAAGTGGGGTTACATTAGCTACCCTCCAATCCTCAGGAACTACTCCAGAATCTAAGGAATTTTGAAAAATTATCACTAATGCATCCACTATTTCTGTGGCTACCTCCTTGAGTACTCTGGGATGCAGACTATCTGGCCCTGGGGATTTATCGGCCTTCAATCCGTTCAATTTACCCAACACCACCTCCCGGCTAACCTGGATTTCACTCAGTTCCTCCATCTTATTTGACCCCCGTTCCACTGCTATTTCCGGCAGATTATTTATGTCTTCCTTAGTGAAGAGAGAACCAAAGTAGTTATTCAATTGGTCTGCCATGTCCTTGTTCCCCGTGATCAATTCACCTGTTTCTGACTGCAAGGGACCAACATTTGTTTTAACTAGTCTCTTTCTTTTCACATATCTATAAAAACTTTTGCAGTCAGTTTTTATGTTCCCTGCCAGTTTCCTTTCATAATCTATTTTCCCTTTCCTAATTAAGCCCTTTGTCCTCCTCTGCTGGATTCTGAATTTCTCCCAGTCCTCCGGTAGGCTGCTTTTTCTGGCAAATTTGTATGCCTCATCTTTTGTTTTTATACTATCCCTGATTTCCCTTGTTATCCATGGATGCACCACCTTCCCCGATTTATTCTTTTGCCAAACTGGTATGAACAACTTTTGTACTTCATCCATGCAGTCTTTAAATACCTTCCATTGCACATCCACTGTCAACCCTTTAAGAATCACCTGCCAGTCTATCGTGGCCAATTCACATCTCATACCTTCAAAGTTACCTTTGTTCAAGTTCAGAACCCTTGTTTCTGACTTAATTTTGTCACTCTCCATCCTAATGAAGAACTCAACCATATTATGGTCATTCTTGCCCAAGGGGCCACGCACAACAAGACTGCTAACTAACCCTTCCTCATTACTCAATACCCAGTCTAGAATAGCCTGCTCTCTCGTTGGTTCCTCCACATGTTGGTTGAGAAAACTATCCCACATACATTCCAGGAAATCCTCTTCCTCAGCACCCCTGCCAATTTGATTCACCCAATCTACATGCAGATTGAAGTCACCCATTATAACCGTGTTACCCTTGTTGCACGCATTTCTAATTTCCTGTTTGATGCCATCCCCAACTCCAATACTACTGTTAGGTGGCCTGTACACAGCTCCCACTAGCGTTTTCTGTCCCTTAGAGTTTCGCAGCTCTACCCATATCGATTCCACATCCTCCACGCTAATGTCCTTCCTTTCTATTGCATTAATCTCCTCTCTCACCAGCAACGCTACCCCACCTCCTTTTCCTTTTCGTCTATCCCTCCTGAATATTGAATATTCTAATATTCATCGGACTGAAACGTTGCCTATTTTCTTCGTAGAAATAGGAGGATATTGCAGATGAATATGTGGCTTGTAAAATGGTGCAAGGGGGCGGGATTCACATTTTTATGGCACTGGAACCATTTCTGGGGGAGGTGGGACCAGTACAAACAGGCCGGTCTGCACCTGCGCTGGAATGGAACCAATGTCCTTGGGGGAGTGTTTGCTAGTGCTGTCGGGGAGGATTTAAACTAATGTGGCAGGGGGATGGGTACAAGAGCAGAGAGGTAGATGGGTGTAAAACGAGGGTAGAGCAATAGGGAGCAAGGTGAAAAGTAAAAGTGGCAGGCAGACAAAACCAGGGCAAAAATCAAAAAGGGCCACTTCTCAACATAATTGTATAAGGGGTAAGAGCGTTGTAAAAACAAGCCTGAAGGCTTTGTGTCTCAATGCAAGGAGTATTCGTAATAAGGTGGATGAGTTGAACGTGCAGATAGCTATTAATGATTATGATATAGTTGGGATCACGGAGACATGGCTCCAGGGTGACCAAGGCTGGGAGCTGAACATCCAGGGATATTCAATATTCAGGAGGGATAGAGAGAAAGGAAAAGGAGGTGGGGTAGCGTTGCTGGTTAGAGAGGAGATTAACGCGATGGAAAGGAAGGACATTAGCTTGGAGCATGTGCAAACGGTATGGGTAGAGCTGCGAAACACTAGGGGGCAGAAACTCTGGTGGGTGTTGTGTACAGGCCACCTAACAGTAGTAGTGAAGTTGGGGATGGTATCAAACAGGAAATTAGAAATGCGTGCGACAAAGGCAAAACAGTTATAATGGGTGACTTCAATCTACATATAGATTGGGTGAATCAAATTGGCAGGGGCGCTGAGGAAGAGGATTTTTTGGAATGTATGCGGGATAGTTATCTAAATCAACATGTAGAGGAACCAACGAAAGAGCAAGCTATTTTAGACTGGGTATTGAGTAATGAGGAAGGGTTAGTTAGCAGTCTTGTTGTGCGTGCCCCCTTGGGCAAGAGTGACCATAATATGGTTGAGTTCTTCATTAGGATGGAGAGTGACATTGTTAATTCAGAAACAATGGTTCTGAACTTAAAGAAAGGTAACTTTGAGGGTATTAGACGTGAATTGGCCAAGATTGACTGGCAATCAATTCTAAAAGGGTTGACGGTGGATACGCAATGGAAGACATTTAAAGACTGCATGGATGAACTACAAAAATTATTCATCCCAGTTTGGCAAAAGAATAAATCAGGGAAGATAGTGCATCCGTGGATAACAAGGGAAATCAGGGATTGTATCAAAGCAAAGGATGATGCGTACAAAGTAGCCAAAAAAAGCAGCATACCAGAGGACTGGGAGAAATTCAGAGACCAGCAGAGGAGGACAAAGGGCTTGATTGGGAAAGGAAAAATAGATTATGAAAGAAAACTGGCAGGGAACATAAAAACTGACTGCAAAAGTTTTTATAGATATGCGAGGAGAAAGAGATTAGTTAAAACAAATGTAGGTCCCTTGCAGTCAGAAACAGGTGAGTTGATCATGGGGAACAAGGATATGGCAGACCAATTGAATAACTACTTTGGTTCCGTCTTCACTATGGAAGACATAAATAATCTGCCGGAAATAGCAGGGGACCACGGGTCAAAGGAGGAATTGAGTGAAATCCAGGTTAGTCGGGAAGTGGTGTTGGGTAAATTGAATGGATTAAAGGCCGATAAATCCCCAGGGCCAGATAGGCTGCATCCCAGAGTACTTAAGGAAGTAGCTCCGGAAATAGTGGATGCATTAGTGATAATCTTTCAAAACTCTTTAGATTCTGGAGTAGTTCCTGAGGATTGGCGGGTAGCAAACGTAACCCCTCTTTTTAAGAAGGGAGGGAGAGAGAAAATGGGGAATTACAGACCATTTAGTCTAACATCGGTAGTGGGGAAACTGCTAGAGTCAGTTATTAAAGATGGGATAGCAGCACATTTGGAAAGTGGTGAAATCATTGGACAAAGTCAGCATGGATTTACAAAAGGTAAATCATGTCTGACGAATCTTGTGGAATTTTTCGAGGATGTAACTAGTAGTGTGGATGGGGGAGAACCAGTGGATGTGGTGTATCTGGACTTCCAGAAGGCTTTCGACAAGGTCCTGCATAAGAGATTAGTATACAAACTTAAAGCATATGGCATTGGGGGTTCAGTATTGATGTGGATAGAGAACTGTCTGGCAAACAGGAAGCAAAGAGTAGGAGTAAACGGATCCTTTTCACAATGGCAGGCAGTGACTAGTGGGGTACCGTAAGGCTCAGTGCTGGGACCCCAGCTATTTACAATATACATTAATGATCTGGATGAGGGAATTGAAGGCAATATCTCCAAGTTTGCGGATGACACTAAGCTGGGGGGCAGTGTTAGCTGTGAGGAGGATGCTAGGAGACTGCAAGGTGACTTGGATAGGCTGGGTGAGTGGGCAAATGTTTGGCAGATGCAGTATAATGTGGATAAATGCGATGTTATCCACTTTGGTGGCAAAAATAGGAAAGCAGACTATTAACTAAATGGTTGCCGATTAGGAAAAGGGGAGATGCAGCGCGACCTAGGTGTCATGGTACACCAGTCATTGAAAGGAGGCATGCAGGTGCAGCAGGCAGTGAAGAAAACGAATGGTATGTTAGCTTTCATAGCAAAAGGATTTGAGTATAGGAGCAGGGAGGTTCTACTTCAGTTGTATAGAGTCTTGGTGAGACCACACCTGGAGTATTGCGTACAGTTCTGGTCTTCAAATCTGAGGAAGGACATTATTGCCATAGAAGGAGTGCAGAGAAGGTTCACCAGACTAATTCCTGGGATGTCAGGACTGTCTTATGAACAAAGACTGCATAGACTCGGTTTATACTCTCTAGAATTTAAGAGTTTACGAGGGGATCTTATAGAAACTTACAAAATTCTTAAGGGGTTGGACAGACTAGATGCAGGAAGATTGTTCCCGATGTTGGGGAGGTCCAGGACAAGGGGTCACAGCTTAAGGATAAGGGGGAAATCTTTTAGGACCGAGACGAGAAGGACTTTTTTCACACACAGAGTGGTGGGTCTCTGGAACTCTCTGCCACAGAGGGTAATTGAGGCCAGTTCATTGGCTATATTTAAGAGGGAGTTAGACGTGGCCCTTGTGGCTAAGGGGATCAGAGGGTATGGAGAGAAGGCAGGTACGGGATGCTGTGTTGGATGATCAGCCATGATCATATTGAATGGCGGTGCAGGCTCGAAGGGCCGAATGGCCTACTCCTGCACCTAATTTCTATGTTTCTATGCTGCTGCACCCGCTGAGTTTCTCCAGCACTTTTGTCAACCTTCGATTTTCCAGCATCTGCAGTTCCTTCTTAAACATAATATGTGAATGCTTCATTGAGCATAATTCTGACTGGTAACTACGCACTTCGTCCGAGCACATTATCGCACGCGGCATGCAAACAGTCTTAAATGACCACCTAAACTGTCATTTGGCAACCTAAAAAGTTGTCAAGGTTGCCCGGCTGGCAACAGGGAAAAAAAGTTAACCAAGAGCCCTGTCCAGGTGCTCTGGTCTCCTCCCACATCCAAAAGAAGTGCGTTTGTAGGTTAACTAGCCTCTGTAAAATTGCCCCTGTGCAAGGAGTGGATGAGAAAGTGAGATAACATAGAACTAGTGTGAACGGGTGATTAATGGTCAGCTTGGATTCAGTGGGCTGAAGAGCCTGTTTTAATGCTGTATTTCTAAACTAAACTAAATCGCCTCTCTTGCCACTTTGGGATGCCATGTTGCAGTTGTATAAGATGTTAGTAAGTCCGCATTTAGAGTATTGTGTTCAGTTCTGGGCACCATGTTATAGGAAAGATGTTGTCCAGCTTGAGAAGCTACAGAGAAGATTTATGAGGATGTTGCCAGCATTAGAGGATCTGAGCTCTAGGCAGAGGTTGAGTGGGCTGGAACTCTATTCCTTGGAGTGCAGGAGGATAAGGGGTGATCTATAAAATCATGGGAGGAATAGATCAGGTAGAAGCACTGAGTCTCTTGCCCAGTGTAGGTGAATCATGGGCCAGAGGACATAGGTTTAAGGTGAAGGGGAAAAGATTTAATAGGAATCTGAGAGGTACCTTTTTCGCACAAAGGGTGGTGGGTGTATGGAACAAGCTGCCAGAGGAGGTAGTTGAGACTGTGCTATCCCAATGTTCAAGAAACAGTTAGAAAGGTACATGGGTTGCACTGGTTTTGAGGGATATGGACCAAGTACAGCGCAATGTAGCTGGGACATGTTGTGCAGTGTAGGCAAGTTGGGCCGAAGGGCCTGTTTCCACGCTGTATCACTCTATGACTCTAATAAACCAGGATAAATCCCATCAAGCCTTGGGTATTCCTCAACCATAAATGTTTTATTCAAGTGATCCAACACCTCCTCCTTCTTGATATCAATGCCCTATAATATAAACATACCCCTCCCTGTTATCGCTATTCTGTACATTCTTCACTTGGCGAATACCGACGTAAGTACACATATAGTACATTGTTCACTTCCTCTTGCTCCAGTCACAAATTCCCTCCTTGAGTAGTCCTACCCTAATGTATGTATAAAATGCCTTGGAATTATCCTTAATCTTTCATGCCAAGGAAATTTCACACCCTCTTTAGCCCTCCTAAGTCATTTAAAGTTCTTTTCAACTTTCTTTATATTCCACAAGGGCCCCTGTCTGAATTCAGATTCCTAAAGCTTACATTTGCCTCTTTTTTCATTCTGATTACATTTGCATCATCCAAGTCCCACATCAGACGTGGACACCCAATAATAGCCAGTCCTTGCCTAACACTGTTATATTTAGTTATCCTCCAGTTTAGCTCTCCCTCCTCCCCTACCCCCACCCCCGAAGGCCACTCTTATCCGTACCCATAAGTATCTGGAAACTTTGTTATTACCCCTGTTCCCGAAATGCTCCCTCACCATTGAAACTCCAATCTCCTATCCAGCCTCTTTCCCAATGCCAGGTCCAGAATGGTCCCTTCTCTTGTTAAATATGAACATACTGTGTAAGAAACCCACCTGGATGCTCCCAACAAATTCTTTCCCATCTAAAGAATCCGAAGAAGGGTCTCGATCCACAACGTCACCCTTCCTTCTCTCCAGAGATGCTGCCTAACCCGCTGAGTTACTCCAGCATTTTGTGTCTGTCTTTCCCATCTAAGTTGGACTTTAGTACCATGAAGAGAGTTCCAGTCAATATTGGGGGCCTTAAAGAGTAGAACAAGGATGTACAGGTGCTGATTTACAACAACAAAAAGACAAAGCTGTGTAACTCAGCAGGTCAGGCAGCATCTCTGGAGATCAATGATTGGTGACGTTTCAGGTTGGAACTGTCACCCATCCACGGCCTCCAGAGATGCTGCCTGACTCACTGAGTTACTCCCGCACTTTGCGGGCCATGTATGCAAACATACAACTGTGACAATATCGGGCATGACAAGAAGCAAATGTCCAACAAACAAAGCTTCAGAAGGAGAAAATCTTGCTGCTTTCGAATACATTTCATCACTCAACAGAGCTTAGATGCCTCTGTGACCTGGAGAAGTAACAATTGACTAAAACCAGTGACTAAGTACTAGATGAAAATCTGCACAGCGGCAGAACATAAAAGAAGAAATAATGAACGGGCCACGAGAGGGAAGCACTAAATGCTGGCTAGGGAAGGGTTAAGTGGTCCCAACAAATCAATGTTGACTCCCACTAAATTTCAATTGCATTAAACAGCTGGAGAAGGGTCCTGACCCAAAGCGTCACCTATCCCTGTTCTCCAGGAATGCTGCCTGACCCAGAGTTACTCCAGCACCGTCTTATTTTTTTTAGCTATTATTCAAAAGCAGCTGATCCACATTGCCAGCCCAAATTTATAGTGGGAAAGATTATGGGGTATTAGGAGGGCACAAACAAGACGGACACATGAAATCTATGCAGAAATGTAAACTGCCAGGCATTGAAAACTAGGAGAAATTTACATTTTCTGTGTTTATATAATATGTGCAGATTCAGAAATTGAAAAAATCAAGGCAGATCTGAATCAGAACTTATGACATTCTTCTTCTGATTAGTGGCAACAAACTGCATAATGTGCACTAGAGAACTGTGTTGCACAGCAACTAAACTCTGTTGAACTTCAATGGCTAATTCAATCCAATGATCTACTGACTTTATAAAATAAACTGCAGCTAATTAGAGTTGAAGATGATTTCACACAGTGATTCATTGTGCCCCCAAGAATCATTGCCATGCTGTATCATTGTTCATTTGATTTATATGCTCCCTTATGATTGTCACTAAATTATTTCAAATAATATGCACATTTAATGCCGTTTCTATCCCAATAAGCCGAAACATTAAAGTCCGTCCAAATCTGATTATTTGTACTCAAGCAAGAGTCTGAAAAATTGGCAATATTGCCTAGTAGATTTATTTACAAATTTGAAATTGGTAAGGTCCCTGCTGTAACTTCTTTCTAATCTGAAAATCTTATTATCTGATCTTAAATGAATTTCATACCCAGCAGTCTCCGATCCTGCAACCTATTACCATCATGAAATCATCCTGATTATCCATATTTCTAAAACAATAGACAATAGGTGCAGGAGTAGGCCATTTGGCCCTTCGAGCCAGCACCGCCATTCAATGTGATCATGGCTGATCATCCCCAATCAGTACCCCGTTCCTGCCTTCTCCCCATATCCCCCGACTCCGCTGTCTTTAAGAGCCCTATCTAGGTCTCTCTTGAAAGCATCCAGAGAACCTGCCTCCACCGCCCTCTGAGGCAGAGAATTCCACAGACTCACCACTCTCTGTGAGAAAAAGTGTTTCCTCGTCTCCGTTCTAAATGGCCTACTCCTTATTCTTAAACTGTGGCCCCTGGTTCTGGACTCCCCCAACATCGGGAACATGTTTCCTGCCTCTAGTGTTTCCAAGCCCTTAACAATATTATACGTTTCAAACCTTTAGGTCTCCACTGCTCCGTTAATTAAATATGATTCTACTGTCCTCCAGATCAGAATATTAATTCAAAGTCCATACCTGCAACCCAGGATAATCTACTTTGACTGTAGTTTAAAATAGTTATAAAACAAAAGTTTGGCCAATAATATTCACAAGATTAAAATAAACTGACATGGATCACATCAGCCTGTGAGGTATATGCACATCATTAATTAATTACACAGTTCTGTCAAAACATTGGGTGGCACCAAAGATCCTATAGCAAGCAAGAGATCACTCACGAAAAAGACACAGTACGATCATGGGCAGATTTATGGGTAATTTTTGGCCCCATTTCCGTAACCGGCTTCCGTCTCCGCATCAAAGATCCCATAGCGGAGACGGAAAGATCACCAAAGATCACTAGTGCGGAGACGGAAGCCGGTTACGGAAGCATCCTCGTAAAAGTAAAAGTTATTTGGGAAAAATCTTCTCATCATTTTCAGAACTTATTAACACAAACTGTTCCCCCTCAACGTTGATTACACTGCGAGTCGGGTTGGGTTGCTGAAATGAATGAAAAAAAGGCCCACGTTCCGCTCCGTTGCATACTACACGTCAGCCCATTGCATTTAGAAGGGGTGGTCTATCTTGCTTACTATACGATCTTTGGACGGCACAGTGGCGCAACAGTACAGACCCGGTTCAATCCCGACTACGGGTCCTGTTGGTACGGAGTTTGTACATTCTCCCTGTGACCACGTGGGTTTTCTCCCAATGCTCCCGTTTCCCCCAACATTCCAAAGACATGCAGGTTTGTAGGTTAAGTGGCCTCTGTAAATTGTCTTATGAGTGTAGTTAAGAACTACTGTACGGGTAATTGCTAGTTGGCGCAGGGTCAGTGAGCCAAAGGGCTGGTTTCCATACTGTATCTTTAAACTAAACAAATGTTGTCACTTTCCTCGGTAAAACATAGGACTTTTATTGTCACATGTGCCGAGGTACAGTGAAAAGCTTTTGTTTGCATGCTAGCCAATCAAATGCTATACATGAATGTAATCATACCATACAAACACAAGTATAAAGGGGAGAGTAAAGAGAATTACAGACTGCAGAATATAGCTCCCAACATATTGCATAACAAGAACAAGTCCAAAATCTGCAATGGGTAAATTGGGAAATCAGAACTGTATCATAACTAATGGAACGTCCATTCAGAAGTCTGATTACAGAGAGGAAGAGTTGTTCCTTAATCCAGTGCAGGTGACACAAAGCCGGGTGGCAGTGTGGACTGTGAGGAGGATGCTATGAGAATGCAGGGCGACTTGGACAGGTTGGTGGAGTGGGCAGATGCATGGCAGATGAAGTTTAATGTGGATAAATGTGAGGTTATCCACTTTGGTATCAAAAACAGGAAGGCAAATTACCATCTAAATGGTATCAAGTTTGGAAAAGGGTAAGTACAACGGGATCTGGGGGTCCTTGTTCATCAGTCTATGAAAGTAAGCATGCAGGTACAGCAGGCAGTGAAGAAAGCGAATGGCACGTTAGCCTTTATAACAAGAGGAGTCGAGTATAGGAGCAAAGAAGTCTTCTGCAGTTGTACAGGGCCCTAGTGAGACCACACCTGGAGTATTGTATGCAGTTTTGGTCCCCTAATTTGAGGAAGGACATTCTTGCTATTGAGGGAGTGCAGAATAGATTTACAAGGTTAATTCCTGCGATGGCGGGACTGTCATATGCTGAGAGAATGAAGCAGCTGGGCTTGTACACTCTGGAGTTTAGAAGGATGAGAGGGGATCTTATTGAAACATATAACATTGTTAAGGGTTTGGACACGCTAGAGGCAGGAAACATGTTCCCGGTGATGGGGGAGTCCAGAACCAGGGGCCACAGTTTAAGAATAAGGGGTAAGTCATTTAGAACGGAGACGAGAAAACACTTTTTCTCACAGAGAGTTGTGAGTCTGTGGAATTCTCTGCCTCAGAAGGCGTTGGAGGCCGGTTCTCTGGATACTTTCAAGAGAGAGCTAGATAGGGCTCATAAAGATAGCAGAGTCAGGGGATATGGGGAGAAGGCAGGAACAGGGTACTGATTGGGGATGATCAGCCATGATCACATTGAATGGTGGTGCTGGATCGAAGGGCCAAATGGCCTACTCTTGCACCTATTGTCTATTGTCTAAAATGCACTTTCAAGTTTCAGTATTTTCTGTTGATGGGAGCGGGGAGGAGGAAAGACCGGGGTGGGAAAGGTCCTCGATGATGCTTGCGCCTTTCCGAGGCATCGTGAAGTTTAGATGGAGTCAATAGTGGAGAGTCTGGTCTGTATGATGGACAGGAACAGGCCCTTTGGCCCAACATTAACTGCCACACCTTTTGAGCCAAATAACTTATGAGATAATTAGGATGAACTGAAACCACAATGGGTAACTTTACAATTTCCTTAACAGAGTACATTAGTTTGGAGAGTTAATAACATTTCCCTTTGGCTGTTTGTGGTTCCACAAGTAATGGATTAATATTGACCAGGAGATGTCTAGGCGTACTCGCTGGTTCATGTTGTCAGATTTCTCGCAATGATCTCGGGAGATGCACCATATTTTAACTGCAAAGCAAATAAGAATAAAATTCCATCAGGATTCTTGATCCCAATTTCCTGTTCCCCGTTGGAATTGCACCTGTGGGTTAACACCAGTTTTAACTGTGGTAACTCCCACATTTTGTTGACGAGCTTGCAGTGGACAAAATACACATTATGGAATTGTTTTCAGCTCTTATTATTGCTCCAAAGATCGGGAGCTCTAATACAGAAGCCGTACAGAAGCTGTAATACAGTTGCACCGTAGCAGATAGGAAGGCACTACAACGGGTGGTGAAAACCGCCCAGTACATCATCGGTGCCCCGCTCCCTGCCATGGATGCCCTCCACCGAAAACGGTGTCTGAGACGGGCCGGGAAGATCATCAAAGACCCCTCCCACCCTAACCATGGACTGTTTGCCCTCCTACCATCAGGGAGGCGGTACAGGAGCCTCAGGATGAGGATGAGGAGCACTATTAGGATGAGGAACACCGATAGATTTCTCCAGTCTCTCCGTCCACATTGTCTGCATTCTGTATTCATTTTCTATATTGCTATCACTACGAACTGACGCTAAACTGCATTTCGTTGTACCCATATTTGTATCTGTGCAATGACATTAAAGTTGAATTGAAATTGAAATTGAAAATAAATGTTCTCAATGAGCTTTCAAATGAACTAAAATATTAAAATGTTGACTTTTTTTAGAGATACAGCGCGGAAACAAGCCCTTCAGCCCACCGAATTCGTGCCGACCAGCGATTCCCACACATTAACACTATCATACACGCACACTAGGGACAATTTACATTTATACTAGGCTAATTTACCTACATAACTGTACATCTTTAGAGTGTGGGAGGAAACCGAAGATCTCAGAGAAAAGCCACGCAGGTCACGGGGAGAATGGACAAACTCCGTACATACAGCACCCGTAGTCAGGATCGAACCCGGGTCTCTGGCGCTGCAAGCACTGTAAGGCAGCAACTCTACCGCTGCACCACCATCGACTCTCATGTACCAACTAAATGCTTAGTCCATCAATTATGCCGAGAAGGCATGTATATCTGAAAAACTGCCCAGTTCTCCAAATACGATTCAGTTCCTGCAATATATGTTTCCTTTAAATGCAATTCATAGATTTCATCACATGGACCACAAATGGAAAGATTCAACAGGGTTTTGTGATTAATTCAAAAAAGATTGTCCCGATTTGGAGTTGTTATAGACTGCCATTTACTTTTGTACAAGGTGTTAAAAGTAAATAATATGAACAAAAAAAGTGTGATTTATGAATTGTTTGATTTTCCAGATGCTAAAAGTTTCCAGCATTTTGTAGTGTGGGATGCGATTGTGTGACCAACCTTCATCATATCTCTCAACCTCCTCGAATAATGCAAAACAGAGCTTTCCAAAGCAATTGTTTGACAAGAAAATAACAATGAAACCAGTCCTACAGACACAGCTAATTTAATTATTCTGCCTTACAATCCCTATTTGCAGATCTGTTCAATTTTCAAAGGGCTTCTTAACAAGAAAGTTATTTTGTCTCACTGGCAGACAAATCACAACTTTAAATAAGAAGACAACAGAAAACGCAAGATGCACAGGGGCAAATCAAGAAGAAGATGAATTGAAATATAGGGACAAGAGAATGGGGATTTTGGAATCTGAAGCAAAAAAAGAGAATTGCTGGAGGAACAGTGGAGTGAAATGAACAATGAATGTTTCAGGTCAAGACCATCATCTAGATTCCTTGCTACCTTCGTAAACCATTCATCTTCATCTACACCCTTCATCTGGTTATTCTTCTTCCTCCAGTAGTGCAAATTAATCACTTCATGCATTCAAATGTCATGACTCCCAGCATTCCACAACATACAGCTGTATGACCCAGACAAGCAACACTGTAAAGGTTAATGATTTGGACATTGCTGAAATTTAACCATCTATCTGTCATTTTGAATAAACTTTGTTACAGCCCTTGTTATATTTACAATGGGCAACACATAGATATATTGCATCCAAATGAAAAGCATTTCACGATTCACTTTGAAACAATAATGCACGTTCCCCAATGTATATCCTGTTAAAGATGAACTTTACAATAGTTAGGCATGTAGAGCAGTTACATTCCCGAATGCGTGGTCACACACGCTGGAGACAGGTTCTCTGGATACTTTCAAGAGAGAGCTGGATAGGGTTCTTAAAGATAGCGGAGTCAGGAGAAATGGGGAAAAGGCAGGAACGGGGTACTGATTGGGGATGATCAGCCATGATCATATTGAATGGCGGTGCTGGCTCGAAGGGTCGAATGGCCCACTCCTGCACCTATTGTCTATTAATGCACGACTGAGAATTTTTATTCAGTTACAATTGTAATAGAAGCCTCAACATTGGTTCACCACTGTCTAGACCTCTGTAATTAAAGCTCCTGAATTAAAGCACCTGTCAAATTTGTAAAATCAAGATGTCGTGCAGTGCTAGGTGCAATAGAATGACAAAAAAAATTGCTGACACTTCAATCTTCAGCACCTGACCAACTTGTCTGACCAACTGATTTGCACTATAACACTTTCAGATCAAACTATGTTAGCTCTTAAATATTTGTAATAAATTTCCACGGAATGTCGTCATTAGGCAAGTAAGGATTTCAATATGAAATTCTGGTACAAAGAACAAGGTCAGCTAATGATCGGAAAACAGGAGTCAAACCAGTTGTAAATTGAGATGCTAAGCAAATTAATCTAGGGATACACACAACAGCACCACGAAGAAACACAGGTTAACACAGTCATTTTATAAAAAGCAAACAGCACGAGGCTGTTTCTCGAGAGAGAGATGGTACTGAAAAAGAAAAGCCTATTATATATATCCAAGAACTATCTGCAATACCCTAGACGTGCTGCAACCACCTCTGATCTCCAAAATCTAGAACAGAGACCCAGCGAGTCTTTGCTTCACCCTTTCCATCTTTAATGACACTCTTCCTGTAATTCAATGATTAGAACGGCCAATAATACTCCAAGTGTGGTCGCACCAACAACTTGTACCGTTGTTCCACCTTGTCCTGACCAATGAAGACAAAATGCAAATGCATTCTTCATCACACGGTCTGTCACCTTTTCAGGGAACCATGCACTTGTATCCATGGGTATCTACATTACTCTCCAGAGCCCTGCCATTTTTTGTGTACATACTGTCCTGGTTTAACTTCCCAAACTCCAGTACTTTGCATTTGAGGAAAAATAGTGGTCCCAACACAGATCCATGTGGCACATCACTGGCCAGAGGTCTCCAACCTGAAAAAGAACACTTCACTACACTTGTCCCAACCCAGATATTCCACATTGTCCCTGCTATCATCTGACATAAGGTACAGGAGCTTGAAGGCATGCAACATGAGACTCAGAAACAGCTTATTTCCTTCTTATCAGGCTCCTGAATGGTCTTTCCACAAACTATGATAGTCAGATTCACCTCTGCCCTATAGTGGACATTGGGCCTTGTCTATGAAAATGATGTGCTGTAATACTAAAAACAATATTATGCACTCTGGATCTTCTACCTGTGTTCCACCAATTGTACTTGAATATAAATTGATTGCATTTATTAAAAATATAATCTGATGTGATTGAAGAGCATGCAAATAAGAATTTTCACCGTAACTTTGTAGAAGTGACAATAATAAACCGAAAATTAGAAGGGCCGAATAGCCTACTCCTGCACCTATTTTTCGATGTTTCTAAATCACTACCTCTGACTCCATAATCAAGCGAGAAACCAGGCCAGGGGGGGAGAGGAGGATGGGCAAAAACCCGGCAGAGGGGGCTGAGAGGGAAAGTAGATTCCAGAAGTGGGAGAGGGTGCAAGACGGAGGACAGACGTGGGGGGATAGGAAGATGAGCGGTAGAAATCGGGGTGGGGAGCAGAAACCGGGGGGGGGGGGGGGGGAAGAGATAGGGGAAGGAGGAGGGAGTGGGAGAGGATGGGGTAAGGGGAGGGGTTGAAGGAGGGGGTGATGGGGAGGGGTGGGATGAGGGGTGAGTGGGGGGGCGAGGGAAGGGGTTGAAGGAGGGGGGTGATGGGTTGGGGGGGTAAGGTGGGAGGGAGGGGGGTAAGGAGGGTGGGGATGGAGGAGAGTGAGGGGGTGGGAGGTGAGGAGGGTGGGTGGGTGTGAGGGGGAGGAGGGAGTAAGGAGGGTGGGGGTGGAGGGGAGTGAGGGGATGGAGGGGAGTGAGGGGGTGGGGGAGTGAGGGGGTGGGGGAGTGAGGGGGTGGGAGGTGAGGAGGGTGGGTGGGTGTGAGGGGGAGGAGGGAGTAAGGAGGGTGGGGGTGGAGGGGAGTGAGGGGATGGAGGGGAGTGAGGGGGTGGGGGAGTGAGGGGGTGGGAGGTGAGGAGGGTGGGTGGGTGTGAGGGTGAGGAGGGAGTAAGGAGGGTGGGGGTGGAGGGGAGTGAGGGGATGGAGGGGAGTGAGGGGGTGGGGGAGTGAGGGGGTGGGGGAGTGAGGGGGTGGGAGGTGAGGAGGGTGGGTGGGTGTGAGGTGGAGGGGAGGAAGGGAGGAAGGGAGTAAGGAGGGTAGGGGGTGGTGGGGGTGGAGGGGTAGTGAGGGGTGGAGGGAGAGGGGTAGTGAGGACAGCCTCACCTGCCGCTGCTCTCCCTGCTCCGGCGCCACCATCTTCACTGACTCGACCAATCGAGCGCTCCTTTCCCGCTCAAAGCGCGGCCAATCGATCACCCACCTCGCTCGCCGATTGAAGTAAATCTTTCATTTAAGTAAACTGCTCCTGCACGACTGTAGCGCGAGTGCGCGGCGATCTGACCCAGATTTGCTCTTCGAATTGAAAGAAGAGTGAAATTCAGGCACTAAGCCAGTGGAGCATTCTGGGAGTTGTAGTCTCCCACTGCTTTGTGCACAATGTTCTTCCAGTCACCTCCCTGTGTGTGTGTGTGTGTGGGGGGTGGGGGGGGGGGTGATTGATCAATATGATCGCCGTTGCCAGTTTGTTTGTGACTCTCAATGACTTTGGGGGCGGTGAGAAGGGGAGGAGAAGGGCGCATGCGTAGCCGCCATGACGGCTGTGCCGGGCAAGGCGCATGCGCGTCGTCAAGGAGGGCGACGCCGGCACCGCGCATGCGTATCTGTAACGGTGTTGGTGCCGGCAATGAGTGTGCGGGGCGCATGCGCACTCCTGCCGCCGTGACTACGCCGCCGGGCAGGGCGCATGCGTATCTGCACGGTGCCGGCGCAGATTATTGCGCCGGGCAGAGCGCATGCGTGTTTCCATCCGTCAGGGTCAGTACCGCGATGTCGGGCGGAGCGCATGCGCGCTAGCGCTCGCGGAAGCTGCAGCAGCAATGGCGATGATGATGGAGACGAGGGAGATGAGGGACAGCAGTCGGCTGATGGAGAGGTCTGACGATACCGATGTTCAGCCTTTCCCCATGATGGGCAGCCGCCCGTGTAAGGTTATCGGCTCCAGCCGCAAGGAGACCTACGGTGTGGTCGCAGCGTCGCTGAGGGAACTGAGGGACAAAGGTAGGGAGGGGACGGGCTGCGGCCTCCGCATAGCGGGTAAACAGACACCAAATGCTGGACTAACTCAGCGGGACAGGCAGCATCTGGAGAGAAGGAATGGCTGGCGTTTCTGCTCCACACCCTTCTTCAGACTGAGTCAGGGAAGAGAAAGATACAGATTTCGTGCTGGCGCGCACGAAAGGTCTGAGTGACAATAAAGGTAGCATTTCATTTCAGAGATAAGGATGTAAGGTGTGAGAACGAGACACCAAAGGGGATGAGATCAAGGGAAATGTGGAATAGATCATTGTTAGTTGGGAGAAGCTCACAACAAAGCAAACAGATTAAATGTAAACGAGGATAGCCAGACTGGTCGGAAAAGTGGGTAGGGGGAGAGATGGAGAGAGAGGTAAAGCAAGGGTTACTTCAAGTTAGAGAAGTCAAAAGTTTCATACTGATGGGGTGTAAGTTGAGGAAGCGAAATGAGATGTCCTCATTTTTTAGGGAAAGGGGATGCCCTTCTATTATACATTAGGCTCTCGTCAGTGTCTCCTCTATATCTCACAGCTCCGCTCTTGTTCCCCATCCCCCTACTAGTAACAAGGACAGAGTCCCCCTTGTCCTCAGCTTCCCCCTCCCATCAGCCGTCGCATGCAACATATAATCCTCCAAAATGTTCGCTACCTCAAATGGGATCCTACCACTGGCCACAACTTCCCATCTCCTCCCCTCTCTGCTTTCCGCAGAAACCGTTCCCTCCGAAACTCCCTGGTCAATTTGTCCCTTCCCACCCAAACCAGGGTACTTTCCCTTGCAACTGCAGGAAATGTTACACTTGTCGCTTTACTTCATCCAAGGGCCCAAGCAGTCTTTCCAAGTGACGCAGAGGTTCACCTGCACCTCTAACCATATCTACTGCATCAGCTGTTCCAGGTATCAACTTCTCTACATCGGTGAGACCAAGCGAAGGTCGGTGATTGCTTCGCCCAACACCTCCACTCAGTTCGCACGAACAAACCTGATCTCCTGGTGGCTCAGCACTTCAATTCCCCCTCCCATTCCGAATCTGACCTTTCTGTCCTGGGCCTCCTCCATTGCCAAAGTGAGGCCCAACACAAATTGGGGGAACAGCACCTCATATTTCGCTTGGGTTGTTTACACCCCAGCAGTATGAACATTGACCTCTAGTTTCAGATAGTCCTTGCTTTCTCCCTCCTTCCCCCTCCCCCTTCCCAGCTCTCCCAGTTGACAAGTCTACTGTCTCCGCCTCTTCCTTTCTCCCCCCTCCCCCAAACATCAGTCTGAAGCAGGGTCTCAACCCGAAACGTCGCATATTCCTTCCCTCCATAGATGCTGTCTCACCTGCTGAGTTCCTCCAACATTTTTGTCCACAAAGGGAAATATGAGGTGCTGTGCCTCCAATTTGTGCTGAGCCTCACTTTGACAATGGAGGAGGCCCAGCACAGAAGCGGTAGGGTGAGAATGGGAGGGGGATTTTAAGTGTTTGGCAACCGAGAGATCTGGTTGGTTTAGGCGGACTGAGCAAAGGTATTCAGTGAAACGATCGCCGAGCCTGCGCAGGTCTTGCCAATAGGAGTCCACACCTGGAACAGTGGATACAGTAGAAGAGGTTGGAAGAGATGCAAGTGACCATCTGACTCGCCTGAAAAGACTTGGAAGTCCATGGAGTCGTGGGAGGATGTATAGGGACAGGTGTTGCATCTCCTGCGTTTGCAGGATGAAGTACCTAGGGTGGGGGTAGTTTGGGTGGGAAGAGTTAACCAGGGAGTTTCTGTGGAAAGGGATGGAGATGGGAAGATGTGGCTAGTGGTGGGATCCCATTAGAGGTGGCAGATTATGTGCTGTATGCGACGGCTGATGGGGTGAAAGGTGAGGACTAGGTGGACCCTTTCCCTGTTTTGACTGTGGGAAGGGGGAGCAAGAGTGGAGCTGTGGTAGATAGAGGAGACCCTAGTGAGGGCCTCGTCTCTGATGGAAGAGGGGATCCTCCATTCCCTAAAGAATTAGGACATCTCCGATGTCCTGGTATGGAACACCTCATCTTGGGCGCAGATGCAGCGTAGACGGAGTAGTGGATAGTCTACAGGAGGCAGGGTGCCAAGAAGTGTAGTCTCGATACCTGTGGTGGTCAGTAGGTTTATAATAGATAGAGTAGTCAATAGTCTATCTCCTGTGATCGAGACGGTGAGATCAAGAAATGGTAGGGAGATGTCGGGGATGGTCCAAGTGAATTTGAGTGTAGAATGGAAATTAGTAGTAAAGTTTATTAACTTCCATGAGTTCTGCATGGGTGCAGGAGGTAGCCCCGATGCAGTCGTCAATGTAGCGGAGATAGAGTTCAGGGATAAGGCCAGTGTATGCCGGGAACATGGATTTGCAGAGAATGTTGTTTACACATCTGTATAGGTTTACATTTCGAAGACAAACATATCAAGCTGGATCACTTCACGTATTCCTTTTCTCCAGAGACGCTGCCTGACCCACTGAATTACTCCAGGTTTAAACCAGCATCTGCAGTTCCTCCCTACAAATATATTCATTTAATTTGTTTCATTATCGCATGACCTCTGTTAGTTCAGATACAAATACATACACACTTACATATACAGGTTGAACACCAGTTATACAGGTTTTCCAGCACCCTCTATTGCAGATCCTTTCTCTGTTTTTCTGGGCCCTGAGGTCATAAGTAATAGGAACAGAATTTGGCCATTTGGCCCATCAAGTCTTCTCTGCTATTCAATCATGGCTGATCTATCTCTCCCCCTTAAACCCATTCTCCTGCCTTCTCCCCATAATGCCTGTCACATAATAATGAAATGCCAATACACCCCTGGCCCACTAACGACACCCCTCGTGTGTCTCTAAAGCACCTTGAATAAAAGTGCCTTGCCAAAAACTTGAATAAAACGGATAGAAAATGTAAACTGAATGTGAATGGGATGACCTGCCAACCCATCCCCGGCTGCCACTGTCTCTTCAGCTGTTTAGAGCTCCGGCTTCTGACCCCTCTCCCGTCTCGCAAAGTGCACCAGGGAGCCCTTCACCAACCGCTGGCGACTGTTGTGGCTTGCGTTGTACCTCCTGGGAACAGCGCTTTTGGGTCGCCGATGCTTCTTCCCTCTGAGTCATTGACATTGTTCACCTTGGCGACAGCAGGTGAGGGGGGACGGAGCCCCATGTGACCGAGTGTGTTCTGTCAGTGGGGGCACACTGGAGGCGGTGCGTCCTGTCGGGGGCTGCAACGCAACAACAGCCATGGGAACCAGTGAAGAAGGGCTCACTGGTGCAGACCAGTGGCATCATCAGTGCCTAGTTTTAAACTGAAATGATACAAAGTGCTGAAGTGGCAGCCAATTGAATCAGTCTGAGGAAGAGTCCAGGTGTTCACCTGTCCCTATTCTCCAGAGACTCTGAGCCACTGAATTACTCCAGCATTTTGTGTGCTTTCAGTGGCTGAAGATGGGCTCGCCAGTCGGTGCACCTCGCGAGGAGTCAGCAGTGGGGCCGGAAACTGGGGCTCTAAACGGCCAGGGTAGATGTAGATGGGTTTGCAAGTCCGTCCGCTATATCCGGCATCTGTTATAAGGGGGTCGTAAAAACGAGGGTCTACTGTATTGTCTTTGCTAAACAGGTAGGAGAGAAGATTGAGAGCATTGTTAATTCTTTCACAACCGAGGGACCCGCTCGCAATGCCACCTGTGGCCGCTCAGGGTCTTTCAACTGAGCTCTTGTAATTTATAGAAGGTAGACAAAAAAGCTGGACAAACTCAGCGGGCAAGGCAGCATCTATGGAGCGAAGGAATAGGTGACATTTTGGGTCGAGACCCTTCTTCAGGCAAGTTTTGTTTTGATGGTTGTAAGGCTCAGCATTTGGTCCTTTCTCATAATTTGTTGCGCAGCAGGATTTGAGTTTATAGCCATGGGTACGAGATTTGATGACTGTACTAATATTGGCAGTAGAGTTGATTTGTAATGTTTTATCCTGCACAAATCTGGTATGACATGGAATGAGAATTGTAAAGGACATAAGGTTATGTTGTAAGAGCAGAATTAGGCCATTTGGCCCATCAAGTCCGCTCCGTCATTTAATCGTGGCTGATCTATCTCTCCCTCCTAACCCCATTCTCCTGCCTCCTAACCCCATTACCGCTGACACCCATACTAATCAAGAATCAACGTATCTCTACCAATAAAATATCCATTGACTTGGCCTCCACAGGTAAAGGAGTCTATGGATTCTTTGACAACTCTCATTTCATATCTGTTTACATAAATCCCAGCAAATTAATTTCAAAAGTGCCTGTCCAATTTTTTTTTTAAGCCTTGATTGTTAGTTTCCACCACCTCCATAGGCAGTGAAATACAGACAGACACCAACCACTCTCTGCATCCTTGCATCTCTTACCTCTAGGTCAACATTTTAAATCAGTGCACCCACCTTGATCCGTCTACCAATGATTTTCTCTGTCTACCCAAGTTCAACATAAGAATACAGCTGTTATTCTTCAATCCCAGCAAAGTCCGGTGAATCTCTTCTCTCTTTCTTTAGGCCTTACTGATCCTTCCAAAAGAGCAGTGAAAATAATTAAATGGAATACTCCACATGGTACATCACCATAGTTTTGTAAAGGGGCAGCATTTAGTTTATAGACAAAGTGCTGGAGAAACTCAGCGGGTGAGGCAGCATCGATGGGGCGAAGGAAATAGGCAACGTTTCGGGCCGAAACGTTGCCTATTTCCTTCTTTGCTCTATAGATAGTCGCACTTTTGTCTACCTTCAATTTTCCAGCATCTGCAGTTCCTTCTTAAGGATTCGGTTTGTGATCCTTTTAACTGTAAACATCAGTAGCATTGTAAATATAAATGGCGTGAATAACGATTGATCTCGTCTGGGTCCAAAGGTACTGTATCACTGTGGTTGTGTAACCAGAGTAAGGGAATAGACAAATGAGACGTTCTGAAATCCTAATGTGGCAGCCGGGAAATTTAAATTTAAGTAAACAAATCTAAAATTATAAAAGAACAACAGATAAAGGTGGGCATGAACTTGCGATTTAACGACTATCAGGTTCACCGATTTTCTTCAGGGGAGAAATCTCCGGTCCTTTTCAAGTCTGGCATGCAGGACATTCTTATCCCTACAGTAGACTCAAGAGTGAATAAAATATAAAGGTGCATAAGAGTTTTATCAGAGGTCCTATTATTTGGGGCATAAAGACTAGTAAAGTAATATTGTTGCTGATGCTTTATTTTTCCAGAATGAGATTGACAGTGGTAACCACTTAATTGTGTAATGAAATTGCTTTTTATTGTATAGATATATAAAATTTCGTATTTATGCAGATTGATTTAGAATGAAAAAAATCTTGGATTAGGTACTATCCTTGGAAAAAGAGTATCATGAAACTGCCATGTTAACAGATTATTAAAAACATATTTTCTCGTGGAGTTTACAAGGCATTTCTAGCAAAGCCTATGAAAATAATTTAATTACTTCTGAATACTTCAGTGTTGATATCTGTAATTCATTTTGATAATTGTTCAATGTTTAGGATCAGAAAAACTAAACTTGGGCAAAGCTGCACAGAAAACCTGTAGAGTTGTGCTGGAAGAAGATGGAACCATTATTGATGACGAGATATATTTTGCCCACATGCCAAAAGACACAAAGTTCATGATTCTTGGTTCTGGTGAAAAATGGGTTCCAGATGTCAGTAAGTTGCTCTTTAGATTGATTGTATAGTGTATCATCGCACAGATTATAGTGATAACAATTATTATATAGTCATAGTGAATCTGAAAGGGCCTGCAATTGGTCAGTTCTGTCTATTCATTTCAATGGTTCTTTGAATTGTTCAGTGCACGGAATTGAACGTTGTAAGACTTAAGGTCCAGATTTTAGACTATAACGACGTGAGAAAAGTGCATCCAAAATTATTAATGTGCATGTCATTCAGCGAGTTGTGGCGAAGAAGGGTTATCCAGTAAGAAAGACTGCATTTTTTTAAAAAGGTACAGACTGTGTCACTTTCAGGATATGCCAAGCAGTTTATAATACTCTACAGTCACTGCTATGATGCTTCGGTGAACAAAGTAGAGAATGTGCTTGCAAAAAATCTGATGTTATCAAGCAGCTGAACGGTACTCTCATCGGCTGGAGTGCAGTCCTGACCTCCCATCTACCTCTTTGGAGGGCTGTGAACTATCTTTAATCAGGTTTTATCAGACTTCAATGTTATATCTTTGCACTAAATTAAATGTATCCTTTATCATATATCTGTGTACTGTGGACGACTTGATTGATTCTTTTCATGTACAGTTGTCTTTGACTGGATAGCGCACCAACAAAAGCTTTTCCCTGTACCACGGTACATGTGACAATCATAAACTAAAGTCAAACCACGCCAATAACCAATTGAGTAATTGTTTTGTGGAATGAGGGATAAATATTTGCCAGATCATAACTGCATCTCTTCAAAATGCTTCCGTGTGATCCGACCATGTTAAATAATTCCCCGAAAATACAACTAATCCGTCTATGCAGCTCTCCTTCGAGGCCACACTGAAACGTCAGCCTAGTATTTTGCACGAATCCCTTAAGTCAGACTGTAACTCCATAGATTCAAACTCCGGACATGCATGCAGAGATTGAGCCTGGCCTGCAAATTCCCACTAGTTGTAGGTTGATTTCCCTGATTAGCTTCACCATATGCTCATTGAGTTCCAGGGTTCCTTGCTCACACAACAGACTTCACCTTTTTGATATAGACTATTGACCGATCAAATCCATGCAATCGTGCAATTTACAGTAATCTGACATTAATCTTTTTCATATTTTCATGCTCATCAACTCCCACCAGATTCTACCACGCATAGGGTCAATTTACAGTGCACAACCCACACATCGTTGGGACATAAGGAGGAAACCCATACAATCTCAGGGAGAATGTGCAAACTCCACACTCGAGCAGGGACAGAGCACACTTATATCATTGAGGGACTTGGGCAGACCACACTCATTTCATTGCAGGATTCCAGCTATTAGAAAAAGCTTGGGATACAATTTACATAAGAATCAGCTAGGCATAACAGAAGAGGGAACCCCCGTTCGTTACGGAGCTGGAGCTGCCGTCTGTGAGGGAATTCCCGTTCCAGCGCTGGTCCGCAGAAACAGCAGGTACAGGAAACATAGTAGCTGGAAACAAAGGGGAATCCTCCATTGTGTCCGGAAACGTGGCCGAAGGGCAGGACTTCAGGTCGGCCTGAAGCGCAGGGGACTTCAGCCCCCTCTCCCTACTATCCTACTGGCCAATGTCCAGTCCCTTGAAAATAAAGTGGAGGACTTAAGGGCAAGGCTGCTCTATCAAAGGGAGCTGAGGGAATGCTCTGTGTTCTGTTTCACAGAGACCTGGCTTACCCCCAGCTCCCTGGACTCAGCGGTCCAGCCTGAAGGGTTCTCCATCCACCGCATGGACCGTACACTGGCATCGGGGAAAAGGAGAGGAGGGGGCGTCTGCCTCGTGGTCAACTCTGCGTGGTGCTCAGCTGTGGTAGTCCTGTCCAACTCCTGCTCTCCACACCAAGAACATCTGGCGGTGAAGTGCCGTCCCTTCTACCTACCGAGGGAATTCGCCTCCATCATCCTGACCGCGGTCTACATCCCACCCCAGGCAGACGTTCGTCTGGCACTGGAGGAGCTGCACGCCGTGGTCAACAAACACCAGACGTCTTACCCCGAGGCATTTACCACCATTGCTGGGGACTTCAATAAAGCAAACCTAAAGAAATCACTCCCTAACTTCCACCAACATGTCTCCTGCTGCACCAGAGGACCAAACACCCTCGACCACTGCTACACCACCATCAAGAATTCCTACCGCTCTATCCCTCGCCCTCACTTCGGTAAATCCGACCAAACCGCGGTGCTGCTTCTTCCTGCCTACAGGCAGCAATTAAAGAGCGCACCCCCAGAGGTGAGGACAGTACAGAGCTGGTCGGGGGGGGCGGGGCGGGGGGGGCGGGGGGGCGGGGCGGGGGGCGGGCCGGGCGGGGGGGGGGCCGGGCGGCCGGGCGGCGGGGGGGGGGGGCGGCGGGGGCGGGGGGGGGGGGCCGGGCGGCGGGCGGGTGGGGGGGGGGGCGGGGCGGGGGGGGGGCGGGACGGGGGGGGGGGCCGGGCGGCGGGCGGGGGGGGGGGGGGGGGGCCGGGGGGGGGGGGGAACAACTACAGAACTGTTTGGAGTCTGTAGACTGGGCAATGTTCAAGGACTCGGCAACGGACATGAATGAATATGCTACGGGCGTTACAGACTTCATTTAGAAATGTGTGGAGGACTGCATTCCTACAAAAACCTTCCCAATCAGAAACCTTGGATGAACTATGAGATCCGCACTCTTCTGAAGACCAGACACCGGGCATTCATGTCTGATGATACAGTGATACAAGAAGTCCAGATACGACCTTGGTAAAGCCATCAAAAAGGCCAAAAGGGAGTTCTGCTCCATGCTGGAGGATGAGACCGATGAGGCAGCTGTGGCGGGGACTGAATGGAATCACCTCCTACAAGGCGAAACCAGGAGGCAGCTCGGATGTCAGCGATACATCACTCCCTGACGAGCTCAATGCGTTTTACGCACGCTTTGATAGGGAGAACACCGATGTGCCTTCCCGAGCCCCCATTCGCTGTAATGGTATTTCAGTCTCAGTCACAGAGGCCGACGTCAGGAAATCCTTCAGAGGGGTGAACCCTCGAAAAGCGTCTGGACCTGATGGCATACCTGGTCGTGTTCTAAAAACCTGTGTGGACCAACTGGCTGGAGATTTTACATCACCTGTCACTTCTGAGGTCTGAGGTTCCCACCTGCTTCAAAAGGGCATCAATAATACCGGTGCCCAAGAAGAGCAAGGTGACGTGCCTCAATGACTATCGACCTGTGGCACTAACGCCTGTGGTGATGAAGTGCTTCGAGAGGTTGATCATGGCGCAAATCAACTCCTACCTGGACCCACTGTAGTTCGCTTACCGCCACAACAGATCAGCGGTGGACGCGATCTCGCTGGCCCTCCACTCCGCTCTGGACCACTTGGACAACAAAAACTCATATGTCGGGCTGTTATTCATTGACTACAGCTCGGCATTTAACACAACCATCCCCTCCAAGCTGGTTACCAAACTCGCAGAACTGGGTCTCTGCGCATCCCTCTGCAATTGGATCCTCGACTTCCTCATTCACAGACCAAAGTCTGTTTGTATTGGTGGAAGTGTGTCAGACTCGTTAACAATCAGCACGGGAGCACCTCAAGGCTGCGTGCTCAGCCCCCTGCTGTATTCGCTCTATACTCCTGACTGCGTAGCCAGTCATAGTGCGAACTCCATCATCAAGTTCGCTGACGACACCACTGTTGTGGGACGTATCATTGATGGGGATGAGTCAGAGTATAGAAGAGAGATTGAGCAACTGTCCATATGGTGCCAGCACAATAACCTGGCCCTCAACACCAGCAAAACCAAGGAACTGATTGTGGACTTTGGAAGGAGTAGGATGGGGACCCACAGTCCTGTTTATATCAACGGGTCGATGGTTGAAAGGGTCAAGAGCTTCAAATTCCTGGGCGTGCACATCTGTGAAGATCTTTCCTGGTCCGAGAACGCAGATGCAATTATTAAGAAAGCTCATCGGCGCCTCTACTTCCTGAGAAGATTACGGAGAGTTGATCTGTCAAGGAGGACTCTCTCTAACTTCTACAGGTGCACAGTAGAGAGCTTGCTGACCGGTTGCATTGTGGCTTGGTTCGGCGACTTGAGTGCCATGGAGAGGAAAAGACTACAGAAAGTAGTAAACACTGCCCAGTCCATCATCGGCTCTGACCTTCCTTCCATCGAGGGGATCTATCACAGTCACTGCCTCAAAAAGGCTGGCAGTATCATCAAGGACCCACACCACCCTGGCCACACACTCATCTCACTGCTACGTTCGGGTAGAAGGTTCAGGAGCCTGAGGACTGCAACGACCCGGTTCAGGGACAGCTACTTCCCCACAGCCATCAGGCTATTAAACTTGGCTCGGACAAAACCCTGAACATTAATATCCCTCCATCTGTTATTTGCACATTATTAATTTATTAATTCATGTGTGTATTTACGTATATAATTGTAGTCAATGCCTACTATGTTCTGTTGTGCTATGCAAAGAAAGAATTTCATTGTTGTGTTAAAGAAGGAACTGCAGATGCTGGAGAATCGAGGGTTACACAAAAAGCTGGAGAAACTCAGCGGGTGCAGCAGCATCTAAGGAGCGAAGGAGATAGGCGACGTTTCGGGTCGAGACCCTTCTTGCAGTCTGAAGAAGGGTCTCGACCCGAAACGTCGCCTATCTCCTTCGCTCCTTAGATGCTGCTGCACCCGCTGAGTTTCTCCAGCTTTTTGTGTAACCCCCGAAAGAATTTCATTGTCCTGTCAGGGACACATGACAATAAATTCTTTTGACTTGACTTTGACTTTTTGAAAAGCTGATGAACTGGAAGAATAAAGCTAGCCAAAGGCCATTTTATATTCCAATCCATATTGTGTCTTCTTCACAGGTACCACAACATCATTTTGGCTTCAGCCTGTTCTACACCACTGTGTGCATGTTAGATTTTGAATGTTTGAATGTTAACATGATCTGTCAGTAAACATTTTGTTCTTTTCCCACAGAAATTACGTCTGGCTCTAGTAGATGGTTAGACTGTGTGGATTCCGCACAGAGTTCCAGTAATTGGATATCTCTTGCCAATCAACTCAGAAATAACTATGCCCATATTTTTACAATGTCCGATGGTAACTTGCAGGTAAGAGGTAAAAGATTAGTAAATTTATTGTAGCATATAATGTTTTTTAACTCTTTTGATTGGTTTCTTTGCGTTTGCCACAATTATGTCAGGTACAGTTGTCTTAGTTGAGCTTGTATAGAAGCTAACATTTTCAAGTTATTGTAAAATTATTTTTAGAGACTTAATTACAGTAATCAAAGGGATTGGATATTTTGAAGATGGTTTCATTCTAATCAAAAGCAACTAGACATGGGCAGTATCTGGAAGCCTACTATGAATTGTCTAAATGCTAGAAATGACATGTAATATGGGAAGGTTTAGAGTCAAACAGCGTGCAAACAGGCCTTTCGGCCCAACCTGCCCATGCCGACCATCATGTCCCATCTACACTAGTCCCACCTGCCTGCTCTCGACACACATCCCTCTATGTCTGTCCATGTACCCTGTCCATGTACATATCAAAATGTTTCTTAAACATTGCGATAGTACTTGCCTCAACTACCTCTTCTGACAGCTCGTTCCATACAATCGCCCCCTTTGTGTAAAAAAAAAGTTTCTCATTAAATCTTTCCCCCCCCCCCCTGGAAGGGGTGTATCATGTGAAGGGGATAATCGAACATAGAATAGTTCAGGAACAGGCCCCTCAGCCCAACATGTTTTCTACCTTCAAGAAATATAATATTCAGAATACTGGGATCCAGTGAGGAAATTAAATATATCCATCCAGGCAATGTGTGCCATAGTGTAATTTATTTCCATTAGCAAGCCACCTGCCTTTAAACAATGTCCAGAGAGGCCCATTATATGAAGCAAAATTGTTTAAAGAAGTTGAGTGTTGTTTTTCCCCTCGGTAAAGAAATGTATCTGGAACTTTATTAGCTGACGAGCCACTGACCTCATTATCTATATATTCTTAGAACCTTCTCCAGCTAAGTTAATTTGCTGAACGTCCATAGGAAATCTTTCTTCACAGATCTTTTGGTCCATTCCAGTGATCAACTCTCTGACGGGGGAAAGGAATCCTGCCATTGAACGTAACTTTTTTTGTATGCTCTATGCTCAGTTCTTGAAGAGCAGCTTCAGTTTCATGACCCCGTTTTTCCAGTTAAGGATGATTATGTCGGATTTGGTGCTGATAATTGGGACAGAACATGATCTCAGCGCGGTTCTAGTTTCTAACTGGCCTGGAGTCATGAATTTTAAGTAGGTTACGTAGAAAATCAGTAGCTTTCATCGTATCTTTTCATTGTACACTAGACACTGATAGAAGTGAAACCTGTGGTTCTGGCAACGGAATTGGATGTGTCTGTAAACTGCGCTGAAAATTTACAGGACTCCATACAACGTGCTCTTGATGCCAGAGAGGAACGTCGCCAAGCATTGGAAGTACTCCAGCTGTTTGGGAATGTTTATGAGCAGCATGGTTAGTCTGATCTGTGTCTAATATTTAACGGACTTTTCTTAAGGTCATATGTGATAAGAGTAGAATTAGGCCATTCGGCCCCTCAAGTCTACTCTGCCATTCAATCATGGCTGATCCATCTCTCCCTCCTAACCCAATTCTCCTGCCTTCTCTCCATAACCTCTGACACCTGTACTAATCAAAAATCTATCTATCTCTGCCTTAAAAATATCCACTGACTTGGCCTCTACGTCCTTCTGTGGCAAAGAATTCCACAGATTCGCCACCCTCTGACTACTTAAAACTCTGAGGCTTCTTCTGTTATTTTTACTCATTAAAAACCTCACTCCACATTTTTGCTTTGAGTAAGATTAGATGCCCATTGTTTGAATTAAATTATATTTTTAAATATTCATTCTTAACTGATTTAACATTTGAACAAATTATTTGCATCACTGTATTAATTATTTAAAATTTATTAAACAAAATAAGAAGACGGACACAAATAGCTGAAGTAACTCAGCGGGACAGATAGCATGTCTGGAGAAAATGAATAGGTGACGTTTCGGGCTGAAACTCTTCTTCAGACTGTTTTAAACAAAATAAGAATTGTTTAACTTTCTTGCCATAAAACTGTGCTACAGATTTTTTTTTTCTACTCGAGAATTAAAATGCAACACTGCTCAATGGGTAGAGAGCTGGTGCCTCACCGCACCAGAGGCCCATGTTCGATCCTCAATCTGAGTGCTGTCGTGTGTGGAGTTTGCATGTTATCCCTGCGACCGCGTGAGTTTCCTCCGGGTGCTCCGGTGCCCTCGCACACCTCAAAGATGTATAGGTTTGTAGGTAATTGCCCAAAATGTGTGGGAAGTTGATACGAAAGTGGGATAACATGCAGTTAGTGTGAATGTGTGATCGATGGTCAGCATGGTGGGCCGAAGGGTCTGTTTCCATGCTGTATCTCTAAACTCAATCAGCATAAGATGTTGGTATTGTTGAATATTTAGGACAGCTTGCTGCTGGGTTAAGTATTGTCCCAGGATAAATAGCAGCGCAGAAGTAAATAGCAGGAAGAATGCGTGGCACCAAATGTGCTGCTTGGTATAACCCTCAAAGCAGGCCGAAGCATAAAATGCAGCCCAAAACTTTTCAAATAATTGATTTTGTTTTTGCTTTAGCAACCAAATTAAATTTGTTCTCTCCAAGTTGTCCAACCTAGGGCAGGTGATTGGTCTGAATAGAATTTATGGTAAAGCTAAGATATTGTGTTTAGCTTTATACCCATCTCTGCTTTGGGATACAAACTTAAAATGCAAGCTATTTCAGTTCTGAATCTCATGTTGAGTGGACTGTTGAGTAGTAATTTCAAGAAAGGAACTATTTCCCTGTAACTAATTAGTTGTAGTTTACAGCGTGAAAACAGGCCCTTCGGCCCACCGAGTCCACGCCAACCATCGATCACCTGTATCCTAGTTCTATGTCCTACCCACTAGGGACAATTTACAATAGCCAATTAACTTACAAACCTGCAGGTATTGTGGCACTTATTGAAACGTGAATGCTACCTCTTTTCTAGATTCAAAGCAAGCCCAGAAAACTGAAGTTGATAGCGTAAGTGCCGAGTCCGCTCACACTGACCAGCTGAGTCAACATGTTATTGAAGTCCTGAAACCTAAATTTTCACCGGAGATTTCTTTATCAACCAACGAACTACGGGTATAATATTTTCACTCACTGCATACCTGTCAACATTTGAAAATGAAAAATCTTATTCTGAGTGCGCGGGTTAACGGAGTCCTCGCCCATTATGGGTGGGGTCCAGGAGCCCTCCTTAGCTCCTGAATTTTAAGTTTTATTTTAGTAGTTTGCCGATATTGCGATATATTCAGCTGCCAGGTTTTGTCAGAGCATTTCAGTATTCTGGTACCTGAAAATCAGTAACTTGCTGAGGAAATCAGTATGTTTAAGCGGTGCCATTTGGCTGAAATTTTATGTATTGTGTATTATATGTCATAGCTGCTTTCCTGCATTGTCCAGAAGTTTATCATTGAAAGTCATTTGGTAGCAACGTTCCCCATGGCCTGGGGAAACATTAAGGGGCTGGATGGAAGGAAGGAAGGACTCTCCCTCTCCCCCCTCCCTCTCCCCCCTCCCTCTCCCCCCTCCCTCTCCCCCCTCCCTCTCCCCCCCTCCCTCTCCCCCCCTCCCTCTCCCCCCCTCCCTCTCCCCCCCTCCCTCTCCCCCCCTCCCTCTCCCCCCCTCCCTCTCCCCCCCTCCCTCTCCCCCCCTCCCTCTCCCCCCCTCCCTCTCCCCCCCTCCCTCTCCCCCCCTCCCTCTCCCCCCCTCCCTCTCCCCCCCTCCCTCTCCCCCCCTCCCTCTCCCCCCCTCCCTCTCCCCCCCTCCCTCTCCCCCCCTCCCTCTCCCCCCCTCCCTCTCCCCCCCTCCCTCTCCCCCCTCCCTCTCCCCCCCTCCCTCTCCCCCCCTCCCTCTCCCCCCCTCCCTCTCCCCCCCTCCCTCTCCCCCCCTCCCCCTCCCCCTCCCCCTCCCCCCCTCCCCCCCCTCCCCCCGTACTGTTCCGTTTTTTAACTTAAAAATCGGAACAAATACGATCAAATCGGACATGTTGGCAGGTATGTCACTGGTTTAGTTCTAGAATTCTATGTTTCATATTTTGTCTGCATGTGGTCCATTAAATATATCTGTCAAGCCTCACTTTGATGTTTGATGTGTTTTTATAAGGAGATTTTCAGTGCTTTTACATGAAAAACAGTTGTTGGAAATGGCAGGATATTAATTTCAGTCAACAACAGATTTATTCCAGTCATTGAGGATGATTTACAACACTTTGGCATTTTCATTTTGTGTGGAAAAGCTGCAGTTATGGGAGTATAAGTTGGACAGCTGTTTTGACCAGTTGGCATTATCATTGAGTTTGATTGGGTAGACTCCCATATATCGGCGAGACCAGGCGCAGGCTCGGCTATCGTTTCGCTGAACAACTCTGCTCAGTTCACCTAAACCTACCTGATCTTCCGGTTACTAAGCACTTTAACTCCCCCTCCCATTCCCACACTGACCTTTCTCGTTCTGGACCTCCTCCGTTGTCAGAGTGAGGTCCGGCGTAAATTGGAGGAACAGCATCTCATATTTTGCGTCGGCATCTTACACCCCTGCAATATGAATATTGACTTTGACTTCAAGTAACCCCTGCTTTCCCTCGCTCTCCATCCCTCCCCCTTCCTAGTTCTCTGACCAGTCCCTCTGATTACATTTTTACCTTTGTATGTTTTATTGTCACCTTCTCCAAGCTAACAATAATCTATTCGACATGTTCCATGATTCCCATCTCCTTTGATGTATATCGTTTTCACACCTTGCCCTTCCTTATCTCTGTGCTTCTCTCTCCCCCGACTCTCAGCCTGAAGGAGGGTCTCGACCCAACAGGTCGCCCATTCTTTCTATCCAGAGATGCTGCCTGTCCCGCTGAGTTACTCTGGCATTTTGTGTCTTTCTTTGGTAGAGTATTGGTTTGATCGAATGACAGGGTCCAGCAAAACTCTGTTTTACATTCTATTTGATCAGTGAATGGTCAATATATTCTTCATGTGCCACGACAGTATAGTTGTATAATTCCCTGGTTAGGCCACTATTACTGTACCTAGCTTATAGATATGGAAAGAGAGAGAACACAAGGTCGTGGTTCAGCAAATGTTCAGGCTAAAGAAATGCTAATCAAGCCCCGTGTGACATGGTGATTAAATGGTGCGTTCCTTCCATTTATCATATAATCTCCAAGATAAGAAGTTTGGTAGCAACTTTAATGTCGTCACTAGCTTCCACTTACAGACCATACAGATCCACTTCCACTTACAGATGAATAGAATAGGTTTGAAGTGATACGAGCTGAATGAGGGCAGGTGGGACGAATGTAGCTGGGACATGTTGGCCGGTGTAAGAGGTTGGGCCGAAGGACCTGTATGACTATGACGCTATGATCAAGCTTTATTAATTTAACTGCATCATTGAGATTTCTAAATTAATGCACATGTTGTTTATTGGTTGATTCATTCATTATGATATCTTCTTCAGATGGTTTTCGAAGGAAAGGAAGGGAATTTGGCATCAGCTTTGAATTGTTCCACTCAAGAAGCTAAGAAGTTGAAAGAAGCCTGTAAGAGGGAATTTGACAAGCGCTCAAAAATGGCAGGCTGTGTTGAGCAGTTGCAGAACCTTTCTTCAAGGAAAAGAAAGATGTGAAGCCTTGTGTAAAATGATTTCCTCTTTGCCAGGAAATGCTGATTTTCATTCATCTTTCTTTGCCATTCTTAAAGATTGCTTGCATAGAAAATCAACCTATCTGATGTAAATATCTGTATGGTAATTGTGATAATTGGAAATCTAAGCAATATTTTGTTTCGATTACTCTCTGCATAATCAATCAGATGTCCCTTATCTCATTGTGTTGACCTTTATTTTACTACTACTAATTTCACTGGGTTGGTGCCTGAATGTATGAATTAACGGAATAAATTGGTAGGTTGGTTTTTTTCGATGGGTGGTAACTGGATTGTTTTCAATCCCTCTCCTCCAACTTGCTTTGATAAGATCCATCAAGGCTCTCTACCTCTCTTTCACCATCTTATACTGCTTTGGAAAAGCTTGCGCAAAAATTGTGTAAGCAGAAGATGATAGCTCAGCAAATGATTTACACACGGCAGCTAAAGTTTCTATTTGCTTTATAGATTGAAGGAAAGATACAGGTCACCCAGCTGACCGTCGGTCTCCTGCACTCCCAAGGGATATAACCCAAGCCTGCCCAGCCTCTCCCTGTAGCTCAGGCCCTCAGGTCCTGGCAACATCCTCGTGCATCTTCTCTGCACCATCTGAACAACATCCTTCCTGCAGCAGGCGGGCCAAAATGATCGCTATACTCCAAATGCGGTCTCACGCACGTCCTTCCAGGTCAAAGAGTGATACAGTGTGGAAACAGGCCCTTCGACCCAACTTGCCCACTAACTGAGTTATCTGCAGTTCTCTCTATTTAGTGTTATGTGTTCACTGCTCACTGTGATATGTCTCCCTGGCCAGTGGAGAAACAAAACACTGAATCTGTCACTCCTTGGCAGAACATTCAAATGAAATTGCAAGGATCTTACCTTTTTGAGTCAGAACTGGCTATTTCTAATGTCAAGTGAGTCACCTGTTAATTTGATCAGTTTCCAGTTTGCTGTCTGATCTGCTTTTTTTTCCCCCCACATCCTCCCCAAAGTGTTCTTATTTCAGTACACCAGAAACTGCTGTGTTCTGCTTCTCTGTGCTCTGTCGGGGTTTTTTCTCCAATGCTCCCATCCATCTACATCTATTTATATATTTTACAGATGAACCAGATTACACTCAAAGACATATTATTTGTAATTTGTAAAATACAAATATTGTTTTCCTTTTGACTGAATCAACCCAGCTTAGCAACATCTTGTTTAAGAAGGAACTGCAGATGCTGGAAAAATCGAAGGTTGACAAAAATGCTGGAGAAACTCGGCGGGTGAGGCAGCATCTGCCTCACCCGCTGAGATTCTCCAGCATTTTTGTCAACCCCAACTTAGCAACAAAATGAAACGCTGACATTAGGGGGAGCTATTGGATTCCTCAATACCTTTAATCACTGAATCATAGCACAAATTCTGTTCCCTCCAACAACCAGTTCAATGCGATTATCTTCCTCCTTTGCAGAACTTGTTTCTTGATTTCATCAGGGCTGCATAGTGGTTCTCCTTTGCAGCTCCAGAGTTTTCACCGTCCCTCCTTGCCTGTCCGAGTTTCCTCTGGGTGCTTCAGTTTCCTCCCACGTCCCAAAGATGTGCTGGTAGGTTAATCGCTGCACTCAGTCCACACTATGGTGGGTAAGCAGTTTGTGAGAGAATAAATTGCAGGATGGGAAGGGAAGAGGAGGGAGGACAGGGCTGCTGTGCAGGGAGCTGGCATATGTGGGTTCTCTAGAGTGGGTTGAGGTTCATGACCTCGAGGACATGGTGGTGTGATGTCAGCCAGTGCGGGCATGTAGCCAGAGGGGACACGTTTTATGGGTACGATGTTGAGAGAATATAACCCTGAAAGAAGGTGGGGCTATTCTTCCTAAGGCAGGAAGGGGAAAATAATAGAGGTATTTAAAATGATGGGTCCTCCTGGCTGAAGGGTCAACAACCAGAGGGCATAGATGGAAGTTTATTGGATGAAGTGACATGTGGAAGAATTTATTTGAAGAGACTTAGAATCTGCTGTGCTCTCTGACCAGCGGACCTATCTCCTAAGTTGTATGTTACACAAAAAGCTGGAGAAACTCAGCGGGTGCAGCAGCATCTAAGGAGCGAAGGAGATAGGCGACGTTTCGGGTCGAGACCCTTCTTCCTAAGTTGTATTATTGTTAGTTTATTCTATTTTCTAAATTTTTTTTCTCTCTTTATTTTTTCTATCTATAAATAAAAAATAAAACAAAATAAAAAATAATAATAATTAGAGACAATGTTAATATGTAACCGATAAATGAGGATCCCAGCTACATTGGTAGCGGGACCCTGGAATCCTGGATACTTAATATGTAATTGTTTAACAACGTTTGTAGTGCTTTGGACTATGATATGTACATGCCTCTAATAAAATTTAATTATAAAATTAAAAATTAAAAAATCTTCTGTGCCCCACCAAAGGAGAATGTGGAGCCAGATTCCACACTGCTTTCATAAGGAGGATGAGTAAAGTACTTGACGAGGTAGTGGAATGGAAGTACATGGATTGCTCAGATTCTGATCGAGAGGGCCACGATCCATACTGCAACCTAACAATTATAAAAGGTCATAAGTGATAGGAATAGAATTAGGCCATTTGGCCCATCGAGTCACTCCACCATTCAATCTTGGCTTATCTATCTCCCCCCTCCTCACCGCATTCCCCTGTCGTCTTCCCGTAACGTCTGATATCCGTACTAATCAGAGCATCGGAGCAATCTGGAAGTACACTCAAATTTGTATGTTCTCCTGGAAGTACACTTTTGCTAAACCCACCCATTTCCAAATAGCAGTTTGTCTAGTGCTCTTTAAAATTCACCAGAACCTGATGGGTTAATAGCAGAGATTGCCAAGAGGTAATACTGCAATTATCTATAATCAGGGGTTGTTTAAAATCCCACTTAAATCTGTTAATGTTGGAAGGTGCTTTCAACAAGGTTCTGAGTAAGCTGATGATGCAGCTGCAGGTCCACATTAGCCACTGCTTTCAAAGACCAAGCCTCATGTAATTACTTGTAAATTAAGGCTGTTTAATAAACAGTAGCAAAATTATTTTTAATAGCTTTTTACAGAATGGAAGGAGTAAAAAAATTATATAAACTACAGTTCTGAAAACGTTCTCCATGTTGTGAATCTCTTTGGAAATGTTAATGTGCCTTCAGAACATGAAGCACTAACTATAATTACAAAAGTGCATGTGTTATGTTTTATTACAAGCTAATGCTTTAAATCTAAAGCGATGAAGAGTTCTTACAGTCTTTTGACACTTTAACATAATTAAATTAACAGATGAAAAGTTTGAAAGAAAGTTTGCGCCTAAGTGATTGTTGTATGCGGTTTCCATAAGAAAGACATATTCCTGCTGTGCTTGGTTCCCTGTTGTGGGGAAAAAGGGGATAGGGGTTATATTATCGATGGTGAATGGATTCCTTTCTGATCGCCAGCAGTGACCACGTGTAACAATCGCCAGTTTAGTTTAGAGATACAACGCAGAAACAGGCCCTTCAGCCCACAGGGGCCGCGCCAACCAACGATCCCCGCACACAAACACAATCCTACACACTAGAGGAACATTTACAATTTTACCGCAGCCAATTAACCTGTAAACATGCACGTCTTTGGAGTGTGGCGGGAAACCGGAGCACCCTGAGAAAACCCACGCAGGTCACAGAGAACATACAAACTCCGTACAGATAGCACCGGTAGTCAGGATCGAATCTGGCGCTGTAAGGCGGCAGCTCTACCACTGCCACTGTAAAAAATATATACATTTTTATCCATTTGATTTCTTTGTTTTCCCCTATTTTAGATGAACCAGTGCAGCACAAGAACAAGGATCTTTGGCCCACACTATCTCTGCCAGACCTGATGCCAAATTAAACAAATCTCATCTGCCTTCATGTGTTTAATATCCGCGCTTTCTCCGTATGTTAACATAGAACGATCTACTGCAGCACCAGAACAGACCCTTCGGCCCACAACGACTGTGACAAACATGATCTTCATGCATTCTCCGGACAGTCCAATCCTCTAATCCTGGCATCATTCTGTTAAACCTCCTCCACAGCTTTTCTAAAGCTTCCACATCCTGTAATGGGGGACCATAACTACAAAATATACTCCGACTGCAAAAGATACTCCAAGTATTTCAGGTAGTTATGGACTTGTATCCCTAGATCTGTACATCGATGCTCTTAAGGATCGTGCCTTGGGTGTATACTTTTCTCCTGCATTCAACCTCCCAAAGTCCAACACTTACAATTCTCAGATTAATTCCCACCTGCCATTTCTTTGCCCCTTTATCACACTCTATCTCTTTGTGTTGCTACTTTCAGGGAGCTATGGACTTGCACCCCGAGATTCCTCTATACGTCAATGTTACGGGATTGGCAATAACTGACATAAGGTGCTGGAGTAACTCAGTCAAGGCCGGACTTACATATAAACTTGACAAGCTGAAGCCTAGGGCCTCGAAATCTAGGGGGCCTCCAGCTAAGGCAGGACACCTGCCGTTCAACTCTGGGCGGGCCCCCCTCTCTATCTCTCTGTCTCTCTCCGCCCGCCATCCGTATCCACGTCTTGGTCTCCACTCTCCGCTCGTTCCACATCCGCCGGCACGGCAGGCCGCCTTGCACATGCGCATAACCACAGCCAGCACATCATCGTCCGCCCTGCACATGCGCACTGCCACGGCAGCTGGTCAGCGCTGGGCACTTTCTCCCTCGCTTTGAATTGTGGGAGATCTGGCTGCCACCGCGACCGCTGAAATCCAACACAGAATCATTCCCTGACCCTGGATTTGGAGTAACTCCCTGGAGTAACTCTTGCTTCTGGTTTCCTGGTTCTCCATAAATATTCTAAATGGATTTTAAGCTGGAGGTGGTGGAGGGCTGAACAATAACAGCCTATTGCATTTTATCTGTTTATTGTATATATATATATATATGGTCTATGGTACATAAACACAAGTTATGGTACATAACTTTTATCTCCTGTTCTGTATTATGTTTAGGGTACACAAAAGGTTTAAACCAGCATTTGCAGTTCCTTCCTAACCCTTTCTTTTGTTTAAATCTTAGCTATAAACCAGCATCTGCAGCTCTTTGTTTCTGGATCAATAGTTGATCGCACATTGGTGTGGTTGAAAGTTAACCTAGGAGGCATTCACACAGTGAACATGAGGGGCAGTCGGAGTGAGTGCAGGGGGGGTTACACAAAAAGCTGGAGAAACTCAGCGGGTGCAGCAGCATCTAAGGAGCGAAGGAGATAGGCGACATTTCGGGCCGAAACCCTTCTTCAGACGATGCTTATCTCAGTACCAACTGTATTATGTTTACATATTCTGTTGTGCTGCAGCAAGCAAGAATTTTATTGCCCTATCTGGGACACATGACAATAAAGCTCTCTTGACTCTTGACTTGGACTTAAACAAAAAAGGGTTCTTGGGAAAAAGGAGTTTCCTTAAATTTAGTTGCGTCTGGTTGGGTAACTATGGTAGGGTGAAGATTATTCCATGCTTTAATTGTGCGGGGGAACCCCATGGAGCAGCCAGCATCTCTGGATAGAAGACATTGGGTGATGTTTCAGGTAGAGACCCTTCTTTAGACTCCCTCTGGTTTTAGTGTTTTTAGTTTAATTTAAAGATACAGCATGGAAACAGGCCCTTCGGCCCACCGAGTCCACGCCGACCACCGATCACCCGTACACTAGTTCTATCCCACACATTAACGGAGTAAGTCAAGAGTCAAGGGTGTTTTATTCTCTCACATCCCAGTTAGAACAATGAAATCCGTACTTGCAGCGGCACAACAGAATATGTAAACATAGTACTCTGTAAACAATGTTATAAACGAGAAAACAAAACGGTGTATATTTATAAATGAATATATAACTATATAAATATATATATATGTGTGTGTATGTGTGTATATATATAAACCCACACACACACAATTTTTCCTCCTGCGATTAACAAAATTCTATCGTATAGTAGTATCGTGTGTGTAGGAAGGAACTGCAGATGCTGGTTTAAACTGAAGATAGCCACAACAAGCTGGAGTAACTCAACAGGTCAGGCAGAATCTCTGGACAAAAGGAAAAGATGACTTTTTGGGTTGGGTCTGAAATAGGTTCCTGCACACCTTTGGAATGTGGAAGGAAACAAGAGCACCCGAAGAAAACCCATGAGATCAAAGGGAAAAGGAGCAAACTCCATACAGACAGCACCCATATTTGGGATTAATTCAGGGTCTCTGGCACTTTTAGGCAGCAAACTTTATGGCCAATGTACTGCCCCACAGTATTGAACTTAATTAAAACATACAGTAGCTGTAAAGGGGGACATAGCGTCACTTGGAGATTTAAAACTGAAAATTGATATTTTCATTTTTTTAATAACCAAAGTTATCAACGTATAATCTTTTAGGAAATAGGCAACGTTTCGGGTCGAGACCCTTCTTCAGACTGATGTGAGGGTGGGGGGACAGGAATAAGAAAGGGAGAGGCAGAGACAGTGGGCTGAGGGAGAGCTGGGAAGGGGAGGAGAAAGCAGCGATTCCTTGAAATTGAAGAAATCAATGTTCATACCGCTGGGGTGTAAACTGCCCAAACGAAATATGAGATGCTGCTACTCCAATTTACGGTGGGCCTCACTCTGGCCATGGAAGAGGCCCAGGACAGAAAGGTCGGATTCTGAATGGGAGGGGGAGTTGAAGTGCTGAGCTACCGGGAGATCAGATTGGTTATTGCGGACCGAGCGGAGGTGTTGGGCGAAACAATCGCCAAGCCTACGTTTCATCTCGCCGATGTAGAGCAGCTGACGGCTAGAGCAGTGGATGCAATAGATGAGGTTGGAGGAGGAGCAGGTGAACCTCTGCCGCACCTGGAAAGACTGCTTGGGTCTTTGAATGGAGCCGAGGGGGCAGGTAAAGCGACAAGTGTAGCATTTCCTGCGGTTGCAAGGGAAAGTGCCAGGAGAGGGGGTGGTTTGGGTGGGAAGGGACGAATTGACCAGGGAGTTACAGAGGGAGCGGTCTCTGTGGAAAGCTAACAGGTGAGGAGATGGGAAGATGTGGCCAGTGGTGGGATCCCATTGGTAGACAAAAAAGCTGAAGAAAATCAGCGGGTAAGGCAGCATCTATCGAGCGAAGGAATAGACAACGTTTCGGGTCGAGACCCTTCTTCAGACTGATGTCGGGGGGGACACACGAAAAAGAAAGGAAGAGGCGGAGACAATAGGCTGTGGGTGAGCTGGGAATGGGAGGGGAAGGAGAGAGAAAGCAAGGACTACCTGAAATTGGAGAAGCCAATGTTCATATCGCTGGGGTGTAAACTACCCAAACAAATATGAGGTGCTGCTCCTCCAATATGTGGTGGGCCTCACTCTGGCCATGGAGGAGGCACAGGACAGAAATGTCGGATTCGGTATGGGAAGGGGAGTTGAAGTGTTGAGCCACTGGGAGATCAGGTTGGTTATTGCGAACTGAGTGGAGGTGTTGTGCGAAGCGATCGCCAAGCCTGCGCTTGGTCTCACCGAGGTTGATCATACGCTGAATAATCCAACCACATTTTTGTTTGGAAGTGGAAAGAAATAATAGGAATTGCATTCATTGCAATGTGTAAAAAGAGTGGAGATGTATTATAATTTTGCTACATGTCATTCACCAATCATGTCTTGATTGGTGAATATGTTTAGTTTATGACTTTATTTGAAGCAGAAATAATATGTGAATGCTTCATTGAGCATAATTCCAACTGGTAACTACGCACTTCGTCCGAGCACATTATCGCACGCGTCATGCAAGACGTCTTAAATGACCACCTAAACTGTCATTTGGCAACCTAAAAAGCTGCCGAGGTTGCCCGGCTGACAACAGAGACAAAAAGTTAAGTGAGAGCCCTGCAAGGTGCATAATATTTCTGACACTGTCATAGGCCTTTCTTACACATGCTGTCACAACGCACTGTAGTCTCTAAACAAGCCTTCAGTAATTTTCCTTGCCCTCCATTTCAGAATAATAGTGTTTTAAGCCGATAACTCGACACTAGCACTGGCAATAAATAAATAAATAAATGAATGAATGAATGAATAAATAAATAAATAAAATAAATAAGCGCAGCTTTCCAGCCCCTTATCTCATTGGCCACGCTCGGCTGCAAATCGGTGTCAATCTGGTGGACCATCTTCTTCTAGTGGGGGAGGGGGATTGGGAGGGGCCTCACAATTTAACAGCTTAGGGCCTCTCTTCATCTAAATCCGGCCCTGAACTCAGTGGATCAGGTAGCATATCTGGAGAACTTGGAGAGGTGGCATTACAAGTTGGGAACCTTCTTCAGACTGATTTTGGTGTGGAAGGGGTGAGGGAAAAAAAGCTGGAAGAGAGGAGGGGGAAGGACAAGGCCTGGCAAAGGATTGGCTACAGGTGGGGGGGAGGGGAGGGGGGTGATACGTCAGTGTGGGACAGGGAAGGAGAGTTAAAATGGTTATAAACTGTGAAATCAAGGCCTTGGTGGCTTGAGCTCAGGTATCCAACAAAAGAATTGATGAGTCTACGCTTGGTCTTACTGAGGAACATTGGATGCAGTAGTCTGCCATGTTCCACGTGGGTATCTTACAACCCAATGGTATGAAGATTGAATTCTCCAATTTTAGGAAACTAACCAAACCACTCCTCTCTCCATGAGGATGAGCCATGATCATATTGATTGGCGGTGCAGGCTCGAAGGGCCGAATGCCCTACTCCTGCACCTATTTTCTATGTTTCTATATCTTTCCCCATAGCCCCATTTGGGTTTGTACCCATTTCCCCCATCCCCCTTCCACTTACATTCCTATCTTTGGTTTCACAATTCACAGCTTATGAACCCTTTTGTCTTTTCATCTCTGGCCTTTGTCCTTTCTCACGATATTAACTGCCCTTCCCATTACCACACTGACCTTTCTGTCCTGGGCCTCCTCCATTGCCAGAGTGATGCCCAGCGCAAACTGGAGGAGCAGCAGTTCGTCTTCCACTTGGGTAGCTTCAAACCAAACAGTATGAACATTGAATCCTCCTATTTTAGGTAACTAATCAACCCCCTCCTCTCTTCCCCTCCTATCTTCCTTGTGCCCCACCTGGACTCGCACCATGTTTCCTCCTCCCCTTCCACCTCCATTCCTTACAATGGCCTCACAATTTGCAACCCCTCCATCATAGATACATAGACAATTGGTGCAGGAGTAGGCCATTCGGCCCTTCGAGCCAGCACCGCCATTTAATGTGATCATGACTGATCATCCACAATCAGTTCCCCATTCCGGCCTTCCCCCATATCCCGTGATTCCACTAGCCCTAAGAGCTCTATCTATCTCTCTTTTGAATGCATTCAGTGAATCGGCCTCCACTGTATTCTGAGGCAGAGAATTCCCCAAATTCACAGCTGTGTCAAAAAGTGTTTCCTCATCTCCGCTCTAAATGGCCTACCCCTTATTCTTAAACTGGCCTCTGGTTCTGGACTCCCCCAACATTGGGAACCTTTTCGCCTTTTCATCTCTGTTCTTTGTCTAACCATCTGCCTTTCAAAAACTATCCACGTATCCAATCCCTTGCCAGGCTTTGTCCTGCACCTCCTCTCTTCCAGCTTTCTCCCCTTTCCCCCCCCCCACCCCCATAATCAGACTGAAGAAGGGACCCGACCCAAAACGTTATGATTGGTATGATTAGCAAACTTACTCACCAACTACATTTACAGTACGTTCAAGTCAATTGTAACAGAGCAACAGAGTTTCCAACACTGATACCTGCAGAATTCCACTGGTCACAGACCTCCAGCCGGAATAACACCTTCCACCACTATTCCTGGCATGGGAAGGTCGCTGTGAGGGACGGTGGGAGAACAAAGGGGGACTCGGTGTGTGTGGGGGGGGGGGGGGGCACTTATGTTTTAGAACCCTCAGCCTAGAGGATAAATCTGTGTTTGTTTGGCATTTGTTCTGGTGAATGCGGTGTGTACACAGCAGTCAGCCAACAGTCGCTTGCCCTATTCCTTTGGGCCATCATTCTCCACAATGGTCTGGTTTGGCTCAGCCACCAAGCACGACACCTGGAGGCTGCAGCGAATCGTCCGATCAGCAGAGAAGATTATTGGCTACAACCTTCCCCCCATTGATGAACTGTACACTGCAAGGGCCAGGAAGCGAGCGGGCAAGATCATCTCTGACCCCTCTCACCCTGGCCACAAACTCTTTGAATCACTTCCCTCTGGAAGGCGACTCCGGACTGTCAAAGCTGCCACAGCCAGACATAAAAACAGTTTTTATCCACGGGTAGTTGCTCTACTCAACAGCCAAAAATCTGTAGCCTCCCTTTGATCTGGTATTTTATTGGTTCACATGCTTGATCAATGGTGTTTTATCATTAATGTTTTATTCTTATTAATGTTTAGCGTTTACTGAGTCATTCGTAACTGTCACATGTTGTTACTTGTGGGCGGAGCACCAAGGCAAATTCCTTGTATGTGAATACTTGGCCAATAAACTTATTTACTTACTTTTGTTTCACTTTTAATTTCAAGTTTTTGTGTGCCTTGTGTATTGTGACTGTCAGCAGACCATTGTCCCTCCGGGAATGAGTAAAGTTTATCGTTTCGTATTCTCTATATTCTGAATCCAAACTATGCAGTCACTAAGTGGATTCAATGCATCTCACGGTTCTTGATCAGCCCATCTTATAAAATAACTTTCTTACTAAAGTCCACGTGTACGTAGAAAGCTGGAAAAGGGGAGGCACAGTGATCTGCAGATGCTGGTTTACAAAAAATGACACAAGGTGCTGGAGTAATGTAGCGTGACAAGCAGCAACTCTTGGTTCTTTTATTCCCTTTCAGACAGTCCACTGCCCTATCTCATCATTTACCGTATTTCCCAGCAATGAAGGCGCTATTTTTTACCCTAAAATAAGGCACGAAAATTTACCTGCATCTTGGAGGCCGAAGGCTAGATTGTTAGCCAAGAAAGATAGATTTGGGCCAAATCGCCTTTAAAACATGGGGGGGGAGGAGGGGGGGGGACAATGAGGCCTAACACAGGGGTCGGCAACATTCTATCCGGATTCGGCCCGTAACCCAAACTCATGCAGCCCGCAGGTGTATTTTTTTTCAATTGGTTTTCGCGACCAGGGAACTGCAGCCAGTCCCGGGGCACGCAGGTGACATGGGTGTCACAGCCAGGCCTAGTGCAAGCGAGCCGGCCTGGGGCAAGCGATCCGACCTGGGGCACGCGAGCCGACCTGGGTGTCACAGCCAGACCAGTGACTGCTGCTCCCATTTTACTGTCTCCAACTCCTGCCCGATAATGTTGGAATTCCCCTCACCCAATGTAGTACTTTCCCCCCAGCTTACCACCAACCTCTAACTTCAAGTTACCCTTGCTTTCCCTCTCTCTCCATCCCTCCCCATCCTAGTTCTCCGACTAGTTTGACTGTCCTTCTGATTAAATTTTACTTTGTATGTCTCGATTTCACCTTCCCTTAGCTAACAGTGATCTAATCTACATTTTCCTTGATCTTCGACCCCTTCCATCATGAGATGCTGCCTATCCCGCTGAGTTACTCCAGCATTTTGTGTCTATCCCAGGGTCTCAAAGCAGTTGACTCTCCCCACTGCTGTCCTGTCAATGAAGACGGATTCATAGATCCTCAGCTTTCTCTTCCTTAAATCAACAATCAGCTCCATGGTTTTGCAAACATTGAGAGCAAGATTAATATTCTACTACGATTCCATCAGATTATAAATCTCTCCTGTACTCGGATCCATTGATCCTAGTAATCATCCAACAACAGTGGTATTGTTGGTGAGGTTAAAGATGGTGTTGGACCTGTGTCTGGCTACAGTCACTGCTATAGAGAAGGAGTAGAGCAGGAGACTGAACACACAGCCCCAGTGTTCCAGCTTTGATGATCGTCGAGGAGGAAGTGTTTTTATAAATCTGTACTGAGTGTGCTCTGTTAACAAGGAAGTCAAAGATCCATGGAGACAAACAGAGACCTAGTTCTGTTGGAGGATTCAATGTCCATAATGTTGGTTTGTAAGCAATCCAAGCCTCTAAACCTTTCCTATGTATGTACCTGTCCCCAGCATTTTTAAAAGTTGTAAATGTATCTGCCTTAGCCACTTCCACAGGCAGCTCTTCTACACTTCCATCACCCTCTGTATGAAAAAGGTGCATCTCATCATGTCCCCTCTAAATCTTTCCCCGATCACCTTAAATCTATTCCCTCTAATTTTGGTATCCCCGACTTTGGAACAAAGACTGTGACCATTCACCCTATCTATATCCTCTCTAAGGTCACCCCTCAGCTTCCTACTCTCCAGGGGAAAAAAATCCCAGTCTATCTAGTCTCTTCTTATAGTTGCAGCCCTCCAGTTCCAGTAACATCCTTGTGAATCTTTTCTGTACCCTTTCCAGTTTAATGACATCCTTATTATAGATGGCCAACTCAAACTGCACCCAATGCTCCAAGTGTGAGCATCCCAACTCTTGTACTCAACGCCATGACCAATGCATGCAGGAATCCTTCACCATAACCTCCCATCATCTTCAAACAGGTCTCATAATTTAACTCTGTGTTTAATCTCTGGCCGTTGCAACAACATTCACTGACAAGGCACATGGGCCAAATACGCACTGCCAAACAAATCAATAGTTGGTGTGAAAGTTTTCTTTCAAAAACATCACCTATCCACATGCTCCCGAGATGCTGCCTTCTTCTTCTTTCGTGTGGCGTGCACAGCCTAAAGTTGTTGGACAACTTGTTCTATTTGATCTTCCGTTTGTGCACGTCGAGTTGATTGCATTAGTCGAAACAGGGCGGACCACGTGAAGGTTGCAATCTCCCACCCTAGAGATGCTGCTTCACCCACTGAGTTACTCCAGCTTTTTGGTGTGAACGTTTTCTTCCAAATTAAACAGAGGCGTGGAAGATGTTTGGAATAGAGAAGGTGGAAATGAAAGGCAAAGCGGTGTCAACAGAGGGCATAGAAAGGAGATGAGGAGGAATTTCTTTAATCAGAGGGTGGCGAATCTGTAGAATTTATTGCCACAGTCAATGGATATTTTTAGTTCAGTTTAGTTTGTCACGTGTACCGGGGTACAGTGATCAGCTTGTGTTGCGTGCTAACCAGTCAGCAGAAAGGCAGTACATGATTCCAATCGAGCCATTTACTGAGTATAGATACATGATAAGGGAATAATGTTTAGTGCAAGGAAAAGCCATCAAAGTCCGACCAAGGATAGGTCGAGGGTCACCAATGAGGTAGATAATATTTCAGCACCGCTCTCTGGTCGTGGTTTAAAGATGGAGAGTGATAGATTCTTGATTAGTACGGGTGTCAGGCGTTATGGGGAGAAGGCAGGAGAATGGGGTTGAGAGGGAGAGATAGATCAGCCATGATTGACTGGCAGCGTAGACTTGATGAGCTGAATGACATAATTCTGTTCCTACAACTTATGAAAAGGAAAATATGTTTTCTAGTTAAAAAAAAACAGAAGTACTTAATATGCTGTTGTATATGATCGCTTTTATTTTTCAATGTTATTCATAAGATATCTCAAGATAAATAAACATGAAGACATTGTATTAACATCATCACAATCTGCAACATCATAATCAAGGCAGAGTAAAGCTGGTGGGATATCTGTTTTACACCCATGGCTGCTAAATTCTAGAGCTGATTTTAAGGATTGTCTTCTTGGATCAAGGAGGGGGTAGTGATGACTTTATGACTGCAATACCTCACAAATGGATCTCTGAAACATTACAAGCGATAGAGGGCTACGACTCACGGACCTCCCCACAAGAAAGGATGAATCTCATCGTGATTCATGGCAGCAAGATAAAGGTGGACACAAAATGCTGGAGTATCTCAGCGGGTCAGGCAGCATCTCTGGAGCGTCTCTGGAGAACATGGCAGCATCTCTGGGGAACATGGATATGTGATATTTTGGGTCAGCATCTGAAGGGTCCCGACCCAAAACATCACCCGATCCACATTCTCCCGAGATGCTGCCTGACCCGCTGAGTTACTACAGCATTTTGGGTCATTCATTGTAAACTACATTGACATCTGCAGGTCCCTATTTCTCTACAAGTTATTCCACTATAAATAATCAGGAAAGTAACCAAAATCAAGGTACAAAAAAAAAAAACCCTTTAAAAGACTCATTATTCAATCAGGATTTCAACTCACCCTGATGTAATAAATGTATACACTTTAAAAGGCTGGCAAAACGCATAGGATCAAGTTGAATGCATCACAAACACTTCATTGTAAAGAGGTTGGAATATACTAAAACGATGATAGTTTTAATGTACATGTTTGACAAAACAAGAAGAAACTAGCTATTATTTATTTTGTTACATCAGCTTAGAAAGAGCCAACAGTCCGCATTTAACAGTGCGAGAACGTTTTCCAAAAGAACAGTTTGCAGGGAGCTTTCTGTTCTCTCCGAGGGATCCCTGCACCCACCGCTCTCTCCTCGAGTGACCGCTCTCCTGCCTCTTCTGTGTTTGAATACGTGTAGCCACTTTCAGCGAGGTGATCATCGACATCCAACAATCCAGCCAGCAGCTTCAGTATCAGAGACTTCCTGTTTTTAGTCAACTCCTGAAAGAAAGGAAAGGTTATTGTTTTAATCCATTCATCTCGGTCGAGAGAAAATAGGTGCTATCAAGTCACAAGCAGGCAATTTCCCCACAGCTCTGTACAAATGCTGCTTCTTGTTCATTTCATTCTTTCCCAATCACAGATCTTTGAACATTGTGCTTATTTTAGTTTACAGGAATTCTATTTGTCTTTGCAGTTTCACTTGTTTAATAAATAATCTTCAAATTTCTTCACTGCCGACCAGCGTTACTAACACCAGCTTAGGTTCCCAATATTAAATTAAAAACTAATTTAAATTCTACAACTAAAGTGAGATTTGAATTCAAATTCTCTGGATTGTTGTTTTAAGAGTTTACTAATCCTGTAGCACAGCCAATGCACTCGCATAGATCTTAATTACTTGTTCATTGATGCTGGTTCAAATGAGCATTAAATACCGAGCTCAAAGAATCATAAATCCTTAAAACTCAAAGAGAGACCTTTTGACTCATCTTATTTTTTTTGTTGCGGCTCTTTCAAAAGAGTATTCGAATTAGTTCCACTCCCTTCTCTTCCTATAGCTCTGTAATTTTCTACATTTGAAATACCTCATTTTGAGAACAACTATTAAATCTGCTTCCCTTCCATTTCACCAGCAATTCTCATAATAGTTTGTTGCAATTAATTTAACTCACCAGACAGACCTCTGAGTGTTTTGCCGTTCAGCTTCATTGTGTGATCTCCCTACTGCCACTAGAACCCATTCCTCCTTATCTACCCATAGCAAAATACGCAGAAGGGTCTCGACCCGAAACATCGCCCATACCTTCTCTCCAGAGATGCTGCCTGCCCCGCTGAATTACTCCAGCTTTTTGTGTCTATTCACAGTTTTAAACGCCTGATTTACATCTCCAATTAATTCTTTAAGATTTTTTTTAAAGCTCCCTCCATTTAATATTTCCAGCAATTTTAATCTAATTCTCTCTCTCCCCTTCCCATCATTTCTCACCCCAGCCTTTTCTATTCAACCCTCGTGGGTTTACCAGCTCTCTGCTTGTTCTGCACTCTGCTCACCTGAAGTGTGGTTCTTTCTTCCATGAGGTCAGCACCATCTACCTCCACAAGCAGCAGCAGTAGCAGGGACACCACGCTGATCGTCATTAGTCCCCTCATGCCCGAAACTCACTCCACCGAAATGCTTAATGTATTCTGCGCTCCCTTACTCAATCTACTCCACCGAAGTACGTTCCATCTCTTTTATAGCACCACAGGACCAATACACAGATGCACAAAAATTAATGATACAATTAAAGCCTAATAGCCAACGTGCATCATTAACCCAATGAAAGCCTGGAAGCTCTATGTATATAAAGAATGACAGCTTCATCTAATTGTAAATGGAAAAATGGTAATTTAGGGACATCATAACTGACTAATTATATTACACTTTTCACTTTTAGTTTCAGTAAATTTATGGTTGAAGTAGATGAAAGTTTACAATATAGATCATTAAAATTGCAGTCCATTTCTAACAAACTAGCCATTAAGGATGTTTATTGCTTCCGATCTGGGACATTTCTAATCATGCACACACAAATATATTTTTAAATGTCATAAACCTGGGATTAGTTGCTGTTGGAACACTTGATTATCCAACTGCAGTAGAAGTGAACTAAATTATACAACTGAAAAACCACAAATATCCTAAAGGTCATTATCAGCAAGTGTGGTCCTTCAGGTAAACTTTGATCTCTTCAAAATGCAACTCAATGTTTCTCCGATGGTCTTATCCTATTTCTTAAATAGAACATATTATTCTATGCATTGCACTTTTAAATTGTTTTCTTAAATGTTAATATACCTTTATGGATGTACCTTTAGAAAGGAGATGAGGAGGAATTTCTTTAGTCTGAGTGTGGTGAATCTGTGGAATTCATTGCCACAGACGGCTGTGGAGGCCACGTCATTGGGCATTTTTAAGGCAGAGATAGACAGATAGTTGTTTGGCAAGGGTTATGAGGGAAAGGCAGGTGAATGGGGTTGAAAGGGAAAGATAGATCAGTCATGGTTGAATGGCAGAGTAGTCTGATGGGATGAATGGTCTACTACTGCTCCTGTGACTAATGAAAATGACTTTTGCGAATTGATATCACAGAATTGACCACTTACAAACCTCAAATCTCTACTGTGCTGCTTATAAATAAAATACACCTGATTCATAAAATGGATTCCCTCTTTGAGCATTTATCCAGAATACAAAACAGCTTGCTTTCAGACGAGATGTTCAACCAAAGCCATGTCATAGTTATATAGAATGGAAACAAGCCCTTCAACTCCACTTGTCCACACTGAGCAGGATGCCTCATCTACGCTGGACCCATTTGCCCACATTTACCCCTTATCCCTCTCACCTTTCCTATCTATGTACCTGCCCAAATGTATGTTAATGGTGTGCAGGACTTTAGAGACACCGTAAAAACAGAAAACATATGGAAGATTAAAATCTATTAAAATAATTTAGTCCAGGGTCTGGTGGAAGGATTGTCCAACAAATTCCCCAACAGCATGGTGTTTAGTCGGCCAAACTGTAGAGTTAGGTCAGGTTTTCTCGTGTACTTGTTCACGTACTCACAATGAAATCAAGAATAGGGCCACACGGTGCGCGTCTGTAGAACTGCTGACTTACAGAGGCCATCCGGGTTCGATCCCGACCACGGGTGCTGTCTGTACGAAGTTTGTACGTTCTCCTTGTGACTGCGTGGGTTTTCTCTGGGTGCTCCGGATTTCTCCAACACTCCAAAGATGTGCTGGTTTGTGTGTTAAGTGGCTTCGGTCAGCTGTAAAATCATCCTTAGTATGTAGGATAGCGGTAGAGCATGGGATGATCGTTGGACGGCGTGGACTTGTTGGGCCAAAGGGCGGGTTTTTGTGCTATATTTCTAATATGAAGATCGGACAAGATCACCACCTTCCCATTGAGCCGCTCATAGTGGAATATGCTGCATGAACATTTAAACATGATAAGAGTCTATCCCATTAATACCGAGTGCACTTGTGAACAGAGGCATATGATCGCAAAAAATAAATCCTTTACAGGATCTGGGTGTCACCACAAACTATTGACTGGCAAGGTAATTTCAGAAGGCAGCAAATAATTAGTAGTATTGCTATAGGTCTGGAGTCACATGTAAACTAGATTGGGTGAGGATGGAACATTTAATAGACAATAGCCAATAGGTGCAGGAGTAGGCCATTCGGCCCTTCGAGCCAGCACCGCCATTCAATGTGATCATGGCTGATCATCCCCAATCAGTACCCCGTGCCTGCCTTCTCCCCATATCCCCTGACTCCGCTATTTTTAAGAGCCCTATCTAGCTCTCTCGTGAAAGCATCCAGAGAACCTGCCTCCAACATTTAAATGGGGTGGGAGATTGCAACCTTCACGTGGTCCGCCCTGTTTCGACGAATGCAATCAACCTGGCGTGCACAATCAAATAAGATCAAATAGAACAAGTTGTCCGACAACTTTAGGCTGTGCACGCCATAAGCAAGAAGAAGAAGAACATTTAAATCTCTGAAAGGCAGGAATGAAGTGGATATGTTTTATATAATAATGATCTCTGTTCATTTTCTTGTAAAATTCCAGATTTAACTAGATTGGTCTATGTGTCTGGGTCAGTCCGGGTGTCTGGCCAGTCTGGGTGACTGGATTACTAATTCAATAACACAACCGCATGCTGCTGCATCCCTAAGTCTACGTTGATTTATTCCTGTTGCACGTAAATGCAGCAAGAAACAGCGTCAAAGAAATCTGCATTTTTTAAATATTAGTTTCCTCTATTTTTTTTAAACCCCGACTGAACTAACACCTGGTATCAGAACTATAAAGGCAGAAGCAGGGTTGATGGTGTTGGACCACTGAGTGGGGGGAGGGGGGGGGGAGCTGGAGGGTGAAGTGGAGAGTGGGTGGTGGTCGGATGCCAAGGGTTTGTCGATGCGAATGTGAGAGAATAGTAACATACAGCTCAGAAACATTCACTTAGGCCCAACTCATCAATGGTGAATACGATGTCCCTTCTAATCTAGTCCAACTTGCCCACATTTGGCCCATATACCTCCAAACCTTTTCTATCCATGCCCCTGTCCAAATGTATTTTAAATGGTGTTATAGTACCTAAATTAACTAGTTCATTTAACAGCTCTTGCCATATACTAACCACTCTATATGAAAAAGTCACCCCTCAGGTTCCTACTAAATCTTTCCCTACTCAGCTTAAACCTCTGCCCCCTAATTCTTGATTCCCCTCTCCTAGGAAAAAGATTATGTACATTCACCTTATCATTTCTTCTATTATATCATCCTTCACCATATTCCACACCAAGGAATAAGGTCTTAGCCTGCCCACTCTCTCCTTTTGCTCAGCCCCTCGAGTTCTGGCGATATCTTCTCAGCACCCTTTCCAGTTGCACTGTATCTTTCCAAGAGCAGGGTGACCAAAACACAATACTCCAAGTGCGGGCTCACCAACGTCTTGTACAACTGTAATATTACGTTCTGACTTCAACAGTGCATTCAGAAAGGATTCAGACCCCTTCACTTTTTCCACATTTTGTCACGTTACAGCCTTATTTTAAAAGTGATTACATTCTTTTTTTTAATCATCAATCTAGACACAATACCCCAGAATGAAGAAGCAAAAACAGGTATTTAGAAAATTTTGCAAAATAATTAAAAATAAATAACTGAAATATCACAGTTACATAAGTATTCAGACACTTTGCTATGACACTCAAAATTGAGTATAGCTTCATCCTGTTTCCATTGATTATCCTCGAGATGTTTCTACAACATGCTTGGAGTCCACCAGTGGTAAATTAAATTGATTGGACATGATTAGGAAAGGCACACACCTGTCTATATAAGGTCCCACAGTTGACAGTGCATGTCAGAGCAAAAACCAAGCCATGAAGAGGAAGGAATTGTCTGTAGACCTCCGAGAGAGGATTCTATCGAGACACAGATCTGGGGAAGGGTATAAAACAATTTCTGCAGCATTGCAGGTCCCGAAGAGCACAGTGGCCTCCGTCATTCTTAAATGGAAGAACTTTGGAACTACCAGGACTCTTCATAGAGCTGGCCGCCCGGCCAAACTGAGCAATCGGGGGAGAAGGACCTTGGTCAGGGAGGTGACCAAGAACCCGATGGTCACTCTGTGGAAATGGGAGAACCTTCCAGAAGGACAATATATGTAGCACTCCACCAATTAGGCCTTATGATAGAGTGGCCAGACGGAAGCCACTCCTCAGTAAAAGGCACATGACAGCCCGCTTGGTGTTTGCCAGAAGGCATGTCTTGGGCCTGTCCCACTTACGTGATTTTTCAGCGGACTGCCGGCGACTGTCAGAGTGGAAAACACACACACACACACACATCGCGAAGGCGGGGGCCAGGGCAAGCGGCGGAGTGCTGTCTGAAATCACACGGTGCAAACCCAAGGTGATACAGACACACACCGCGATGAACAGGAAGGTTGGCGCTGTAATTAGCACAGTGTACGGTAAGTCCTTTAAAAGAGGGGGGGAGAGGGGGGGGGGGGAGAAAGAATGGAGACAATACCGGTCGAGTTTAACATGCTGAAAGATTTGCGGCGACCATACTGAGGCCGCGACTAGTTCCCAGAATGCGGGAACTCCTCACGACCATGAAGGAGACTCACCAGAGACTGCCAGCAAACATGTGGCGACCATGTGGCGAGCGCAGTCTCCTGCACTCATCTAAAAAGTCGCCTAAGTGGGACAGGCCCATAAAGGACTCAGACCATGAGAAACTCTGGTCTAATGAAAGCAAGATTGAACTCTTTGGCCTGAATGTCAAGCGTCACGTCTAGAGGAAACCAGGCACTGCTCATCACGGTGAAGCATGGTGGTGATGGCATCATGCTGTGGGAATGTTTTTCAGTGGCAGGAACTGGGAGACTAGTCAGGATCGAGGGAAAGATGAACGGATCTTGACATTTAGTCAGAGGGTGGTGAATCTGTGGAATTCAATAAAATTGCAGGATTAAGCCAATTTAGTCCTTCACCCCATTCACAGTGATCATGGCTGATCATCCACAATCAGTACCCCGTTCCTGCCTTCCCCCCATATCCCCTGACTCCGCTATCTTTAAGAGCTCTATCTACCTCTCTCCTGAAAGCATCTAGAGAATTGCCTCCACTGCCTTCCGAGGCAGAGAATTCCACAGATTCACAACCCTCTGAAAACTTTTTTCCTCATCTCTGTTCGAAATGGCTTACCCCTTATTCTTAAATTCATTACCACATTAAATACTTCATTATTTTGAAGGTGGAAACTGACAGATTCTTGATCAGAACGGGCATCCAGGGTTATGGGGAGAAGGCAGGAAAATGGGATCAGGAGGCAGAGATTAGCCCTGATTGAATGGCGGAGTAGATTCGATGGGCCGAATGGCCTAATTCTACTGCCATAATTTGTGAACGTGATAGATCAGCCCTGATTGAATGGCAGATAGACTTGATGGACTGAATGGCCTAATTCTACTTCTAGATCTTATGAGCTACCGACGATGCCACGTTTGCTTGTACTCCTAGAATGACTTCCCTAAATGCAACACCTCACACTTATCTGAATTAAACTCCATTGGACATTCCTCGGCCCACTGTCCCAGCAGATCAAGCTGTAATTCTTGATAACCATTTTCATTCAGTATAATTCCACATATTTTAATGTCATCTGCAAATTTCAGTGGTTTCAGGCAGGCCAAACAACTCATTTCATTTCTATTTCCATTTCAATTTCAAGCACAGGGCAGGCCAACATTTCATTTTCCATTCCGAAGAGCAACCTTCCACCACCATCCTCTGCTTCCTACCATGCAGCCAATTCTCTATCCAGTTGGCTAACTCTCCCATGGTTTCCTAACCACCCAGAGCAGCCTACCATGTACAACCTTATCAAAGACCTTGCTGGTTCATATGGACTATGTCTATGATTCTTCCCTCATCAACCTTTTTGGTTACCTCTTCAAAAACATCTTCCATACACAAAACCATGCCTACAAGCCCTAATCAACCCCCTGTCTATTCAAATGCATGTATATCTTGTCTCTCAGAATCTTACAATAACTTTCCTACCACAGATATTAGGCTTACTGGTCTGTAGTTCCCAGGTTTTTTCTTTGCAGCTCATTTTGAATGGAAGTACAACATTAGCTGTCCTCCAGTCTTATGACATCTCACCTGTGTCTAATGATGTTTGATATTTATCTGCCAGGACTTCTGGCAATTTCTTCTCTAGCTTTTCCCAACGCTTCCCAACATTTTATTTTACATCTCATCTCTAAATTTGGTAGGGAAGGGTTAGTTTATAAATATGTTATTGATGGTGAAGCTCGAAATATCTTGATGGTGAACAGCTTGGTAAACTCTAGCAAACCAATGGATCAGGGTGATCTCTTTGCTCAACCCTCAAGCCTCATCCCTGGTTGTATTAGCTAATTTAATATTGAATGAGTTAAATTCAACGTAAGCGGAGCAATAATTGAAGCAGTAAGAGCAGGTCAGGGACGATTGAAAAAAGGAACCATTATACAGGGGTTAAGGTAGCAAGACATCGGAGTTGGCACTTATAGCAAATATTAGTACTTAATAATTTAGGGTAATTAAACAGTGACTGATTGCAATGCCTATCCAAATCAAAAATAGTACAAGTGCGTTTGATAAAAGTTGAATTAGAAATACATTATGGTGAGGATGTACACTCACCTCTTTAATTGACATAGGTAAAAGGCTGGAAATATGGCATAAAATGAAATCATCTGCACTCGCATTAAAAATATTTAGCACTATAACAAATCATTGGCACTGCTAAGGAAATTATCTTAAACGATGAGTCACTTGAATTCTCTGAGATGGCTGTTAGCATTCAATCTCTGAGTACACTCAAGACAAAGATAATTGGTTTTTGAATGAAGTTCAGTTCAGCTTAGTTTATTGTCACGTGTTCTGAGGTACCGTGAAAAGCTTTTGTTGTGTGGTAACCAGTCAGCAGAAAGACAATACTTAATTACAATCGATCCATTTACAGTGCAGATACATGATAAGGGAATAACGTTTAGTGCAAGGTAAAGCCAGCAAAGTCCAATCAAGGATAGTCCGAGGGTCATCAAAGAGGTAGATAATAGTTCAGCACTTTTATATTCCAGATGGCAGAATGAATAACAACTTACACGCAGGTTGCCTGGATCACGAGAGAGAGGTTTATTACCCAACATTCCCTACATATACAATACCAACTAATTAACATATACATGAATATGCATTAATACGTTACACTGCTCTCCTTTTTTTAAGTATTAAATCTAAGTACACAGTTACAATTTTGTTGTTGTGATACTTGATTTAAACCATTATTCATGAAATCTGAAATGATAAACATAATATATTTATTTTACATATCTACACATTTTTGTTTTACTTGTGGAGTGAGTTATTTAATTTCCAACCTAATCTGACAACTGGTTTACGGATCCTGCCTGATCATCTAACAGTAACAGGTGTAACAGGTTTAGGTGTTGACTCAACTGTTGGCTTGTTTGGCTCTGTTTCAGTACCCTGACTTTAACCAGAAGAATCTGTTTCTTTGTCTGTACTAACTGAGCTATGTGTTTCAATCACAGTGGTCTCTTCCAACTCACTTTCAGATTAAGTGAGGATTAGGACAGGGATTAGGACTTCATGCTCAGTTTTTGGTTCATCTTTGGCTGGAATCATTTGATCAACTTGAACACTTTTGATCATATCTCCAACTTCAACTAAGTATCTTTTTGTTCCACACCCTTCCACTATTTTCCCAACTTCCCATTTGTCTCGACTGGACTTGTTGGGAAGACTGAGAACACAAACCTGTTCATCTGGCTTGAAGTACCTTGTAGTGGCCCCTGCTGGCGCGCGCAGATATCGAACCCGGTGTTCGGAAGCCGCGGTCACATGACTCGGGAGGGGCTGCTGTTTTCGTGCAGTTTCGCTTTTGCGCCACAGTTGTTTTGCTGACCACCGTTGTGATCAGACGTGTATGCAGGGACCTGTTTGCTAAGGAGCGAGTGTTCAATAAAAACCATTCCGAAAATTTGGTCGTCGTTTCTGCATCCGCTAAAACCTCTCCTTTTTGTGGGAGTCAAAATGGCGTTTTTGACTTAACTGTTTTTGCCCAACTCTCAAGGCCAAATTGGGTTGAACTAAACAAGCGTATTCTTAGCCTTCTCTTCATCAACTGTTCTGCAGGTGAGTAACCTGTTGTTGTGTGTTGTGTGGTTCTGTACTTCAGCAAGAAACTAGCCAAACGATTTTTCATGCTGAGCTTTTAACCACCCTGCAAAACCTGTTTCTTGCTAGCATCTTTGACAATTCTAACAGACCTTTCCGCTGCCCCATTGGAGGCTGGATGGTATGGGGGAACAAGTGTGTGTTTTACACCATTCTGCTGCATGAACTCTTTGAACCGTTCTGAACGAAACTGAGGCCCGTTATCAGAAGCAAGATCTTCCGGTAAACCATGGCATGCAAAAATGGATCTCAACTCATCTATGGTACGCTCAGTAGTAGTGCTTGACCCCATATGCTTAACCTCAATCCATTTGGAATAACTATCTACCAGTACCAGAAAGTGATCATTACCCTTTTCACAAAAATCTACGTGAACTCTCGGAAAAGGTCTACCAGGGTTGCAGTGGTGTTTTTGGTGGTTTACTCCGGCAATTGTGGCAGACGCTACATTTGCTCACCAATGACTCGATGTCACTGTCAATACCAGGCCAATACACAAAACTTCTGGCAATTGACTTCATGCTTACTATGCCAGGATGTTCCGCATGAAGTTCATTCATAATTTTGTTTTGCAAAGACTCTGGTACAACGACTCTGTAACCCCACTTAATGCATCCCTGCTCACATGATAATTCATGGCGTCGATTATGGAAAGGCTTCAGCTCTGAGTTCGGAACTGAGTTCAATCCACTATCGATTTCAGTCCAACTGTTCAATGTCTGTTCATAGACCCACTTCAGCACATTGTCTTTCTCTGTTTCTGCTGCAATTTCTGTTGCAGTCACTGGAAAGTCTTCATCTACAACTTGCAGCGTGTAAATTGAATTCCCACTTCCCACGTCAAAGATCTCATGGGGCAACCGGGACAACGCATCTGCAACTGCGTTACACTTGGAGCTTCTATATTCAACCGTGTAGTCACACTGGGACAGCAAAATTGCCCAGCGCTGCATCCTTGATGCCACCATGGAAGATATAGCTGACTTGGGACCAAGTATCACTAGTAGTGGCTTGTGATCAGTCACTAGGGTGAATGGTCTGCCGAGAAGAATCTGATGGAATTTCTTGATTCTGAACATAATGCTGAGAGCTTCCTTTTCTATCTGTGCATAATTGCGTTCACTCTGTAATAGGGTGTGGGAGGCAAAAACAATAGTATTTTCCTGTCCGTCATTCATTACGTGGGAGATCACTACACCTACACCATAACTTGAAGCATCACAAGCAAGTTTCATCTCGCGTGTCGTATCGTAGTGAACAAGGAGTTTGTCACTTGTCAAGTTTTCCTTGCAGATGTCATATGCACGTTGCTGTTCCTTTCCACACGTCCATTTCACATCTTTTTGAAGCAGATGATGTAGTGGCTGCAGCACAGTTGCTAAATCTGGAAGGAATCGTGCATAGAACTGTGCTATCCCAAGGAATGATCGTAGCTCTGACACATGGTTGGGTTTTGGAGCATTCACTATTGCTTCAACTTTCACCTTCACAGGCCGAAGTCCGTTGGCATCTACTTTGGGTCCAAGGTAGACCACCTCTGACTGCGCAAATACACATTTACTTTGTTGCAGTTTGACATTGTGGCAGTTCAGTCGTGTGAGAACTTGCTCAAGAATTTCCAGATGTTCTACCATGCCCTCTGTGAATATCAGTAGGTCATCCTGGTTACACACACAGTGCAGAATGCCTTGTAACATTTTGTCCATGACAGACTGAAAATATTTTGGGGAGGATTTCACACCATAGGGCAGCTTTGTATATGAATGTGTGTTGATAGTCAAGTACTGCTGACTTTCCTTATCGACATTGAGTTGGGGATAAGCGTGAGACAAATCCAGTTTAGTGAAGACTCTTGCTCCGCTAAGTTCTGCGTACAGATCTTGCGAGGTTGGTAACGGATATTGTTCGTCATCAATGGCTTGGTTGATTGTGACTTTGTAGTCACCACATAGTCGAACAGTTTTGTCGGCCTTGGGTATGGCCACAATTGGCGTTGCCCAGTTACTCTGGTCTGTCTTCACGAGTACTCCATTCTAACCTGTTCTTCCTCCACTTGTTGCTTTAGTGCATATGATACAGGTCTTGGTTGACAATACACAGGTCTCACATCTTGTTTAAGTCGAATGTGTGCAGAGTACCCTGTTTTCCCGTGTAACAGTCAGCAAAAATGTTTGCATGTTTGCTTATGACGTTTTCAAGACGTGATTTGGACAAATCGATGCTGAAAATGTTCTTCCAGTCTAACTCTATTCTGCTCAGCCAATCCTTTCCGAGGAGGGTTGATTTATTTCTGTAGCTGGCTACTATGATGGGCAGTGTTACTGACTGACCATTATGCTGAACTTTACAGTTCATTTGTCCACATGTCTCCAAAACTTCGCCCGAGTATGTTCTCTGCTTGACCTTACTCTCAAACAATGGTATCTGTGGGAACTTTGTTTCGTTCAGGTCTTTGCTCATGACTGAACAATCTGCTGGCGTGTCAATACACATATCGATTAATTGTTCATTTATCAATAGTTTAGTTTGAAAGTCCTTGCCTTGGCTGGTTGTAAGCTTATCGATGTTGGTTGCATAAATGGTGTACAACCCAAGTTCATTTACATCTGGGTTCACCTCTAAGTTATGAACTCCTCTCTGGTGTTGTCGCTTGATTCCCGCAGATTGTTGGTTTCCTGTTTTAAGCTTGGCCCGACATGCTGAGGCGATATGGCCTTTCTTCTGGCAGTTATAGCACTTGGCAATTTTGAACTGACAAAATTGGGATGAGTGATTACCGTTGCAATGATAACAACTGGCTGAACTCGGCTCCCTGCCATACTTTGGTTTTGGTTTAGCACCTCTTGGTTTGGCCATAGGCACTGCCTTGTGACTGTAAATAGCCACTGCAGTCCTTGGTGGACAAACCTCGAGAGCATTCTTTGATGCCATCTCCAGGTTGTGGTAGCAACCTTGCATGCTTTCTCGAATGTAAGATCTGGAGTGTTCATGAGTTTGGACTGAATTTGTTCATCCACTAGACCACAAACAAATCTGTTGTGTAGTGCGTGTCCGAGAAAGGTTCCAAAGTTACAGTGCAAATTTAAGTTTTTCAACGCAACAATGTACTCATTGATTGTCTCATTCTGTTTCTGGTTTCTAGTGCCAAATTTATAGTTTTCTGCAATTTCCAGAGGCTTTGGGTTGAAGTGCTCCTCCAACTTCTTCATAATGTCATTGAATGGCACGTCTATTGCCTTTAAGGGCGCAAGGAGATTCACGAGTGTGCCGTACACTTCAGGACCGATCTCCGTGAGCAGAATCGCTTTCCTGCGTTCGCAAACGTCCTTATTTGTTTCAGTCACTACCTCTCCTTCACCACTAATCTCCATTATGCTGTTTACCCTGAAAAACATGTTTGCTCTCTCCATATAGGAGCTGAACAGCTCTCTACTCTTGTCAAAAGTGCCAAGGTTTCCGATGTACGCTTCCTTCGTGTCGTTCTCTTTTTTTTTTTAAGTCCGTTCAAAAACCCCGATTTCCTGTCTCTTCTGGTGTAACAATTCACCTAAAACTTAGCTGTACAAAGGCTATTCAGCTTAAGGAACTTGACAAAAAAAACTCAGTGTTATACAATCCCAAGGACGACATCTTGCCACATAGACACAACATAGAGATAGCCTGACAAACTCTCGCCGATTTGTACAGCTGCTGTTTTAAACTACAGTCCCCTGCATAGACAGATTTGCGGCCTATCGCGCAAATGTTAAACAATCCTGCATGTTGCAAAACAGTCCTGCATTTTATTGAAAGGATGAGTTCACAAACTCTACCCCATCCTCGTCACCAATTTTGTTATATTCCAGACGGCAGAATGAACAACAACTTACACACAGGTTGCCTGGATCACGAGAGAGGTTTACTACCCAACATTCCCTGCTTATAGACAACACCAACTCATTAACATATACATGAATATGCATGAATATATTACATGCTCTGCTCTCTGGTTGTGGGAGGATCATTCAATTGCCTGAAAACAGCTGGGAAGAAACTGTTCCCAAATCTGGATATGTGCGTTTTTACACTTCTATACATTTTCCCTGATGGGAGAGGGGAGAAGAGGGAGTGACCAGGGTGTGACTTGTCCTTGATTATGCGGTTGGCCTTGCCAAGGCAGTGTGAGGTATGAAAGAAGGTTGGTTTGTGTGATGGTCTGCGTCCACAATTCGCTGCAATTTCTTGCGGTCTTCGATGAAGCTGTTCCCAAACCAAGCTGTGATGCATCCTGATAAAATGCTTTCTATGGTGCATCTGTAGAAGTTGGTGAGAGTTGTAGAGGATATGCCAAACTTCCTAAGCCTTCTAAGGAAGTAGGGGTGTTGGTGTGCGAGGATATGGGGATCAGGTGTGAAAGCAAAAAGGGTGGAAAATCAGCCATTAGCCTACAGACTGTCATAACTGGCTCAAGAGGCCATGTGGTCTACTTCCATTTCTAATGGTTTATGTTCACATGTGTAATTGTGTTTAATATTCAAGATTGTGATTACCAGTTGCCATGTCTGAGTTATCTCCTGATTTGGTCTCGTCTCCAGACACCCAATCCCTGGGCTTTGCATGTGCGTTTGGTGTCTGTAACTTGATTAAAATTCCCAGGTACAGAAGGGCCCTGATCAAAAATGTCACTTTATCCACGTTCTCCAGGGATGCTGCCTGACCTGTGAGCTACTCCAGCACTTGCGTCCTTTTGTGTAAACCAACATCTGCAATACCTTCTTTCTACACTTGTTTAACTTGAATCAACTTGTTCAGTATACCTTTGCACTGTATATGAAGCACTTTGGCCCACAGTCCAGAAAGACCAAAACAGTTCTTAACTAGATTGGTTTTTGTTACGTTAAAATACATGGTCTTGTGGTTCAAAAAATAATTAGCTTGATTCCTGATCAAAATCATTCCCCCGAAAACCTTTTGTTCTCCTGAGTCAGATGTCTTTGTTGGTATAGACTTGTCCTCAAAAATGGCCACTGCACAAACTAACAGAAACTTCCTCCATGCTGTGAAGAGTACAGCAAGACTTACACATTCAGACAACGGAGAATATAAAATCAGGGCATTAGTATGCTCTGATATCATCCACTTTGGTAGTAGATGATCCACAAATGAGCGTACTTCCAAGGCTCTCAACAATATTTATTCCTCATCCAACAGTGCCGGAACAGATTTAGTGATTCATTTACCCCATTTGCTGATTGAGTGTATTTGCCTTGTGCAAATTAGCAGTTCCATTCCCCATGTGACTACATATCACAAAGTAATTCACTGACTGTGAAGTTTGTTGGAACAAGACGAGACTGAAATGCGCAAAATATGCTAATATTTCATAAGTTCTGCCTACTCAACAACAGTCCATGAAACATCTACAGTCTGCAGTGATCGCAACTACGCAGTGACAAGGGCACATCTATCAATCATTGAAGCTATGTGAAGTTAGGCGACATTTTAAATTAACCAGTAGATTAACATCTACCAGAGCTGTGCAATTACTTTAATTAAAAAAACATGAGGGATTATGATCGTTTAATCCAAATAAATATTAGGTTCAGATCAAAATTATAATTTAAATTTATTGGTTCCCATCTCAAACTAATTAAAGTAAACCCACGCATTCTCTCTGTGGATCTTCTGATCATTGTCATGAAATCACACCCAGATAATTTTAAAATAATTATTTGGCATTATTTAGCAGGAAATGGTGTTTATGAAAACATTGTGACATAAATAGGAACAGGGCAGAATTACTGTAGTTATTCCCCCCCCTCCACCTCCTTGCTCCTTATAATTATTTTCCACATCAGGCCAGAGTCTCACCAGTGCAGTTCTGAAACAAGACTACCAATGAACAATTTAGCTTCAACTTAATAGGAACAAGGAACTGCAAATGCTGCTTTATACAAATAAATACAAAATGCTGGAGTAAGTGTGCGGGGCAGGCAGCATCTCTGGATAACGTGGATGGGTGACGATTCGGGTCGGGTCCCTTGTTCAGCTTTAACTTACATCATGTTTATATGGTGCAACTCGGCACACCTCTGGAACCATCTGCAGAACAAGAGATTTAAACCCAAGGCCCCATTGCTATGTGGTGCATGGCGACACACCTCTGGGAATGTGGTAATCATCCATTCATTAAATCCTTAAATGAAAGCTCATTTTCTCAGGTAGCAAAATGACATTTGCCAAATAATTCAATTTATTTTTCCATTAAAGAATAACTTGATTCAAAATAAATCATTTCACAGTAGCAAGGTAATTGTCCCTTTGAGCTGTAACTGTAGCCATTAATAATAAAAAATGTCTTAAAAGTAGAATGTCATTTTTAATCTTGTACCATTGAAATATGATGCAATGGTTTGCTGCTTATCAATCTACCACACTTCTATTATCTCGAGTTGGCCTCATGGTACAAACTTCCTCAAATAAACCAGCTCCTAACTTAATAGTGATGCCCCAAGCAGTGAGGGCCTTATTGATCATAAATCCCTACAGAAATGCCTCAAAGGATCTGTCAAAGAGCTTGAATATTTTTGACAGCTGAGAAACTGCTTACGCTGACACTGAAGAGGGTAAATATTTTATCACATATGTTTATGTTGCGGTGTGTATAATTCACATTATACTTAATATATTTCTAGCAGATCTTATTCAAGGGTTCTCACAGTAGTTTGACGTATCACGATGTTGCAACAAACATGTTATATTGTTTCCCCTATTATTCTATTGCATTGTGTTCCATTTGGCTCAACCATTTGTAGCACAAAGTTTAATTTAACATCTTGAGGTCAATTCGAAGCAAATGAATACTGCTGTTGGCAAACTGGAGGGGTGGGAGATTGCAACCTTCACGTGGTCCGCGCTGTTTCGAAGAATGCAATCAATCTGGTGTGCACAATCGAATAAGATCAAATAGAAGAAGTTGTCGTACAACTTTAGGTTGTGCATGCCATACGCAAAAAGGCGGCGGTAAACTGGAAATTGGCAATTCTCTGCATAGCCCCAGCTGCTTTATTTGTAATGAGGGTATATCATCGAAAATATAACAACACAATTTTGCTTATTCACTGTTGTTTAGTTGTGGTTCTAATCTCTTGTTACTCATTAGATTTGATCCACATACAAAAGCAACACTGACTTTTCAAATTCAGGCTAGGTATTGCACTTTGGGAGGATTAGTGTAAGGGGAGAATATAGAGTTAATGACAAGACCCTTAAAAGCATAAATGTGCAGAGAAATCTTGGATTCCAAGTTCATAGCCCACTGAAGGTGGCAGCACAAGTAAACAGGGTGGTAAACAAAGCGTACCTTCATTGCTAGGGGCATTGAATATGTCAGGAAGTCATGAAGCAATTCTATAAGACCACATTTAGGACGCATTTGGAGTATTCTGTGCAGTTCTAGTCACCCCATTACAGAAAGATTGTGGAAGCTATGGAGAAGGTGCAGAATGCTGCCTGGATTAGAGAGTTTCAGCTACAAGGAGAGGTTGGATAAACTTGGATTGTTTTCTCTGCAACATCGGAGGTCGTGGGAAGACGATAGAAATATATAAAATTATGAAAGGCATAGATAGGGTAGACAGTGAGAACCTTTCACTACAGGGTGGAAATGTAAAACTCTAGAGGGCATAGCTATAAGGCGAGAGTGGTGGGGGCCTGGATTGCATCAACAGGGGTGGTGGTGGAGGCAGATACAACAGTGATGTTAAGAGGCTTTTAGATAGGCACATGGAAGTACAAGAAATAGTAGGATATGGATCATGTACAGGCAGATAAGATCAGTTTAACTTGGCATCATGTTCGGCACAAATCAGGTGGCCCAAAGGGTCCATTCTGTGCTGTTCTATGTTAACACTGATTTTCCAAATGCAAATTTAACTCTGATTGCAAATGCAACACCCTGACAGATCTGGAAGATAAATTCTCCCACGTGGTTAGATAATTGTATCTTTTGACATTTGTATTCAAGTTGAAGGATATTTCAGGTGAGCACACAGGCGGGTTGCAAGTTAAGTGCCAGGCATCTCTCCAAGGAACCATTATCATATTACCATTTCCTACACCAGATGCCGTGAGTCTTTGTGCCAATTAGTGCTGAATTATGGAAAACTGTATTGTGATTTATGCCTACCAAGAATTGGGTCAACATCTTTCAAACTCGCTTCCTTCACATGGTACTTTATTGCTGCTAACGAACAGAAAGACTCTCAACTGTCTCAGCTGAATTTGAACAAGGATGTATTAATGCCAGAACAGGGTTCCAGCTCACAACTGCTATCACATTTATAATAAATGTACAAATCCTATTAAAGTGTCAACATTCCTAGTTTTTTTTTAAATATGTGGTCATCTGAGACATCACTCAGTAATAAATCTCTATCATTGTGTCAAATTAAATGGACCTTTGCTTGAGGTTGAACAGACTACCAGATGTAATGACACCAACGTAAATTTCCCCACTGTCAATCCAAAGCTTAATTTCTCAATATATAATTAATATATTGAGGTTTAAAATTCTGTTGTTCAACTATAAATAAAACACCTTAACACAATAAAACGGCAAGCTTCAGGTTCTTAAAATTCCATTCATCCACATACAACATGACCAGCCAGCAGTGAGCAGTAATATATTCAGTGCAATTAAAAAATATTTAACTAATTATACGGCTTGATACATATTCACAGCATGGTTCAGATTATCTCCGAACAAAAAAAAGCCTTAGCTTTAAGGTCCTGGGGAATTGTAGATTTACCTTTGCGTAACAATTTCATATTAAGTGCTACCTAATTGAAGTCTCTCACTGTGTCTAGCATGCAATAAGGCTGGAAGCTTATAGAACTTATGGAACAAATACCAAACTATTCTGATTGTACTTGGTCCATTTTGATTTTGTTTATATCTAACTTTAACCTTTCAATCAAAAGAAGGGTTTTGCACACTCAAACACAAATACAGAATTATTGAGAGGGCAATTTCAATTGTCCTACATCCAGAAAATAGTTCATTAAGACACCTTTAAATGCTATGATCTACATCTGTTATTTTCTTACATCTTCACCTACTTTGTAGCAGGAGATGAAATCCATGAGCAATTGCCACCATCTCAAAGAAATTATACATTTCTAACAAATTGCCCTTGTCACACGGTTTTAAATATAGCAGTGTAGCATGGAATATTATGAAAACAATGATTAGAGATTAATTTTATTTACATTTAGTTTCAAGCAGCAGGATTAAAAAAATATATATCATTGTATTACAAATAACTTTGAAACCTACAGGATAAAAACAGAAAATGTGTTTACTGAATATACCAGACAACATATATGGTTAAGGAAACATCGGGTTAATGTTTTAGGTTGTCAGAAATGGGACATTAACTGTATGTCAAAGGGGGAGGGGAGGAGAGGTGGGGTGTGAACCAGTGATGTCTGCATAATGGTCTCGACCCAAAACATCATCCATTCTTTCTCTCCAGGGATGCAGCCTGTCCCGCTGAGTTACTGCAGCATTTCATGCCTATCTTTTTTTTAAACTGCAGAGTTTGACTGTTGCTAGTGGAAAAGTAGGAACATAAATCCAGTTTAAAATTAAGGTGCACGGACTCTTTACAGGGTTTATGCCTCGAGTTGTGAGGAATATCAAGTATTGATTTTACCTCAGAGGTATCAAATCTGATTCTGACGAGCACTTAATCTAACGTGATATTTCATTAAATTAATGAAGGTGGGTCGCAGCTTTTCAGATCAGATTTTGAAGTGAAGTTCTGTCTGCCAGTTTACATGCATCCAAGAGATCCCACAGCACTACTGTCACAGCAGCACAGGCTCCTTGAATATATAAAGCCAGCAATTATTTTCTAATGGGACCTTGCTCTTATTATATTAGATGCCAGGTTTTCCTGTGGAAGAACTGTACTGAGAAAGGCACTACATAATTGTGAGTTTGTTCTTTATTTCCCATGTCCTTTGGAAATAAGCAGATGTTAACTGCAGCAATTATGTGAGGAATTACAATTTAGTTTAGAATGGAAATGAAGAATTCAAGTTCCTCACTATTTGTACACGCGCAGCTGGACATTTTACAAAATGAACCACGGAGACTTAATCATCCAAGAGTAAAAGTTTAGTTTAGTTTGGAAATACAGTGTGGAAACAGGCCAAATGGACTACCGAGTCCGTGCTAACCAGCAATTACACCGTACACTACGTACTAGGGACAATTTACAATATTTATCGAAGCCAATTAACCTACAAGCCCGTACGTCTTTGGATTGCGGGAGGTAGCTAGAGCAACCAGGGAAAACCAACGATGTCACAGAGAGAACGTACAAATTCCGTACAGACCGCATCCATAGTCAGGATCGAACTGGCGCTGCAAGGCAACTCTACCTGCCCCACTGTGCCCCACCTGCCCCATTTCCTAAAGAAAATGCTTGAGTAAATATTTATTTTAACGGATATGGTTTGGAAATGCAAATAATTTATATTGAATTGAATTGAATGCCTTTATTGTCATTCAGACCTTTCGGTCTGAACGAAATTTCGTGCCTGCAGTCATACATATATAAAAATAACAATACCATACAATAAACACAAAATTAACATCCACCACAGTGAGTTCACCAAACACCTCCTCACTGTGGTGGAAGGCAAAAGTCTTAGGGTCTCTGTCTTTTCTCCCCTCCTTATTCTCCCTCTGCACTGAGGGGATCCAGGCCGCCGCCACCGCTGACGCCGGAACGCCAGAACACCGCCACAGGGCCCGCCGCCGGAGCACCGCAGCTCCCAAAAGCCAGGCCGCCGCTGGAGCACCGCAGCTCCTGAAAGCCAGGCCACCGCTGGAGCACCGCAGCTCCCGAAAGCCAGGCCACCGCTGGAGCACCGCAGCTCCCGAAACCCAAGCCGCCGCTGGAGCACCGCAGCTCCCGAAACCCAAGCCGCCGCTGGAGCACCGCAGCTCAGAGGGAGCCAGGCCGCCGCTGGAGCACCGCAGCTCCCGAAACCCAGGTCGGCGCTGGAGCACCGCAGCTCAGAGGGAGTCAGGCCACCGCTGGAGCACCGCAGCTCCCAAAACCCAGGCCGCCGCTGGAGCACCGCAGCTCAGAGGGAGCCAGGCCGCCGCTGGAGCACCGCAGCTCCCGAAACCCAGGTCGCCGCTGGAGCACCGCAGCTCCCGAAACCCAGGCCGCCGCTGGAGCACCGCAGCTCAGAGGGAGCCAGGTCGCCGCTGGAGCACCGCAGCTCCCGAAACCCAGGCCGTCGCTGAAGCACCGCAGCTCCCGAAAACCAGGTCGCCGCTGAAGCTCTGAAGGCCGTGCCGCCGCCGCTGGAAGCTGGAAGGCCGTCACCAGGGCGCAGCACAGACGGAGACGGTGTCGGGGGACACGACAGGAAAAGTCGCATCCCCCCGAAGGGAGAGACTAAAACCCCGTTTCTCCCACCCTCCCCCCCCACACACATACATAACCCAACAAACCAAAAATAAACACCAAAGACAGGGACGAGGACAAAAATAAAATAAAAGACAGACGGACTGCAGGTGAGCCGCAGCTGACAAGCAGCGCCGCCGCTCCGAAAATAAAATGACAAATAAAATGACAAGCAGCGCCGCCACTCCGAAATAAATGACAATAAAGGCATTCAATTCAATTCAATTATACTCCTCTAATGCTGTTTTCAATCACAGAACATTTTTTTTCAAGAGGAACCAGAATTTTAAAAAAACATAAGAGCCTCAAAGAATTGCTGAAGAATGCATAAAAAAATGTCATTGCTGCCAATGCCTGCAGACGTTCAATAGATAGTGGACCACAGCTGGATGAGCAAAATTGATATCACTTGATTCTTGCATTCACATATTTTCCCACAGTTTCCACTATAGCCCAGTCCCTCACATCTAGAAATGAATAGTTTGACAATAATAGAAGAGCCATAGATTCAGCGTGCTGCCCGACTGTATGATGTATTGCTAGCCAATGCTAGCTAATTAGTAGCCAAGTAAAAAAAAAAACTGACATTGTTTAATTCATATTTTGTGTTTTTTATGGTTTCTATAACACCTTAAATCAAATGTATTTTAATTTGTGTGCTGATGACGCTTCATACACCCCCATTCCACATCCCCCAAAAGAAAGACAAGAGCATTTCTCATAGCAAAGGTATATGAATCTAAGTGGCCTTATGATAAGTCCCAAGGCCAAAATACGCTTTCAATTTTCAGATTAGTCATTGGTAATGTCTTCATTTTCAGTTACTGTGGGTTCTATATGACCATCAGATTTCTTCTTTCCTTTTCCAGCAGTGCCCGTTTTCTTCCCTTTTTGCTCAGCATTGTTGGCAGCAAGTTCATCACATTTATTCTTAATGAAGTTTTGCTGGGAAAGAGACATTGTACGTTAATTATGAGCTTCATGGTGATAAAAGAAACATATTGCAGTGGACAAGTTTGCTGGGTCGTTAACTGTCTCTCAAAACTGAGATGTCACTATGTGGATCTTCACGAAGTCAGTGTTTCAAACCTGTTTCTCCTGAGTCTATTTACCACCCTAAATGGTTCACTGTGTCTTAAAGAGAGGAAAGCTGTTCCTTAATCTATATTACTAAAAGTCTGATCTTGACCACTTCCTGTTGTTCTGTATATTGATTTTAGAAAAAAATGCTGCCACTGATGGCTGTGATGTTTGGCCATCTTAGAGTCCCTCTCTGCTGCGCAGGACAAGAGGATTTTTCCCATCGAAGAAAAAAAAGTTATTAGTGTTTAAAAAATGTTGAGATTCTCTCTCCTGAAGGCCACGCCCCTTCCGGAGGGACTATAAAACCCAGAAGTGTTGAGTGCCTCAGTCAGTCTCTGCAAGATAGGGGAGCGACAGGGTCACGTCTCTCAGTCTGAGCTGTGAATAACACTGAACACGTCCACTAAACTGTGAGTGGTTTTACTGACCTGTCAGCGCCCTTATGTTGTTTGAAAATACAGTTTGGAAATGGTAAAGCTGTGTTGCCATTGGTTTGGAAATGCTAAAGCTGTGTTGCCTTTGGTTTGGAAATGCTAAAGCTGTGTTGCCTTTGGTTTGGAAATGTTAAAGCTGTGTTGCCTATTGTTTGGAAATGCTAAAGCTGTGTTGCCTAATTAAAGTTGCCTTGCCTAATTAAAGTTGCCTTGCCGTCTTTATAATTAAAAGTCTAATCTTGACCACTTCCTGTTTGCGCTTTATATTGATTTTCGAAAAAACACTACCGCGTACGGCTGTGATTTTTGGCCTTCTTATTCAGTCCTCTTCCGTTCATCAGGAGCCGAGGATTTTTGCCATCGATGAAAAATAAAAGAGTTATTAGTGTCTAAAAAATGTTGAGATTCTCTCTCCTGTCAATCACACCACGAAGGCCACGCCACGAATGCCACGCCCCTTCTGGTGGGAGGGGGAGGGACTATAAAACCCTGAAGTGTGGGCATGGCTCAGTCTCTGCAAGATGGAGGAGGGAGAGGTCACAACTCGCTGTCTTTAGTGGCCTTGCACCCTGCTTGGAATGGCATGAAATCGCACTTGAATTTGGTGACCTTGTACCCTGCTTGACGTGGTATGAAACTGCAATTGAATTTGGTGGCCTTGCACCCTGCTTGAAGTGGTAAGAAACTACACTTGAATTTGGTGGCCTTGCACCCTGCTTGAAATGGAATTTCATTGAATAGCCGTGAGTCAACTGCCAGCCCACCAGCCGTGAGTGAGTGAGCTGAGCACCAGAAAGCTCCCCCTCCCCCTCCCCCTCCCCCCACCCTACTGGCCACCAATACTGGAATTGGTGGAGAGGTGGAATATTGTGTTGGGGGACCAGCCTTTGTGTGATCACCACAATGAAGGTAACGCCCCTTCTGGGAGGGGGGGGGGGGGGGCAGGACTATAAAACCCCGGATGCCTGGACATGAGCCAGTCACTGCAAGATCACGAGGGAGAGGCCACGACTGCCATTCTAAGCTGTGAATCAACTGAACTGGGAGTCTGCCATGCACTTGCAATAAATGATTTGTCAGCCCTTAATGACAATGCCATGAATTGTTTGGCCTGCTGCCCTGCCTGTGCTTGAAAGTGCATTGCTTATTTGGAAATGAAATGACAATGCCATGAGTTGTTTGGTCTGCTGCCCTGCCTGTGCTTGAAAGTGCAATGCTTAATTGGAAATGAAATGAAATGAAATAACAATGCCATGAGTTGTTTGGCCTGCTGCCCTGCCTGTGCTTGAAACTGCTATGCTTTATTAGGTCCGACGGTGTTTGAAAGGAATAAATGCTTTATTAGGTCCGACTGTGTTTCAAAGGAATAAATGCTTCATTAGGTCTGACTGTGTTAGGAAGGAATAAATGCTTTATTAGGTCCGACTGTGTTTGGAAGAATAAATGCTTTATTAGGTCCGACTGTGTTTAGTCCAAAAGTCCCGCTCATTTTGTGACTTCCGCTTAGTGGACAGGTCGCGCTGATTGCGCAATTTCCGGTAAGTGCAGAGGTCACGCTGATTGCGGAAGCCTCATAGTGGAGAAGCCGCGCTCCACCGTGTGAGTAGATTCAAGAAAGTTTACTGTCATATATATGGTGTGTGTGTGTGTGCGCATGTGTGCATGTGTGTGAGTCTTTGTGTGTTTATTGGAATTGGTGGAGAGGTGAAATATTGTGTTGGGGGACCAGCCCTCCAGTGTGAAGCTGGTACCCAACGGGTCCCACTTAATCTAGTATCATTTTATTAGTGTACTGGGACATGTGACAAAGAGAGTTCCCCAAGGGTCTGTACTTTAGGTTGTATACCATCATTGACTTGGAGGAAGGATTGCAGTGTAATGTATTTATCAGTGTAGTAGAGACCATTCTATCAGCAAAGTACATTTAAAAAATACCTGATAAAAGAATAATGTAAAAGTTATACACAAAGTGCTGGAGTAACTCAGTGGGTCAGGCAGCAAAGTTATACGTGAATATCACTTTAAAAATCTTATTACGAGCAGGACTGTGTTGTAAGTTATGGAGGATGTGGAGTGTGCTACATCCGTCACCGTGTATTCATTACTGAGACAACAACGTGTCCAGTGGACTGGCCTTGTTAACAGAATGGAAAATACCCTCATTCCCATGGATCTCCATGGTGAACAAGCCGTAGGGTGAGGACCTGCCAGATCTGCTACAGAGGCAAATGTAAACGAGATAAAGTGATGGCAGCTGAGATGCTTGTGGTCAACTGTCCAAATAAATTCAGGTGGCTGAGAAGAGGCTCAATGCCTTTACCTACAGTAAACGCAGCAAAGACTGCCATGCCAGAATGGAGTTCTTTGTGCATGACCTTGAGACCAATGTTGACCACGTCAAATCAACATTCTGTAGGATAGATTGCAGCCTCACTCTGAATATGACACCACTATCAAGATGCATGAAAAGACTCAGAACAGTGTGCTGGTGAATGTGAATGATTTAAATCTTTAACAATGCATCAATGACCTAATGTAAGCAAGATGTCTGATGTAAAACTTTGATTTTAGTATTAAAAAATTAACAAATTCTGCAATGAGACTGCAATGAAATACACAGGAAGACCATAGTAGTAGTAAATATCCACAAGGGATTCCAACTTGAATAACAAGTTGATTGGCAATATAAAGGCCATAATGCCTTTCTTCTTTGCAGAAAAAATATTTCGATAGCAAAAATCAATTACTTTGAACAAACAGGAGAAGAAAGAGGAATGACGATGGTAAGCATGTTTTTTTGATAATTAAACAATATATTTAACACTGATGCTTAAATCCTGCTCAGAGGGTCTCAAAGAGCTCCTGTTAAATTTAACGTCAGATTTTAAATCGAATGCCTGCATTTAACCATATTATCCTTATGTCCGTCACAGTTTAGCTTGGATTTTTTCCTCAAGAAATTCAATACAATCCAGGCAAGACCAGCTTGCAAGCTTAAGGAGTTTTGATAGTCTGAATGCCCTATCTTCATTGGAAGGGAATTCTATTAAGAACTGTTTTGAGTACTTTTAATGGTAAAGTTTTAACATAATTATAACATTTATTGAAAATATGAAGAAAGGTGCAACTTCACCAGCGCTTTGCTCCTCCTTGCTAGCAGTTTCACATCATCAACATTAATGGTGGTCCGCTTGCCATGTCTGTTGGAAGATATTAAAGTTAACTGCCTCCATCAGTTTGACATTAAATCTTAAAATTAAAATGAGTGTGTCATTCAGGGAGAAGATGTTCAAAGCATTTACAATCTGCATGAGCAGCTTTATGGCTTGTTTCACATTATGCTTCAAATAGCTAATCTAGGCTCATGTAAAGTACTGAGGGTTGCAATGTTCATAGTTCTCTTTCAGAGGAAATGCTACAAGGCTCTGTCTTGTTCCAGTGCTTCAAATTGAAATGGAATCATAGAAAGATACAAGAAGCACTCGTATTGTTCTACGCATTCCCTCAATTAATCAATAACACTAGAAAATGTTTTTTTTGTTTCATCTTATGGAAAATGTGTCTACATACTCAAAAGTAATTCAGATGTAAAATTCATATGATTAATATTATAATACAATATAGTAATTACCCACACCTGCTGTGGTAGCAGCAATAAAGATCCAAATGGTAACAGAAGCACCAATTAAATCCCATGATACATTAAAATTTTAACTTAACAAGCTACCAAACTGTTGCTTCTTATTTTTAGCTTAGTTTAGTTCAGAGATATGACGCGGAAACAGTCCCTTCGGCCCACTGAGTCCACGCCAACCAGCGATCCCCGCACACTAACACTATCCTACACACTAGGACAAATTCACAATTCTACGAAGCTAATTATCTTCAACCCTGTATGTCTTTGGGGTCTGGGAGGAAACCAGAGCACCCGGAAAAACTCCACAGAGTCACGGGGAGAACGTACAAATTCCATACAGACAGCACCCGTACTCAGGACCGAACCAGGTTCTCTGGCACTGTAAGACAGCAACTCTACCATTGCTCCCCTTGCTGCCTACTAAATAAAATGAAATAATTTCTTCTGTGATAAATTATTTGGATACTGCAATAAATCTATGATGATTTGATTAAACATACAGAAAAAGGACGAATAGTTGTTTTCATTCTTTTAGCCTGTTGCATTTTTGTTTGTACTTGATGACAATTGGAACCAACGTAGTTGACTGTACGTCATGGATGGAAATTACCCTGCTACCTCCTTTCCACCAGTAGAAGATAACTAGGTGTAGGTTTACATTTAAACATAAAGATTAAATTAAGTTTTAAGCCTATGATTAAACATTTAGAGTCAATGGAATTATGAAAATACTGCTTATTCGCAGTATTCCAGGATACTGCAAGATTTTGTTTTAACAAGATGTTCTCTTCTTGGGCAAGTCCTCTAGATCGAGGATGATTTGTTTCCACTGCAGTATTGTGGGTTCTGAGGTGAGTATTGTTAAGGGCTTGGACACACTAGAGGCAAGAAACAAGTTCCCGATGTTGGGGGAGTCCAGAACCAGGGGCCACAGTTTAAGAATAAGAAGTAAGACATTTAGAACGGAGACGAGGAAACACTTTTTCTCACAGAGAGTGGTGAGTCTGTAGAATTCTCTGCCTCAGAGGGCGGTGGAGGCAGGTTCCCTGGATGCTTTCAAGAAAGAGCTAGATAGGGCTCTTAAAAATAGCGGTGTCAGGGGATATGGGGAGAAGGCAGGAACGGGGTACTGATTGGGGATGATCAGCCATGATCACATTGAATGGCGGTGCTGGCTCGAAGTGCCAAATGGCCTACTCCTGCACCTATTGTCTATTGTGATGGATACGACAATAATTTGGCCCCATGTGCTGCAGCGTATGTTAGATAGGGCAAATGTTGGGTGGCTTGGTAGGTTATGTGACCCTCCTCCTGTTTATGCTGGGCTTCGATGTGCACCCAATACTATTCCAAGTGATCCTTGTCCACTTTGAGCAGTCAGGGATTGAGAATTCCCAGAAGTCTATGGAGATGCTGCACTTTTGTCAAAGAGAATTCAAGGTCATCTTTGGACATTTTCATCGGTCCATCTAAGGCTTAATTTCTGGAGTCTGGTATTGGGCATGTGAACAACATAGCTTGCCCAATGGAGGCAGCAAAGGGGGCGGCACTGTGGCACAATGGTAGAGTTGCTGCCTCACACCGCTAGAAACCCACGTTCGATCCTGACTATGGATTCTGTCTGTAAGGAGTTTGTACGTTCTCCCTGTGACCACCGGGTGGCGCCAGCAATGGCTGCCTCGCCAGCAGTCTGTCTCGTCCCTCCTTCCTTGTTGTTTTTTAGTATGTTTTAGTGTTCTTTAGCTTGTTTTATGTGGGGGGATGGTTGGGGGAAAAACTACATCTCCGTCGAGATATGACACGTTTCTAACGGAGACGCGTCATATCTCGACGGAGTAATTTTTTTCCATATCGTATCTCCGTCTGCACTGCAGTCTAACACTGAGGAGCTGGCGGCCTCTGCTGGAGACCAACTTCGGGAAGCTCCATCCGCGGGAAACTGCGGACTTGTCATCATGGAGCTTGCGAGATCCCTGTCGGGGATCGACTTTGGCGCTCCAACTGTGGGAGCCTACGGACTTTAACATCGTGGAGCTCATGGCCCCTGGTTAGAGACCGACTTCGGGAGCTCCAAGTTGCTGGAGCTTCGACTGCCCGACGCGGGAGCTTCAATTGCTCCGATGTGGGGGCTTCGATCGCCGGCTGCGGGAGATTCGATCGCCCCGACTGCGGATGGTTCGACTGCCCCGACCACGGGAGAATAAAGAGGAAGAAGATTAGACTTTATTGCCTTCCATCATAGTGGTGGATGTTTATGTTAACTTTTATGTAGTTGTGTGCCTTGTTGCTTTTTTTAGCATGGCTGTATGCTAATTCGAGTTTCACTGTACATTAATTGGTACACGTGACAATAAACTGACCTTTGAACCATTTGACCATGTAAGTTTTCTCTGCATGTTCTGAAGACGTGCAGGTTTGGAGGTTAATAGGCTTATATAAACTGTGTCTAGTGTGTCGGATAGAACTATTGTATGGGTGATCACTGGTCGGCGTGGTTTCAGTGGGCCAAAGGACCTGTTTCCATGCTGTATCTCTAAACTGAACTAACGCTGGGCATGTTAGTTCAATGTTAATCTAAAGTGCTCCTCAATGTTAAATCTAAAAGTGTACATCAGCTCACATTCTGCAGTGATTTTGACTGGTTACAGTAAAGCTGGCAGCATAGTTCTACAGGTTGCATACCCTGAGCCGTTTCCATTGCCACATTGGAAATTTTGAGGGAAGAAAAATGAAAAGTAATTGCCATCTGACAAAGGATATACTGAGGGCTTTGTTGGTATTATTATAGGCAGTGCCTCCCAGCTTCAGGGTCTTCGGTTCAATCCTGACTTTGGCCATTGTCTGCGCAATGTTAGCACATTCTTTCTGTGGGTTTCCAGCAGGTTCTCCAGTTTCCTCCCACATCAAATATGTACTTAGTAGGTGAATCCGCTACCATATATTACCCCTCAGAGTAAGTTAACGGACAAAAAAAAGGAATAAAGGGGAGCTGTCAAAGAGAATAGTTTGCTGGGTGCAGAGAAATGACAAGAGGGTGTATGGGATTGCTCCCTAGGAGCTGGCATTGATTAAATAGGCAAATGGTCACTTTCGTACAGGCTTAATATTCTAAGGGAAATCAAAGATTGGAAAGGAAACAAAAACAAGGTATGCGGATAGCTGAGTAAGAAAACATCTTGTTTATTTTGCATACATTTACTGAGATATTGAGTACATCTGGAGTTGGTTAAGTGCAAATAAATGCAGAATGCTTTAACCCATATTTGATGTTAAAAAACAAACTCTTAACTTTCATTAAATCAATATTACTTACTTTGCAAATAGTTCAAGGTCCTTTGCAAAATTCTCTGAAAATCAATAAGAGGCAAAGTAGAAATAAGCAACACTGGATCTTATGTAGATCATGTAATACAACTTTAAATGTTTCTGTGTTGTGCATTCCATGCACAGTAAAGTTAATTTTACCTTCTTTCCCAGCAATTTCAAACCAAATCCAAGCACTACTCAATTGACATTAGTAAATGTAGAACTTTAAAAAAAAAACGGCACTATCTGTCGTCTCCTGTCATGTATGAAACTTGTGTCACACAGTATGTGCATATGTGTACTAAAACTATCAGGTTGCCACCAAAGTGAGTTTTTGTACATTTTTGAAAAGCTAACTTCATACAATTGTTCTATGTTCTTACAATATAGTTCTCACAATGTTTTCTGCCCAATGGTTAGACCGCTTCCTTTCTTCTTATCAAATTGCCGATTTTTTAAATGATTCCTTTATGCCAATTAAATGTGGTATTCTTTATAAATTAGAGCTGAACTTTTTTTTCACACAAATTATCCAACAGTTTTAATTAACAAGTAACATGACAAAAATACTCATTTAAATAGGATTAATAAATATCACTGATTGAAAATATAAATAATGGATCCTCTATTTACGAGAGTATCAAAATTCAAACCAGATTTCAACAAAGTAATCCATGATTATAAACTATTAATTAAATGAATTAAATCAAAGGAAAACTGTAGGCCATTAAGGAGCTGGATTACACTAAGACATAAACTGGTTGAATTGAATAACAATATCCACTAATTTTCTCACACAGACCAGGAAAGGAAAGCAAAATTAGACAATCCAGCGCACCGTGCACCAGAAAGTAGGAGCAGGATCTAACCATCAAGCCTCTCAAGCATGCCCCAGCATTCGATGTTCGATCTATGCTGGCCTCTTTTCTTCGAACTTTCAAATACTAATCTATCACGTCTTAAAGATAATTATCTGGCCTATCCATTATCTTCGAAGAGAAAGAATTTCTACACATCTCAGTGATCTGCTCATTATTTTGTAGCTATGTCCCCATTTTCATGACCTTCCATTAGTGAAAACATCTTAACATAAGGTCAAATGTACAGTGCCCTCCATTATGTTTGGGACAAAGACCCATCATTTATTAATTTGCCTCTGTACTTCACAATTTGAGATTTGTAATAGAAAAAAAATCACATGTGGTTAAAGTGCACATTGTTAGATTTTATTAAAGGCCATTTTTATACATTTTAGTTTCACCATATAGCTGTCTTTGATGAAATATAGGTGAGGTTTCGGGTCGAGACTCATCTTTATTCTCATTTTCATTTCTGATTTTGAAAACCCGCAAAATAGTTGATCTGCCAAATTAATTCCAAGACTAGCAAAAAAGGTGATTATGATCTCATTGTGGAGCATTAAGATTTTATCACTTCCTGAAATGCCATGGGTGGTCAGCTTGCATGCTTCACTTTCTGTAAATTAATTATTTTTTGGTGTTACTGAATTGATTCAACGGTTTCAAAGTAAAATCTTTACAGTTGTGATTAATCTTTGAAACTGAAATGATTGCAACAATATCAATGAGAAATTACAAGTTTACACTACATGAATAAATTTAACCCCACAAAGCGGTAGTTAATAGAAATAAAATAATTGCTATATTCTTCAGAAAAATAGGCACTGAAACCTGGAGCAAGTTATGAAAATCTTCAAGAATAAAATAAAATGTGATGTTAAATAGTGAATTGATATGCTAAGATCAGTTTAAGAGAGAACAAGGCCAACTAACATTAATTAATAGCCAAGAAAGTTATAAATGAAGATAACTTTGATCCAGAAATGCTCTTATAAAGGTATATGAATCATCAGAATAAAGTCTGATATAAATAAAGCAAGTGATTTAATCAAGGTAGACACAAAATGCTGGAGTAATTCAGCAGGACAGGCAGCAAGTGATTTAAGTAAATGGTTAGAAAGACTTTATGCAAACATTTTTTTAATAGAAGAGGAGAAAGCATTTAAAAAAAGGAAATTAGCAGGAAGGGTTGGGAGCAATTACTTTACAAGGAATTCTAGAATTAATCCACCAACATATCTAAACTTCTTCAACTCTGGTATCAATATAACTGCACCACCAACTGTATTTTCAGTTGCCAAGTATGTAAACTCTGCATTTCCTCTTGATAAGATCTTCGCATGAGGCAATGTTCATCTGTTAACATTATGAAATGTTTTATTTCGTGTATTATGTCTCCTGACCTTAAACCCCCACTCCTCAGATTTCAAACAACTCTCCTAGCCCCACTTCAGAATATTATTTCAATATTCCCCAGTCAGTACAAGGCTTTTCCCATATTTATGGATATGACAACCATTCCCAATGTTCCAGAACCCCAAGACTTTCTTCAATACTGCCCATATCCTCAAGATTAACTGGGATGTGCCTCAGAATTTGCACATTTACCAAAAATGGTAAATGCACATTTACCCAAAATGTTATTGCTGAGGTGACCCGTTGTCTTGTCAAAAACATTTAATTGTACTGTTGACCCTGTGTTAACCTACATATGACAAATAAAACTGAACTGAAATGTCAAAAGACTGGTTTGAAATCCCATGCCTTTGGCAGTCAAGGCATAACACGCGGTCTGTGGCCAATTCAACCAGGGATGTGACCGTCAGCCTACAGTCAACATCCTAGATTCAGATTAGTTTACCGTAATACACACTGGAATGCAATGAAATTCCTTCTTCATGTGAAGGCTCACAAAGTAAACATTATAGATACAGAAATGATAATTACAATACTATGAAAATTGCAAGACAGCAGAATGGTCAAGTTTGCAGTGTAATATGAAGTAGTATACAAATATTAAAGTACAATGACAGAATCACTGAAATGAGGTTGAAATAAGAGTAAGAGTACATGCCAGCACCTTTAGAAATGGGGTGTGAAATAGGTGATTACATCAGGAACCTGATAACAGTAGGAAAGAAGATATAAGGAACTACAGAGGATAGTTTACAAAAATAAACACAAATAAACTCAGCGTGTCAGAGAGCATGTCAGGAGAACATGGATACATGATGTTTCAAGCCGGGACAGTTCTTCAGACTGATTGTGGGAAGGGGGGAGGTGTGTGAAAAGTGGGAAGGACAAAGCCTGGCGAATGATTTGTGAATACAAGTGAGGGGGCTGGACAAAGGCCAGAGATTAAAGATTGAAGTGGTGCGAATTGTGGCAGCCTGAGGAAGGAATATAGGTGGAAGGAGAGGGGCCTGGAGTGAAATGGAGTGAAATGGATGTGAGTCTAGGTGCGGCACAGATAGGGGGATGGAATGAAGGACGGAAAGTACAGAGGGCAAGAAATAAAAGGATTGTTTGTAGGTTAATTATCTAACATTGAAGAATTAAAAGTTTATATCATTAGGTTGAAAGCTACCCAGGTGCTGTTCCTCCAGTTTGCATGTAGCCTCAATCTGGCAATGGAGGAGGCCCAGGATAGAAAGGTCAGTATGGGAATAGGAAAAGCAGTTAAAATGGTTAGCAATCGGGAGATCCAGCAAGCCCTGACAAAGCAATATCAAGCGTAGACCGAGTGTACACTTGGTCTCACTAATGTAAGAAAGCTGTTTTTAAGTCTGGACATCCAAGCTTTCAAGCTTTTGTATCCTCTTCCAGAAGTGAAAGAAAGAAAGAGTAGGTTTACCAAAAAACATTTCCTTTTCATGCACCTATGCTTATCTTCTCTGACCACACTGATATTTTCTAAGCGTACTGTTAGCATTTTCTCTACTATTTATATTTGCCTCATTGCAATTTTCAGATCCCCGTTTTCTCCCCCTTCCTAACAGTGGGTTACATTTGCCCCCCTCAAATCTGCAGGAACTATTCAAAAATCTATAGAATCCTGGAAGATAACAACCAGTGTTTTCAATAGTTCAATGGCTACTTTTTTTAATGCTCAGGGATTGCAGATTATCAGGCCCGAGGGGTTTATCAACTCTCAATCTCAATGATTTGACCAACAGTATATTTTTAATATAAAGCTAATTTCCTTTAATTCCTCCATTTCATTATTCCCAGTTCGGCACCATTTCTGGGGAATGATTTGCATCCTATTCCATGAGGACAGAAACAAAACATTTGTTTAATTGCTCTGCCAATTTTTGTTCCCCTTAAATTCTGAAAGGTTTGTTGCTGTCATTGGGGAAATGCTGTAATCTAACAACAATATAAGACTGGGAAGTAACAGCAGGACATATAGAAAATCAGAATCAATGTGGTTTTACAAAAGGGTGCCAAGGCCAAGGTTGGATCAATCATGATCTTATTTACTAGTCCAGCAGGCCCTATTCCTGCTTCGCCTATGTTCTAATGTAGTTGTGATTTTAAACCTACAATACCAGAGAGTCAAAACAATCCTGAGGCATGACTTCAACAATGGGTATTACCCTGGTGTTTTGGTCAATATTTGTCCATTAATTAACACCAAAAGAGTGGATATCTGGTTGTGATTACACTGCTGATTTTGATCACTGTATACAAATTAGCAGTAGGAATAGGCCATATATAGCAAGCATACCACATTCCTACTATCTACTCGTGATGCCATTTTCAAGAAGCAATGGATTTGGACTCCAAGATCCCTCTATGTCAAAGCTAGTAAGGGTCTTGGCATTAACTGTGTACTTTCCCTTACGACCTCCCTAAATGCAACACCTCAAACTTAGTTTAGTTTAGAAATACGGCATGGAAACAGGCCCTGCGTCCCACCGAGTCCACGATGACCAGTGATCACCCATACAGTAGTTCTAGACTACACACGAGGAACAATTTACAGAAGCCACTTAACCCACACTTGCTCAGATTAAACTGCAACTGCCATTTCTCCATCCATATCTGTAACTGATGTATCCTTTGACAGCTTTCCTCACTGTACTCAATTCTGCTAATTTTGGTGTTGTCTACAAACTTACAGACCAAATCATCTACATATGCGTCAAAGTAATTAATATATATCACAAACAACAGTTCCCAACACTGATACCTGCAAAACACCACTGGTCACAGATTTTCAGCCAGAACAATACCTTTCCACCACTGCCTTCTTTCGGTAAGCCAGTTCTGAATCCAAAATAACACCGTATATCCCATGCAGTTAATCTTCTGGATCAGCCTACCACGGGGGATTTTTATTAAATGCCTTCCTAGTATGCCTTCCAGGTATTAGTTTAGTAAAGTTTCTCTGAACTGAGGAAAGAAAACCAGCGCAATACATAGTAATCTAGACGCAATCTTACAAATGCCCTAGAAAATTGAGACATAACTACCCTTTGACAGTAGACAATAGGTGCAGGAGTAGGCCATTCGGCACTTCGAGCCAGCACCACCATTTAATGTGATCATGGCTGATCATCCCCAATCAGTACCCCGTTACAGCCTTCTCCCCATATCCCCTGACTCTGCTATTTTTAAGAGCCCTATCTAGCTCTCTCTTGAAAGCATCCAGAGAACCTGCCTCCACGGCCCGCTGAGGCAGAGAATTCCACACTCACAACTCTCTGTGCGAAAAAGTGTTTCCTCGTCTCCGTTCTAAATGTCTTACTCCTTATTCTTAAACTTTGGCCCATGGTTCTAGACTCCCCCAACATCGGGAACATGTTTCCTGCCTCTAGCGTGTCCAAAACCATAACAATCTTATATATTTCAATGAGATCCCCTTTCATCCTTCTAAACTCCAGAGTGTACAAGCCCAGCCGCTCCATTCTCTCAGCGTATGACAGTCCCGCCATCCCGGGAATTAACCTTGTAAACCTCCCTCAATAGCAAGAATGTCCTTCCTGAAATTAGGGGACCAAAACTGCACACAATACTCCAGGTGTGGTTTCACTAGGGCTCTGTACAACTGCAGAAGGATTATGATATCCCTGTCCATCGATGTTCCCCAGGCATACTGCCTGACCCTACTCCAGCACTCTGTGTCTTTATTTTATCGTAATGTTCTATTTGCTTCCCTAATTAGTTACAGTAGTTGCATGCCAGCTTTTTGCAAATCAGGGGTGCAGCAGTTGTGCAGCGGTAGAGTTGCTGCCTTACAGCAAGGCTGATGTTTTCACACATTATTCTCCATTCACCGGGCCTTTTCCCACGCACTTAAGTTTACCATGTGTTTTTGTAGCCTCTTTGCAGCCTCTTCACAATTCACTTTCCTACCTATGTGTATGTCATTACCAAATTAAGCAACCATTCTCTTAGTGCCTTGTTTTGATACGTGTCTGCTTACGATATAGGTAAAATTGGCCCATATTATTTGGAGAAAGATGGCTCTACACACACTCGTGTTAGTATCAAAAGCAAGAATGATTTATTTCCAGGTCAAAAGTCACTGATCTCATTTACATAATTATATGCACGAGTATGAACGTGCGTGAGTATGAGTACAGCTCATATGCTCAAATTACACAGACATTGATACATGCCTTCATCTCAATTATTTCTATGAATTGCGAAAAGTTGAAGCTCCAGCAATGATCTCTGTGACATATCACTCGTTACATTTTATCACTCGTCAATCAGAAAAATAAATATTTTTCCCAACTCTCCATTTCTACTAAATTAGTAAACTGTTTAGTAACTGGATATAATTTTTCCAAATGCCATTTTTGGTAAAACTAACACCGTTGTTTCCAACAGTTTATCTCCCCTTCTTTTAGAGAAGGGGAGATAAACAATAGAGAAAGACAAGAGGTGCAGGAGTAGGCCATTTAGACCTTCAAGCCAGCACCGCCATTCAATGTGACCATGGCTGATCATCCACAATCAGTACCGTGTAATTTGAGCATAGGAGCTGTTCTCATACTCGCGCATGAGGTCAGTGACTTTGGACCTGGAAATAAATAATTCTTGCTTTTGATAACAACAGCAATTTTGAGAGATTGATACGTACAAACCGATTGCTGTATTTCGCTCATTATAGCAATGATAATATTTGAAAAATACTATTTGTTGCATGATTTAGGGTATTCATGTTGTATAAAGTGCTACTAAAATCCAAGCCTTTTTTTTGTTCTTATCATACTTATACATAGCATACTAGGTTCTGTGTAGTGTTCTTACGGCCCCAAGGCAGCACAGCAATAGTTGCTGCCTTGCAGCTCCAGAAACCCGGGCTTGCTCCCGACAACGGGTGCTGTCTTTACGGAATTTGTATGTTCTCCCCGTGACTGTGGGTTTTCTCCGAGATCTTTGGTTTCCTCCCACATTCCAAAGACGTACATGTTAATTGGCTTGGTATAAATGTAAACTGTCCCTAGTGTGTGTAGGTTTGTGTAAATGTGTGGGCGTTGCTGGTTGGTGTGGTCTCGGTGGGCCCAAGGGCCTGTTTCCGCACTGTATCTCTAAATTATACTAAACAATCATGGCAGTCTTCAGCCCTATTAGTGCAACTAAACCAAAGAGCTAAATGCAGTTTTTAACTTAAATTCCACTAGTTGCCACTAAAGGGGCTGTCCCACTGCGGCAACCTAATCTGCGAGTTTAGAAGAGTTTGCCCTCGACTCAAACTCGCAGGATGGTCGACACGTGGTCCTAGGAGGTCCTATGAGGTCACTGGAACTTTCCTTCATGCTCGAGGGAAGTTCGCGCATACTCGCGGCCTCAGCTAGGTCGGTGAAAAATTTTCAGCATATTGAAAATTTTCCGCGAGTAAAAATTGGTCGGCAAAGTTCTTTTTAACCCGTAGTGCAATGGAGTGGGGTCGCTATTTAGTTACAGGCAGTCGAGGGCAGCCGTAATTAATCTCCTTCGTTGACCAAGCATTTTAATTGGCTCATTGGAGTTTTCAGGACTAATGAGCCAATTAAATGGCCGCTAAACTTTATTAAATATTGTCTGACTTCTTAAAGGTGTCTCCACTCCTTCTCCCCCCCCTTCTCTCCCCCTCCCTCACCCCCCCCCGCAAAGGATTTACCGTAACTGTGCCAACCGTCTTTTATCTTCCTCTTCATCGCAGGTGTGAATTTCAGACAGTGCACCCCGCTATCCCTGGCCCCGCCTTTGCTCTGTGTGTGTGTGTGTGTGTGTGTGTGTGTGTGTGTGTGCACGCGCGGTCAGTCGATCAAGCTCGCGGTTTCATCGCTGACAGTCGATCCAGCTCAAGGTTTTTCAGGCGAGTGGCCTCACGCTTGAAGGTTGAAGACACTCTTCTGAACTCGCGGATTAGGTTGCCGCAGTGGGACAGCCCCTTAACTAGCACTTGATGCTCTGATTTGATCCATTTCTGTGGCTTTAATTTAGAATCAACCATTAAAACTGAAGTTTTATAATCACTTCTACATATACTTGCAAATTGTATTGTAAAACTGAAATCAAACCACCACAGTGGAATCGGAACTCACATTCCCCAGTAAAACTTTAAACTGACAGGGAAGTACATGGGGAAATGGCACTGACTGGTGTATTTTATGAGCTGGCATAGATTTGGTGGGCAAAATTATTTCTTTGTCTTGGTAAGATTCAAAGTATGTCTCTGGATTAATTGCCATACTTCTTATCCCTTTGGTAATCTACCATAAGTATGAAAAAAAACATTTAGCACGAAAGTGCCGATTGAATGTTACTGCAGAGTTCTTCATGAGATAATTAGGTGGTAACGTGATTTTTATCTGTTTTGTCATAACATCATTTCCCCGCAAAGACCTTTGATAAAATCTCTTCTCGTTAATTTATAAACATTTCTATTTAGCATAGTTGGATGCACATAACATTGCTAAACCAGAAAAGAACATGTTAATTTGTTTTGTAAACCAGTTCTATCAAATGTTAAAATCAGACGCAGCACAGATTTGAAATGAATCTCTACACACCTTATCATCTTAGTTCTTAAATTAATTCAACAGCAATTTAAAAGCGTGAAAACATTTGATTTTGAACATTTAGCTGATAATATCAAAAATCATTTCCGTACAGCTACAACTAATAGATTATCAAACTCACAATAAAAAACACAAATGTTCTTTGTGATATTTGGAACATTTTGGAGATATCATTTATTTAAAGACTGGCATCTCTTAGCACCAACCCTTTCAGTAAAAATGACATTACGCTCAATTGATTGAATCACAGCCATTATTGATTTTTCTTAACTAGAAGACTTCAAAAAGGAAATGTGTTGTCTGAGTCAGACTGGTAGTCCTGAGGCGCTAATGATCTTGGAAATTATTTCAAGTTCTTCCACAGTTGTTGGTTAATTTACTTTATTATTACTTCATGGGATATGAACACCTTCGGATTTACGTTCATCCCTTGCTCCCTTAACTCAGTCGAATCATTTCAGACAGTTAGCAGTCAACCATTGTGCTCGGTTTAAGACTACATGTAATCCAGGTTCCTATAGTGAGAGAGAATGCAGAAACATGCTCAAGCCTGCACGAACTATAAACAACCAATAATAGATTCATAGAAAATAGGTGCAGTAGTAGGCCATTCAGCCCTTCGAGCCAGCACCGCCATTCAATGTGATCATGGCTGATCATCCAGAATCAGTACCCCAATCCAGCTTTCTCACCATATCCCTTGATTCCGTTAGCCCAAAGAGCTACATCCAACACTCTCTTGAATACATCCAGTGAATTGGCCTCCTCCGCCTTCTGCGGCATACAATTCCACAGATTCACAACTCTCTGGGTGAAAACGTTTTTTCTCATCTCAGTCTTAAATGGCCTACCCCTTACTCTTAAACTGTGACCCCTGGTTCTGGACTCGCCCAACATGGGGAACATTGCCTGCCATTCAGAAAGGAACCCGTTAATTTCTACCCTTTGTTTTCTGTCTGCCAACCAATTTTCTATCCATGTCAGCACCCTACCCCCAATACCATGTTCTCTAATTTTGCCCACTAATGTCCTATGTAGGACCTATCAAATGCTTTCTGAATATCCAGGTACACTACATCCACTGGCTCTCCCTTGTCCATTATCCTGGTTACATCCTCAAAAAATTCCAGAAGATTAGTCAAGCATGATTTCCCCTTCGTAAATCCATGCTGAGAATCCCTTAAGAATTTTATATGTTTCTATAAGATCCCCTCATCTTTCCAAATTCCCGTGAATATAAGCCCAGACAATCCATTCTTTCATCCTATGTCAGTCCCGCCATCCCGGGAATTAACCTGGTGAACCTACACTGCACGCCCTCAATAGCAATAGGAGACCAAAACTGCGCACAATACTCCAGGTACGGTCTCACCACGGCCCTGAACAACTGCAGTAGGATCTCCTTGCTCCTATACTCAAATCTTCTCACTATGGAGGCCAACATGCCATTTGCTTTCTTCGCTGCCTGCTGTACCTGCATGCTTACTTTCAGTGACTGATGTGCAAGGAGACCCAGGTCTTGTTGCACAGCCCCTTTTCCTAATGGATTTAGGATTTCCTGAAGAACATTAGTGAACCTAGGTGGACTTCTTAACAAGTCTGGCAAATTTATAGTCACAATTAATTTATATTTATATTTGACTTTAAAATTTTCCAGTTGCCTTGGTGGAATATAAACTACAGCTCTTGATTGTATAGCTGTTCAGTAATTGTATAGTTATAGAACCAATTATTAAGATATGAATCTTGCATAAAAAGCTATTTCTGCGATGCCGACTCAGAAACTACCCGACTGTCCATAAATCTCCAGCTCATCAATAACATTATTTTGGAATGGAAACTAATCAAGTTTATTTGTGGCTCTAAATCCACAATATGTGATTAGCTCTTAATGTAGAAACAAGGAACCACAGATGCTTGTTTACACAAAGTGCTTGAGTAACTCAGTGGGTCAGACAGCATCTCTGGAAAACATGGGTAGGTGGCTTTTCACTCTGAAGGAGGATCTCAACCCTAAACGTCACTTATCTGTATTCTCCAGAGATGCTGCCTGACCCACTGAGTTTCTCCAGCACTTTGTGTCCTTGTGTGCATAGTTCTTCTTTGCCCTTCGAAGTGACCTGGTAAGCCAGTCACTTTGGTGGCAGCCAGGACAAGGCAATAAATACTAACTTAGTCAGCAGTACCGACCAAAGATACTAGAGGAACGATCCTCTAGTATCTTTGGTACCTACATTTCATAATTGAGGAGTGTTATATTGGTGCCAATAAAAAATGATCGCCTGCGGTCTGAGCAAATTACAGAAAATTACAGCAAATTGCAAAGAACGACCAATGTTTTGATAAGGAAAAAAGAAGCAAAATACAATAGTAATACAGGAGAAACAAAATCACAATTTTAGAGCTTCAACAATACGAGAAAAAGAAAACATTGTATAAAGTTAATGCAGACTTACAGACAAGACTGAAGAGACAAGCAGTAAATAATGAAATGACACAGAAATTAAACAGATTTTCTGTCCATCTTCATGAAGATCCTGAAAACAGGTTTTGAATGCGCAGGAATGAATGGCAGATGCTGGTTTACACCGGAGATAAGACAAAATGCTGGAGTAATTCAGCTGGACAGGCAGCACCTCTGGATCGAAGGAATGGGTAACGTTTCGAGTCGAAACCCTTCTTCAGACTGAGAGTCAGGGGTGGAGAGGGAAAATGTTTCTGAATTTGTGTCTCATTGGCACCTTCCCCTCAGCTAACAATGATCTTTCATTTTCCTTGAACCTCGTACCCTTTGATCTCTCATTTTCACAGCTTACCCTTCCATATCTCTGTCTCCCTCTCTCCTGACTCTCAATCCAAACAGATTTAGAATGAATGAGTAACAAAATTAGCATTAATAAAAAAATCATTTATATGATTCATATTTTTCTCCATTAATAATGATGAATATTATTTTCTCTATCATTCTCCACCTTGAAGATTGCAATCTATTTAAGTCATGGGAATGATTGGTTGTTTTCAATTAAATTAAGGTTACATTCACTTTCTTTAGTTTCCAGATCAAAGGACAGAGGTTTGAAAACATCTTGTCTGCTTTCTTTTCTCTCAACTGAATAATGACACAAAGCATAAGGATAGAGAGAATCGAAATAGAAAGTTTCTTGTCCAAAGGGCAAACTTTTAAAATTAACATTCTGAAAGGTACATACCACACTGTCTGAAGGTTGTTTCTGATATGGCTGCAATGGTTTGTTTACTGAACTCCATCTGCTTCTCTTCCCCAACCTCCTCACAAAGGCATCCAACAGTGAAGTGAACAGCAGCACGCAGCCTCTATGAGAGAAATATTTTTAAGAAGCCTATTTTGAACAGACACGATTTTGATAATTTGTGTTTCTTTATTCTGTCGATCAGATACATTTGCATAGAAATTGCAAACAAAAGAGAAGGACAGGCAAATAACCAATGCAGTAAGGCAATCAGGACAATAAAACATGTCATGTGGAAAAAGTCAGGAGGAAATTAAGGATCTGCACATGGAGTCAGCACGAGTGGGCAAAGGCTGAAGCTGCCAGCACGCGTCATTTGAAAGGAACTGGTGAAACTGGTGGAGTAAGGAATATTTATGAATGTTATATGTAATGAGTTCCAGAATATGTTTATACCTATGCACCCATCCCTACTGTACATCACCGATTACGTACATCCAATCAGAATAACACTCTCAACCACTTCCTTCCAGGGGCGGAAATCCAGTGGGGGGGGGGAAACAGGGGATACACGTCCCCTCCATGTTTTGAGAGGGGGGGATGAACCCCCCCCCCCCCGGTGTTTTGTAATGCGTATTTTAAAACTCGGTGCAAAAAAGCTATAACAAATCTACTTTCCGCGAGACAGTGGGGGTGGGACTGATGATCGAGGGCACCGATTGGACGAGAGGGACGTTGGTCAGCAGGCAGTGGGAAGGGGACAACGAAGATTCAGCGCGATCATTGGAGGAGGGCGGTGTAGGTCACAGGCAGAAGTAGGGTGGGTGGGACTGAGGATAGAGCGTGATGATTGGAAGAGGGAGACGTCCGTGGAGCAAAGATCATAGAGCAGAGCTAGAATTGGCCCGTTCCCGGGGCTTTTCATCGCCCGGCCCGGCCAGCCGCGGGATCTTCCACCGCTTCGCGCTCAAATTGCTGCGTCGAGGCGATCGAGGCTCCCGACGTTGAACGGGCTGATTGAAGCCCCACAATTCGGGGAGGACGATGCTGCTGTTGCTGGAGTTCAGAATCGGTCACCAACCAGGTCAGCTCCCGATGTTAACGTCCACAGGACGCACGGCCGAAGCCTTGCGTGTGTGCACGCGCACACGGGCGCAGCAGCCAAGAAATTATGTCCCCCCCATGTTTTGATAGCGATTTCCGTGCCTGCTACCCTCCACCTCCTATTACCATGCCAATTTTGAATCTATCCGGTTTGCCAACACATCTTGGATCCCGTGTGCTTTAACCTTCTCATCTAGCCTACTGTACAGCCTTGCTAAAGTCCATGTAAGCCATCTCTACAGCCTTGTCTTCATCAATATTTCCTTAAAAAAAACAATCAAATTTGTGAGACACGATTTGTGCTGCACAAAACCATGCAGATTCCTCCTAATCAGTCCATGCCTTTCCAAGAGAACAGAAATCCAATTCCTTAGAAGATTTTCCAAAAAATTCTCAACAATTAGGTTAAGGCTCACCAACTTGTAGTTTCTTTGGAATAAGGGTACAGTAACAATCCTCCAGTAATCTGGTACCTCACCTGTGGCCGACAGAGGAAAAATATCCTCCCTTGTTTCCCATATGATGATAGGGGACTCGGAGTAGGCACGGGTTGAAGATGAGCAGATGAATAAGGTGAAACAAGGAACTCAGATAATGGTTTACAAAAAAAGACACAAAGTGCTGGAGTAACTCAGTGGGTCAGGCAGCATCTCTGGAGAGCATGGATAGATGACGCTTCGAGACAGAACACTTCTTCAGACTGATTTGAGGGGGGTTGGGGAGAAGAAAACTGTAAGAGAGGGCTGAAGAAGGGTCTCGACCTGAAACATCACCCATTCCTTCTCTCCAGAGAAGGTGCCTGTCCCACTGAGTTAGTCCAGCTTTCTGTGTCTATCTAGGAGCAGGACAAAATCTGGCAAGTTATATATTGGTGGGTAAACCTGGATAGAGTCAAGAGAGTAGATATAGGAGGGACAAGTGTTGCATCTCCTGCAGTTGCAGGAAAATGTACCGGGGGGGGGGGGGGGGGGGTTGGTTTGGGTGGGAAGAGATGAGTTAACCAGGGAGTTGCGGAGGAAATGCTCTCTGTGGAAAGCGCAATGGGGTGGATGGGAAAATGTGGTTTGTGGTGGGATCCCGTTGGAGGTGGAGAAAATGTCAAGAGGATTACGTTATTGTATGCAATGGATGATGGGGTGAAAGGTGAGGTCCAAAGATCCTCCGCTATAGGATCATTGGTGAGGACTAGGGAGACTCTGTCCATGTTGTGACTGGGGGGAGGGGCAACAAGGGGGTTACTGGTGAGGGGCAGTGGTTTGATAGGCCGATGGTTGGACAGAAGCCAGAGACCAAGAGACAAAAAAGTGAGGCGAGGATAGAAGAGTTGTGAAACATTAAAAATAGGTGCAGGAGGAGGCCATTCGGTCCTTTGAGCCAGCACCACCATTCAGTATGATCATGGCTGATCGTCCCCAATCAATAATCCGTGCCTGCCTTCTCCTCATATCCCTCGATTCCACTAGCCCCTAGAGCTCTATCTAACTCTCTCTTAAATCCATCCAGTAATTTGGCCTCCACTGCCCTCTGTGGCAGGGAATTCCACAAATTCACAACTCTCTGGGTGAAAACGTTTTGGGTGAAGTCACAGGAAGGAATGTGGGTAGAAGGGAGGGGGGGGGGGACAGATGGAGTTCAGGGAAGAGGAGGTCATTTGCGACACGGGGAAGAAGAGAGGAGGGCATTGGGGCACAGGGAAGAGGAGAGCGGGCACCAATAAAGTGGTAATGCTTATTTCCTGCTTCAGCCTGGCGACCTATTCGCGTTCCTACTGCAAAGTTTGACCGGGACGCCAATGAAAAGTTTGAGCTTCTCCACGGCATTTCTAGTAGCACCACACGCATTACTTTGTCGGGCGCCCTAACTACAGCCATCAGAGTTTTCAGCAAAGATACTAGAGGAGCTCCTTTAGGATCTATGGTTTTCAGGGAGGGGGGGGGGGGAGATTGGTGGGTCAGCCACTACCTGAGTGTAAGCGGTGCGCTGCTCGGCTTCGGCTTCGGCTCCAGCTCCATCCCCGGCCTCCGCCATGCCCGGTCCCGGCCTCACCCACGCGTCCCCGGCCGCCTCCAACTTCTCCCTTCTCCCTGGTCCCGGCCTCAGCTTTAGTCAGTCACCCGTCCATGGCCTCTCAGCCCCGTCCCTCCCTCCTCCCCCCGCGCGCGCTCTCCTCTTCCCGCCACCGCGCTCGAGCGCCTCCTTTGTTTCTCCCGCTGGGCCGGGCCGGGCCGGGCCGGCGCGCGGACATGGCGGCGGCGGCGCCGCGCTGACGAGACGGCTCTCTGGCCCTGGAAAGCTGCTTCCGTTCACAAATGTAACTCAAGGTTTATGAGACGTCCTCCTTAGCCACAATTCTTATCACTAACGAGTTCATCTTAAACGGTGAGGAATAGCCGCTTGCCCAGAGTAGGGGAATCGAGGACCAGATGACATAGAAAATAGGTGCAGGAGTAGGCCATTCGGCCCTTCAAGCCTGCACCGCCATTCAATATGATCATGGCTGATCATCCAACTCAGCATCCTGTACCTGCCTTCTCTCCATACCCCCTGATCCCTTTAGCCACAAGGGCCACATCTAACTCCCTCTTATATATAGCCAATGAACTGGCCTCAACTACCTTCTGTGGCAGAGAATTCCACAGATTCACCACACTCTGTGAAAAATGTTTTTCTCATCTCGGTCCTAAAAGACTTACACCTTATCCTTAAACTGTGACCCCTTGTTCTGGACTTCCCCAACATCGGGAACAATCTTCCCGTATCTAGCCTGTCCAACCCCTTTAAGAATATTGTAAGTTTCTATAAGATCCCCCCCCCTCAATCTTCTAAATTCTAGCAAGTACAAGCCGAGTCTATCCAGTCTTTCTTCTTATGAAAGTCCTGATATCGCAGGAATCAGTCTGGTGAACCTTTTCTGTACTCCCTCTATGACAAGAATGTCTTTCCTCAGATTAGGAGACCAGAACTGTACGCAATACTCCAGGTGTGGTCTCACCAAGACCCTGTACAACTGCAGTAGAACCTCCCTGCTCCTATACTCAAATCCTTTTGCTATGAACATAGGTTCAAGGTGAAGGGGAAAAGATGGAACAGGAATCTGAGGGGCAACTTTTTCACATAAAGGTAGGTGTATGGAACAAACTGCCACAGTAGGTAGTTGAGGCTGGGACGATCCCAGCGTTTAAGAAACAGTTAGACAGGTGCATGGCTAGGACAGTTTGGAAGGATATGGACCAAACGCAGGCAGGTGGGACGTGTAGCTGGGACATGTAGGCCAGTGTGGGCAAGTTGGGCCGAAGGGCCTGTTTCCACACTGTATCACTCTGGCTCCTACATAATCAAGTTGTTTTAAAATCCCATCCCCTTTTGAAAAAAATCAAAATTGGAAGGGGGGATTAATCCTGAGGAGATATTTAACTTTATGCAAAGGGATTGTTAACTCTAGTTAGGGGTCTTTTAAGCAGCTTTTCCCTTCTTTGAACAGAGGCTTCCATCAAGCATCATAGGCAATGATGAATTCCAACATCAATGTCTGCTCTGAGAGTGGATCCCAGGATCTGAAAAAATATCTAATTTTCCAGTATCTAGTCAATTAACTTGATGGTCAGGAGTAGTTGGCAGAGGACCATTGACTTTCCGATGTTTAGAGCAAGTCATTTGCTCTATTGGACACTTCAGTGAGAGTCATCAATGGTGTGGATAGACACAAAAAGCTGGAGTAACTCAGCAGGTCAGACAGCATCTCAGGAGAAAAAGAATAGGTGGCATTTCAGGTCGTGTAACCTATTACCTTTCTCCAATGATGCAGTTTGACCGGTTGAGTTATACCAGCTTTTTATGTCTATCTTTGGTTTAAACTAGTATCTGCAGTTCTTTCCTACACATCAATGGCGTGGAACTTGTTCTTCAACTGGGCACTGGCAATTAGCGTCATCTACATAGTTTCATTTCCCTACCATCCTGAATTGTTCACTTGGATTACCTACAGGAGACATATTAAAGCAATGAAAAAAGATTATTAGCACTGGCTTCACAAAATCTCCCATATCCTATGGCAGGACAGGCAAAGTTGGCGTGCTCACTAAGGGCAACTTCTCAAATATCAAGGCTCTGATTGTGCTCAACGACGACTGATGGGTGGTCACATGACACCAGATCCCATGCGAAAAGTCTCAATACGTAACATCTTCAACTCATGAGAATCCCTCATCTATGACCCACCAAAATAGAGGAGACACCAAAAAGACATGAAACACCTTGAATCTCTTCATTGGGAGCCTGCAGAGCCATTTGCAAACTGTGGCATGTGCACATAAGATCCCAGCAAACCACCTGTCTCTGCCATCGTACTGCTTGCCTAACCCCTGGTGGAGTTTGTACAGCTTGAACAGGACCCTTCAGTCACCCCAGGCCCTCAGATCTGGAATGAAGCAAGTAATCTTCCTGAGACTGCCTAAGAACATTTGATTTCTGGAGGCAACAATATTTGTTTTGTTACCTTCTTAATGTAAAGTTCTTAAGGACTTCATAAATAAAACATGATCTGTCCTATAATTCTATTTTTTATCCTTCAAATATTTAGCCATCTCTTTTATGAAAACAACCAAATCTGTTTACACTGCCCTTTCGGCAAGCATATTGTCTCCAGATCTTAATAACCACCTGCTTAATTGTTTTCTTTTATCCTTAAATCGATGAGTTGTAATAACTGACATTTTTTCCACCTTTCTAAAATTAAGTTTTATAGGGCTGAAGTCTCCCACCCCCCGACCTCTATGTGATATCCGCTGGCTGTAGAATCTTGACTAGGGATCTCTTTGTGCATGGCAACTTAAGTGAAATTTCTTTGTTTGAGGTTGATAAATTATAACAATCCTAATGTTGATATTAACATCCCCTTTATGACTACCACTCCATGCTAAAAGTGAAACTTTGCTTTATATTCACTGTTCCAGCAGTTAATTTACCAGCATTCCCACAGGAAACAACTTTCCATGAATGACCAGTGCATGACCAATTGAAAAGTGTGGCGTGCAAAAGTATTCAGCCCCCTTTACTCTGATACCCCTGAATAAAATCCTGTGCAACCAATTGCCTTCAGAAGCCACCTAATTAGTAAATAGAGTCCACTTGTGTGTAATCTAATCTCAGTATAAATACAGCTGTTCTGTGAAGGCCTCAGAGGTTTGTTAGAGAACATTAGTGAACAAACAGCTTCATGAAGCTCAAGGAACACACCAGACAGGTCAGGGATAAGGTTGTGGAGAGGTTTAAAGCAGGGTTAGGTTATAAAAAAATATTCCAAGCTTTGAACATCTCACGGAGCACTGTTCAATCCATCATCCAAAAATGGAAAGAGTATGGCACAACTGCAAACCTACCAAGACATGGCCGTCCACCTAAACTGACAGGCCGGGCAAGGAGAGCATTGATCAGAGAAAGAGCCAAGAAGTCCATGGTAACTCTGGAGGAGCTGCAGAGATCCACAGCTCAGGTGGGAGAATCTGTCCACAGGACAACTATTAGTCGTGCACTCCACAGATCGGGCCTTTATCGAAGAGTGGCAAGAAGAAAGCCATTGTTGAAACAAAGCTATAAGAAGTCCCGTTTGCAGTTTGCCACAAGCCATGTGGGGGACACAGCAAACATGTGGAGGAAGGTGCTCTGGTCTGATGAGACCAAAATTGAAGTTTTTGGCCTAAATGCAAAACGTTATGTGTGGCGGAAAACTAACACTGCACATCACCCTGAACACACCATCCCCACTGTGAAACATGGTGGTGGCAGCATCATGCTGTGGGGATGCATTTCTTCAGCAGGGACAGGGAAGCTGGTCAGAGTTGATGGGAAAATGGATGGAGCCAAATACAGGGCAATCTTGGAAGAAAACCTGTTAGAGTCTGGAAAAGGCTTGAGACTGGGGCGGAGGTTCACCTTCCAGCAGGACAACGACCCTAAACATACAGCCAGAGCTACAATGGAATGGTTTAGATCAAAGCATATTCATGTGTTAGAATGGCCCAGTCAATGTCCAGACCTAAATCCAATTGAGAATCTCTGGCAAGACTTAAAAATTGCTGTTCACAGACGCTCGTCATCCAATCTGACTGAGCTTGAGCTATTTTGCAAAGAAGAATGGGCAAAAATGTCAGTCTCTAGATGTGCAAAGCTGGTAGAGACATACCCCAAAATACGTGCAGCTGTAATTGCAGCAAAAGGTGGTTCTACAAAGTGTTGACTCATGCGGGCTGAATACTTTTGCACGCCACACTTTTCAGTTTTTCATTTGTAATAAAATTTGGAAACCATGTATCATTTTCCTTCCACTTCACAATTATGCACCACTTTGTGTTGGTCTATCACATAAAATCCCAATAAAATACATTTACGTTTGCGGTTGTAACGTGACAAAATGTGGAAAAGTACAAGGGGTATGCAAACTTTTGCAAGCCACTGTAGCTCTTATCCCGCTAAATCTTTCCCATCCATGTACCTGTCCAAATGTATGTTAAATGTTAATATTATACGTCCCTCAACAATTTCCTCTGGCAGGATCTTTCCCTCTTTCCCCTTTCATCTATGAAAAAAGACTATGCATTCACCCTATTATTGGCCTCATGATTTTATACTCCCCTCTGTAATATCACCTCTAGCCTGCCCAATTTCTTCCTATAGCTGAGGCCCGCGAGCTCTGGTAACATTCTCGTGAATCTTCTCTGCACCCTTTCCAGCTTAAGGGGCATCTTTCCTATAGTAGGGTGACCAAAACTGAACAGAATACTCCAAGTGCGGCCTCACCAGCGTCTTGTACAACTGTAACATAATGGTCCCAATTTCTATACTCATATCCTGACGACGAAGGCCTACATCGCAAAAGCCTTCTTCACCACCCTATCTAACTGTGTTGCCACTTTCCGGGAAATATGCATGTATTATTAGATCCTTTTGCTTTACAACACTCCCCAGTGTCTGACCGTTGACTGTGAGGGTCCTGCCCTGGTTTGACTTCCCAAAATGTAACACCTCACACTTATCAGTATTCATTTAGCCCACTTGCCCAGCTAATCAAGATCCAACGGCAATTCTTGATAACTATCTTCACTGCGTACGATATCACTTATTTTAGTGTCATTTGCAAACTTACTCATCATGCCTTCTCATCTAAATAATTGATATAGATGACAAAACCAATGGGCCAAGCACTGATCCATGAGGCAAACCACTAGTCAAAGGCCTCCAGTCCAAAAAACAAATTTCCACCACCACGCTCTGCTTCCTACGATAAAGCCAATTCTATATCCATTCACTAGGTCTCCCTGAATCCCACATAATCTAACCTTCCAGAGCATCCGACTCCTGGAACCTTATCAAAGGTCATGCTAAAGGCCATATGGATTACATCCACAACCCTGCCCTTGTCGACCTTATTGGTACTTCTTCAAAAATCTCAAATCAAATTTGCTATAAATCACATCTGTGATTGTGTTGATTGGTGGGGATCAATTGATCAGTATTATTAATTATTCAGTGCAGGAGTTGCATGCCAAATCTAGTCTCAGTGCATAGTACATGGTGGTGGGAACTCTGAGATGTGTCACCATATGTGGTGTGGCGGTGCCTTATGGCAGCGGCTCGACTGCAGTCCATTTGTCTTTTTTTTTAATTTTTGTCTCGTTAAATGCATGTCTTGACTTTAGTTTTATTTATTTTTTAGCTGTGTATATGTGGGGGGTCGGGGGGGGGGGGGGGTAGGGAAAACCGTTAATCTCTTTCCTGTATGGGAGACCTGACTTTTTCCCTGTCGGGTCTCCGATGTCGTTGGGTCTAACATTGTGGAGCCGGCGGCGGGCTCCGGCCGGGACCGACCTGAGGGCTCCAGTCGCGGAGCCTGCGGACCTGACATCGCGGAGCTGGCCGACTTCGGAGCGGGAGGAGCTGTGGAGGCGCGTGGCTGTGACCCGACTTCGGAGCTTCGGAGGCTCCGGCGCAGGCCTTGTGGACGGTAACATCGGGAGCTCCAGGTCCATGGTGGGAGACCGCTTTTCGCAACAGCAACTTCTCCCGCTGGAATCGCGGGGTTAAATGACTTGGAGAGGGGCCTACCATCGCCCTGCGCAGCTTAACGGCCGCGGGATTTATCATTGCCCGCCGGGGGCTTTAACATCGGGAGCCCCAGTCGCCTCGACGCTGCAGTTGGACTGCTGGACCGCAGGAGAAGAACAAAGGGAAGAAATAAGACTTTTGCCTTCCATCACAGTGAGGAGGTGTTGGAGATTCACTGTGAGGGATGTTTATTGTAAACTGTGTTAAGTGTGCGTCGTGGATTTTTTGTTGCATTGTTAAGACTGTAGAAAATGTAATTTTGTTCAGACCAAGCTGTTTCAATGACAATAAAAGGCATTCTTTTCTATTCTACATATACAACTGCCTGCTAAGCACTTAGAGCATCAGGCAATTTCAACACTATTTATTTCTCCTGCTGCAGATCATAAACTCTATATCCTTCTTTATTCTCACCCTTTTTCTGCAGACACCTGGGATGCAGTGCATCCATTATGAGGAGAGACTGGACAGACTTTGTTTTTCGTTGAAAAGGGGGGGGGGGGGGGGGTTGTAGGATAAATCTGGTGCAGGTATTCTGAATTTTTAGGTGCACAGATGGATGGCAAAAATCTTTGCCCGTAGCAGGGTTGTCTAAAGCACCTGTTAAGTCTTAGAGATTTAAAGAGCAATTTCTTTTTCACCCAACCGATGGTTGGAATCTGGGATGCACTGCCTGTCACAGTGGTGGAGCAGGTACTTTCACAGTATTTAAATATCTACAATTGCAAGACATTGAAGGCTATGAACAATGGTAAATGGGATGAGTATAGATAGACAGAAACAAAGATCCGCAGATTCTGGTTTATAATAAAGATAGACACAAAGTGCTGGGGTAACTCAGCGCGGCATCGCCGGAGAAAAAGGACAGGTGACGTTTCGGGTCAGGACCCTTCCTCAGACTAAAAGTCGGAGGGAGTGTAGGTAGAAGTTACTTAAAATTAGAGAATTCAACATTCATACCGAAGATAGACATAAAATGCTATCGTAAGTCAGCGGGACAGGCAACATCTCTGGAGAGAAGGAATGGGTGACGTTTTGGATTGAGGTCATTCTTCAGACTGATGTCAGGGGAGAGGGAAATACATAGATAAGGAAGTGTGGGGTGTGAAAATAGGACAAAGGGAATGGAGATCAAGAATAAAAATAGCTGGGAGAAGCTAACAACAAAGCAAATAGTGATAAGATGTAGTCAGAGACAATAAGATTGGTTGGAGAACTAGGAAGGGGGAGGGTTGGAGAGAGAGGGAAAGCAAGGGTTACTTGAAGTTTGAGAATTCAATATTCATACCACTGGAGTGTAAGCTGCCCAAGCGAAATGTGACGTGCTGTTCCTCCAATTTGCGCTGTGCCTCACTCTGACAATGGAAGAGGCCCAGGACAGAAAGGTCAGTGTGGGAATGGGAGGGGGAGTCAAACTATTTAGCAACTGGGACATCAGGTAGGTTTCGGTGGACTGAGTGGAGGTGTTCACTGAAACGATCACTGAGCCTGCGCTTGGTCTCACCATTATATAGGAGTCCATGCCTGGAACAGCGGATACAATAGATGGGGTTGGAGGAGGTGCAAGTGAACTTCTGTGTGGCTAGTGGTGGGATCCCGTTGGGTATGGCGAAAATGTTGGAGGATTATGTGCTGTATGGGGTGGAAGGCGAGGACTGGGGGAGGGGGAGCAAGAGCAGAGTTGCAGGATATCAAGGAGACCCTAGATCTATGAGATATAGTTCACATATGAGGATGTGATAATGGTGGGATTCTGTAGGAGGTGATGAAAATGTCGGAGGATAATTTGTTGGATGCGGAGGCTGGTGCGGTGAATAGTGAGGACCAGGGGATCTGTGTCCTGGTTGCGTCTGGGGGGAGGAGGAGCGAGAGCAGAACTATGAGACACGGAGGAGACACATATGAGGGTCCCATCTAGGACAGAAGAGGGGAACCATGTTCCTTGAAGAATGAGGACATCTCGGATGTTCTAGTATGGAATCTTTCCTTGGGAACACATGCGCGGGAGATGGAGGAATTGAGAGTAGGGAATAGCATCTTTGCAAGAAGCAGGATGGGAAGAAGCATAGTCCAGATAATGTGGGAGTTGGTGGGTTTGTAATAGATCTCTGTCGATAATATGCCTCCTGTGATGGTGAAGTATCTCGAGAAAGGGGAAAGAGGTATCCGAGATATCCGTATCCAGGTGAATTTGAGGGCAGGCTCGAAGTTAGTGAAGTCCATGAGTTGTGCACGAGTGCAGGATGTAGCCCCGATGCAGTTGTCGATGTACTAGAGAAAGAGTTGGGGGATAGTGCCTGTATATTCCTGGAATAAGGACTGTTCGACGTAATCAACGAAAAGGACAGGCATAGCTGGTGCCCATGCGAGTGCCCATGGTTACACCTTTGAAATGGAGGAAGTGGGTGGAGTCAAATAAGATGTTGAGGGCGAGGACAAGTTCCACTATTTGGTGGAGAGTATTAGAAGAGGGAAATTGGTTGGATCTTTGTTTGAGGAAGAAACGGAAGGCCTTTAGGCTCTCCTGGAGGAGGATGAAGGTGTGGTGGAACTGAACATCCATGGTAAAGATGAGTGAACGGGGGCCTGGAAACTGAAAGTTATGAAAGAGTTGAATGGCGTGTGAGGTGTTTTGGACGTGGGTGGGAAGGGATTGGCCAAAATGTATGTCCTTTATTAACTTTACCACTAACTTCTACGACTCTGTCTCGGCCTTCATCATCATCTCTTCTAAATCCACTTTCTGTGTTCCACACCTTTTCGACTATGCAAGTATGTGGTGGTTGTCCTGAATAATTCAGCTTTTCTGCCAATATTGCTTCTAGTGACACCTGCCTACTGGAGTGCGTGATACAGTCTCATCCTCAATCCTATCCCCTGGGAATAATGGGTAGGTGTAAGCGTTTAAGGACAGACATGGAGGAAGGTGGGTGAGGATCATATAAACACTGTAAAATATTTAATTGTTCAGAAGATAGCTTATTAATGTTTCCTCCAATCTGAATACCCAATCTCAGTGACTGTCAGAGCCTGAGAAGCAAAGGCTACCAATCTATATTTTCCAGTAATCTCCCATATTAATACACTCAGCAGCTGCCAACTCTGAAATAAAGTTCTTCCCTGGTCTTATAGCTCATTAAGAAAGAACCAACTGCAGATCTTGTTTAATCATACATAAGCTTCCATGCAGGCTCAGACAAATCTCATTCCACCAATTTCCTGGCAATCTCAATGAGACTGCGATAGTAGTTTCATGGTCTTCCATAAACTCCCTGCAGTGTCCTGTCTACCCAGAAATAACCTCAAGCTTGTGAAGCTCCTGCAGAATCTTATGCTTAACATCATTTATGCCATACTCCCCTCCGGATAGGCAGGATTGGATACTAAATCTCTCCCTTACCTGTGTCTTTCTTTTGAGCAATAAGTAACTGCAGTTGCTGTTTTACAAACGAAGACACAAAGTGCTGGAGTAGCTCAGCCAATCAGGCGGCATCTGAAGAGGTCATGGGTAGGCAATGATTTGGGATGGGACCCTTCTTGAGACTTGTTGTGGGGTTGGGGAAAGAAAAAAGCTGGAAGAGAGGAGCGGCTGGTCAAAACCTGGCAGGTAATAAGGTAACATAACCCTACCCCTCTCCCTTTTACCAATTAATTAATTTCTTCCAGATGGTGAATATTTTTTTCAGGGGTCACTGAAGCGACCCCATTGACATGAAGACACCAGTTAACTAGATACAAGGAAGCAAACGACCATTGCAACCACCAATCTAAATTAATTTACTAACTAAGCCATCAAGATACTATAAGGATCAATGCTTTCGTTTGTGGCGCAGTATTCTTTACTTTCTGTAAATTTGAAACTGATGGTGCTATATTACAAAAATGCACTTTGTTATTTTCACATAACAACTTCCAAGATTTCTCTATCTTCATGTTGCAAGTCTAAACTGTGGAAATGTATAGTTTTTATCTTAGCAGTCATATTATGAATGGTTCCTCTGAAAGAATGTTGAAGTATCTTGAACACTATTTTCCAGGAATCACAGAACATGTATTTTGCTGTCATGTTAAATAAAATTACTCTCATCAAAACCATTACAATTCAGTACAGAATAATGATAGGCTGAATGACACATGGAAGTCAATGCACTGAAAAGGTTAGACCTCACCAGGAGATGGCTTTGACTTCCTCTCTGTTTGCCTTTATCAGCAAAGTGCAAATCTCTAGCTTCGAGGCTGATCAAGTTTCAGTCGCAGTATTTATGCACACAGATTTTCTAAGCTATGGAGTGTTATGAAAGGCTGTCAATTGTAACTGTGTTTTTAATGTTAATAGTTCTGGGCTCAACTGGGACCATTCAACCATCCCAAAAGTCTCCTGGCTATCAATATTCAAAACAAGTAAGTGCTTTTTTTCATGTATGTTTTCTCCAAGAGCTTCACTGTTATTACTGAACAGTGATTGGCAAAATTAACCACTAAGAGTTTAATAACTAAGACAAGCAAAGTTAAATTAGTACAATTGTAAGTGAGTTGCTTTTTCCCTAGTTTCAGTGTGCAGATTGTTTGGAGGTATAACTTTATCTTTGGAATTGTTAGAATATAAGAGATAGAAATATCAGTCCAGATCATCTTCCAGCATACTGGAAATTGTATGACATGATGATAAAGGGGTTGTTGATGAATCATTGTTATAAAACTTTATCAAGTAGTTTGCTCTGGACTCAGATGTGACACAAGGAATTTGACACAAGGTGGAAAGCATTGGGAGTCATGTACTCAAAGCGTTCGGTTTCTCCCAAGCAGTCAACTTTCACTTTTCAAGTCACCAATTATTGTTATACTATACCTCAAAATGTAATTTTCCGAAAAAATTTATCCAGCATATATATCTATCTAGCAATGGACCAAAACCAAATTAAAGGCAGATGCAGTCAGGGGAAATATTGCAAACTACAGGCTCTATTACAAATAATTATCAGTAACTGGAAATTCCTGGCTGCGTAACATCAGACTTGTATTTAGTTTAGTTTAGTTTAATTTGTTTAGAGATACAATGTGGAAATAGGCCCTTCGGACCACTGAATCTATGGCGACCAACGATCACCTGCTCTATCTTACACGCTAGGGACAATTTACAGAAGCCAATTAACCGACAAGCTTGCACATCTTTGGAATGAGAGAGGAAACCAGAGCACTCTGAGAAAACCCACGCGGTCACAGAGAGAACATGCAAACTGTACAGACAGCACCTGTAGTCAAGATTGAACCTGGGTTGCTGGCACTATGTGCCACTGTGCTGCAATATTGTACTTGGAAGCAATACTTTGACAATAATATAATTGTAGATATTACGACAAATTTATTGGTCTCAAATCCATTGTTATGTGTATTCAAGTATGCAACAATTGTTATACGTTTATCAGTTTTGTGATGTTTTTGCACAAATGCATTTGACAATCTAATCTTTTCAATCAATACAGTTAGTGACAGTTGGAAGGTACAATTCTCCTCAATGTTTCTGGCAATATGTAAAGCATACTCTCAACTGTTAACTTATTCGAGTCGTGCAGCGTGGAAACAGGCCCTTTGGTCCAACTTGCTCACGCCGACTAACATGCTCCATCTACACGAGTCCCACCTGTCTGATTTGGCCTATATCCATCTAAACCTATCCTATCCATGTACCTGTCCAAATGTTTTTTAAACATTGTGATAGTACCTGACTCAACTATCTACTCTGTAGGCACAACCCATATACCTATCACCCTTTGTGTAAATAAGTTGCACCTCCTTCCTATTCGTTCCTATTCAATCTGTCACCTCCTCACCTTAAACCCATGTCCTTAGGTTTTGATTCCCCTACTCTGGGTGAAAGACTCTGTGTATTTACCCTCTCTATTCCTCTCTTGATCTTAGACACAAATTATTATTTTAAGAAAACCTTATGATAATATAATTTGCATTGATGTTTAGATGCAAACATGAACCTGAATATTTGGAATATTAAAATAAAGAAAATTGATCTGGCGGGTCAAAAATAATTTCCAACACATAGGTTAATTAGTGGATGAGAGAAAAGAGGGAAAAACATTCTGATGAAGAGGCAGGCCCTAAATAATATGTAACCTGTATCTGTATTTGTTTCCGATACAGGTTACAAGCCTGTGTCGTTAACTTTTGTTCTGCTTCTGTGCCTTGATGCCGTGAAGCTGAATAAAAAGAGCAGCTAAACAATCCTTGAATTCTTCAACCTTGAAAGGAAGAAACGAACATAGGAACACAACAAAATAAGAGCAGAGGTTGACCACTTAACAATATGTTCTTGGCTGATGTATGCTGGCCTCAACTTCTGCCACAGTTCCCCGTAACCCCCAATTCCTCAATCTTTATTTATCTACCGCATATGTCTTCTGTGTGATTCTTGCAAACAAAATGGATGAAGAAAATTCAAACCAGTATTTTCAGTTAAACCACTTTTTCTTCTTCTTCTTCTTGCTTACAGCGTGCACAGCCTAAAATTGTAGGACAACTTGTTCTTTTTGATCTTATTTGATTGTGCACGCCAGGTTGATTGCATTCGTCGAAACAGGGCGGACCACGTGAAGGTGACAATCTCCCACCCCAAACCACATTTGCAATACATGTAGCCTTTGTTATCAGTTGATTATCATGAAGTACATCTCCGTGTGAAGTGTTATTGCAAGCTGAGGGGGTTTTCTAGTTGAAACACGAGCACAGGAAGAGGTTATTGAGCCCCTCGAGCATGTGCTGTTGCTCTTCTCAGCATTTGCAGAACCATACCTCACTTTCATGTACACTTGCTTTTGTTCAATATTCCCAGACACTCTCACCTAACAAAAATCGTAGTTGTTAGTTTGAACAATTGACCTAAACCTACACCTAATTTACATTTTGGGGAGCAAGTTTAAGATTTCCATCACTGTTTTAAAGGACGCTGCCAATTTGTCTGCCAAATGCCCCCAATTTTAAGGATATAATCTCTTTATTTTCTGTATTCACACCATTGAATCTTACAGTCATTTTAAATGCGGTAAATGGATTGTCATCCCATACCTAATCACAAAGGAATTCACATAGCTTTGCAAAATTTCGTCTCAAATTAGAGCCTGCTTTCATTCAAATGAATCTGGGTTCTATGCTACTTCCAAAGATGAGATGAGAGAGACTAAAAATGATGTTAAGACTTCAGATTGTGTTTGGCCAAGTCTCTACAATAGAGGTCTGAGAGAAGGATCATCGTGGGCAAATGCCTACTCTAATCTTAACATATTCTTGTGCATTTGCTAAATTCCTGGCCTTCACCCTTAAATTAATGATTAAGAAGACAGAAAAATTAAGAATACATTCATTGCAGTATTGTTGCATTGCATAATATTAGACATTTACTGAAATATTTGATTCACTTTTAAAACAAGGGAGAAGTTATTAACGTTGGATAGCTTATTATAAATTCACTGCAGAAAATAATTTTGTATGGTTAATCATGGTCATATCATAATCGCTGGCTCGAAGGATCGAATGGTCTTTCCCTACACCTATGTTTCTAAATGGCAGCATTTTGAGTTATGTGGAATAAGTGCAATGTGTGTTCACAGATCGTTAAAGGTAGCAGGATATGTTGACTTTTTAATTGCTTTTGATAATTAGCTGAACCATAGACCATAAGAGCAGAAAGGTTGTGTTAGAATTATAACCTCTACTGTACCAAATGCGACTACAGTTTGAGTACAGCATACAGTTCTGGACTGATTACAGAGTATCAGCCGGTCTGAAGAAAGGTCCCAAACCAAAACGTCACCTATCTATATTCCCCAGACATGATGCCTGACCCCCTGAGTTACTCCAGAACTTTGTGCCTTTTTTGTAAACCAGCATCTGCAGTTCCTGGTATTTGTATTTACGGAGTTTTATGTTTTGCATTAGAGCGGCTACAGAAAAGATTTAAAGACCTGACTTGAATACTGATGTTGTAAGGAGAACTGAGGAGGCTGGGTATACTCTCATTGGAATGTAGGGCACTGAGAGGTAATCAAGAGGTACTTGCCAGGGGAACTAAAGGGGAATCCCATGTCTCGCCCACTGAATAATGGCCTGTCCCACTTAGGCGATTTTTTAGGCAACTACAGGCGACTAGTTTGTCGCCACATGTTCACTGCTGGTCACCGGGAGTAGTCTCCTCAGTCGTGCAAAAAGTTGTTGCGTCTTTCTGGTTGCCGCTAAATTTTCAACATGTTGAAAAATTTGCGGTGACAGTGGGTTTGACGACAATGAGCGTAGCTTGACTTTACCTGACGTAGGTTTTCGGCGACTTGCTATGACTATGACAGTCACCAGCAGTTGCCTGAAATATCGCCATGTGGGACAGGCGCATTACACAGTGACAGCAACATTTTTGGATCCAGGACTAAGACTAGGTGGTGCACATAGTTATGATGAAAATTAAAATAAACTGCAGGTAACGGAAATCTATATAACTAAAAGTCTCATCTTGACCACTTTCTGTCTGCGCTGTATATTGATTTTAGAGAAAACGCTACCCTATATCACTATGCTTTTTCGCCATCTTACTCACAGTCCTCCTCCGCTGCAGCAGCCCCGAGGATTTTTCCGATCGATGAATAATAGTAAAGATATGAATGTTAAAAAAATCTTGAGATCAGCTGATTGGTCCTCTCGCCTGTCAATCATCATGATGAAGGTAACGCCCCTTCTATGGGGGCAGGAACATAAAACCCCAGATACCTGGATGTGAATCAGTCACTCTGGAGGATTGCAGGGGAGAGGCCACAACAGTGATTCTACTGTGAATCAACTGAACTGCGAGTCTACCAAACTGTGAGTCTGCAATGTACTTGCAATAAATGATTTGTTAGCCCTTAATGAAAATAAAATGAGTTGTTTGGCCTGTCCTGTGCATAAAACTAAAATGGCAATGGAAATGAAATGAAAATTAGATTAGTTTTTTGGCCTGCCCTGTGCTTGAAACTGAAATGGCGATGGAAATGAAATGAAATGAAAATGAGATGAGTTGTTTGGCCTGCCCTGTGCTTGAAACTGAAATGGCAATGGAAATTAAATGAAATTAAAATGAGATGAGTTGTTTGGCCTGCCCTGTGCTTGAAACTGAAATGGCAATGAAAATGAAATGAAATGAAAATGAGATGAGTTGTTTGGCCTGCCCTGTGCTTGAAACTGAAATGGCAATGGAAATGAAATGAAATGAAAATGAGAAGAGTTGTTTGGCCTGCCCTGTGCTTGAAACTGAAATGGCAATGAAAATGAAATGAAATGAAAATGAAATGAGTTGTTTGACCTGCCCTGTGGTTGAAATTGAAATGTAAATAGAAATAAAATGAGTTGTTTGGCCTGCCTGAAACCACTAATTTCGGCCCACAAGACCCCTATTAGCCAAGAAGCCAGTCCCTTTTGCCCAAAATACCCGTATTAGCCCAGGAAGAGCATTTTGGCCCAAAATGCCCGTGCCAGGCCAGGAAAAGACCAGAAAACATGCCTTTCACTGAAATTTCACTCAGATTTGTTTTTTTAAAGAGTCCCTTCAGCTCATCAGGCCTGTAACTAGCCCAGGAGGCCATTCGGCCCATCGGTAAGTATTTCCCCTGCTAGTATTAAACCTCACCCCAGTATTTTTCTCCACCCCCCCCCCCCCCCCCCCCCCCCATCATTGGTTCCCTGTGAGATCCAGGCCAGGATAGACTTTTCTCCTTCATTGCCGTGATCTGCAGAAAAAGATGAAAAATGTCTAAAGTTGATTCTCAGCCCTCTCCCTCTTCTCTCTCACAGAGTCTCTCACCTGTTTTGGGCAGAATTTCTGGCAGTTTCTGAGCTGCCAGCCCACCAGGTCTGAGTGACTGAGCTGCCAGCCCACCAGGCCTGAGTGACTGAGCTGTCAGCCCACCAAGCCTGAGTGACTGAGCAGTCAGCCCACCAGGCCTGTGTGATTGAGCTGCCAGCCCACCAGGCCTGAGTGACTGAGCTGTCAGCCAAAGAATCCATTCGGCCCACAATGTCCATATTAGCCATCTGGAAACCAATCCCTTCGGCCCACAACACCCATAATAGCACTCCAGAAACCCCCCCACTGGCCACCAATATTGGAATTGGTGGAGAGATGGAATATTGCGTTGGGGGACCAGCCCTCCCGTGTGAACATGGGACCCAACGGTTCCCACTTAGTTAGTTTAAACTAAAACTAGAAATGCTAGAAATACTCAGCAGCTCAGGTCCCATCTGTAGGAAGAACAGAGTTAATGCTTTAGATCAAAGACCCTTTGTCAAAGCAGAAGTCCTGGTTCTGCTGCCTCACAGTTCCAGTGACCCAAGCTCAAGCCTGACCTCAGATGCTCTCTATGTGAAATTTGCATGGTCTCTTTGAGACCATATGCATTTCCTCCTGGTATCTGAGTGTCTATAACCATATCCCAAAGATGAGATCTCTGAGCTTGATTGGCCACTATTAATTGACAATAGTAATGAGCAATAAAAAATAAGACGATTGATTGGAATCTGAGGAAAATAAAATATCAGATGACTGCAACTGGGTGTTTAATGGTCAGCATGGACTTTGCTGCACCGAAGGACCTGTTTCCTTGCCGTATAACTCTGAGACACACATCCAGATAATGCTTCAAGGAAACAAGAGTGTAGGAAAGAACTGCAGATGCTGGTTTAAATCGAAGATAAACACAAAATGCTGGAGTAACTCAATGGGACAGGCAACCTCTCTGGATAAGAGGAATGGGTGACGTTTTGGGTCGAGAACCTTCTTTAGACTGAGAGTCAGGGGAGAGGGAGACACAGAGAAAAGGAAGTGTAAGCTGTGAAATCGAGACATCAAAGGGGATGAAATTCAAGGAAAATGTAGAATAGATCATTGTACACTAGGAGAAGGTAACAAAGCGCACAGAGATAATATTTTATCAGGGGGACAGTCAGACTGGTCAGAGAACTAGGGGGAGGGATGGAGGGAGATGGAAAGGGTTATTTGAAGTTAGATAAGTCAATATTCATATGCTGGGGTGTAAGCTGCCCAAGCGAAATATGAGGTGCTGTTCCTCCAATTTACGCAGAGGAGGTTCAGGACAGAAGGGTCAGTGTGGGAATGGGAGGGGGAGTTAAAGTGTTTGGCAACCGAGAGATCAGGTAGGTTTAGGTGAACTAAGCGGCGATATTCAGCGAAACAATCGATGATCCTGTGCTTGGTCTCGCCGATATATCGGAGTCTACACCTGGAGCAGCTGATACAGTAGATGAGGTTGGAGGAAGTGTAATTGAACCTCTGCCTCATCTGAAAAGAAACTGGTGATCATGGTTTTCAGCCCTCTGTACCTTATTCACAATGGGAGTCAGAGGGTTGGCAGCATCTATGGAGAGAGGAACAGAGCTAATTTATCAGGGTAGAATTTTGCATCATAAATTGTAATAGAAATTGCTTTAGGATGAACTCAATATTTATAAAAAGTTAAAAAGCAGATGTTTCTGATCCTTTGTTTATCAGTGGCTCCAAAAGCACTCTTCTGGTGCCACATCTTTTGCTACAGTTGAAATCTGTTCTCATAAAATGCTTCCTCTTCTAATTCGTCTCATTTCAGACATCCTAAACCTCAGGATGTGAAAAATGTACATCTTTTAGATGCGCTGGGACGCATCCTCAGTGATGTGACCTGGGGTCATCGGCTGTCACAACATCTCACGAAAGACACAGACTGGGGTGCTAACCCAGCCTGTCCAGGGTGCCGTCTTTCCGTGCCGTCAACTGTTTCTCCAGTAGTCACCAAACTATTCTTGGTTGTCACTCAGTCTATTCCTAGGTGCCACTGGCTGAGCCACACTTCAGTGTGAAAAATATACATCTTCTAGATGCGCTGGGACACATCCTCAGTGATGTGACCTGGGGTCATCGGGTGTTTTGGGTCTCACAACATCAGACACCCTCGCCCAGGCGACCCAGCCGGGGTTGATCAGGCCCCGGCTTGCGTCCCAGCAACCACCGCCCATGGATCAGCCATCTTAATAACCACTCTGCAGGGGTTGGGAGACTCTAGTGCATGGAGGGACTGAGCTCTGTGGGGTGACTCCCAGCCGGGCTCCTCCTGCGTCTCACCAGGTTCAAGGCCTGTGCGCTGCATCTCTTTCTCCTTCTCCGAGCATTTCATTGTCGCCTGATGCATTTTTAGGCTACGGTGGTTCATTAGGCCTTTCCGCAGCAGGTACGGAAATGTCCCAGATTATAAACATTCACTCAACATCACTAAAAAGAATTATCTGATCATTGACCTGTTTTACTGCGAGTGTTCTGTTCGCAAATTAGCTTCTAAGTTTCAAAAGTCAAAGAGTCAAAAGTGTTTATTGTCATGTGTCCCTGACAGGACAATGAAATTCTTGCTTTGCTTCAGCACAACAGAACATAGTAGGCATTGACTACAAAACAGATCAGTGTGTCCATACACCATTATATACGTAAATACACACATGAATGAATAAATTGATAAAGTGCAAATAACAGATAAAGGGGTATTAATGTTCAGAGTTTTGTCCGAGCTGAGTTTAATAGCCTGATGGCTGTGGGGAAGTAGCTATTCCTGAACCTGGTCGTTGCAGTCCTCAGGCTCCTGTACCTTCTACCCGAAGGTAGCAGGGAGATGAGTGCGTGGCCAGGATGGTGTGGGTCCTTGATGATGCTGCCAGCCTACATTGCATCTGTACTGCACTTCAAAACTATGTAATTGATGCATCCTAAAAGATACACAAAATGGCTAGAGATATCTACGTTTTCTTTGTTCACTAACCATTATTTCCTCACTTGCATCCCCACTGCTGTTATTAATTTTAACACTTTCCAGATAAATGAATTCTATCTTGCACTTGAACCCTCACTTTGTCAAGGCTTGTGAAAATGCTAGTCACAGATAAAATCTGGCTTCAGATGCAAAGTTGAGATACAAGCAATTGCAGATGCTGGAATCTTGAGCAAAACACAAAGTGCTAGAGTAACTCAGTGGGGTTCATCCCAGTACATATTAATTATGGTGATCATTTCTGTTCACCGCTTTTTAGGTAATTTCCATCCTTTAAATGTAAAGATTTGTTCTTGTCTTACCTCAAACAATAACCTTAAGTTGAAAAGCAAAAACCAGCAGATGCTAGAAATTGGAAACAGAAACAGAACATGCAGGATCAGGCAGTCTTTAAGCAAAGGTTTTTTAACCTGAAATGTTAACTGATTTTCTCTTCACAGATGCTGCCTGACATGCTGCATGTTACCAGTATTTTGTGTTTTTCCCTTAAATTTACACCCTTGTTGAAGGGAGTTTGTGTTTTCTGTGTCTCAGTGGCAGATGGAATATAATGTTAGGTCATGTCTTGTCGTTCGTAAGTCGTCCTCGAGTCATACCTTTCCATCTCGGCTTTAGTGTTGTGATGAGTACAGAGATGGCTAATTTGGGATCAAAGGTTTCTTCCACACAGGTGACAGAAGTGTAGGGATCCTGTAGCAGCAGTAGTTCTAGATTCTTGAGATTCTCTTTCATTTTCATATTTTTTTCTAACTACCTCATGTGAATAAGCACAGCTCTTTATGCAGATATGCCAAACAGGACAAACATGTACTTGAAATCAATGTTGAAATTCTTCACAACTGTTCATAGAAAGGCTTTGGGTCTCTTTTTCTGTCGACCACGTGATCGGTCGCCCTCATTCAGTGCTCCATAAAGTAGCTGCTTTGGTGTTCTGTGATCAGACATTCTTCTGACATGTCCTCGTCATGACAACCACATCACGACGACGACTCAGGATGTTTTGTCTAAAGTTCTTTGGCTTTTCCTGAAATTCAAAAAATGCACCAATGTCAATTTGATTGTTGCAACCTTCTCTTTTGATTGCATCTTCACCCTGTTTATCCTGTTGCAAAAACATCCGATATAGTAACGTTTGATGTTCAAGCTACAACAAAGTGGAGGAAGCTAATCTGTAATCTAAAAGTTATTTCTGCAAAGTCTGCTTACATGTGTCTGTTGAGGACAGACATAGAAGATAAAACAGTACAGCACAAGAACAGGCCCTTAGGCCCACAGTATCTGTGCTGAACATGATGCCAGCACCATCTCTTATCTCTTACACATAATCCATATCCCCTAATTCCCTGCGTATCGATGTGCCTATCCAAAAGCCTCTTAAATATTACTATCGTGTCTACTTCAAACACCCACCCTGGCAGCACATTCCAGACACTCACCACCCTCTAAGTAATAAGGTTTCTGGGCACACCTCCTTTAAACTTTGCCCTTCTCGCCTTAAAGCTTTGTTCTGTACTATTACTGAAGACCTAACCATACTGGAGCTGTATTGTTATTCATGCATTGACTTGTTATTTTGGTGACATGGTCAAATTGCAGGGAACCGGAAGAAAATATTCTGGTAGTATGAGCAAATGCTGAAGGATATATTTTCCACTTACAAACTGTTCAAAAAATTCAATACTTATACTGGTTGTAAAATAGGAATCTTAGCCAACCTTTGGTCATATTTGGTTCACAATGAATTATGCATTCTTGCTGACGGCAGGACAACACTTATATTTGGGGAGTGGCTCTACCGCCACCAGGAGATGGTCCTGGCAATAACTTTCCCTTTGGAAGGCAGTGGAAAGATCTCCCTGGGTAATGAGTTCAGTTTAGTCTATTGTCATGTGTACTGAGGTACAGTGAAAAGCTTTTATTGCATGCAAACCAATTGGCGGAAAGACCATACATAATTGCAGTCGAACCATCCACAGTGTACAGGTACACGATAAAGGGAATAACGTGAATAGAGGAGATTAAGAAGAGCATGGTTTAAGTAAGAAATGTTGCTGTTGGAGCAGAGATTTAAAAGAGTGGAGCGATTGTAATTGCAGATCAATTTCTGTGACTAGCACACAAAGAGTGGTCTGGCTTCGGTGCCATAATGTTCCGAAGACACTCATTCTCTATTTTAAGTAGTCGTGAGTCAGTAAGCATGTGTCATTTGCTTAATAGACATCTCTTGCAGTGGTGGATCTGAGAATAAATGTTTTGTTTAGTTTAGTTTAGTTTAGTTTATTGTCACACGTGGAAACTGGTACTGGTACTTTTCCAGTTGCTATGGAAAGCTTTTGTTGCGTACTAACCAGTCAGCAGAAAGACTGTACATGATTATAATCAAGCCACGGCATAATGGGAATAACATTTATTCATTATGCAAAATAAAGTTCCGTATAATCTGATGAAAGATAGACCAAGGGTCACCAGTGAGCATAGGTAATAGCTCAGGACCACTCTCTAGTTGTGCCCACAATTCTTTGCAATTTCTTGTGGTCATGGATGGAGCTGTTCCCAATCCATGCTGAGATGCACCCCAATAAAATGCTTTCTACGGCACATCTGCAGAAGTTGGTGAGATTTGTTGGGGATATGCCAAACTTCCTAAGCCTTCTAAGGAAATAGAGGCATGGTGTGCCTTCTTGGGCATTGCTTCGATATGGGTGGTCCAGGAAAAATTGTTGGTGATATTTACTGCTCGCAATTTAGAGCTTTCATCAATCTCTACTTCGGCGTCAACTATGCATTCGTCAACGCGTACCGCTTTGCTTCTTGAAGCAAAATCACTATCTCTTTTGTCTTGCAGTCATTGAGAGAAAGGTTGTGGTCTTGACACCAGGTCACGAGATTCTCAATCCACATCCTGTACCCCATCTCGTTATTATTTGATATCCGGCCCACAACAGTGGTATCATCCGTGAATTTGTAGATTGAATTGGATTTTCTATTTGGCTGCAGAGTCGTGGATGTTTAAGGAGTAGAGAAAGGAGCTGAAAACACATCCTTGCTGAGCACCAGTGTTGAGTATTATTGTACAGGATGATTTGTACCCTATACTCACTGATTGTGGTCTGTTGGTCAGGAAATCCAGGAGACGAGTGCTGACTCCAGGTTCCACGAGTTTGGTGATGAGCTTGGATGGGTTAATGGTGTTAAAAGCATTGCTCTAGTCTATGAATAGAAGTCTGGTGTAGGTGTCTCTCTTATCCAGGTGTTCCAGGGATGAGTGTAGGGCCAGGGAGATGACATCAGCCCGGGACCTGTTGTGGCAGTGGGTCAAAGCTGCTTGGTAAACTGAATTTAATGCATTCTATAACTAGCTTCTCAAAGCACTTCATGATGCTGGATGCGTAGGCCACTGGATGGTAGTCATGAGATCTTGCATTTCTTCGGCACCAGGATAATAGTGGTTTTCTCGAAGGAGGTGTCTGCCACAGAGCAGAGTAGGGAGAGATTAAAGATGTCTGCGAATACTCCCACAAGTTGGTCCACGCATCTTCTAAGGACGCAGCCAGGGACTCCGTCCAGGCAGTTGCTTTCCATGGGTTCACCTTCAGGAAGGCTAATCTAACTTCTGCAGCAGTGACCCTAGGAAGAGGCACACTTGAGTCTGATGGCATGGATGCCATTGCCCTGTTGGCCTTCTGTTCAACGCGACCATAGAGTAGCATAGAAGCGGGCATTAAGTTCATCAGGTAGAGCCACACTATCACCAGTGATGTTGCCTGACTTCACTTTGAAGCCAGTTATAGTATTCAGACCATGCCACATTCCGTGTGTGTCCGAATGATTATACTGGGACTCAGGTTTGTGCCAATAATGTCTCTTGGCATCCTTGATAACTTTGCGAAGATCATAATGAGCTTTCTTGTACTTGTTTGCAACTGATTTGGCCTTCAGCAATGAATGTACCTCATGGTTCATCCATGGTTTCCGATTGGGGAACACTCGGATTGTCTTTGTCGGCACACACTTCTCTACGTACTTGTTGATGAAGTCAGTCAGGGCAGTGTCGTATTAATTCGAGTTAGCTGCAGAATATCTGAATATGGACTAATCCACTGATTCAAAGCAGTCGTGTAGGATGTTTTCTGTGTCCGCCGACGAGACTTGAACAACTCTCTCTCCGGAATCATCCTGTTTTAGTTTTTGTTTGTAGGCATTGAGTAGAAGCTCAGCTAGGTAATCAGATTCCACAAAGTGTGTCCCAAAGTGAGGGACAGAGCGCTAGTTGTTTTTTATTGATGTGTAGCAGTGGTCAAGGGTGTTTATGGCATCTGGTGGGACAAGGGACATGCAGATAGTGCTTTGGTAGTACGCTGCTGAGGTTGGCTTGATTGAAGTCTCTGGCTACAACGACCATGGCTTTGGTGTGTTTTGTCACTTGAGGCTGTTGATAGTGGAGTACAGTTCATTCAGAGCAGGCGTGACATCTATTTGGGAAGGGATGTAGACTGCTGTCAGGATAGCAGGATTGATTTGTTTTGCAAGTCTAGTATGGCAGGTGGAAGATGGACTTGATCATTATTACAGCCTAAGGAAGTTGGCCTGGGAGGTTTCTGATATTATTTGTTGTTCCCGACCCAAAGTCTTTTGCGAATTTTCTGGAGACAGCATTGGTGGTACCTTTCCAGTGCTTTGAGATGTCTGATAAAGGTTGTGTATGTTTTCGAAACATTTAAAGGAGAGCAGAATTAATGTTGCCCAGTAGACATGATCCATTTTATTCTCCCCTTGACTCTCCCGGGATTCTACTTGCCCTGGCCAATTAGCTGATAAATGTAAGGTAGATACAAAATGCTGGAGTAACTCAGCGGGACAGGCAGCATCTCTGGAGAGAAGAAATGGGTGACGTTTCGGGTCGAGACCCATCTTCAGACATCAGCTGATAAATGTCTTTGGTAAGACCTTATGCAGAGGTTGATATTGCACCCTGCATTATTGTTGCATGCTGAAGATCACTCCCATAGTACCTTTTGACAGGTAGAATCTATATTGTGGTTTGGGGAGTGGCTCTACCGCCACCAGGAGATGGTCCTGGCAATAACTTTCCCTTTAGAAGGCAGTGGAAAGATCTCCCTGGGTGATTACTGCTATCAGATTTGTCTCCTGATATGAAGATAACTATGATGTTCCCTGTAATTCCCTCATCTTCCCTGACCAGAGAAATTAAGATATCAATCTGGCAGAAAGGTTTGTCTCCACCAGGTTTTAGAACTTTGACAGAGATGCCAACCTTTCCAGTCTCTCCTCATAACAGAGATGCTCCATCCCAGGCAACATCCTGGTGAATCTCCTCAGCACGCTCACCAATGTTATCACATCCTATCTATAGCATAGTGACCAGAACTGCATGCAGTACTCTGGATGTTTTATAAAGTTGGAGCTTAACCTCTCTGCTGTTGTATTTAATGCCCAACCAGTCTCCTATATCTTTTCTTAACCATGTTAGTTCCCTGTGCTGTCACCATTAAGGAACTTTGCACTTGAACACCAAGTTCCCTCTGTTATTGTCCTATAGCATAAGTATGATTAGGTAGTTTAGATACTACTTTGGCATTGGGCTTGGTTTTCTTGGTTGAACGCTTCTCTGTGTTATAGCACAAGTACTTTCTGTTTTAACGGTAATTGTTTATCAATACTCCCTAGCACCTTGCCATTCATGGTGTATGACCTAACCTCACTGATACTCCCAAAATGCATCACCATCACATTTATCTGGATTAAATCCCATTAACCATTTCCCAGCCAATTTTACCAACACAACAACATCACCCTGTAGCCCCAATCTACTCTCCCTGTCAACAACTCCACCATCCTCTGTGCCATCTGCGAATGTGATGATCATGCCTACGACGTCCACATCCAAATAATTCACATGTTTTACTAACAGCAAGGGTCCCAACAGCAATGTCTCTAGAACACCACTAATCACAGGCATCCAGCCACAAAAAAAACAGCTCTCTATTATTGTCCTCTGATTCCAATTTGGGATCCAATTTACCAACATTCCCTAGATCTATAGACCCTAAGCTTGTGGGACCTTGACAAAACTTCTTATTGAAGTTCATGTAAACCAATTCTACTGCAATGCCCTTATCAATATACTTTGTTACCTATTTAGAAAATTCAAACAGATAGGTCAGACAGGATTTGACCTTGAAAAGTTATGCTTGTTTAACTCTAAGAGGTCTTTGGCCTTCCAAGTTATCAATAATGCTGTCCACAGAATGTTGTGTTATAAGTTGTACATTTCTGATGTACTGATTTTTTTGCCCTCAAGTGAGATAATGCATTTTGATGCTTCAAAGTAACGGAAAATATTGCATAACTATAGCACCAAATCAACATATGAAGGAAATATTCCATTTTTGTTTATTGGTGATGTTAAAAGCTAAAGCTTGTGATCTATCATAATATTATTGTACAATGTTGCCCTCTAGTGTATGTTGTTAAAATACTGTAAAGATCTAATAAATGGCAATTTGGAGATTGATTGTATTCTGTAAAAATTCCCACGCGTGACTTTTCTGCTATTGAGACTCGGCTCAATTGTGCCAATCTATGACAAAGTCTTCTGGCATGGGTCCATTCCCTCAGTGAGGGCAACAGATTCATCCCGTTGGTGAATTATGCCCTAAGTAGATGTTATACTGCTTTTGCAACTGTGACAATACAACACAATACAATACCATTTATTGTCATTTGAACCTCATTGAGGTTCAAACAAAATTTGGTTTCTGCAGTCATACAAACAAGAAAAGAACCAAGACACAACACAATTTACACAAACATCCATCACAGTGAATCTCCAGCACTTCAGCAATCTTCAGCACTTCAACTCCCACCTCCCATTCCGTATCCGACCTCTCTGTCCTGGGCCTCCTCCACGGCCAGAGTGAGCAACACCGCAAATTGGAGGAACAGCACCTCATATTCCACTTGGGGAGTCTGCATCCTCTGGGCTTGAACATTGAATGTTCTCAATTCTGCTAACCCTTGCTGTCTCCTCCACGTCCCACTTCTCCCCCAGCCCTCGGGCTCCTCCTCCTCCTTTTTCCTTTCTTCTCCCCGCCCCCCCCCCCCCCCCCCCACCTCCCATCAGTATGAAGAAGGGTTTCGGCCCGAAACGTTGCCTATCTCCTTCGCTCCTTAGATGTTGCTGCACTCGCTGAGTTTCTCCAGCCTTTTGTATACCCACAGTGAATCACCTCCTCACTGTGATGGAAGGCAAAGTCTTATCTCTCCCCTGCACTCCCCATTCTCCTCCCGATGTCAGAGTCAAAGCCCCTGGCGGGCTATGGTAAATAAGTCCCGCGGCCATTCAGTCCACAGGCTCCGTGACTGGAGCCCCAGGTCCGGTTGGAGGCCACTCCACGGTGCTAGGCCCGAACGACAACGGAGACCCAACAGAGAAAAGGTCGGGTCCTCCGTACAGGGAAAAGATTTTAAAGGTTTAAACGACACCATCTAACTAAGGAGTCTAATGTGCTCCACAGAAGGATTATCAAACACAGAGCCACGTGTAGATATTAGAGAAGAGAACCAAAGGCATTATGAAGGGACTGAAACACATGCATGTAAACTAATCAGTACCCCTTCTGTCCCCATTGCATGCCAAAGGAAATGCAATAATAAAAGTATCAAAACTGCAGCTAATATAGGAGCTAATTCTCACACATATTATCAGATAAGTCTTGTGGTCCGAGCACCACGCATTATCTTCAGGGTGAGTCATTTTCAGAAGCTTTAGAGACAAGGCTGGGTTAGGATTATAATCACCATTTTAAAGGGCATGCAACGGGGGAGGTTCCTGGCATCAATAACTGGCTTGGAGCCAGGAAAGTCTTTCATCATCTGAATGGGCGGCGCAGCAGTAGAGTTGCTGCTTTACAACGCCAGAGACTCAAGTTCGATACTGACCACGGGTGCTGTCTGTGCGGAGTCTGAAGAAGGGTCTCGACCCGAAAAGTCACCCATTCCTTCTCTACAGAGATGCTGCCTGTCCCGCAGAGTTACTCCAGCATTTTATGTCTACCTTTGTACGTTCTCCCTGTGACTTTCTCCAAGTTCTTTGCTTTCCTCCCACATTCCAAAGATGTCCAGGTTTGTAGGTTAATTGGCTTGGTATAAACCTAAACTTGTCCTACATGTGTGTAGGGTAGTGTAGGATAGTGGTCAGTGCGGACTCGATGGGCCGAAGTGCCGGTTTGTGCGCTGTGTCTCTGAAACTAAATAAAACTGAGTGTTCTCGATCTTCACAATTTCTTTTTTTCCCAAAAGTTATATTTTCCCTTCTTTCATTGTTTCATCAAAAGTTATAATTGTACCTTTTTATTTGTTATTTTTTAGGTTTCTCCGATAATATGCCCTCCAGGTAAAAGAACCATTCTTTCCTACAACTGTCAGTCGATTTTGTGTGCTTTATCTATCTTTACAGGTAGTTGGTGAGAGATAAGCTGTGATACATTGTCTGAAGAAGGGTCTCGACCCGAAACGTCGCCTATCTCCTTCGCTCCTTAGATGCTGCTGCACCCGCTGAATTTCTCCAGCTTTTTGTGTAACCCTCGATTCTCCAGCATCTGCAGTTCCTTCTTTAACACATTGTCAGTATCTGAGATCAAGTGAAAAGAAGGTCAAATAGAAGACTGCGACTATTTATTCGGCCACATTGTCAGGAAGCTAAGTACCCAGAGATGATGAAGGCTATTACTCATTGTGAATTAATTATTTCAAGAGACTTAGCTCATTGGTGGCACCCTTATTTCAGAAGGTTGTGGGTTGAAGCATGCGCTGGAAAGTTGAGCATATGGTTTAGATCGCTGATTCAGTCCTGTTGATGTACTAGGATAGAACCAGGAAAGAACTAGGAATGTCTAGAAAGAAAACTAGGAAGAAGGGTTTCGACCCGAAACGTCACCCATTCCTTCTCCCCAGAGATGCTGCCTGTCCCGCTGAGTTACTCCAGCATTTTGTGTCTATCTTCTGTTGATGAGATATCAAACATGTATCATGTGGATTCAGAGCCATGGACAAGAATTTATATTGAACAGCTATGCAATGAATAGGTAAATGATGTCAATAATTTTGCATGTTTTTAGATGACCGTTACAGGGTTGGAGGGTGGGGAAGGCTGTGCCCTACTTGTGCAATCTCTCAGTAGATTTAAAATATCCTGTGACATTAGGAACATAGAAAAATAGGTGCATGATTAGGCCATTCGACCCTTCGAGCCAGCACCACCTTTCAATATGATCATGGCTGATCATCTAAAATCAATACCCCGTTCCGGCTTTTACCTCATATCCTTTGATTCCTTTAGCCCTAAGAGCTAAATCTAATTTATGCAGTCAACTGTTAGTCGAAGACAAGCCCTGGCCAATATTTATCCTCCCAGCACCTCACATAAAAACTGGTTAAATTACTTTTTATCACGGTGTTATTTTCTGGGTTCTTCCTCAGCACCATTGGTAACCCTTTGTTACAGAAGAAACAGACCTTCTAAATACATAATTTGTAAGGAAGACTTTTAAGATGCTTTCTGTATAAATATTGATGCTTTTTTCAACTATCCACAATGAACATTGAATTAGATCTTTACTCAGAAGCCCATTACAAGTCCGGTTTGCTCATACTATGTTCAAAATGATACGTTTTATTCATTTGTATTCCCATACCTTAGTCACACAGTTTGATTCAAATCCATTTTCCAGATTAAATGTTAAAAAATTGTTTTAATGGGGCAAGTAGTAGGCATATGATTACATTACTGGACCAGTAATTCAGAATAGGCATAAAGTCACAGGTAATGCACCACGGAAACAAGCCCTTGGCCCAACTTGTCCATGCCAACCAAGATATCCCATCTAAGCTAGTCTCATTTGCTCGGGTCTGGCCTATATGGGTCTAGTAGGTAGGACAGGGAGCATAGAGATCTGATAAGATAAACTACGTTTACTTTAATACAAGAAGCCTCAAGGTAAGGCAGATGGATTGACATAGGGGGTTATGATATTGTAGTTACTGGTATTTCAGAACATGGTTGAGGGACGGGCAAGATAGGCAGCTCAGTGTTCGAGGTATCAACGCTTGCGGTGTAGAAGGGTCTCAACCTGAAACGCCACCCATTCCTTCTATTCAGAGATGTTGCCTGTCCCGCTGAGTTACTTCAGCATTTTGTGTCTATCTTTGGTGTAAACCAACATTTGCAGTTCCTTCCTGCACATTTTGTATGGAAATCTCCTCAACGTATGTCTACTTTGAAGAAGTTCTCCTCCCCTCTCCGATGAGGGTTCTGTAACATTCCCTCTCACTGCGCCCCCTCTGTGATTCCTCCTGCTCACAGCTTACCCATCCTTATCTCTATGTCTCTACGACTCAGTCTGAAGAAGGGTCTCAACCCGAAACGTCTCCTATTCCTTCTATCTAGAGATGCTACCTGAATTACTCCGGCATTTTGTGTCCATCTTCCGGTGTGACCGGTGGAGGCAATATCTAAGAGGAGGGGAAGTTGTACTTTTGATTAGGAAGAGCATCATGACAATATTTTGGAGATGATATATTGGGGGTATGTTTGGTGAGCCGTCTAGTGTAGTTTACTTTAGAGATACAGTGTGAAAACAGGCTCTTTAGCCCAGAGTCTGTGCCGACCAGCGATCACCCCATACACGAGGAACGATTTACAATTTTACTAAAGTCACAAACCTGAGGCAGGTTGACCAAGGTTTTAGCAGGATATTGATCAACTGGGAACATGAGCCAGAAAACGCAGAGGGAATATAACTCAGGGAAGATTGAACTGGTGCATTTTTGGAAGTTAAGCTAGGGTATGACATATGTAGCGGATAGCAGGGAATGTTGTTAAATGGGGAGACATTGGATACAAGAACCTTGAAAGTGCAGCACAGATAGACTGGGTAGTGAGGAAGGTGTATAAAATGCTTGCCTTGTTCAGCCAGTATGAAGTAACAGCAGCTACACTGCTGTACCAGTGCACCACATTAACTTGTCTCAATCATTTCATAGGACTTCACTGCATGTAAACTACTGCAGAGATTGCTGTGAGGTGTGTCAAGACATTTCACTGTCCATAAGAAATATGAAATACTTATCATTTTACATATTTTTATTTCCATTGAAAGGCGCATATCGAAGCAGAAACCGGACAAGTTGTTTCCTTTGCGAGGATGGAACTTACACAGAGGTGGCGAATTCTCTGCAGAAGTGTCGCAAGTGTTATGGACCCTGCATGGGTAAAGTCTTCAAATACCTTCTTTAATTCTCCAGTAAACATTGACAATTCCACCAGCACATTATCCTCTTGAAGATTGCGTGCACTTTGAACACCAACCTGTGTTCAAAGGCACAGAAGGTCTTCCCGCAAAGGGAATATATAAATGCTTGAGGCAAAGTCCACAATTTCTATTAAAATTAAATTAGATGGAATCAGAGCCAGAGCTTTCAGGTTTAAAGTTTGGAAATACTTCTACAGGCAGAGAAGGGAATTTGGCCTGAGCATCTGTAACAGATTTTTGGTTTCCCATGACAGCATCATCAATGATTCTCTCTGTACTGAGCAAATGATTATGAATGGAAGGTAGCAAAATTGCTGGAGAAACTCAGTAGATGCAGCAGCATCTATGGAGCAAAGGAAATAGATTATGAATAGACATTTGAGCAAGGCTATTTTACTTTGATCATGGTGCCAACCTAATCTAACAACCAGCTGAAAAGGCCTTCTGATACCTGAAAACCAACAAGGCCTCTGGTGCAGACAATATCCCTAAAATCTCTAAAACATGTCAGAGAAGTTCTTCCGGCCTGAATTCTAGACCCTATCTCCCTCAGAGAAGAGTGTACCAGAGGATTCTTGAGATGCTGGATTCATGATCATCTTCAAGTGTTAAGATAAATTCTCTGGAGCAGCCTGAGAGGCCGAGTGGTTTACTCTTACTACAAATTTGACTGAATGATGAGGAGAAGTCACAGGAAAATATTTTTTTTAATTCATTTTTAGGGTCAGGGGATCGTTGACCGTACCAGAAGCTATTCCCCATCCCTAATAGCTCTCAAGGTTGTAGTGAGCCAGGTTCTTGAACCACTATAGTCATTCAAGTAAAGATTGAGTGGCACAGTGGCACAGCAGTAGAGTTGCTTCCCTACATCACCAGAGACCCACGTTCGATCCTGACTATGGGTGCTGTATATATGGAGTTTGTACGTTCTTCTGTGACCTGTCTTAGTTTTCTCCGGGAGCTCCAGTTTCCTCCCACTCTCCAAAGACATGCAGGTTTTGTAGGCCAATTGGCTTGATATAATTGTAATGTGTGGAGGATAGTGTTAGTGTATGGGGATCTCTGATTGGCGCAGATTCGGTGGGCCGAAGGGCCTGTTTCTGTGCTGTATCTCTAAGCTAAACAAAAAAACTATGTACCCACAGTGCTCTTTGGAGGAGGCAGTTCCAGGGTTTCAACCGAGCAACAATGAAATGTTGGTGATAAATTTCCAAGGCGGGATGTTGTGGGACTTGGAGATGAACTGGCTGCTGGTGATGTTCCACACCCTTTTTACATTTTCTCTTCTTGGTGATTGTTGTTGCAGGCGGCAGTGTCGAAACAGTTCCATGCAGCAAAACATCGAATCGAAAATGTGAGTGCGCTCTCCGTTATTACTGTGCTGCAGAGGAGGCAACAAAATGTGAAAACTGTGAAAGATGCGATGCCACAAAGGAACCCCACAAAGGTACGGACTTCACCAAACTTCATTCTTCCTTTAAAAGAATAAATTTCATTTCATTCACATAATTAGTACACCAAGAATGACAAACAATTTACATTGTGGTCAACACTTGATGATGATGTTGATGACAATGTCACTCTTACTGTACTATTTACCTGCCGCGTGGTTTATCGAAACACAAATAACTTTCTTCTGATGATAAAATTATTTTCTGTACATTCCATAGACTGTAATTCACAATAGTGGACACAGCTTTGAGCATTGTCTAAATGCAGGCAGCTTAGGATTCTTGCGTGACATTATTACATATCTTTCAGCACAGGATTTAGCCAGAGTGTTGCAGCTACAAAGAGAATGATTGATTAACCAGTGCAGTGGTTTCGCACACGATTATCTTTGTCATTACAAACTGACGGTTTAAAAGTTTGTTTCTTGTTCGAAGCATCCACTCTGGTGGTGATTTTCGTTTAACTCACCACAAGTTGGTGCATTCACTGAAAAGAGATAGAGTTGGTAAAGGGTGTAAACTTGGTGTAGTATCTTGTAAAGGGAGGGAGCGTTTTGGGCCTGTCCCACTTGGGCGATTTTTCAGGCGACTGTCAGAGTGGAACACACACACATCGCTTCCTTCACCAGCCCTTTATGCCGGGGGGGTTGTGGGGGACAGGGCAAGCGTGGGGAGTGCTGTCTGAGTAAAATTCACACGGTGCAAAGCCAATGTGATACAGATACACACCGTGATGAACAGGAAGGTTGGCGCTGTAATTAAGACGGTGAAAGCACAGTGTTCAGGAAGGGTCACGTAAGTCCTTTAAAAGAGGGGGGGAGGGGGGGAGAGGGGGGAGAAGGGGGACTAGGAGTGGAGACAACTTTTAAGAAGCCAGAGATACACGGCTGTGAAGCTCGGCGGGCATTAACATTACCGGTCGGTTTTCCTTGGTTTTTCCCAATGAGCCAATTAAATTCACCGGTTAGCACCAGCTACAACCTATGAGAACCTTCGACCTCCTGGCAAGCCACTAGGACTTCCTGGCGACCCACCTACGGCACGAGAATTCCCGCTGCTCTCCATGGCGCCTTCATTCTGGTTGTCGCTAATTTTTCAACATGTTGAAAAATTTGCGACGACCATAATGAGGCCACGACTAGTTCCCAGAATGCGGGAACTCCTCACGACCATGAAGGCGACTCCCCGGCAACCAGCCACAAACATGTGGCGACTGCATAGTCTCCTGCAGTCGCCTAAAAAGTTGCCCAAGTGGGACAGGGCCATTAAGATCTTTTCTGGTGGCAAAGCAGAAGCTCTTATTCTGCACTTGACATACAGTTTAGCTAAGGTGGAGCCAGAAGAGAGGAGAACTGCCTGTTTTATAAAATTGATATTAAATTATATTTTTAAGGTTATGAGGATCACTACAGACAGGCATGTCGACCCTGTCCTTCAGGAACATTTCTGAATACCACGCACAGCCAGATATGCCAGCCGCACACTAAGTAAGTCCTTCTCTTAGAATCAGGGTATTAAGCCACATGCCCGGATATTTCCAATAAGAATGATATGTGCTCACATTGCTCTGTGGAATAACCTGCAATTTAATATTTTGGCATGGGTTTAACTTTACTGCCTTGGAGCCTTCCTCATGCAATGAGGATAAATTAGTTAATGGACATGAAGTCTGTTCTCTCTCCCTGTCGCAGACTCTTGCTATGTGTTCCTTGCATTTAGTGTTTTCATTTCAGATTTCCAGAACCTATTGTATTTTGATTTTGCATCACTGAGCTTGCAGCAGCTGGGAATAATACATTGACTAATATTATTTTTGCAGCTGCACAGCTTTGAAGATGACCATTCGTGTTCAAGGCAACAGCACTGCTGACAACCACTGTCATTCAGCGATTAATTCTTCACAGCCAGAAACACTTAAAAAAAAAAGTAGGTATTGCATTCAGTTTTTCACAAACCTAAACTACTGTATATCTGAATTTCCATGCTGTGTACATTGGATGAACGTGTTATTGGTATGTGATGATTATTATCACATGCACTGAGATACAGTGAAAAACTTTGCTTTGCTTGCTATCAGGTAAATCTCAGCATACATGAAAGCAACCATTCCGTACATGAGTATAGCAGGTACTCACAAATGGTATGGTTAGGTTGCAAGAAGAAAAAGGAAATTGAGTGCAGAATAGACACAAAATGGATAGACACAAAATGCTGGAGTAACTCAGTGGGACAGGCAGCATCTCTGGAGAGAAGGAATGGGTGACGTTTCGGGTCAAGACCCTACTTCAGACCCTTTTTCAGACCCTTCTTCTCGACCCGAAACGTCATCCATTCCTTCTCTCCAGATAATTAGATAATCTGTTCTTTGTGACTCCACATTATTCAAAATTTCTTAAAATTCCTGAAATTGGGCTTTCCCCTCTCACCTTAAACCCATGTCTTCTGATTCTAAATTCCCCTACTCAAGGTAAATGATCCTATCTATTCCCCTCATAGAAGCATAGAAAATAGGTGCTGGAGGAGGCCATTCGACCCTTCGAGCCAGCACCACCATTCAATATGATCATGGCTGACCATCCAAAATCAGTATTTCACTTGGGCAGCTTGCACCCCAGCAGTATGAACATTGACCTCTCTGACATTTCAAGTAGCCCTTGCTTTCCCTCTCTCTCCATCCCATCCCCTTTACTAGTTATCTGGCCAGTCTTACTGTCTCCGACTACATTTTACCTGTTTGCTTTGGTGTTACCTTCTCCCAGCTAACAACGATCTATTCTACCTTTTCCTTGATCTCCATTCCTTTTGTCCTGTTTTCACACCTCATACTTCCTTATCTATGTACCCTGACATCAGTCTGAAAAATGGGTCTCGACACGTCACCCATTCCTTCTCTCCAGAGATGCTGCCTGTCCCGCTGAGTTACTCCAGCATTTTGAGTCCATCTTTGAATGATCTTATGCACCTCAATAAGATCACCCCTCATCCTCCTGTGCTCTAAGGAATAATGTCTTAGCCTGCCCAACCTCTCCCTACAGCTCAGGCCTTCAAGTTCTGACAGGATGAGGTATAAATAATGAATAGAAAATGAGGATTCCCTTTTCAAGATACTGCCATAGGAACTTTTATATTTGCCAGAGGGATAACGGCTTAATGTTTCACTCAAAAGATGGTATCTCCAAAAGTGCAAATATCCATCAGCACTTGTCTATAAACAGTGATTATGTCTTCAAATCTCTGGAGGAGAATTTGAACCCACAGCACTATGGCCAGGAGATGAGGTGCCAGTTAATGGAACTCAGTTGATAGTTGAACATAGGCCACCAGAGAGGAACCAAGGGACATGTGCATCTACTAACCTTTTTTAATGAAAATCCCAAGAACTTCACCATTAATGGAGGGCTGTAAGAGATGACGAACAGCAGACAAAGAGGGAACATAAGGCCTTAACATCTTGGCTAATTCAAATGAAAGCTTGTTGTTAACAAGCAGGTTACCAGAGGAGAAGAAGGTAGTCTCACGCAAGTGCTTAAGTGTCACAGGTAACCTGTTGACTTCAGTAGCTTTGCGTCAAGGCAATCTAAGTCAGGAAAACATGTCACAATGATTCCGTTTTTTAACAATATTGTTGCATACAAATTTTATTTCAGAAAGTTCCTTTACCTCTTACATGATGTGGATAATATCGATCTTGTGCATTCTGTGTGTTATTGTAATGCTAACATCATCACGATGCAGGACATCTAACAGGCAAGGTAAGGAGTCACACTGATGGTCCTTCTCCCTATTTTATGGTCAGACTAGGATATCAGAAAACTGCCATTCAGGAAGACTCCTAGTATAGAATGGGTGACCAGTGACTCTATATGTTAGATTAGTTTATTGTCATATAAACAAGGGTATAATGGAATTCCCAATTCACGTGAAGCTCTCAGTGTGTACAGTATCTGTACAGGAAAGACAAATACAATAAAGACAATATTGGTTCAGTTTGTTAACGATGGGGAAGAAGCTGTTCTTAAGTCTGGATGTCCAAGCTTTCTGACTCGACAAATGAATAGGGAATGGCTAGGGTGACAGGCATCCTTGGTGATACTTTCAGCTTTCTCTCGGCAATGTACCACGAAGATGGAGTGGATGGAAGGAAGAGATCAGCCTGTGATGAATGGGCTGCAGTCACCACTCTCTGTAGGTGCAGGTGAACAATCGGAAGAGTTGCCATACCAGGCTAACATGCATCCCGTCAGAATACTTTCTACAGTCCATCTGTGGAAATTTGAGAGAGTTCTCATGGACATGCTGAATCTTCTCAGAAGCCTCAGAAAGTGAATATGCTGATGTGTTTTCTTGATCAACGCTGCAGTGTGAAGGGACTAGGTTAGATTGCTAGTGATGTGAACGCCTTGGAACTTGAAACCGTCGACCATTTCTACAGCACCTCCATTGCTGAGGACAGGCTTGTGTTTTCCTTTCTTTGTTGGGCCAATAAACAACCCTTTCGTCTTGCTGATGTAAAGGGCTGAGTTATTGTACAGTACTTACAGTAGGCTCTTGATCTATTTCCTGTACTTCATCTTATTGCTGTTATAGCTTTGGCTGATATCAGTAGTATCAGCAGAATTAAAGATTGAGTTGGTGTTGTACTTTGCCAGTTAGTTATGGATGTGCAGGGAGTAGAGCTAGGGACTGGACACACAACTCCAAAGGGCACCAGTGTTGAGAGACAGATGGAGGGAATATGATCAATTCTAACCAACTGAAGTTCGCCGGTCAAGAAGTCCAGAAGCTATTTGCAGATATGGCACCAAGGCCAAGGTCCAGATGTATAGGGATGAGCTTACTTGGGAATATGATGTGTGATGCTGAGCTAGTCAATGATAGCATTCTGACATAGATGGACTTATTGTCATGGTGATCCAGATCTGAATGCAGTGCAAGAGAAATGGCCTCCTCCAAATACCTATTTTTCCAGTGCACAAATTGCAGGGGGCCAGGATTGTCCAGAAGGCTGGTACAGATGTGGGTCATCACCAATTTTCTAAACCGCTTCATTATGGTTGGTGTTAGAGGTACTGGCTGGCAGTCGTTGAGACGTTGTATTTTAGTTAATTAGTTGGAGAATAAACAGCTGACTATTATAGTGCGAAAAATAAATAAGCTTTTTTTCAAATGATTTTAAATGGATGACTTATTTAATATAAAGTCAAAAATCTTGACTCCTGTATTGATTCTGCTTATGTCTGTCTTACAGAAATTGGAACATTGGTCAAACTGAGGGTGAGTATTATTTTGGTGAACTAAGATAATGTAGATGAGTTGAAAGTGGTCATGTATCCCCTTGAGCCTGCTCCGCCATTGGATAAAATTGCATTTGATCTCTTCCTTTTGCATTTCCGCTTCCTTGCTTCATTCTCACAACCCTTGTCCCCTCTGTATCTCAGATTATGAATATTCAATAATTAAGCCTAGACAGTTCTCTGCAATAGTGGGCACCAAAGGTACATTGAGCCTAAGACAAACTTGTTCAAGATTCCAGAATCCAGTCACTAGTGCCTCCAAAGGTTAATTACTGTTTCAGAGATAATTCCTCATTTGTATGTAAGAGGGCAGCCACTTATTCTGAAACCATATACTTTAATTCTAGAATTCCCCACAAAGAGAAACATCTCTCACAAGCTGAGATATTTCATCGAGCTCTCCTCTGACTCGTCTAATTTTCCATGAACCTGCTCAGATTAAAACCACTCCTTCATCCTCGGAACTGACCCAATGCACCTTCCCTAATCTGTCCTCAATGCAGTTCATATCATTCCTTAAATGAGATGAGTAAAGATGTATGCAGTGTTCCATGTATGGTCTCCCCAGAAATACACATGCCACGGGAAGACTTCTATACATTTATTTTCCATTCACTTTGCAATCGTGAACAACATTCAAATTGTCTTCCTAATTATTTGCTATTCATGCCTGCAAACTTTGTTTGTTTTATATACCTGGGCATCCAGATACCTCTATATAACAACATTCTGTAGATGTTGTCCAATTAACTGAGATTCTGGTTTTCTATACCATCATCGTGGATAACCACATGTTTTATAGCAACACTCAGCAATACAAGATGTTTAGGAAATCACCGTCAGAAAGCGAATGGCAATTTGGGGAGCAAGATGACACGGCTAATATTGCTCCTGCATCACAGATCCAGTGAGCCAGTTTGATTCTGACCTCCAGTACCATCTGCATAGTGCCATCCCCACCTCCTCAGTTCCCCGCTGATATTCCAAAGCCTTACTGCGTGTTAGTCTTATTGGTTGCTTAATTTCTCCTTTGTATACATTGTGTAGGAACGAATGTTGTACTTTACCCATACTCTATATCAGATACAAGATAAAACAACTCGTAGATCAGTGGTGAGTCTATCGCACAAGTCGGTTTATTAAAAGGTCTTATCGATGCACATCGGGAAGCAGTCTGAGGAGACCCAAACTGCTTCAACA